>CM038678.1:567885235-568614168 GCA_021605205.1 Aegilops longissima | reverse complement strand
GGTTAGGTTTCCGGAAACCATCTCGGACCCACCGAGTTGAAAAACTTCGGTCTCACCGATTGGCTTATGCCATTGCACTAGTGACTCTCGGTCGAGAAATTACTAATCGGTGCAACCGATTTGAGATTCTGTGAAACCCTAGAGTCTCGGTACCACCAAAGCTGAAACTTCGGTCCAGCGAGATCATCGATTTAGGTTCCAAAACTGCCGGTATCACCAAGTTTGAAAATCGGTGGATCAAATGCTTTACTGTGGAAAACTAAGACTGAACTTTTGAGTCATTCTTTTGCAAAAACCTCGCATTTTGTGATGCTCATCTTTTCTATCTCATCTATAACTCTTCACGAGTCGTGATCGGCTTTGCGGTATGTCTAATCAAAGTGACTGACGAACAGTGAGAAAGCGAGATGGACTTGAGTGAGGCACTAGTCCCTCAACCCGGATGAAGGGAGCAAGTACTCCTAGCTATTTGCCTAAGGCTGAAACTAGGCAAAGGAGAAAAGAACTTCAGATTAGGAGGATGAAGATTACAAAGCTAAGGAAGATGAGGCTACTTCCAAGAAAGAGGTGCTCAAGAAGGAATATGGCTCGACAAAGAATACAAAGCCGGGCATGAAGACCAAAAGGACTACAGGAAGACAACCAATATCCAAGGCGAGCATCAACTCAAGCGCCTAAAGGCCTGATCCCAAAGAACAGTTCTTTGAAGGAAAGAAGAGAGAAGGAAAGGTCGAAGACCATGGCCAAAATTGTTGGTCGACCTTCCACGATGGAAGAGGAAGAGCTTGCTGCACCAGCTCCAAAAGGCAGCTAAGCTTATGGAGATGCATTCAGATCAGGGCTGCAACATCCAAGCCCAAGGAATCACCCAAAGCTGCCTCCAAGGCCAAGCAAATTCAAAGAGGAATACTAGGATTATTCCATCTGTTTGAGAAGAACAAGGCCCGGTGCCCAATGTTCTTTGAAGATTGAGAAAAGAAGGGACGAGGTTCTAAAGCTCAAGCCCAAGATACCGGACCACAATGATGCCCATCCTGTGGTGAGGACATGAGAATCGGGAAGGATTAGGGGCTGAGGCTGTGGAGAATGGAAGATCCATATGCTTCGAAGAAGAAGCTGCTGTTGACTACGAGGTTCCACAAAGAACAACGGACTTCTATGAAACAATCATTGGACAAAAGCCCATAGTCTGTGACATGAGGTGGGTTGACTAGAAATTCATCAAGGAAAATGAACGGCACTATCACGGGTGCAAGACAGCTTGTTGCTTGTAGGTTGCAGATTTTGTTGGACGAAGTTCACCAAGCTGGAATGATGAGCTTATCATGCGGTTCTACTCCACATCACACTTTTACGGATGGAAGAATAGTTTGGATGTGTGAAGGTACAAGTACCAGTCCACTATTGAAGAATGGGCAAGTTTGATCAATGCCCCAAGGAGAATGAGGATGACCTAGATATTTATGCAAAGAAGAAGTTGGGTCACAATTCAATGGCTCACATGTACAAGGAAATTCCAGGACAAGGCATTAGCCACCACGGAAGATCAAGCACGAGAGTCGATCTAGCACTATGCATTTTCTATGAACTTTTTGGTAACTTGTTGCCAAAGGGGAGAAAAATGTATAGATCATAAACTTCGGAGAGAGAGTGTTGATTTTGTTCTCTCTTGCTTTATTTGGTGGTTTTCAATCTTTGTTTGCTTTTGGTTGAGATACTATGCTTGTGAGACATTGATGATCATGTGTTTGATCATAAGCTACACTTATGCATGCTTGATATTATCCTATCTATCTTATGTGATCACTCACTATGCTTGGTGATGAGTGCATGTATTCATTGTTTATTATTTTGGCGCTCCACCAAGATGTATGTGACATGGAAGAGTAACCCATGAGCCTAATTCATTGTGCATTTGCAGGTCCAAAGCAAATCTAAAACTATGCACAAATTTAGGGGAGCTCTTGCTTATCACATACTTCTCAAAGCGACGATGTTATTTAAATTTTATTATCATTTGTGAAGCTTTGATCTATATGTTTCATCAATTACCAAAAGGGGAGATTGAAAGTGCAACTATCCTAGGTGGTTTGGTAATTCATAACAACATATAGCTCATTGAGCTAATGCTATTCCAAGACTATTGTTTCAGGAAAGCTCAATGAATGGCATGGCATGGATGATGAAAGTGGATCCTCAAAATACTAAGGACAAAGGATTGGCTCAAGCTCAAAAGCTCAAGACTCTTCATTTTACATTTAGTGATCCAAGATCACATTGAGTCTATAGGAAAAGCCAATACTATCAAGAAGGGATGAGGTGTTGTAATGAGCCTCTTGCTTCATGTGCTTAGTGATATGCTCCAAAACCCTCAACTACTTTCCCACATCCACAAATGACCTAAACCTAAAGCCAAAATCGGTCACACGATTCTTTCTATCGGCACCGATTCCAAAAGTCATAGCCACTGCCACAAACCCTAAGCAAATCGGTCTTACGATAGGGATCTCGTCTCACGAGATGGGGTTACAATCTCTCTGTTTCCTTCGTAACATTTGGTCTAACGAAGTGAGCGTCAGTCCCACGAGATTGCAATGTAAACTCTCTATTTCCTTTTTGTAACATTTGGTCTCACGAAAAGACCATCGGTCCCACGGTTTACCTCACCAACTCTCTGGAAAGCTTATTACCAAATCGGTCTCACCGAGTTTGTATGTCGGTCTCACCGAGATGACGTTATGCCTAACCCTAACGAATAGGCCTCACGAGATGCATGTCAGTCCACCAAAAATCACTAACGGTCACTAGGTTTACTAAATCGGTCCGAGAGGTTTAACGATTCGGTCCCACGAGTTTAGTAAATTGTGTGTAATGGTTAGATTTTGTGTGGAGGCTATATACCCTCCACCTCCTCTTCATTCATGGAAGAGCCATCGAAACGAACCTACACTTCCAACTTACCATTTAGAGAGAGAACCACCTACTCATGTGTTGAGGCCAAGATATTCCATTCCTACCATATGAATCTTGATCTCTAGCCTTCCCAAGTTGCTTTCCACTCAAACCCTCTTTCCACAGATCCAAACCTATGAGAGAGAGTTGAGTGTTGGGGAGACTATCATTTGAAGCACAAGAGCAAGGTTCATCATCAATGCACCATTTGTTACTTCTTGGAAGTGGTGTCTCCTAGATTGGCTAGGTGTCACTTGGGAGCCTCGACAAGATTGTGGAGTTGAACCAAGGAGTTTGTAAGGGCAAGGAGATCGCCTACTTCGTGAAGATCTACCGCTAGTGAGGCAAGTCCTTTGTGGGGCGGCCATGGTGGGATAGACAAGGTTGCTTCTTCTTGGACCCTTAGTGGGTGGAGCCCTCCGTGGACTCAGCGCAGCCGTTACCCTTCATGGGTTGAAGTCTCCATCAGCGTGGATGTCGATAGCACCACCTATCGAACCACGCCAAAAACATCCATGTCTCCAATTGCGTTTGAATCCTCAAACCCTTCCCTTACTTTCTTGCAAGTTGCATGCTTTAATTTCCGCTGCCTATACACTCTTTGCATGCTTGCTTGAATTGTGTGATGATTGCTTGACTTGTCCTAAAATAGCTAAAATCGCCAAACTCTAAAATTGGGAAAAGGTTAAGTTTTTATTGGTCAAGTAGTCTAATCACCCCCTCTAGACATACTTCAAGGTCCTACAATGGCCTTCTCCCAGCCGCCCGGCTTGCTCCCTCCCTCGAAGGGCGCCTCGATAAGGAGACAAGATGAGGTAAGGCTACAGCGATCGCCCGCCAAGGCGGCCCTTGTAGCCATGCTTACTCGACAAAGCCCTCATCATCGGGAGTGAGGCAGCGTAACTCAGCCTGACAAGGCCCCGGTGGGGCCAGCTTGTCGACAAGGAAGCCGGCGGGACCCACCGGTCGGCCGGGCCCAGGCCGGCGGAAGCCAGGCGTGAGCAGCAGCTGGGGCCCGGCCCGAGCGGATCCATTGTACCCACAGGGAGGTAGGCCTATAAACCCCAGGGGAACCCATGCAAAGGTTGATCTCTTAGAGTTTTAGACACCACATATAGGGAAGGGAGAGCTAGCCGTGCCTTTCTTGTTCCTCTCGCGGAACAGCTCAAGGAGCCTCTTGTAGCTACTTGTTAGGCTTAGTGATCATCTGAGAGACCCCTTGAGCAGCGATAGGGGTGTTATCTCACGGAAGCCCAGTGGGTAAGATCGGCGTGCATGTCTTCGCCTCATCCGTTTCCGAGGCACGGCGGCGTCCTATTGGCTCCCAATGATAAGCCACCCGTTGGCATATGTCGCACCTACCACCGACATTTGGCGCCCACCATGGAGCAGTGCACGTCTCGCCGAGACCTATTTTGACGGAACTTTCCTTCCCAGCGGTGTAGCCACCGACCGATGGCGCTTTCGACTCCGACAAGCGTGGCACTGCTGGCAGCTCTTTCGATCCTTCTTGTGACTTCAATCGCGAACCCGCTTCGCCCAGCGCAGCTCTCGACCAACTGTAGGCCTCCGACCAACTCCGTCTCAGCCAGCGTGTAGATTTGGTCGGTAAGCTCCACGACCGATGCATGCGCCGACCCGGATCTTTCGCTTTCCCCCCACGCTTGATCTTCAAGGACCCTCCCCAAGCCGACAGCTTTGGTAGCCGCCATCACCCAGTGCTGGTCATGCGACAGGTGCCTCCTGGCGAACGCCTCACGAACCACCGAGCGGCGATCACGACTTTTCCTCCCTCTCGGCTACGCTTCCTCCAGTCGGGCAGCGCAATCGCCTCATCGAGGAGCGAAGATAGCCTCCATGAGCCGCCATCTGAGGCTCACCGCCCAGTCATGCGCCTCCCCTCGAGTCCTCGTGCCGCAGGCGGCGTCGGCATCATCGAAGCTGGTTCAGCCATGGCACATGCGGGAAGCGACCGCCAGCTATGCCACTCCCCTCGAGAACCTACGGCACGCCAGCGTGCTAATGCAGGGCAAGGCTCCATCAGCATCCGCAGTGATCGATGCAGCTGACGCTTGAGCCGCATCGTCTGAAAGTCCTCCCCAGCTGAAACGCGGCGCAGCGTCGCGGACGCGAGACTACGGCAACACCGCATGGCAAGAAAAGGAGGCGGCTGCCAGCCGTAGCTGAACTCGAATCTCCATCGGCGACGCGAAGGCCACCCTCGAGTTGTGGGCGGCGAGGCAACCGCCTCCTCCTCCGCATTGTGGGGAGAGATATCCCACCCACCGCTTCACGCATCCGACTCTCAGCCGGCTGGGCACGCGAAGGTGTCGGCGAAGCGATACTGCCATCGGATCGACCGCCTAAGCGATCCTGGCGCTAGAAGAGGAAAGACGATGTCGGCCCTTGCTTTGGCCCCCTCATCCGTGAAGAGCCTTCCCAAAGGGTTCTCGCTCCCAAGAGACCCGATACCGCCACCGCCACCGACTCCACTCATTGGCAGCGCCTTGATGGGTCCAAGATGCGCAAGGTTTGGGGCGGCATCATCCTCACCTCTCCCAAAGCGACAAGCTCAGATACACATTGCAAATTCATTTTGCCGCCTCCAACAATGTGGCCGAGTACAAAGGCGCTCATGCAGGATCCGACTAGCCAAAGAACTCGGCATCCGCGGATCACGTGCTATGACGACTCGGTTTGGTAGTCCAGCAATCATCGGCATTGGGACACCAATGGCGCAAACATGGCGAGCTACCGCTTCCTCGTTCAGCAAATCAGCGGGTATTTTGAAGGATGCGAGTTCCTCCACGTGCCACGGGCCGACAACGAGCAAGCAGATGCCATGGCATGAATAGGCTCCACTCGACAAGCTATACCAACCGACGTCTCTCTCCAGCGCCTCCTCAAGCCGTCTATCAAGCCGTCTCCAGAATCCGATTCCATCTTTGTACCGCCTAACCCCGACGCAGTCGGATCCGGATTGGGGAACCGAGCAGGCGGCTCGGGGACTTTGATAGGCGGCCGGGACTTCAAGCAGGCTCGGGGACTGCCATAGTGGCACCCGCACAGGACTTGAACCCGGCCGGGGACTCTGGCGATCGACTGGGACTACATCAACACAACAGGGTGGCCGACTCCACTCTTCACCA
Source organism: Aegilops longissima (assembly GCA_021605205.1). Taxonomy (NCBI): domain Eukaryota; kingdom Viridiplantae; phylum Streptophyta; class Magnoliopsida; order Poales; family Poaceae; genus Aegilops; species Aegilops longissima. The sequence goes on along the minus strand of CM038678.1, from coordinate 568,608,067 downwards.
CCGACCCACCCATCCGTCGCGATGGCCGTGTTGGCAATAGAAGAAGTCACAACTCCATCATGGGCCCAGCCATCCTTAACTTCTTGGTAAATAGAGAGTTGCCGGTGACGAGATCGCGCAAGACAAGTCCAACGCCGAGCTGGAGCATACACAATTGTTAACCGAGAGCTCGTTAGGTGCAGCGTCACTGGAGTTTTCCAGCGCTGCGTCGAGCCAGAGAAGGGCATCGCAATCCTCAAGGACATTCACCAAGGCCAATGCGGCCACCACGCGGCCTCAAGATCACTCGTTGCCAAAGTTTTCCTCCATGGATTCTTTTGGCCAACTGCTTTGGATGACGCCAAGGAGTTAGTCAAATACTGCAAAGGGTGCCAAGTCTTCAGCTCCAAGCGACACCTGCTGGCTTCTGCATTCAAGACCATTCCCCTCACCTGGCCCTTTGCCGTCTAAGGACTGGACATGGTGGGCCCGTTCAAGACGGCGCGCGGCGGCATGACACATCTGCTCGTCGCCTTGGACAAATTTACCAAGTGGATTGAAGCAAAGCCGATCAAGAAGCTGAATGGGCCGCCTGCCGTAACATTCATCGCAGATATTACAACCCGGTACAGCATGCCACACAGCATCATCACCGACAATGGCACGAATTTTGCCAAGGGAGCACTGGCACGTTTCTGCGCGACACATGGTATCCGACTGGACTTAGCGTCCGTTGCCCACCCGCAGTCAAATAGCCAAGTCGAGCGAGCAAACGGCCTCATCCTCTCCGGCATCAAGCCCTGATTGGTCGTGCCACTGGAGCGTTCGGCCAGCTGTTGAGCTGGCCCCTGACACGATCTTCTACCCGCCTCGCACTGCCATTAAGTCCCAAGCATTGGCTGACTTCCTCGTCGGCGGGCGAGACCATTACGCCACCGCACCCGACTCCACTCATTGGCGGATGCGCTTCGATGGGTCAAGATGCGCACGGTTTGGGGCTGGCATCATCCTCACCTCTCCCAAAGCGGCAAGCTCGGATACACATTGCAAATTCATTTTGCCGCCTCCAACAATGTGGTGATCAGGCGCTCATACACGGGCTCCGGCTAGCCAAAGAACTTCGGCATCCGCGGATCACGTGCTATGGCGACTTCGGTTTAGTAGTCCAGCAATCATCTGGCGGCGGGGCGCCAGGGCGCAAACATGGCGAGCAACCGCTTCCTCGTTCAGCAAATCAGCGGGCCACTAGAATCAACTATGGTAATGAAACCTTGTTGATAGACTCTGTATTCCTTTGCATCACTTGTAGCCCTCAAGTCCTCGATATTAACATCATCTTGGGTATGGACCGATGACAGCTCATCATGCCAAGATTGACTCATATACTAGGTCCTGTTTCAGCTTACACACCATCTCGCAAGATAGTCACTGCCTCCACTAGAGTTGCAAAGCGCCGCCTCTATTCTCTTAATGCCAGCCCTCTTCCGCATCTTTGAAGATATCCCGAGTCCGTGACTTTCCTGGATGTCTTTCAGAGAACCGCCAGTATTCCACCGCCAGAGATGTAGAGTTTGTCATAGATCTTATCCCAGAACCGCCTCCAATCTCTAGGAGACCTTACAAGATGGCACCTTAGAACCGGCCGAGCTTAAGAATCAACTTGATGAGTCCCTGCAAAAGGGTTTCATCCGTCCCAGTTCTTCTCCTTGGCTTGCCCCATCCTCTTCTGGCCAAGAAGAAGGATGGTACGGACCGGATGGTTGTAGATTATCGTCTCGTTAATTTGGTCACGATAAAGAACAAGTATCCGCCCCAGATCAACGATTGTATGATCAGCTCGCTGATCCTCTTTTTCCAAGATGGATTTGAGGTTAGATACCACCAAATCAAGATCAAATGGAGACATTCCTAAACAGCCTTTGTCACTGTTATGGCCAAGACGAGTAAAACCGTCATGTCCTTTGTCTAACCAACGCCCAGCCACATTCTCCCGCTTTGATGAACTCGACCTTCATGGAGTACTTAGATAAATTTGTCGGTTTACCTCAAGATATTCTTATTTACTCGAAGACGGAAGAGCATGCCAACATCTTAGACTTGTGCTAGAAAACCGTGAGAGCACCGCCTTTATGCCAAGTTCTCCAAGTGTGAATTTGGTTGCCGTAAGTGACCCACCTAGGCCACGTAATTTCTGGTAAGGGCATTGCTGTTAATCCCAGAGAGTTCAGCCGCTCTTGATTGGACTCCACCAAACAGTTAAACAAATTAGAGTTTTGTTCTAGCCAGCTACTATCGCCGCTTTGTTGAAAACTTCCAAAATAGCTAAACCCTCACTGAACTTCTCAAGAAAGATAAAAGTTTGAGTGGTCCCACAAGCAGGTGAGTATAGTTTCTGGAACTAAAAGACGCCTGACTTCTGCTCCCATACTTGTGCCACGGATTTCACTAAAGACTTTATTATCTACTGCCACTACCATGTGGACTAGGTTGCATTCTTATGCAGGATCGTCATGTGATTGCCTATGCATCTCGGCCGATTGCATCCACATGAGGAGAATTATCCTACACATGATCTAGAGCTTGCAGTACCGTAGTCTATGCACTCAAGACATGGCGACATTACCTTCTTGGTAAACGCTATGTAGATCTACACCCATCACCGAGTCTCAAGTATATCTTCACCCAACCAGATTTGAACCTTAGGCAAAGACGATGGTTGGAGTTGATCTCAGATTATGATCGGGATTACCTAAACCCCATGCAAAGCCAATGTCATGGCTGATGCGCTAAGTCAGAATCCTATTGCAACAATCTCATGTTGCAGCAGGGTCAACCATTTCTCCATGAGGAATTCTGTGCTTAACTTTCACATTGCTCCTCACGGATTCCTACCTTGGCGTAAACCTACCCTTGAGGATCAGATCATCTCCGACTAGAAGTTTGATAGGGTGTTATCCGCATTAAGAGAAACATTAAGAAGGAGTTGGTGGATGTTTCTCTATGGATGATCGAGTTGTTGTCTTCTTTGAGAATCTCTTGGTGGTTCCAAGAGTCAACATCTTCGACAATTGATTCTTAAGGAGGCATGAATCTCCTCTCACGATTCATCCTCGTAGTACTAAGATGTATCAGACCCACGCTAGAGGTTCCGTGTGACTAGGATGAAGAGAGAAATCACCGCTATTAATTGTGACGCTTTGTCGTCATAAGCAGAAAGCATCAAAGGTCACGGCACCCTTCACCTTTTAGCTATTCCCCGAGTGGAAATGGATAAACCGCTAGTCAGCTTGCTGACTTATATATTTCTAATAGTGTCGTCATGGTGTTCCACTAGAGATCAATTCAGACCGTGGCGTCTTTTTCACTTCTATTTCTCGGGAGAGTTCCAAACTGCCATGGGCACCCATCTTTCTTCAAGACCGCTTTCCACCCTCGCCGAGTGGTCGTGGGTGGAAAGGGTCAAACCAAATTCTCAAGACATGCTCGTAGCTATGCTATCTCATCTCGGTATGGATTGGGAGAAATGCTTCCTTTCACGAAGTTTGCTTATAACAATAGCTACCAATCCAGTCTCAAGAAAGCTCCTTTTGAGATTCTCTATGGACGAAGATGTCGAACACCTTGAACTGGTCTAAACCGTGAAAGACAATTCTTTGGACCGGTATGATCCAGAGAGCGTAAGAGCAAGTTCAGATCATTCGTGAGAATTTGAAAACAGCCCAATCTCGCGTCCAAAGAGCCAGATGACCGCTCGCCATATAGGAAGTGGCTTATGAAATTGGCGCATCAAGCTTACTCTTCGGTTACTCATTTGAAGGGTACCCATCGATTCGGTATCAAGGGCAAGTTGGCTCCTCGTTACATTGGTCCCTTTCGATTCTCGCTTAAACGAGGAGAGGTTGCCTACCAGCTCGAACTACCCCACATCTTTCTCGAAGTTCATGATGTCTTCCACGCCTCTCAACTCGTGCATTGCTTCGGATCCCATCCGTGGAGTGGACCACGAACGCTTGATCTCCAAGATAACCTCACATACCGAGAGTACTTCGCTCGCATTCTTGATCAAGCAGAGCGTGTTACCCGACGTCAGAACATCAAGTTTCTCAAGGTTCAGTGGTCTAATCATTCCGAGAGAGAAGCTACTAGGCAGCGAGAAGATTGTCTTCGACTGGAGTACCCCACCTTCTTTCCGTCGACCCCAGAATCTCGGGACGAGATTCTTTCAAGTGGGGGCGAGTTGTCACATCCCTAGTTCTGGTATGACCTAGACTAGCTAGTCGCCTGTGCATCATGTTTAAATTCCATTTAATTTTGAAATGGGGATTTGTGAAACCCTGTGAATCTTTTTTGTAAATTGATCAAATAAAAATTGCTCCAAAAAGGTCCAAGAAAATGCTCATGTTGTCTCTCCTAAAATATTGGATGTAGATAAAAAAGCAAACCAATATTTTGTGGAGTCCATAAGTAATTATTTTGGGCATTTGGAAATTAATGCAGTAATTATTTTGCCTTGGATATATATTGTTATATATATAAATATTGTCTAAAATTGTGCCTTTTGTTGAGGATCTCTCGAATAATACCACTAGCCCCTACAAAAATTGGCATAAGTATAGTTAGTAAAATGGTTTTAGTATTTTTATTAAACCAAACAAATGTCGAAAAACAGAAACAGAAATTAAACAAAAGGAAAAACTCACCTGGCTTCCCACTGGCGCTCTCGGCTCGCCCAAGGGCTAACAAGTAACGGGTTCCAAGCGACCGGCAACGCCGCCGTCTCCTTCCTCGCGCCAGAGGACAGGGGCATGCGCCTGCGCCACGCCGTCTGCCACGCCACCTGCCCGCCTGGCTCTCCTCGACGGCTTAGCCTCCTGGACGACGCCACACGCCGCCTCCCCAGCCTCTCGCCTCTCTCGCCTTCCTCCTCGGATTTCTTCCCACCGCACTCGGAAGCGCCACCGTTGCCACCGCCACCGCTGTCAGAGCCACCGCCGCAGCCTGGCTTCCGACGAGTCCACGAGCATCTCCGTGACTCCGCCTCTCCACTGAGTCACGCTGACGCTGACGCTCAGACGCCACTAACGCCGCCCTTCGCCCGGCCGCCCGAGATCGCCGACGACATTCCGCCACTCCAGCCTCTTCCGAGCCGAAGTCACAGACGACGCCATCGAGACCACCGTGAGCATCTCCCCGCTTCCTCTTCTGCTCTGCTCGCTGCCATTAGCGCTGTCGCTTCCACCATGGCCGCCATCATCTGCCAAGAGCCTCGACGTCAGGCCACAGCCGCCGGTTTGCAGTGAGCCTCGGCCAAGCACTCTGGGCACTCCGGCGAAGTCACGCGACCGCCAGCAGCCTCCCCTGCCCCTGCAACATCAAAATCCCCGGCGGCCGGGTTCGTCCGCCGCCACGAGCCTCGCCTCCCGCAGCTCCGCCCCCAGCTCCTCCCACCTGCCCCTCCAGCATGCGCCGAGCCCGGCCACGCCTGCGCCCTCGCACGCCGCCCTGGCCAGAACGCTGACACCGCAGAAGTCCCGGTCGCCATGGCGATGACCTCGCTTACCTGCGTGGACAGACTCGCCTGTGTGATTATTTAAGCTAATCACCAACTAACCTAACCCCCGACGTCACATGTGTAAATTCAGGCGCCTCTAATCTTTAATTAAATCTAAACTAACCCCTGTTAACACTATAACCGACGCGGTGACCCACACATCACATGTTTGACCGGTCAGCCCATTTGACTGCCGATGTCATGCTCTCTGTAATGTCGACGTAGTTATTCATTTTCTGGATTTAAATTAATCGTGAAATTCCAGAAAATGATTTAAACTTCAAAATTCATAGAAATTCAACCGTAGCTCAGATTGAAATAATTATATATGAAAAATTATCGTAAAATGCAATCTATCCATCTGTACCAGTTTCATGCATGATAAAACAACTTATACTTGTTGTATAGGTGAAAACACATGAATGGCATTTATAAGAGCTTATTTTGGAGTTGCATTTGAATCTTTGGTTCAAATGGACTTCATGCAAATGAATGCTAGCTGCATTAGCTCAAACAACATCACATCTACATGCCATGTTCATGCATCATATTGTTGCATATGATTGTGTATTGATTGCCGCACTGCTCCTTCTCGATAGGTCCCTGCTCCGAGATGTTCCAGAAAGTACCTGTCTGGAAGCAGTGCCCCCCTTGTTGATTTACCGTGCAAGCAAACCCCTTGTTCATTCCGACACAACCTCACTTCTCTCGCCCCTGCTCTCAGTTATTGCATTAGGACAACAACGATTCATCTGCTACTTTGTGCTGCGCTAGTTGAACCCATTCCTCTACATGACCTGTCATTGCCACAGAAATAGTTGAAACCCACTAGCATGTGTAGGAGTTGATTGAGCCATGTTGTGTTCCTACCATGCTATGCCTGCTATTGCTTAGAGTTGTGTCGTGTCTGATTCATTGGGAATGAATTGGAGTGTTACGATATGTTCTGATGCCGAGAGGAAATGTGAACACGATTTGGTAAAGGTAGCGATGAGAGGCCATGTAGAGTACATGGTGGGTTGTCTCACCGGAACCGCCCTTAAGCACGAAGTTCTGTGTATGTTGTCCAATGACTAGCTACTACCACACATTGGAATGCTTAAGTCTCCTCTCGACTTATTAACCAACTTGATCTCCGCCCAGAGTCACAACTAGTTTCTCGTGTTTGTAGGTAGTGCTATTTTTCTCTTCAGTGGCACCAAAGAGGTGGGCTTTGAGATAGACTAGGCACACGTGGCCTGGTGTAATTTAGTGGCACCCGGATGGTGGGCCTCGAACCCTGCACACATCGCTTGGGGCCGTGAGCTTACACCCGGCCGGATCTCCTTGCGGATGGAACCCGAATAGGCGATAAACCCGGCTAGAGTCTTGTGTGGTTAATCAGTGTGTCGGCCGACTTTCGCCAAAGACTTCCGCTTGAAGGTTGCCGAGATACATATGACGGTACATGGGTAAGTGGCAGAGCGCAGTGAAGAAGTACACCCCCGTGGTTATCATGATCTATTCGAATAGCCGTGTCCTCTGTTATGGACTTCTTGGATGCTTACGTGGTACATAGACAACTTGAAGTGGATACTCTAAAATGCTCAAGACAAGTGTGAATGCTATGGATGGCCTTCTTATGGAGACGGGATGAATCCATAGTAGTGTATTGATGTGGTGACTAGTGGACTCTGCAGCCTATATCACCTCAAGGAAGTTCTGTAGTCGTGAGAACGTGATAGCCACAGAGTCAAAGCTGGCTTGCTGCAACTAAACCCCACATTACCCTCTTGATACAAATGTGCATGTATAGGATCTCGATGTAAGTATTGCTGAGTACCTTTGTACTCACGCTTGCTTTTTATTTATGTTTTTGCATGAGACTTCGGTCTAACTAGTAGTTCCGCTTTGACTTCATTTAGTAGCTTGTTACCTCAGCTACGATCTTGTACCCTTGGGAGGGTCTTTAGATAGATAGCTTCTCAGCCTCAGCCTTTTTCTTTTGTAGTTGTCTTGTACTCGGACATGTAATGCTTCCGCTTGTTGCTTGTATGTTTCATGATGGGTCATGTGACCCCTGTTTGTATTTAATGCTATGTGGCTCTTTCTTAGCCTTTACCTATATGAGTTTATGCTATGTTGTGATGCTATGTTGTACAGCACATACTTGCATGTTATGCGCGCTGTAACTTGTATTGCTATGTGTGGGATCCGACAACCTAGTTGTTTATCCTTGGTAGCCTCTCTTATGGGGAAATGTAGTCTCGCTTCGAAAGAGCATAGTAGTCCGCTACAGCCGGTTCACCGGAGTCCTCATAGCCCAAAGACTACTGCTGGACACTTGATCGGCGGGCATGTGTTTCACTTCGTCTTTATGTCTGTCCTTCGGGAAATGTCACGGGTGATATTCGGAGTCCCGCTTAGCCTGCTACAGTACCCGGGATACCGGAGTCCCGTTAGCCTAGTGCTACAGCCCAATTCATACGTTGATGACCGATATGCTCGATGTGATTCATGTATGCCTGTCCCCATAGGTTAGTGCCACTTTGGGTTCACGACTTAGTCATGTCACCGGCTCTTCATTATATGGATGCTAGCGACATCATCATATACGTGAGCCAAAGGCGTTAAACGGTCCCGGCCATGGTAAGGCGACACCGTGGAATACCGTGCGTGAGACCGCAGTGATATGATGTGTTACATGCTAGATCGGTGTGACTTTAGGAGCAGTGTCCCATGCGATAATATAGCGATCACCGGACAAATTTCAATGCATCCTCAGAGCACCTTCCGAAAAGCTGCTGTCGGGAGCTGCTGGCCTCACGCCTTGCTCACCGCGGATCGCCGCCGATGGCCTGTGGCCAGGACTATCGCTGTCACGTCCGGGTCCAAGCGGGCACGGACGAGGGCATCCACGCTAATCTTCCACCTAAGCAGAAGTCGCCCGGGACGGTTCGGGAATCGGGCGGCGGCTGCGCCAAAATCAAGTGAGGGTCCATGTCTCGAGATGGTCAAGACACGAGGAGAAGGCGCGAACAAAGGCGCTGCTCCTTCTCTCCACCAACTTTCGCCTCCGGACCGATCGCGCTTCCAGCCGCGCCACCACGCCGCCAAGAACTCAAGGTTGCCGCGAGTTAATCAGGGTGGCGCGCGCTTATCGTCACCGCAGATATTATCCAAGGCCGTGCCATTTCTTTTTCCCGAGAGTGGCGGCATGGGACCATGCTCATGTTCCAGATTCGCCTGACGATCTCGTCTGCATTCTGGGCAGGCCACGCCTCGGCCTCCACCTTCATGCAAGAACGAGCGCCTACCGAGAGGTGGTGGACTCCTCTGCTGCCACCTCGAGGCGGCCCAAAGAGCATCGGCCCGCCCGCCTCCTCCCGCTTTGGCCCTCACAGCAGTCTGCCTCAGCCTGCCTTGATCAACCCCAACCGCCTCCTCAACCCGCCGAAGGCCCACGCCACTGAGTCCGGGACTCTCTCCATGACACGGGCTTCCCTGCCGAACTCTCATCCTTCGCCTGCCGCTAAGCGCCTCGCTCTGCGCCAGATTGGCTCGGGCGGCTTCAAGCGCCAGCGCCTCAGCTTCCGGAGCCGAAGTCGCTGAGGCCACCTTCATCGACGAAGGGCTGCTCAAGGTAGCTGTTGCTCCTCCAAGGAGTGACACCGGCCAGGAGTTCCCATGCCCGCCTCCGCCGCCGGCGCCTGCTAGCTGCCCGCTTCCTCGACGCCGAGAGCAGGCTCTCCGAGAGGCTGCCAGCGACGCCTTTGGCCTCTTCATCATCAAGATCGCGCTGGCGGGCGCGCAAGGGCGGCGTAACGCTTCTAGCTCAGCCTCAAGGCCAGCGCAGCCTCGCCTCATATGCCAGGCTTTGTCGCAAAAGTTTCACCAAGAAGGCTCACCGCGCCGCCGCCTTCAAGAAATCTTGCAAGGGCGCGACGCTGGGCGCGCTTTTGGCGCACGCCCTCCACACCATCAACCGCCCAGACGGGCACCGGAGCCGCGGATCAACACTTCTCCGCAGGGGCTGGGGCTGGCGCCATGACGGCCGGGCGCGCCACGCCGAAGCCCGACTTCCAGAGCCAGCCTGTCTCGCACGAGGGCGAGGAAGCGCCACCAATCACCGCCCACGCACCAGCGAGCCCACGGCAGGCTGAAGCTATGCCTCGGGAAGGCTCGCGAGGAAGGATCGTGAGGCGCGGTGCAGGCCACACACGCCGGGACGCTCACCTCCGGGTCGCCTCACCACAAGAGCTCCACCGCTTGGAGCACTCTAGGACTGGGGAGGGGCGGCCGGGAGGACGGCCTCACCCGCCTCCATGAGCTCTGGTGAAGGGCTGCAGGCGTGGATCGCATAAGCAGCGTAAGAACTGGAGCTGAGAAGGAGAAGGCTTACTCATCAATAGCGGCACTTCAAGGCTCAGCAGCGGCTAAGGGTAATCATCGCTTAGGGCCTCCTTCTTCCGGAGGGCCTCAAGTTCACGCTGAAACGGCTCAAGATTTGAGCGAGGGATCAGCCTCATGCGAGGGAGAAGCATCACATGACTTGCGCTGTGGGCGCCCACTGACGACGCCTGCTAGTTGCCTCAACAAGAAGCAAGGGCTTCGGGCCTGGGCTCTGGGCGCCTGGGCGGCCGTCACACTCACCAAGGGCATGAGCCTCAGGAGCCAGCATCGCCTCGTGCCACCCCTGACTGGGTCCTTCAAATTCGGCTCGTGCCTCCCTTGCTCCACCACTTGAGGAGGAGCGCTTTGGCTCGATCGGAATGGTGCTGTCACACCATTGATTCTCGCGAGCCCCTGAGAGCAGCGGGCGATCCCCCATTCATCAAGATAGGCATCCGTTCACCAAATCACGCTTATTCCGGCAGAGGTACAGCAAGGCCGCCATGCCGGATGCCACCGGGTTAGGGTCGCCAACAGACCAGGAGCACTTTCCTTAGCGCTCAGCGCCAGTCTTCTTCCCGAGCCTCATACGGTCACCAAAGTTCAAGGCCCACATCCGTGGGAATGGCGCTCAAGAGGAGCAATGCGGCGAGGAACTCTTCACCCTTGGGCACCGTCACAGCAAGCGACCTCAGAAAAGCGGGCGCTGCATTTAAGATGAGTCAGGCCTGAAGCGCCTCCGGCCCCACCTGAATTGGGACAGCAGGAGGTTGGTCTGGAGAAGGTGGGCTGGGCACCCCACATCCACGCATAGCCACCTCTCAAGGGAACTCAGCTGCTGGCGGAGGCAAGCTGAAGTCAATCCCTGAGGTCTGTCTCGGCGCTGCGACGGCTCACGCACGCCAAGCATTGAGTCCCGACAAGGCACGAGAGAAGTGGCGAGAAGGCAACCGAGGGAAGGATGCCCATCATTGCCTCACAAACAAAGGTGAAGACCGAGAGGAGAGTAATGGACTCAGACCCAGATGCATCATGTGGATCTGATAGTGGGAAAGCACGGCATTGAAGAAATCCGAGAAGGGGAATCCAGCCTCACCACGTGGCCAAACACCGGACCTCTCAGTGACTATCCTGCCGATGGAGAAGTGGGACGCGGGCCTGCCGCCGCCCTCCCGCATTCGCTGAAGGAGGTAGCCGTGAGCCAACTAACCTGCCCAAGCCCTCTAGATTGAGTTTGATTGAGGGGTCGATGGAGGCGCTGCCGGGCGAAGCAGCGAGGCGGAGGCACAGGTTTTTCCCTTCCCCTTCTTCGCTGGAGCCATGGTGATCGAAAAGGGGGAGATTCGGGAATGGATTGGAAATGGAAGTCGGAGTTCGAGAGGAGAAGGACCGAGCGCATAAGCAGCAGAGAGGGGAATGGATGTGTGCAGCAGCTTGTCCGCTTAGCAAGGCACGAATAAGGAGGCGGGGGAACAATGCCACCACGCCCAATCAACCGCCACGCCGCCAAGGTCAGGCTGTTAGGGGCTCAACGCCGCAGACTTGCCCTTTCGCCTCTCTCGCTGCCAAGTTCGGGCGCACTGTGGCCCGGCTATCAATGGTGTTCGGAACGGGGTCCCCAGACTGCTCGCTCATGCCCGTGGCGTGGTTTCAAAGGAGGCCTGTGACGCCCATCTTCATCAACAAGCCAGATCTCGCGAGGGGCCAGGGCTGGGCAGACGGCTTCAGGAGCTTCCAGGCATGCCTCGTTAGGGCGGCTCACGAGGAGATGAGAGTTCAAGGTGGTACTCATGAGGTGACGAAGCTTATGATTTACCATACGCTTGGGCGCCAGGCCAGCCCGCCAGCAAAGATCCTCCTTTCCTCTTTGGTGCAAAGGAGCGCAGTAAGAGCATCAAGCAAAGGCACCTGCTTCGTGCAACAAGACCAAGACCAGCCCCAACGGGTGGAAGGGAGTCATCGCGGAGCCCAAGCAGGCCATCACATGAGCCTTTAGCAAAGCGAGGACCAACTTAGTCGATAAGTGTACCCATTGTTCCCCTTCAAATGGCTCAATTGTTGGCGCCTCTTCCCACAATATTTGAGAAGAGGCCCTGGCCTTCGCCATATAAGTAGGGCCAGCCACCATAGTAGGGGGGACGATCGGATAGAAAAGGACGATCGGAGAGAGAGGATCCGCATTTGGAAACCAGAGAGAGAGAGAGAGACCCGCCTCAAGCTAGAGCGACGGATACCACTTAGCAGTTCATCACACTCCACCAAGAACAGCACTGCCAGGCTGTTCTTCCCGATCGCTCTTCATCAGCCCAAGAGGCAATCCACCACCACAAACTAGAGTAGGGTATTACACCACAACGTGGGTCTTAACTAGTATAAATCTCGTGTTCTTTGGCGCTGTTCTTTCGAGTAGTTTTAGGTCCATTCGGCGAGGTAAGACGATGGAGGGTTGGATCTCCACGCCACCCCTGTAGTTCGAACCTTAAGGGTCTGCTGAACCAACCGACAGCTGCCTTCCTCCTCCTCGCCCTACCTTGATCGTTGTTGGGGCATCGCTGATCCTCCCTTCGCATCGACGGCTCGGAGCTCTTGACATTCGCTGGTGTTGGGTGTGGTACACACAGCATCGGCTGCCCTTGGAAGACTCGGCTGATCTTTCGCCATTTGGTGTCCTGTTCTCACATGAGCACGTGCAGCCCCTTTGCGCTTCACGCCCTTGGCCTTGGATTTCTCTTCTGGTTCCAAGGTCGGCAGCTCGAGAGGCAAAGGCGCCTTCCTCATTTCTCGCGCACTTTGCTGCCAAGTTGAGCTCAAGGAAGTGCACAGATCTTCATGCATATCCAGCTCCTCCTTCATCTGACGACAGACACCGGGCTTCTGAGAAGGCAGAGATGATGGCCTCCTCGTCACCTTGGGAATCTTGAAATGTTGAAGAGATGGATGTACTGCAGGGTCTCTGGCTGCTGGTTGATGGAGCAGATGTCGCCACGTGCAGGAGGCCGATCACAGTACCTGGAAGTTGGCGAGGAAGTGGGTGCATTCTGCCCCAGGAGGAGATCATGCCAGAGCTGTGTTCAGGAGCCAGTGCGGCTCTGGCCCTTCAGCCCATGGAAACCACCCGCCATGACCTTCTCCCTGCTGGCGGCTTCTGATCCCACTGAAGCTGGAGAAACTCCGCAGGGCTGCCGGCTGCAGCGAGGAGGCAGGTCTGGCTTGAACTTGGCGGCCACGCGATGCTGCACAGCCTGGTGGTGAAGGCGCTGCAGCCGTGGCCATGGGAGGCCTTGTGCCAAGAGCCTGGTCTTGTGGGTCCCCATGCGCCGTTGGAGCAGCGCTGGGTCTTGTGTGCCGGAGCAAGAGCGTGGTCGTGGACGAGCTTGCAGGAGCACCCGGCAGCTTTTGGGGGTAGGGACCTTGACAGCTCGCTTTGCCGCTACCGGGCGCCGGATGGAGTGGATTCCACTCAGGCTACGCACTTTGGGGCCAAGGTGCCTTCGAGGGGGAGGCCGAGGCGCCGGAGTTTATCGCGCCACAGAGGGCGGGCGCGGTGGCAAAGAAGCATCGGGGAGTCTCTGCGGCGCTTAACGAAGCTCGACGACGGGTTTGTTACCGACGCTTTGGCGCAGAGGAACCGCCACGCGATGAGTGCAGCTCGAGCCCATGGGCGCGAGCACGCGGACGAAGAACCAGCCGGGCGCAGTGAAGGAGTGGCGGTGCGCCGCTCACTCACGACGGGATGCCGACGATGCTTACATTTGTTCTCGCTGGCCGGTGGCGGCGTTGACGGCAAAGCGACGGGCGGGGCGCCTTCGCCGGCAGTTTGGGTGAACGGGAAGAGCGCCGACGCCGGGCGCGCGCTCCCGACGAAGGCCTCGATATGGATGCGATGGTCGGCAAGAATAGGGCGCGAAGATAATACCAAGCACTTTACCGGGCGCCGCTAAATGTCGGATTTCGGTTCGCAGAATCTCTAGGTTTGAACACTGGTGCGTAAGCGGAGATCTCACCCTCCGCCACCGCACCTCGCCACCGCTAAGATCTAAACTATGAAAAGAACAAACAGACATGTGGTTTATATTAGTTCGGGCCACCATTGTGGTGTAATACCCTACTTTGTTTGTGGTGTGATGGATTGCTGGCTGATGATGAATAACACAAGGAAGAACAGCCTCAAACGGTCTGTTTCTTGGCTGGTGCGATGAACTGCTAGGGGAGTTCGGGCCGCCTTCTCTCCGATTGATTTTTGACGCCGGGTCAAGCTCTCTAATGATGCAATGTGCCCTTCCTGTGGTGGGTAGTCCTATTTATAGGCAAAGGCCCTGGCCTCTTCCAAAATATTGAGCGAAGGGCGCCAACAACTGGCCATTTGAAGGGGAACATCTAGTGCACTTATCCCGACGAAGGGTCCACCGAAGGCTCGTGGTGACGCCGGCTTGGGCTCCATAATGACTTCCTTCTTGCCATCGCGATGGTCTTGGTCTTGTTGCACCGAATGGATGCCTTTGCTTGATACTCTTGCCCACGCTTGCCCTTTGCAAAAAGAGGAAATGAGGACACCATGCTGGGTCGGGCGCCTAGCGCCTCTTGGTCGCTATGGCTTGCGCCATGGGCACCCCGTGAGGTACCCCGCCTTGATCTTCTCCGCCTCGCGCCAGCCCGGGACGAGGCCGTGGCTCGAGGAAGCTCCTCACATCTTGCCTCATGAGGCTTGGCCTCTCACAGGGTCTTGAGCTTGTGCCGATGAAGATGGGCCTCTGGGCCACCCTGAGCGACGCCAGCCGCTGCAGGTAAGTCTAGGGACCCCTGCCCTGCACCGACAGTCTGGGCATCACTTTCATTGCACATTGGCGTGACGCTAACAAAACAGACCTAGCCTAGCAAGTGCTCCACCACCGTCAAATGGCCGACGCCACGGGTGCTTAGCCATGACACGACGCCGAGTGCCCATAATCGGTCCGCTGTAGTTGGTTAGTGCATAGGCCACATGACTCCATCAAATACCAAGAACCTCGTTGTGGTTATTTTTAAGCAACCTAAACGCCGACAGGCCAGGCCCACTTCTCTCCTAGGTGGACTCAACTCGCCATGTCGCCCGCCATTAAAGTAATAGCTGGGGGCTGCTGGAACCCAGCCCACCTCATGGATGGAGCCACCAGCCCCTTCAGCCCCAGTTCAACAGTATCATAAGTAATGTAACCATATAAAGTATATATTATATGCCCGTGATCACCTCCTCAAGTGATCACGCTCAAAGAGTATAGCATGGCGACGGACAAGAGTGTAGGGCCACCGATGGAACACTAGCATCCTATACTAAGTAGGATAGCAGTAAAGGTAACAATCAGAAATAAACAATGACAGCCAAAAGAATAGGATTAACCAAAGCAGTATAGAGAAGAATAGGCGATATTTGTGATCAAGGGGCTTTATTGGTTGCTCCGCAAGTAGGGGTCACAACAACGAGTCGGTCGGGCACCAAAGAGCGGTGTCGGTCTCGTAGGTCTACCTAGGGGGAAGAAACAATGAATAATGCAAATAGATGCATAATGATGCATGACAAAGCAAATCATGTGTTAGGTGTGCCCTAACGTGGTAAGAGGTGATACCATAAAGGGGGAAACATTGAAATTATCCTCGGTGTTTCGCTTTTGACTGATGAACCGGAGGGGGAAAGTTGCGTGTCTCGACATGCTAGTGTGGCTGACGAAAGGGCTGTATATCCGATTCTTCTCGTCGCTCGAGCAACTTTATGTACAAAGTTTTTCCATCCGAATATGGTTTATTTTATATTAATTTCAAAAGATTTAATCATTTTTAGAATTTATTTAATTAATTTAATTCAACATTATCCATAACAGTGCATGCTGACGTCAGCAGTCAACAGGGGTGTTGACTGGTCAAACTGACGTGTGGGTCCTGTCACATTGACTAGACTAACTAATCACATTAATTAGTTTAATTAGTTGTTTAGTTTAATTAATCCAAAATTAAGTTAATTAATTCTTTATTTAATTAATTAATTAATTAAATTATTATTCATTTATTTTATTATTAATATTATTTTAATTTCCATTTTTTTCAAACGTTTCTTGCGGGGGCCTCTTGTCATAGGCCTCGGGGCCAAACGGCACGCGTAACGGGTTACGGGCAGGCGGCGCTGGCGCCGATTGGCCGCACACGGGCGATGGTTGCCAGGAAAGCGACGCGGTGAGGCAACCGCGCTGGGCAGGCAGGCACGAGCAGGCACCCGAGAGCCGGAGGTGGTGCGGCGCGGCGCTCGCCGACGCAGGGGGTGCAGGAGTGGGGCAACGACGCCGACGCGGGGAAAGGCAAGGCGTGGGCGGGTGCTCGGGCGTTGGCGGCACGGGGAAGGAGGCCACGGTGAGCGTGAGGACGACGCCGAGCGGGGCAGCGGGCGACGGCGAAGCGGGCGCCGGCGGGGTGATGCGGCGCGAAGCGGTGATGCACGGGAGAGGTATCGGCGGGCTGTGGAGCGCTGGGACTACAACGAAGCGCCAGAGCTGGGCTGGCGCAGGTGCGCGGGCGCATCCAGCGCGGGGTGTCCGTGGTCGCAGTGGGGCGCGCCGTGGGGGTGGCGACGCGGATCAGGCGATGCGGGCACGAGGGAGAACGGAGGAGGAGAGGGCGGTGCTCACAGCGGAGTAGGGACGGGCAAGGGGGTCGGGTGGTCACGGGGACGACGCGACGGAGCGGGAGGCAAGCAGTGGGGAGGTCCGCGAGGCTGGGCTCTCGGCGGCGGGCGAACGATGACGAGCCGGTGTACGGCGTTTGGCGGGTTTCTCCTTCCTCGATCCCGATCCACCTGAGAGAGTGGGAGATATTTCCGGGGAGAGGAAGGCTGTAAAGGGCAAGGGGAGGAGGTTTATGGTGCGGGGTGGGCTGGCTCGTGGGTCGTGGGTCTGGGCTTGGGTCGGCTCGCAATGGAGCCCGTGGGGTTTTTTTCCTTTTTGTTTGTTTTTCTTTGTATTTTCTTTCTTTCTTTTATTTATTTTCTTCTGTTTTAATTCAATTTAAAATATTTGTGCTTTTATAAACCGTGTCTTCTACACCATAATTATCTATGTAATATTTAGTACAAACCTAACATTTTTATTTTCATGTTTGAAAACTTTTATTGTTTTCCTTAATTAAATTTTGAATTTGTTTCGCTTTGAATTATTTAGAGTTTATCAACAAAGAATCGAGGTGACGGGCATCATTAGCGGGGATCAGAGTTTAAATTATCGGCGCCACACGGTTCACCTCGCCACCGCATGAGGAGCGGAGATATCGGCAAGGGCAACATCGCTAGGCTCGCATGACATGAGCCGTGACGATCAGCACCAGTGTGGGCGCCAACGCAGCTGGCCCCTTGTTTCGCTTTTGGTGCTAAGGAGTAGCGCAGCGTGAGTACCGAGGCATCGTGCAAAGGTTTCCATATCAAGGCAACAAGACCAAGACCAGCAGACGCAAGACGGAGGTCACCATGGAGCTCAAGACGCATCACCACCAGAGCCTTTATGGCGAAGACCACTTTGTCGTGATAGCTTGTACTTGTCCCCTTTAAAATTTGCTTTGCCGTTGTTGTTCCCTTCCGCTCAATATTTGGGAGCGGACCAGGCCTATATAAGTAGAACTAGCACCACAAAGGAGGGATCGAGTCCTCCACACAAGTTAGACAAGCACAAGAACACCTCAACCTCGTGAAGCTATTCTTCCCATTGTACTCTTTCATCATCAGCCCAAGAGGCAATCCACCACCACCAATCGAGTAGGGTATTACACCACAACGGTGGCCCAAACCAGTATAAATCTCGTGTCTTTCTATGTTGTGAGTTCGCCGAAGTTCATCCGCGAGATCTTAGTGAGCTAGGGGCGGATCGATAGAGGGAAAGAATCACAATGGCAAACCACTAGAATCAACTATGGTAATGAAACCTTGTTGATAGACTCTGTATTCCTTTGCATCACTTGTAGCCCTCAAGTCCTCGATATTAACATCATCTTGGGTATGGACCGATGACAGCTCATCATGCCAAGATTGACTCATATACTAGGTCCTGTTTCAGCTTACACACCATCTCGCAAGATAGTCACTGCCTCCACTAGAGTTGCAAAGCGCCGCCTCTATTCTCTTAATGCCAGCCCTCTTCCGCATCTTTGAAGATATCCCGAGTCCGTGACTTTCCTGGATGTCTTTCAGAGAACCGCCAGTATTCCACCGCCAGAGATGTAGAGTTTGTCATAGATCTTATCCCAGAACCGCCTCCAATCTCTAGGAGACCTTACAAGATGGCACCTTAGAACCGGCCGAGCTTAAGAATCAACTTGATGAGTCCCTGCAAAAGGGTTTCATCCGTCCCAGTTCTTCTCCTTGGCTTGCCCCATCCTCTTCTGGCCAAGAAGAAGGATGGTACGGACCGGATGGTTGTAGATTATCGTCTCGTTAATTTGGTCACGATAAAGAACAAGTATCCGCCCCAGATCAACGATTGTATGATCAGCTCGCTGATCCTCTTTTTCCAAGATGGATTTGAGGTTAGATACCACCAAATCAAGATCAAATGGAGACATTCCTAAACAGCCTTTGTCACTGTTATGGCCAAGACGAGTAAAACCGTCATGTCCTTTGTCTAACCAACGCCCAGCCACATTCTCCCGCTTTGATGAACTCGACCTTCATGGAGTACTTAGATAAATTTGTCGGTTTACCTCAAGATATTCTTTTATTTACTCGAAGACGGGAAGATATTGCCAACATCTTAGACTTGTGCTAGAAAAACGTGAGAGCACCGCCTTTATGCCAAGTTCTCCAAGTGTGAATTTTGTTGCCGTAAGTGACCTACCTAGGCCATGTAATTTCCGGTAAGGGTATTGCTGTTAATCCCAGAGAGTTCAGGCGCGCTTGATTGGACTCCACCGAAACAGTTAAACAAATTAGGAGTTTTGTTCTAGCCAGCTACTATCGCCGCTTTGTTGAAAACTTCTCCAAATAGCTAAACCCCTCACTGAACTTCTCAAGAAAGATAAAAGTTTGAGTGGTCCCACAAGCAGGTGAGTATAGTTTTCGTGAACTAAAAGACGCCTGACTTCTGCTCCCATACTTGTGCCACCGGATTTCACTAAAGACTTTATTATTCATCGCGACGCCTCACGCATGTGGACTAGGTTGCATTCTTATGCAGGATCGCCATGTGATTGCCTATGCATCTCGGCCGCTTGCATCCACATGAGGAGAATTATCCTACACATGATCTAGAGCTTGCAGTACCGTAGTCTATGCACTCAAGACATGGCGACATTACCTTCTTGGTAAACGCTATGTAGATCTACACCGATCACCGAGTCTCAAGTATATCTTCACCCAACCAGATTTGAACCTTAGGCAAAGACGATGGTTGGAGTTGATCTCAGATTATGATCTAGGATTACCTAAACCCCATGCAAAGCCAATGTCATGGCTGATGCGCTAAGTCAGAATCCTATTGCAACAATCTCATGTTGCAGCAGGGTCAACCATTTCTCCATGAGGAATTTCGTAGCTTAACCTTCACATTGCTCCTCACGGATTCCTTTCTTTCACCTTGGTATGCAAACCTACCCTTGAGGATCAGATCATCTCCTCACTAGAAGTTTGATAGGGTGTTATCCGCATCAAGAGAAACATTAAGAAGGAGTTGGTGGATGTTTCTCTATGGATGATCGAGTTGTTGTTTTCTTTGAGAATCTCTTGGTGGTTCCAAGAGTCAACATCTTCGATAATTGATTCTTAAGGAGGCGCATGAATCTCCTCTCACGATTCATCCTCGTAGTACTAAGATGTATCAGACCCACGCTAGAGGTTCCGTGTGACTAGGATGAAGAGAGAAATCACCACTTTCATAACTCGTGACGCTTTGTCGTCACATAAGGCAGAAAGTATCAAAGGCCACGGCACCCTTCACCCTTTCAGCTATTCTTCGAAAGGAAATGGATAAACCGCTAGTCAGCTTGCTCGACTTATATATTTCTCGAATAGTGTCGCTTCATGGTGTTCCACTAGAGATCAATTCAGACCGTGGCAGTCTTTTTCACTTCTATTTCTCGGGAGAGTTTCCAACTGCCATGGGCACCCATCTTCCTTCAAGACCGCTTCCACCCTCAAATAGTGGTCGTGGAAAGGGTCAACCAAATTCTCAAGACATGCTAGTAGCTATGCTATCTCATTCGTATGGATTGGGAGAAATGCTTCCTTTCGCCGAAGTTTGCTTATAACAATAGCTACCAATCCAGTCTCAAGAAAGCTCCTTTGAGATTCTCTATGGACGAAGATGTCGAACACCTTTGAACTGGTCGAAACCGTGAAAGACAATTCTTGGACCGGTATGATCCAGAGAGGCGTAAGAGCAAGTTCAGATCATTCGTGAGAATTTGAAAACAGCCCAATCGTCGCAAAGAGCCAGATGACCGCTCGCCATAAGGAAGTGGCTTATGAAATTGGCGCACAAGCTTACTCTTCGGTTACTCCTTTGAAGGGTACCCATCGATTCGGTATCAAGGGCAAGTTGGCTTCGTTACATTGGTCCCTTTCGCATTCTAAACGAGACGAGAGGTTGCCTACCAGTTCGAACTACCCCCACATCTTTCTCGAGTTCATGATGTCTTCCACGCCTCTCAACTCGTGCATTGCTTCTCGGATCCCATCCGTGGAGTGGACCACGAACGCTTGATCTCCAAGATAACCTCACATACCGAGAGTACTTCGTTCGCATTCTTGATCAAGCAGAAAGCATGTTACCCGACGTCCGTAACATCAAGTTTCTCAAGGTTCAGTGGTCTCATCATTCCGAGAGAGAAGCTACTAGGCAGCGAGAAGATTGTCTTCACTGAGTACCCCACCTTCTTTCCGTTTAATTCAGAATCTCGGGACGAGATTCTTTCAAGTGGCGAAGTTGTCACATCCCTAGTTCTGGTATGACCTAGACTAGCTAGTCATTTGTGCATCATGTTTAAATTCCATTTAATTTTGAAATGGGGATTTGTGAAACCCTGTGAATCTTTTTTGTAAATTGATCAAATAAAAATTGCTCCAAAAAGGTCCAAGAAAATGCTCATGTTGTTTCTCTAAAATATTGATGTAGATAAAAAATCAAACCAATATTTTTAGGAGTCCATAAGTAATTATTTTGGGCATTTGGAATTAATGCAGTAATTATTTGCCTTGGATATATATTGTTATATATATAAAATATTGTCCAAAAATTGTGCCTTTTGTTGAGGAGCTCTGGAATAATACCACTAGCCCCTACAAAAATTGGCATAAGTTAGTAAAATGGTTTAGTATTTTTATTAAACCAAACAAATGTCAGAAAAACAGAAAACAGAAATTAAACAAAAGGAAACCTTACCTGGCTTCCCACTGGCGCTGCTCGGCCCGCCCAGCGGCCAACAGGGCGGGTTCCACCGACCGGCAACGCTACCGCCTCCTTCCTCAAGGCCAGAGGATCAGGCATATACCGCGCTGGGCCACGCCTGTCTCGGCCACGCCCCACCTGCCTGTTCTGGCTCTCCTCGACGCTTAGCCACCTGGACGACGCCACACGCCGCCTCAGCCTCTCGCCTTCTCTGCTCCTTCCTCCTCGATTTCTCTTCCCACCGCGACCGGAAGCGCCACCGCCGCCACCGCCACCGCTGCTGTGAGCCACCGCCGCAGCCTGCCCTCCGACGAGTCCACGAGCATCTCCGTGACTCCGCCCTTCCACTGAGTCACGCGACGCCGGACGCTCAGACGCCGCACTAACGCCGTCTTCGCCCGCCGCCCGAGATCGCTGACGACATTCCGCCACTCCAGCCTCTTCTCGCCGAAGCCGCAGACGACGCCATCGAGACCACCGTGAGCATCTCCCCGCTTCCTCTTCTTCTCCCGCTGCCATAGCGCTGTCGCTTCCACCATGGTCGGCCATCATCGCCGCAGCTCCTCGACGTCGGGCCACTACCGCCGGTCAGCTGAGCGCCCGCTGCACTTCAAAGGCACTCCGGCGAAGTCACGCTGACCCGCCGCAGCCTCCCCTGCTCCCGCAACATCAAAACTCTCGATGGCCGAGGTTCGTCCGCCGCCACGAGCCTCGCCTCGCGAAGCCCGCCCCCCAGCCTCCCACCTGCCCCATCAGATGCGCGCGCGAGCTACGCACGGCGCCCTCGCACGCCGCCCCGTGGTTCGTGAACGCTGACAACGCAGTGTCCCGTGGTCGCCGGCGATGACCTCGCTGCCCGATGTGTGGACTCGCCGTGTGATTAGCTTAAGCTAATCACCAACTAACCTAACCCCCGACGCGACATGTGGGCCCCAAAGTACCCCTAATCTTTAATTAAACTAAACTAACTTCGTTAATCTATAATACCGACGTAGTCCCCACACGCCAGTTTGACCGGTCAGCCCATTGCTGACTCAACGATGTCATGCTCTCAGAATGTCGACGCAGCTTATTCATTTTCTCGATTTAAATTAATCGTGAAATTCCAGAAAATGATTTAAACTTCAAAATTCATAGAAATTCAACCGTAGCTCAGATTGAAATAATTATATATGAAAATTATCGTAAAAATGCAATCTATCCATCTGCATTCAGTTTCATGCATGATAAAACAACTTATACTTGTTGTATAGGTGAAAACACATGAATGGCATTTATAAGAGCTTATTTTGAGTTGCATTTGAATCTTTGTTCAAATGGACTTCATGCAAATGAATGCTAGCTGCATTAGCTCAAACAACATCACATCTACATGCCATGTTCATGCATCATATTGTTGCATATGATTGTGTATTGATTGCTGCACTGCTCCTTCTCGATAGGTCCTGCTCGGAGATGTTCCAGAAAGTACCTGTCTCGGAAGCAAGGCTTCCCTTGTTGATTTACCGTGCAAGCAAACCCCCTTGTTCATTCCGATACAACCTCACTTCTCGCGCTCCTGCTCTCAGCTATTGCATTAGGACAACAACGATTCATCTGCTACTTTGTGCTGCGGTAGTTGAACCCATTCCCTACATGACCTGTCATTGCCACAAAAAGAATAGTTGAAACCCACTAGCATGTGTAGGAGTTGATTGAGCCATGTTGTGTTCCTACCATGCTATGCCTGCTATTGCTTAGAGTTGTGTTGTCAGTCTGATTCATTGGGAATGAATTGGAGTACACGATATGTTCCGATGTCGAGAGTGAAATGTGAACACGATTTGGTAAAGGTATGGATGAGAGGCCATGTAGGAGTACATGGTGGGTTGTCTCACCGAACCGGCCCTGCTAATCGAAGTTCTGTGTATGTTGTCCAATGACTAGCTACTACCACACATTGGAATGCTTAAGTCTCTCTCGACTTATTAACCAACTTGATCTCTCGTCCGTGAGTCACAACTAGTTTCTCGTGTTTGTAGGTAGTGCTATTTTTCTCTTCAGTGGCACCCAGCAGGGTGGGCTTTGAGATAGACTAGGCACACGTGGCCTGGTGTAATTTAGTGGCACCTGGATGGTGGGCCTCAAACCCTGCACACATCGCTTGGAGCCGTGAGCTTACCCTCGGCCGGATCTCCTTGTGGATGGAACCCGAATAGGCGTATAAACCTGGGCTAGAGTCTTGTGTGGTTAATCAGGTCGTGTAATACCCTCGCCAAAGCTTCCGCTTGAAGGTTGCCGTAGATACATGACGGTACATGGTGGTAAGTGGCGCAGAGCAGTGAAGAAGTACACCGCAGTGGTTATCATGATCTATTCAATAGCCGTGTCCTCGGTTATGGACTTCTTGGATGCTTACGGGTACATAGACAACTTGAAGTGGATACTCTAAAATGCTCAAGACAAGTGTGAATGCTATGGATGGCCTTCTCGATGGAGACGGGATGAATCCATAGTAGTGTATTGTGTGGTGACTAGTGGACTCTGTAGCGCCTATATCACCTCAAGGAAGTTCTGTAGTCGTGAGAACGTGATAGCCACATAGTCAAAGCTGGCTTGCTGCAACTAAACCCCACATTACCCTCTTGATACAAATGCATGTATGTTAGGATCTGATGTAAGTATTGCTGAGTACCTTTGTACTCACGCTTGCTTTTTATTTATGTTTTGCAGCGGAGACTTCGGTCTAACTAGTAGTTCCGCTTTGATTTCATTTAGTAGCTTGTTACCTCACCACGATCTTGTACCCTTTGGAGGGTCTTTAGATAGTCGCTTTCAGCCTTTTTCTTTGTAGTTGTCTGACTGCATGTAATGCTTCCGCTTGTTGCTTGTATGTTTCAGATGATGGGTCGTGACCCTGTTTGTATTTAATGCTATGTGGCTCTTCTCAGCCTTTACCTATGAGTTTATGCTATGTGTGATTATGTTGTACAGACATACTTGCATGTTATGCGACGTAACTTGTATTGCTATGTGTGGGATCCGACCAACCTAGTTGTTTATCCTTGGTAGCTCTCTTCTATGGGGGAAATGTAGTCTCGTGCTTCCGAGCGATAGTAGTCTCACAGCCCTTGCTTTACTGGAGTCCTGCTAGCCCAATGCAGCACTACTGCTTGGACACTTGATCGGCCGGGCATGTGTTTCACTTGCCTTATGTTCTGCTCCTTCGGGAAATGTCACGGGGTGATATTCGGAGTCCCTGCCTAGCTCAAGCTATGTACCCGGGATACCGGAGTCCTGTTAGCTAGTGCTACGTACTCTCTCGAATTCATACGTTGATGACCGATATGCTCGATGTGATTCATGTATGCCTCGTCCCTATAGGTTAGTGCCACTTTGGGTTCACGATTAGTCATGTCAGCCCGGTTCTCGTCATATGGATGCTAGCGACACTATCATATACGTGAGCCAAAAGGCGCAAACGGTCCCGTGCCATGGTAAGGCGACACCTGGGAATACCGCGGCGTGAGACCGCAAAGTGATATGATGTGTTACATGCTAGATCGCTGAGACTTAGGAGCGTGGGTCCCGAAAGGATAATATATGATCAGTCGGACAAATCCTCAATGCATCCTCGAGCACCTCCTCGAGCCGTTGCTGGCGCTGCTGGCTCGGGCTGTCGCCAAGGCGCGTCAATCGCCGGGCGGCGCTCGGGCCACAGACCACGCTGGTTGCCGTCCGCCGGCGGCACGGACGAGGGCATCCACGTTGTCTTCCACCCAGTGTGGAGTGCTGTCGCCCGCCTTTGACGGCTCGGGAATCGGGCGATGGCTGCGCCAAAATCGGCGTGAGGGTCCATGTCTCGAGATGGCTGAAGACACGAGAGAAGGCGCGCCCGAGCAGTGCGCTGCTGCTCTCCTCCACCAACTTGTCGGCCCCGACCGATCAAGGCTTTCCAGCCGCGCCACCACGCCGCCGTCAAGAACCAAGGTTGCTTGGCGAAGTTAATCACAAGTGCGCGCGCATATCGCCGCTGCGTAGATATTATCCAAGGTCGCTGCGGTTTTTTCCCCGAGAGTGGCGAGCATGGGACCATGCTCATGTTCCAGGATTCGCCACGACGATCTCGTCTGTGATCAAGGCGCGCCACTTGCCTCGCCTCTCCTCCACCACATGGCGAAGAACGAGCGCCTGCCCGAGAGGTGGTGGACTCCTTCCGCCACCTCGAGGGCGGCCCAAAGAGCATCGGCCCGCCGGCCGCCTCCTCCGGGGCCTTTGGCCTCAAGGCAGCAGTCCCGCCTCAGCCTCGGCCTTGATCAACCCCTAACCGCCTCAAACTTCGCTACCGAGCGCCTGCCGCCGCCACTGGAGTCCGGACCTCCTCCATGACACGGGCTTCCCGTGCAAGCAACCCTCATCCTCTCGCCTGCCGCTAAGCGCCTCCTCGCTCTGCCGCCAGATTGCTGCTGGGCGGCTTCTGCCGCCAGCCTCACGCTTTCTGAGCTCCGCCGAAGTCAGCTGGAGGCCACCTTCATCGACGCAAGGGCTGCCTCACAGAAGCTCCGGTTGCTCCTCCAAGGAGTGACACCGGCCAGGAGTTCCCATGCCCGCCTCCGCCGCCTCGCCGCCTCGCTAGCTGCCGGCCTCCTCGACGGGCGCCGAGAGCAGGCTCCTCCCGAGGCTGCCACGACGCTTTGGCCTCTTCATCATCAAGATCGCGCTGGCGGCGCTGCAAGGGCGGCGCCACGCTTCAGCTCGCTTCATGCCAGGCGCAGCCTCGCCTCAGCGCGCTGGCTTTTGTCGCAAGTTTTTCACCAAGAAGGCTCACCGCCGGCCGCCTTCAAGAAATCTTGGCAAGGGCGCGACGCTCGGCGCCGCTTATGCACGCCCTCCACACCATCAACCGCCCCAGACGGGCACCGGAGCCGCTGGATCAACACTGGGGTCAGTAGGGCTGGGCCTGGCGCTGGACGGCCGGGCGCGGCACGCCGGAAGCCTCGACCAGAGCCAGCCTGTCCTCAGCACGAGGGGCGAGGAAGCGCCAGCCAATCACCGCCCACGCACCAGGCGAGAAGCCCACGGCAGGCTAGCTATGCCTCGGGAAGGCTCGCGAGGAAGGATCGTGAGGCAAGCTGCAGGCCACGACACGCCTCGACGGCTCACCTCCCCGGTCGCCTCACCACAAGAGAGCTCCACCGCTTGGAGCACTCTAGGACTGGGAGGGGGCGGCCGGGAGGACGGCTCCTCACCCGCCTCCATGAGCTCGGCAGGAAGGGGCCTGCAGGCAGGGATCAAGATAAGCAGCAGAAGAATCAGAGCTGGAGAAGGAGAAGGCTTACTCATCAATAGCGGCACTTCGCGTCAAAGAAGCTTTGGCAAGGGTAATCATCGCTTAGGGCCTCCTTCTTCCGGAGGGCCTCAAGTTCACGCTGAAACGGCTCAAGATTTGAGCGCAGGGATCAGCTCAAGGCGAGGAGAAGCATCAAGGCGATTTCTGCGCTGTGGGCGCTCGCCGACGACGCCGCTAGTTGCCTCAACAAGAGAAGCAAGCAGGGGCCTCGGGCTCTGGTCCGCAAGGCCATGGGCGGCTGCTCACGCCACCTCACCAAGAGCGGCATGAGCCTGGGAGCCACCCCTCGCGAGCATCGCCTGCGCCGCCACCTCGACTGGGGTCCTTCGTGACCGCGGCTCAGGCCTCTCCCGCTCCACCACTTGAGGAGGAGCCATTGGCTGACCGGAATGGCTGTCACCACCATTGATTCTCGCGAGGCCCCTGAGAGCAGCGGGCGCATCCCCCATTCATCAAGATAGGCATCCGTTCACCAAATCACCGCTATTCCGCAGAGGTACAGAAGGCCGCCCCATGCCGGATGCCACCGGTTAGGGTCGCCAACAGACCAGGAGCACTTTCCTTAGCGCTCAGCGCCAGTCTTCTTCCCGAGCCTCATACGGTCACCAGTGCTCAGCTCAAGGCCCACATCCGTTGGAATGGCGCTCAAGAGGAGCAATGCGCGATCAGGAACTCCTTCACCACCTTGGGCACCGCCACAGCAAGTTTACCCGTAGAACGCGAAGCGCGCCAGACGAAGATGAGTCAAGGGCCCGAAAGCGCCTCCGGCCCCACCTGAATTGGGGACAGCAAGCGAGGTTGGTCCGATAGCAGGGGTGGGCACCCCCACATCCACGCATAGCCACCTCTCAAGGAACTCAGCCATGCGGGCGGAGGCAAGCTGAAGTCAATCCCGAGGTCGCTGTCTCGGCGCAATGCACATTTAAGCTCACGCACGCCAAGCATTGAGTGGGGTCGACAAGGCACGAGAGAAGAAGTGGGCGCAGCAAGGCAACCGAGGGAAGGATGCCCATCATTGCCTCACAAACAAAGGTGAAGACCGAGAGGAGAGTAATGGACCTCAGACCCAGCATGCATCATGTGGATCTGATAGTGGGAAAGCACGGCATTGAAGAAATCCGAGAAGGGGAACCAGCCTCGCCCATGGCGTATGCCAAATAAATAACGGACCTCAGTGACTATCCTGCCGATGGAGAAGTGGGACGCGGGCTGCTCGCCGTCCCTCCCGCACTTCTGAAGGAGGTAGCCAGAGCCGAACTAACCTTGCCCAAGCCCTCTAGATTGAGTTTGATTGAGGGGTCGACATGAGGCGGCCAAGTGCGGGCGGAAGCGAGGCGGAGGCACAGGTTTTTCCCTTTCCCTTCTTCGCTGGAGCCATGGTGGATCGAAAAGGGGGAGATTCGGGAATGGATTGGAAATGGAAGTCGGAGTTCGAGAGGGAGAAGGACCGGAGCGCACAAGCAGAGAGGGGAATGGATGTGTGCAGCAGCTTGTCCGCTTAGCAAGGCACGAAATAAGGAGGCGTGGGGGAACAATGCCGCCACGCCCAATCAACCGCCACGCTGCCGCCTAAGGTCAGCAGGCTCGTTAGGGCTCAAGAACGCCGTGACTTGCCCTTTCGCCTCTCGCCGGGCCAAGTTCGGGCGCACAGGGCCCTGGGCTACTGTCATGCTCGGGAACGGGGGTCCCCAGACTTGCGCGCAGCTGCCCGTGGCGTGGCTCAAAGGAGGCCTGTGACGCCCATCTTCATCAACACAGCTCGAGACTCGCGAGGGGCCAGCTCTCAAGCAGACGCATTTACCAGAGCTTCCTCAGCACAGCCTCAGTAGGCTGGCTCACGAGGAGATGGAGAGTTCAAGGCAGGTACCTCAGGAGCCTGGACTGTGACGTAAGCCATGACGCACCAGGGCGCCAGCTGGGCGCCAGCCCGCGCAGCATCCTCCTTTCCTCTTTGGTGCAAAGGGAGCAAGCGCAGGCAAGAGCATCAAGCAAAGGCACCCGTTTCGGTGCAACAAGACCAAGACCAGCCCCAACGGCTGGAAGGGAGTCATCGTGGAGCCCAAGCAGGCGTCATCACCAGAGCCTTTTAGCAAAGCGAGGACCAACTTTAGTCAGATAAGTGTACCCGCTGTTCCCCTCTCAAATGGCTAATTGTTGGCGCTTCTTCCCGTCAATATTTGAGAAGAGGCCTGTGGCCTTCGCCTATATAAGTAGGGGCCAGCCACCATAGTAGGGGGGACGATCGATAGAAAAGGACGATCGGAGAGAGAGGATCCGCATTTGGAATCCAGAGAGAAAGAGAGAGACCCGCCTCAAGCTAGAGCGACGGATACCACTTAGCAGTTCATCACACTCCACCAAGAACAGCACTGCGAGGTCGTGTTCTTTCCCCAGACTGTTCTTCATCAGCCCAAGAGGCAATCCACCACACACCACAAACTAGAGTAGGGTATTACACCACAACGGGGTGGCCCGAACTAGTATAAATCTCGTGTTCTTTGTGCGCTGTTCTTTCGAGTAGTTTTAGGTCCATGCGATTCGGGCGAGGTACGAGACGATGGAGGGTTGGATCTCCACGCTGCACCCCTGTAGTTCGAACCTTTGGGTCTGCCTGAACCCGAAATCCGGCTACTGCCTTCCTCCTCCTCGCCCTACCCTTGATCGTTGTTGTTGGGGCATCGGGCTGATCCTCCCTTCTCGCGGCTCGGAGCTCTTGACATCGCTGGTGTTGTGGGTGTGGTACACACAGCATCGCTGCCCTTGGAAGACTCGGGCTGATCTTCGCCAGGCTTGGTGTCCGGTTCGCCATAGCACGGCAGCCCCTTTGGCGCTTCACGCCCTTGGCCTTGGATTTCTTCTTCTTCCGTCTCGGCATTGGCAGCTCGAGAGAGGCAAAGGCGCCTTCCTCAGCCCTCGCGCACTTGGTTGCCAAGTTGAACAGCTCCAAGGAAGTGCACAGATCTTCATGCATATCCAGCTCCTCCTTCATCTTGACGCAAGACACACGGCCTGAGAAGGCAGAGATGATGGCCTCTCGTCACCTTGGGAATCTTGAGGCGCGCGTTGTTGAAGCGATGGATGTACTTCGCAGGTCTCTCCTGCTGGCTGGTTGATGCGGCAGATGTCGCCACGGCAGGAGGCCGATCGGAGTACCTTGGAAGTTGGCGAGGAAGTGGGGTGCATCTCGGCCCCAGGAGGAGATCATGCCAGAGCTGTGTCTCGTGAGCCAGTGGGCTCTGGCCCTTCGGCCCATGGAAACCACCCGCCATGACCTTCTCGTCTTCCTGCTGGCGTGCTTCTGATCCCCAGCTCAGAAGCTGGAGAAACTCCAGCAGGTCTTGCCGCGCCAGCCGAGCGAGGAGGCAGGTCTGGCTTGAACTTGGCGGGCCACGCGATGCTGCACAGCTGGTGGTGAAGAAGCGCTGACAGCCCGCCGTGGCCTATGGGAGGCCTTTGTGCCAAGAGCTCTGGTCTTGCGGGTCCCCATGCGCTGCAGCTGGGAGCAGCGCGGGGTCTTGGTGTGCTGGAGCAAGAGCGTGGTCGTGACGAGCCGGTGCAGGGAGCACCCGGGCAGCTTCTTTGGGGCGAGGGACCTCTTGACAGCTCGCTCTGCTGCGCCGGGCGCCCGGATGGAGTGGATTCCACTCGAGGCCACACGCCTTTGGGGCCAAGGTGCCTTCGAGGGGGAGGTGGCTGAGGCGCCCGAGCTTCATCGCCGCTACAGGGCGGGCGCCGGTGCAGCAAGAAGGACAGCACGGGGAGCCTCAAGCGGCGCTGAACGAAGGCTTCGGGCGACGCGGTCGAGCCACTCTTCGTGAGACGCCGACAGGGCGGTAGCGCAGGAACTTCGCTTGTGCCTTGATGAGTGCAGCTCGAGAAGGCCTCCATGGGCGCCGCTGAAGCACGCGGACGAAGAACCAGCTGGGCGAGTGAAGAAAGTGGCGGCGGCCGCCTTGCTCACGGACGGATGCCGGACGATGCTTGCTACCGTTCCCGCGCCGGGCCGGTGGCGGCGTTGACGGCAAAGCGACAGAACGCAAGGCGCCCGCCGATAAGAAGCAGTTTGGGTGAAACGGGAGCGAGAGCGGCTCGACGCCGGGCGCGGCCCGACGAAGGCGTCGACATGGATGCGATGGTCGGCGAAGAATAGGCGGCGAAAGGCGAATACCGCGCACTTCTACCGGGCGCGCTAAATGTCGGATTTCGGTTCCGCGAGACCTCTAGGTTTGAACACTTGTGCGTGCGTCGGAGATCTCACCCTCCCGCCTACACTGCACTACGCCGCCGCTAAGATCTAAACTATGAAAAGAACAACACAAGAGACACAGGGTTTATACTAGTTCGGGCCACCATTGTGGTGTAATACCCTACTCTTGTTTGTGGTGTGATGGATTGCCTTTTGGGCTGATGATGAACAATACAAGGAAGAACAGCCTCGCAACGGTCTGTTCTTGGCTGGTGCGATGAACTGCTAGGGGGAGTTCAGTCGCTCTCTCTCTGCTGATTGATTTCTTGACGCCGGGTCAAGCTCTCTCTAAATGATGCAATGTGCCCCTTCCCTGTGGGTGGCTAGTCCTATTTATAGGCAAAGGCCCTGGGCCTCTTCCAAAATATTGAGCGGGAAGGGCGCCAACAACTGGCCATTTGAAGGGGAACATCTAGTGCACTTATCCTGACTAAAGTTGGTCCTCGCCTGTTAAAGGCTCTGGTGGTGACGCCGGCTTGGGCTCCACAATGACTTCCTTCTTGCCATCGCGATGGTCTTGGTCTTGTTGCACCGAAATGGATGCCTTTGCTTGATACTCTTGCCTACGCTTGCTCCCTTTGCAGCAAAGAGGAAATGAGGACACTGCGCGGGCTGGCGCCCGCCTAGCGCCCTTGGTCGTCATGGCTTGCGTCATGGGCACCCTCGTGAGGTACCCCGCCTTGATCTTCTCCGCCTCCTCGCGAGCCAGCCTGACGAGGCCGTGCTCGAGGAAGCTCCTCACATCATCGCCTCATGAGGCTTGGCAGCCTCGCGAGGTCTTGAGCTTGGCCGATGAAGATGGGCCTTGCTGGGCCACCCTTGAGCGACGCCCAGTCGCGTGCAGTGTAAGTCTAGGGACCCCCGTTCCCAGAACGCCGACAGTCTGGGCCCATCGCCCATTGCACACTTGCACATTGCGTACGCGGCCGAAAACAGACCTAGCCTAGCAGGCGTGCTCCGATCCACCATTCAAGGCCGCCCGGTTCGCCCGACGCCACGAAGGCTTCAATGATACCACGACGTCGAGTGCCCATAACTGGTCCCGCGTAGTTGGTTAGTGCGTATAGGCCAGTGGCCAGACTCAGATCAAATACCAAGAACTCGTTAAGCGTGTTATTTTTAAGTAACCGCAAACGCCGACCAGGGCCAGGCCCACCTCTCTCCTAGGTGGACTCAACCTGCCATGTCGCTCCGCCACAAAGTAACAGTTGGGGGCCGTCGGGAACCCAGGCCCACCTCTACCGGGATGGAGCCACCAGCCCCTTCAGCCCCCAGCTCCGAACAGTATCATAAGTAATGTAACCATATAAAGTATATAACATATGCCCGTGATCACCTCCCGAAGTGATCACGGCCCGAGAGTATAGCATGGCGGCATTTGGACAAGAGTGTAGGGCCACCGATGGAACACTAGCATCCTATACTAAGCGAGAGGATAGCGGTAAAAGGTAACAATCAGAGCAACAATGACAGGCTATGCAAAGCAGAATAGGATTAACCGAAAACGGTATAGAGAAGAATAGGCGATATTTGGTGATCAAGGGGGCTTGCCTGGTTGCTCACGGCAAGTAGGGGTCACAACAACGTGGTCGGTCGGGGCACCAAAGAGCGGTGTCGGTCTCGTAGTCTACCGGAGAGAAGAGGGGGAAGAAACAATGAATACAATGCAAATAGATGCATAATGATGCATGACAAAGCAAACTGCGGTGTTAGGTGTGCCCTAACGTGGTAAGAGGTGATACCGACAAAGGGGGGAAACATTCGGGAAATTATCCCTGGTGTTTCGCGTTTTCGGACAGATGAACCGGAGGGGGAAAGTTGCGTGTTCGATATGCTAGGGGTGTGTGGCGGACGAAAGGGCTGCATATCCGGATTCTTCTCGTCGTTCTGAGCAACTTTCATGTACAAAGTTTTTCCATCCGAGCTATGGTTTATTTTATATTAATTTCAAAAGATTTAATCATTTTTAGAATTTATTTAATTAATTTAATTCAACATTATCCATAACAGTGCATGCTGACGTCAGCAGTCAACAGGGGTGTTGACTGGTCAAACTGACGTGTGGGTCCCGTTCGTCATTGACTAGACTAACTAATCACGATTAATTAGTTTAATTAGTTGTTTAGTTTAATTAATCAAAATTAATTAAGTTAATTAATTCTTTATTTAATTAATTAATTAACTAATTAAATTATTATTCATTTATTTTATTATTAATATTATTTTTAATTTCCATTTTTTCAAACGTTCTTTGCGTGGGGCCTCCTTGTCATAGGCCCACAGGGCCAAACGGCACAGGCCGAGCGGTTACTGGGCGGGCGGCGTCAGGCGCTCGTCGCAGGCAGCCCGCACACGAGGCGATGGCTGCTGGTCTGCGACGCGGTGAGGCAACCGCGGCTGGGCAGGGCAAGGGGCACGAGCAGGGCACCGGAGAGCCGGAGGTGGCCGCGGGCGTGGCGTCTTCGCCGACGCAGGGGGGTGCAGGAGTGGGGCAAGGTCGACGTCGACGGTGGGGGGAAAGGCAAGGCGATGCAGGGGCGGGTGCTCGGCGAAGCAGTGGCGGTGCACGTGGGGAAGGAGGCCACGGTGAGCGTGAGGACGACGCCGGAGCGGGGGCAGCGGGCGACGGCGAGCGGGCGCTGGCGGGGTGATGCGCTTGAAGCGGTGATGCACGGGAGAGGCATCGATGGCGGTGGAGCTTGCGGGACTACAACGAAGCGCCAGGCTGGCGGCGCGCAGGTGCGCTGGCGCATCCAGCGCGGGTGTCCGTGGTCGCATGAAAAGCGGCGCCGTGAAGTGGCGACGCGATCGAGCGATGCGGGCACGAGGGAGAACGGAGGAGGAGAGGCGCGTGCTCACAGCGGGGAGTAGGGACGGGGCAGTGGGGGTCGGGGTGGTCGACGGGGACGACGCGACGGAGCGGGAGGCAGGCTAGTGGGGAGGTCCGGCGAGGCAGCGTGGGCTCCTGGCGGCGGCGAACGATGACGAAGCGGCGGTGTACGGCGGCGTCGGTGGCCTCCTCCTCTCGATCCCGATCCAATCGGGAGAGAGGGGGGAGATATTTCCGGGGGGGGGGCGAGTGGGGGGCGTCGGTGGGGCAAGTGGGGAGTGGGGGAGGTTTATGTGGTGCGGGGGTGGGCCGGCCTGGTGGGTCGTGGCCCAGTTGGGCCGGTGGCCTGCTGGGCCGGAGCCCCGTGGGGTTTTCTTTTCCTTTTTTGTTTGTTTTTCTCTTTTGTATTTTCTTTCTTTTATTTATTTTCTCTTCTGTTTTAATTCAATTTAAAATATTTGTGCGTTTTATAAAACTGTGTCTTCTACACCATAATTATCTATGTAATATTTAGTACAAACCGAACATTTTTATTTTCATGTTTGAAAACTTTTATTGTTTTCCTTTAATTAAATTTTGAATTTGTTTCGGTTTTGAATTATTTAGAGTTTATCAACAGTAACCGAGGTGACGTGGCATCATTAGCGGGGGATCACTGTAGCTTAATTATCGGGCGTCACACGGCCTCACCTGGCTGCCTCGCGAGGAGCGGAGATATCAAGGCGGGGCAAACATCGCTAGGCTCGCATGACATGAGCCGTGACGATCAGCACCAGGTGGGCGCCAACGCGCGCAGCGTCCTTGTTTCGTCTTTGGTGCTAAGGAGGCAGGCGCAGGCGTGGAGTACCGAGGCATCAGGCAAAGGTTTCCATATCAGTGCAACAAGACCAAGACCAGCAGGACGGCAAGACGGAGGTCACCATGGAGCTCAAGACGGCATCACCACCAGAGCCTTTTGCGGGCGAAGACCACTTTTGTCAGGATAGCTTGTACTAGCTGTCCCCTTTAAAATTTGCCTGCCGTTGTTGGCTCCCTTCCCGCTCAATATTTGGGGAGCGGACCAGGGCCTATATAAGTAGAACTAGCCACCACAGTGGAGGGGATCGAGTCCTCTCCACACAAGTTAGACAAGCACAAGAACACCTCAACCTCAGGAAGCTATTCTTCCCATTGTACTGTTCATCATCAGCCCAAGAGGCAATCCACCACCACCACACTGGAGTAGGGTATTACACCACAACGGTGGCCCAAACCAGTATAAATCTCGTGTCTTTCTATGTTGTGAGTTCGTCGAGTTCATCCGCGAGATCTTAGTGAGCTAGGGCGTGGATCGATAGGAGGGAAAGAACTTCGCGCGCACCGCAGAGTTCGAACCTTAAGGGTTTTTCCGGAACCCCACATCCGACACATGTGCAAAATCACAACACGCGTATCACCACTATATTCATGCATGCATATGTTTATTACACTATGATCTCCTATTCAAATATACGAATCCACTTTCATATCAAATTACCATCTTTGTTAGTCTCTTACACCCACACAATCCTCTAACCTTTGTAGCTAGCACTAACTTTCTCTCGCGCATGCACACGCCCTCCTCGCCCTCACCCTCCCTCAACAATATATCCATCGTGCATGTTCATTTTTTTTCTTTAGGTCGTTCTCCCACAGTCTCCACAACTCCTTTCCGACACACACCGATCGATAAACCTCTCAAGCGATGTCTACCTACAAGATACACACGCACCTTCCATCTCCTCCTTTCTGTGTCCGTGCCTCATGTCTCTCATATGGTCCCACACACGTGTAAACTCTCGCCCCTCTTTTCATCAATCTCACAATCGCACACTCCTCCCCTATCTAGCTAATAGCTCGGCCTCTCACACCATCTCCTAGCTCCATTCTCTTTGTTTATCCGTCTCGCTAGGCCTTATTTGCCTCTAACAAATGGATGTACACCGACCAATCTCCCGCAATACATATAGCTAGCTAAGTCCTTATAACTCGTTTTTTCCCATGCGTCAATCGATCTACCTCATTAGTTATGTCTTTCCCTTCCTCCGAGAAACAATAATTGATCTACCGATGTAGTTAGGTTTGCTTACCAAACACATGGTTCCCCTTCATCATCCATGCATGCGTCCCGACAAATCTATCACGCACAGGCACATACAGAAACACATCCCCACTCTTATTGATAATATTGCAATTCTACCCTCAGTTTGTCTAGTAGGCCTCTCCCACCATCTTTGAGAAGCAACCCCATCAACCATCCAACACTCTTCCCCTCTCCCCCTCTCTCTCTCTCTCTCTCTCTCTCTCTCTCTCTCTCTGTCCCAACCTATTTCCCATCCTTCAGTTATGTATGGATGTCGACTGATCTCCCTCAAGACATAGCTGGGTCTCTCCTTCTCAACACATATACGAGTCATTCTACCTCTCTAGTTAGGCCTCTGCCTCCTCCTTCTCCCCCCCCACACACACCGATACATCGAGCGCTCTAGTCATGTCTCCCTGCCACACACAAACTTTCCATGTGCCCTCTGACATTCCGGTAGGTCAGTCACCCTATATCTTTGACTTGCACACACACAATTTCGATGGCTCTCTTCATCGATCTCGCACCCAACCACTTGATCCTCTCTTCGACTCTATCAATATCCATGACCCCTCCCTCTCTTCTCGTGGATCGCCCCCTCTATATATGATATCGATAGGCCTCTATTTCACACACATTGCATGTGCCAAATTTTTGTTTGAGATGTCATCGACACATATTCCCACAAATATATTCACGAAATCACCCCCAAACAAAAAACACTCATGAAAACACACGCCATCTGTCTAGGTTTGTATCGCTCTCACACACACCCACGTAGGTTGGGGACATGCACGAAGAGAAGACGTGCACGCACGGTGCACGTACTCCCGTCTCTTTCCCAACCACACCCGCACGGGTACACGGTGGAGCACATTTCTATACGAAAAGGCAGCCCACGTGGTAATTTGACACGTGTACTGGTATTCCACTTGATGGCGGATCACCTACCACGGGTGAACAAACAAATTGCTACTTAATGCGTTATGTTAAAAAAGAGGCAAACTATGTGGGGCCTACCTTAAAGGCAATGCTCTACACACTCGAGATGCTCTGTGCGTATTAATTTTGATGTGCCCCGTCAACTCGTAGAACAAGGAGAAGCTTTCTTAGTATGACGTCTCCCCCGCCCACGGGCGCGGTGGCTCACAGGACGAGGAGAAGCTTGCTTACTACGCCTTACACCCGCTCCCTCACACACGCGCGTGGTGGCTCGCAGGACGAGGAGAAAATTTTACTACTCCCACCGTTTACTCCTCGTCTCTACCTTGGTTAGAGAGATTATCATATTGTTTGGAATATATGTCCTCTAGTAGATTTCAATATGAACTACTAGTACATACTCCAAACACTGGTTTATATAGATGTATTTTAGAGTGTAGATTCACTCATATTGCTCCGTATGTAGTCAATATTGAAACAGACGTAATAGTACACACTCTCCCTCGCCCCTCGACCCTTGCCCACGTGGTGGACGTGCAACAATTCATTCGGTCTCATATAGACAGAACGATATATACCGCAGTACCATTATTGCTCGACTTCCCGAAGTGGCGAAGAGCCAATCGCAAGGTTAATATTTTGCAGATGCCAAGCGCAAGGTTTATAGGAGAACGAGTAGTAGTATGTACCATTGGTACGTACTGTACGAGGAAGAAGGCAACAAGATGTATGTTTTGCGTGACAGTCTCTTCTTACATGACGGGCTAGACCTAGTGGACCTCATTGTTGCAATGGTACTACTCCCTATCATAGATGGCACGATTCAGAGTGGTGGGCAGTGGGCATAATCCGGAGCTGCTTAGTATTAAACCCCATGAAGAAGTCCCATCGAAAGGAATAGCCATCCTCTGCACGTGCTCCTATGTAAAATGAGTAAATGAGACAAAAAGAGAAAGAGACAAAGTAAAAAAATCACCGGCCTTAGATCCAGCCCTATTGTATCAGTGAATGATATTTCTATGTCGTGATTGACATGGCTATATTATTAACCATGCTACGGAGGTAGAAGCGGATTTTTATTTATTCGCGGAGGTAGCAGCGGATGGATATTCAACAAGGAGTGAAATGATGGCTGCTTCCTAGGTCAAACATAGAGAAAAGTGGGCTTCGTGATTTCACGGCTTATTAGTCATTATTACTGCCTATACTCTGTGCCCATATATAATAACCGTGTGGTAGTACAGTAGTGGGCTATACTTTTAGTAACCATGCTCGAAGAGAAGAGGTGCACGCACCCACGCACGTAGTGTACTAGTAGCACTCTTTGCGTCTTTTGCGTCTTCCCCAACCACACACGTGACATAGTGGAGGTCATTTCTGTAAGATGATGCAGCCCACGTGATAATTTGATGCGTCTAGTAGTAGTAGTTACTCATTTATAAATAATGGAGGGCCGGGAACCACGCATTAACGGTGCCGCATCATTTATAAATAAAGTTTTTTTCTACAGTGGCACATATGCAATATAAATAGGTTCATATGGAGGGAAAAGGAAACCGTTCCACTATATACATAGCCAGGACGAGCCTACACGGTTGCTTGCTGGGGTTGCTCTCTTCAAACTCTCTCACACAAAACGACTGTGGCCACATCTCGGTGAATCACGTCTGCCGGGGGAAGGGGTGTATGCTTAGTGTAGATGCGCTCGCCGTTGCAGACGGGGAAAACCCACTGTCGGCATGTCCCGATATGGGGTCCCCGCCGTTCTCTCTCACAAAGCCGGTGAGGTTGCCTTCGTCGCTTGCTCACTGCCACGATGTGGGTATTTGCCGCCTCCCACCGCCCTACTCTAGGTTGAGCTACGTTCCGACATCACTCAGGTATAACTTCCTTTACAGCCGGCTTGCACCACTGCTCCAGCTGCCCACATCACTCCATGTGAATATTTCTCTACATCTTTGCCCCACACATACCTCTACTGGCTTCTACGTACTGTATTTGTGATGAGTTTATATCTCATCAACTAGTCCCAGTAATCTTATTCTAATCACGCTTCGTCAATTTCTTTGCCACAGGGATGCTCATCTTGATTTTGGTGAAACTGCACAAAATGATCCGATGGTCAAAGGGTTGGAAACTTCATTTCTTCGGAAGCTCCAACGTTGCCAGCAAATTAGAGCCTGGTTAGGGTTTACGGTTCAGGGGCTAGGGACTGCATGGATCGTTTTTTATTTTGCTGCCTCTGTTCGAAAATAAGTGTCAACTTTAGTAGTAGTACAACTTTGTACTAAAGTTTGCATAAAGTTGAGAAACTTATTTTGGAACGGAGGGAGTACATATTGGCTATGATTTGTCAATATTTGAGATGCAATAGCATGCATATTAGTCTACTTTGTATTTGATGAAATGTTGCAACGGGCAACCTTGGACGGAAGATACATGAAACAGAAGCTGGAAGCTTCATAGCATTGTACAAATTTATCTCGCTGAGACATTACAGTACGTACTATACTAGTATAGTACAATGTAAAGAGTTAGGTGTCGCACGTTGTCTATAAAATATGGTGATAGTGCGAGAAGGGCCATGTAATCACTGAGCCTGCATGTTTTCATTGCTTTCGCATTTATTCACTGTAAGAATGGAGAAAATTGTACTCCCTCCGTTCCAAAATATAAGTCTTTTTAGAGATTTCAACAAGTGACTACATACGGAGCAAAATAAGTGAATCTATACTCTAAAATATGTCTACATAGAACCATAAGTTCTAGTCCATTTGAAATCTCTAAAAGACTTATATTTAGGAACGGAGGGAGTAATCTAGTAGTACCTCCTTTCGCCGAAAGAGTGGGACATCCAGAAGTCGTACCAGCTCAGTAATAATGACCAATGAGCCATCAAATCTTAGAGACCCAGCAGTAAGTTGGACGGATGAAGCAACCATCACTCTTTAATCCGCTTCACCCTTCAATGCAGGCGCCAGTGAGAGGTCGTGTTCGCTCTCCCCGGGCATGAATGTGGCACCGATTCTTTGGAGCGGCGCTGACCGTTTCGGGCGGGAAGCGCTCGCGGGCGATGGAGGGGCTTTGGGTGGGCCAGGCTGGTCAGGAGCGGGCATGGCAGCTGTCCTACTGTCCCCACTGTGACGCCTTGAAGCGAGAGGATGCACCGACTCTCGCGGCTAAATCATACACTACACACCATCTCTCTGTAGGAGTAGGTCGATGCGTCGCTCTCTCTAACACACACATGCCATTAAACACACACACACGCGCTGAGGTAAAATGAATCTGTATCTCAATTAATGAAGACTTGCATGTTACCATCCATATGTTACTACCCACTATAAAGGTAGTAACATAGAATAGTAACATATGCATGTTACTAGTCCAAGTTACTTACCACTATGACCAGCCTAGCAATGTAACCAAACGCTCCTTACTCTGCCTTGTTATCTCCCCCGGAAACCTAGTGCATGGAGCGCAACTATGCGTTGATCAGTCAAGAAATCAAAGTCGGCTTGCGTGCGAGTTAATACGTGGCCCTGCATGGTAGCTAAAACATCATCTCTTAGTTGTTGTGATTAATTGTTGTGTTTAGAGACAGAAATCAGGGCTTTGACTGGTGGAAGGACCGGTCAAGTTTGTCCTTGTCCTCAAATCTGCTTGCACCTTGGTCCCGCTGCAGCTTCTAAAGTGACTTATTACACCTAGACAGAGGGAGTAGTACGCGATACGGTGGCACACTGACTTAGGTCGAATACAAGTGCCCAAAACCGTGTGCATATTATAATAAGGATTCACTTAAAATAGTACATGAGCAAACAGAGGGATCAATTGGACAGTGTTCACGAGCATTAGCGAGATGTGTGAGGTAAGATACACCGCTGGCGCTTTAATTTTTCGTATTAATTTGTTTGTTTCACCCTCTGAGTGGTGGGACCTTACGTACTACGTGGAGAGAGGTAAGGTGACTAAGGCTGCATTATTTATGTACTACCAACACTGCTTTAAATCCCAAAAGACCTTACCACCTAAGCCACATGACACGATTATGATTTTAATCCCAATGACTCCCACGCAGAAAAAAACACGACATGCTTGTCACACGAATGCAGGAATGTATAAAAGGTTATTTTCCTCTCGTTAAACATAACGTGAGGGTGGTGTAGCTGGTTAGCCTGTTCGCTCATCAAACTTGAGGTCTCGGGTTCGATAACCACACTTGAGCATGATTTTGTTTTTGTTCGACTCCTTTCTTCCACAAAATGACAGGTAGGCCCTGCATGACAGAGAGAGAAAGTGATCTGGGGCGGTGCCAGGAGGATTCTTTGACTGGTCAAAATGGATGGATACAGAGCTATACGATCTCCGCCTCGGCGTTTGTTTTCTAGGGTTTGCACTCTTCACACTCCCTTTCCACTATATATATACACGCTGGAGCCTCAGCGCTTGTAGTTGCTCTCTTCACACTCTCTCACCCTCTCTGGATCTAACTTTGTTGGCCTCTCTCAGTCCCCTCACTGCTGGTCAAAGAGCCGACAGGATCCGTTTGCCAGGAAGGGAAGGAGGCTTAACGCTGTCGCCGTCGGCGAGGGAGGGAATCCACTACTGGCACAGCCGTTCTCTTTCACCCAGAGGCGGCGCCGAAGGGCCTCCGACCCCTTCTTCCTTGCTGTCGTACATAGTGTGGGAAGAACGGCCTCCGGTCGCCCACCGAACCACATCCCAAGAACCTTAAGGTATATTTAGTTATTCCACATGCATTGCTCTAGCTGCATGTGGGCCTTTTCCGCTTCTGCACTCAAATCTAGGTGTTGGATCAAACTAGAAAGTAGTGGGGAAAGTTTTATAGCATGAATCTAGGACGTGGTTCAAAGAGGAAAGGAATGGGGGGAAGTAGTGGGGAAAGTTGTATAGCATGAATCTAGGACGTGGTTCAAAAAGGAAAGGAACACTACAAAAAAAGACACTTCCGTGATGATACGTGTTTGTCACAGTAGGTCACTGTCGGCGTTCTGGGAACGGGGGTACCCAGACTTGCCTACCTGCGGGGTGGCTCAAGGGGTGGCCCATCAAGGCCCATCTTCATCAGCACGAGCTCAAGACCCTCGCGAGGAGCCAAGCCTCGCGGGGTGGACGACAGGAAGCTTCCTCAG
The DNA here is from genome assembly GCA_021605205.1 of Aegilops longissima. NCBI lineage: Eukaryota > Viridiplantae > Streptophyta > Magnoliopsida > Poales > Poaceae > Aegilops > Aegilops longissima. The sequence continues at coordinate 568,566,172 of CM038678.1, read as the reverse complement.
GCGCGGCCTCGTCAGGCTGGCTCGCGAGGAGGCGGAGAGATCAAGGCGGGGTACCTCACGAGATGCCCATGACGCAAGCCATGATGACCAAGGGCGCCAGGCGGGCGCCAGCCCGCGCAGTATCCTCCTTTCTTGTTTGGTGCAAAGGGGGCAAGCGGAGGGAAGAGTATCAAGCAAAGGCATCTGTTTCGGTGCAACAAGACAAAGACCGTCGCAATGGCAGGAAGGAAGTCATTGTGGAGCCCAAGCCGGCGTCACCACCAGAGCCTTTAACAGGCGAGGACCAACTTTAGTCAGGATAAGTGTACTAGATGTTCCCCTTCAAAATGGCCAGTTGTTGGCGCCCTTCCCGCTCAATATTTGGGAAGAGGCCCAGTGCCTTTGCCTATAAATAGGACTAGCCACCCACAGGGAAGGGGCACGTTGCATCATCTAGAGAGAGCTTGACCCGGCATCAAGAAATCAATCAGCAGAGAGAGAGCGACTGAACTCCCCCTAGTAGTTCATCGCACTAGCCAAGAACAGACCCTTGCGAGGCTGTTCTTCCTTGTATTGTTCATCATCAGCCCAGGAGGCAATCCACCACACCACAAACAAGAGTAGGGTATTACACCACAATGGTGGCACGAACTAGTATAAACCCTGTGTCTCTTGTGTTGTACTTCTCATAGTTTAGATCTTAGCGAGGCGGCGAGGTGCAGGTAGGCAGAGGGTGAGATCTCCGCACGCACCCCAGTGTTCAAACCTAGAGGGTCTGCCGGAACCCGAAATCCGACATTTGGCGCGCCAGGTAGGGGTGCGCCGAAATTCGTCTTCCGCCGCCCTGTTCTTCGCCGGCCATCGCATCCATGTCAGACGCTCGTCGGGCCCGCGCCGAGCGCCGAGCCGCTCTCGCTTCCCGTGTCGCCCAAACGGCCCCCATCGGCGGCTGCCCCCGCCGTTCCCCGTCGCCTGCCGTCAACGCCGCCACCGGCCCGGCGGGGAACGAGCAGCAAGCATCGTCCCAGCATCCGTCCGTGAGGCGAGACGGCCGCACCGCCACTCCTTCACTCGCCCCAGCTGGTTCTTCGTCCTACGCGCTCCGCGCGCCCATGGAGGCTCGAGCTGCACTCGTCGCGGCAAACGAGCTCCTGCGCTACCGCCCTGTCGACGACGTCTACGAAGAGTGGCTCGACCGTGTCGCCGAGCTCGTCCGCACCGCAGGGGGCTCCCCCGCTCCGTCCTTCTCGCTGCACCGCGCCCCGCACTGCGTGGGCGATGAAGCTCCGGGGGCGCCTCCCTCCCCCTCAAGAAGGCGCCTTGGCCCCAAGGCGCATGGCCCCTGGGCGGAATCCACTCCATCCGGCGCCAGCGCAGCAAGAGCAGAGTTGCCAAGAGGTCCCTCGCCCCCAAGAAGCTGCCCGGGTGCTCCCTGCACCGGCTCGTCACGACCACGCTCCTGCTCCAGCACGCCAAGACCCCGCGCTGCTCCCAGCTGCAGCGCATGGGGACCCGCAAGACCAGGCTCTTCGGCACCAAAGGCCTCCCGTGGCCACGGCGGGCTGCCGCGCCTTCACCACCGCTGCGCAGCGTCGCGTGGCCCGCCAAGTTCAAGCCAGATCTGCCTCCTCGCTACGACGGCACCGCCGACCCTGCGGAGTTCCTCCAGCTTTACGAGCTGGGAATCGAAGCCGCCAACGGGGACGAGAAGGTCATGGCGAACTTGTTTCCCATGGCACTCAAGGACGGAGCCCGCACCTGGCTCCTGAACCTGGCTCCTGGTACGATCTCCTCCTGGGATGAGATGCTCACCCGCTTCATCGCCAACTTCCAAGGTACTCGCGACCGGCCTCCTGCCGTGAGCGACATGCGCCGCATCAAGCAGCAGCCAAGGGAGACCCTACGGAAGTACATCCAGCGCTTCAACAATGCACGCCTCAAGATTCCCAAGGTGACCGACGAGGCCATCATCTCTGCCTTCTCCGACGGTGTGCGCGACGTCAAGATGAAGGAGGAGCTGGCGATGCATGAAGATCTGTGCACTTCCTTGGAGCTATTCAACTTGGCGACCAAGTGCGCCAGGGCTGAGGAAGGGCGCCTTTACCTCCTCGAGCTGCCAGCCGCAGACCCAGAAGAGAAGAAATCCAAGCCCAAGGACGTGAAGCGCAAGGGGGCTGCCGTGCTCGCGGCAGAACCAGACACCAAGCGGGGCAGAGATCAGCCCGAGTCTTCCAAGGGCAGCCGGTATTGTGTGTACCACGACCTCCACACCCACAACACCAACGAATGTCAAGAGCTCCGAGCCGTGCGAGAAGGGAGGATCGGCTGACGCCCCGACCGCAACGATCGAGGCTACGACCGAGGAGGAGGAAGGAACGAAGGACACTGGGAAGACCGTGGCCCTCGCCAAGGGTGGCGCGATCGACCTCGCGAGGATCGCTGGCAGGATCATCCTCGCGAGGAAGACTGGAGGGATCAGCCTCGCGAGGATCGCCCGCAAGGAAACGCAGGCCTCCCTCCTCTGCCGCCGCAGCCAAGGAGAAACGAGGACCATCATCAGGGCGAGGGGCTGGGGCTTCAGAGGGAGCAGCGCGATCGCTTGCATCCTGGGCGGATCTCAAGCCCCAGCCTCTCAATGCATCTTCAAGTAGTTCGCCCGCGAAGTGAATGCAGTCCTCCCCAAGCTCGAAGCCACGTGCCCTCTCGGGTGGTCGGCGTGCACCATCACGTTTAGCTCAGCAGATCAGCTCAAGTGCGCGACCACAGCCGGACTCCTCCCGATGCTTTGTTCCCCAATCATCAGCATCGTGCAAGTCACCAGGACCCTCATCGACGGCGGAGCAGGGCTCAACGTCCTGTCCGCGGAGACATTCAACAATCTCCAGGTGCCTTACAATCAGCTTCATCCAACCAAGCCTTTCTCCGGAGTCACCGATGGCTCCACGGTTCCGATTGGGCAGGTTCGCCTCCCTGTCACCTTCGGGGCACGCGACAACCACCGCACCGAGCTCATTGACTTGATGTCGCCCACATTAAATCGTCTGCCATACAATGCCATCCTCGGGTACCCAGCTCTGGCCAAGTTCATGGCCGTGACTCATCACGGCTACAACGTCCTCAAGATGCCAGGAAGCGGTGGAGTCATCATAGTGCCTTGTGAAGAGAGAGACGCAGTGTGCTCCCTGGAGCGAGCCTTTCAAGCCGCATCACATGAAGACCCAGATCGCAGGAGCGGGAGGCTCCCTGAGACCGCTCCCAAGAAGAAGAAGACATCGCCAGGCCCGACCCCTCGGGAGGCAGGCCCCTCAAGGTCCGCACCTGCTCAGGGGGCACCTCCTTCTGTCGCATAGGAAGGCGCGCCCGACGCCCTCCTCGAGAAGGGCTCGGGGGCTCTCTCCTGGAGGGCCACCGACCTTGCTAAGGTCACGAGGGAGGCGCTTGGGCACCACTTGGAGGCGTGTTTCAAAGCACGTTTCCCTCAGGAAGGAGCAAGGCAAGAAGGGCCAAACCTTCAGGAGTTCGCCAGTCAGATCACGTAGGAGTTGCAGGAGTCAAGAGTCATGAGTGGCAGCCGCCGCTTACCCACCGTAGCTCCCCATCCAGGCGAGGATGGTGGGTTGCGCATCTGCATCGACATCCTGTGGCTCAACCAAGCCGCCTCTCGGAGCGCTTGGCCCCTCACGCGTGGGCGCTGCGAAGGTCCACCCCACAACTACGTTCGCATGCCTTACAGCTGCGCCAACGCGGCCTCCACGTACCAGCGCCTCATGAGGAGCATCCTGGAGGCTCAAGAGGCCAGGCGTTCCGCAGTCCTGGCGGAGATGGAGATGGTCCACGAGGAGCCAATAGCGCCCGAGCCTCCCGAGGCTCCGGGCTGGGGCTCGTGAAGATCGGCTTCCGCTGCCCATGACGTCCCGCTACATCAACATCCTTCGCCTTCAACGTCATCAGGTGACATCTTTCAAGTTTGATTTCCAGTGGGGCGCCCCTGTGGCTGCATCATTCCCGTGCCGCGTGGGTCCGTCCCTGCGGCATGTATCCTTTACTTCATGTTCCTAGCTTACGTTGTTGGCGGCGCCCTCGGGCTGCATCATCCCCAAGTCGCCGGGCTGCACTCCAACGGCATGTACCCTCTTGCGTTTATTTCGGGTCATGCGTTCGGCCCATCATGATTGTTATTTGATGCCTGTCCACGACACCCCTTCTTCCTTCATGTCGGCCGCTTGCACGTTAAAGGGGGGGTACCTGAGCATCGCAACTCACGGCTCCTACTGGCTCTCCAGCCCTCACCCTCTAGACTTGTCCACGGCATCGCAACCTGGCATACCAGCGACGGCATATAACCAAATCTGCAGGAACACATCACAAGTTAAGGCCCAGTGCCAGGCGCCACCCACCTTGAGGTAGGGCCCCGTGAGTCCCGCGCTGCCTCACGGGTGCCCAGATACACCTCGTCAGGCCCTACCGTGCCAGCCATGTGTCAGGGCGGGGCTGTACACGCCCCCGGGGCTCCTCCCGGAGGGGAGCCCCCTCCCACGCACCAGTGGAAGCACCATGCTCCGCGCTAGCTGACGACACTGGCGAGGAGCGGCTATGCCCGTACACATACGGAAGCTCTATGCTCCGCGCAGGTGATAAACAACTGAGGGTGGCCCCCGGCCGCATCAACCTCTGGGATCCCAGAGCTCAGTGTCTGGCCTCATCGCAACGCCTCCCCTCGGGAGTGCCGCGCGAGGGGGCTGGGCACGGGGGCTACGCCTGGCTCACGCCCAGACGCACGCCACCCAGCCAGGCCCCTCGGGCCTGGTTCGTTGCACGTCTCTCCCCGAGCGGAGCCAAGATACGAAGGTCGTTTGAGCGTCAAGGGGGACTCCTGAGCATCGCGACTCCGGAGCCTAACCGGTCACGTAGCCCCTCCCTCCTTAGTTCCCAAAAGCTAACGACGGTTGAGGTATGCGCGGGGCCGAGCTCTGCAGACGTAGAATGGTAGATTCACCCACACATCTCACCTCCCTACTTGCTGTTCGTGCGCCAAGGGGGACTCCTGAGCATCGCGACTGAGGAGCCTAAATGTCACGTAGCCCCTCACTCCTTGGTCCCGTCCTGGTTTCCGGTCAGGGCTAACGGCGGCTGAGGTATGCGCGGGGCCGGGCTCTGCCGGCATAGAACATAAGCAAGTAGGAAGGAAAAGTGCAAATCTCAAGGAATTCAAAAGCAAATATTACAGTCCATAACTGTTATCGCAACACCAAACACAAGTTTAAACGCCTCCCCGAGGCGTGATGCATGTTGCAGGAGCTGAAAGCAAAACAGGAGCCACGACGGAGTCACTTGTTGGCGGCGGAGCTGCACGGAGCGGGTTCGTCTCGTGAAGCCCCAGGACCGGCAGCGCCTCGCTTCGGCTTGGTGCTGAAGGCCCAGAACTTCAACAGCAGAGCCTCCACTCGAACCTTCACGGCCTCAGCAATGGCAGTGGCAAGCTCGCCGCTCGCTGGCTCCAGCAGGCTGTCGAGGTCGACGTCGGGATCGCGAAGGTAGACGTGGGTAAGGACCTGCGTCAGCGCTGCAGAAGACAAGACACGCGCCTCAGCCTCAGCCGTAGGGCCAAGGCCAAGGGTGACATCTTCAAGAGCGCGGATCAGGAAGGGAAGCAGCTTGGCGGGGCCGTCCTCGGCGCCGGCCAGCGGGCTTTCCAGGCCGCTATCGTAAAGCGTCCTCAGCAAGGTGCGAGCCTTCACCTCCATCTCCGTGAAGGCCTCGCAGTCCTCGGCAAGAACCCGCGCCTGGCCGTCCAGCTCGGCCCTCTTCGCCTCCAACTCCTGCTCCAGCGCGCCCAGGCGGTCACGGCGCTTCTTAAGCTTGGCGTCCCGGTCCTTGACGACCGCCTCACGAGCCTTCATGTCTTCCTCCTTCTCTTGGTGAATGCGGGCCTCCTTGGCAAGCTGGTCCCGCAGGTCCTGCAGCTCGCTCTCCGGTGCCTTGCAGCGACCTCGGACATCGGCCACCTCCCCCAAGGCGGCGTCGCGAGAAGCCTTCGCCCCAAGGACGGCCTGCTTCTCCTTGTCACAAGCCGTCGAGGCCTGAACCAGGGCCGCTCGAATCGAAGCGTCAGAGCGAATCCAGCCAGAGGCCAGCTCCAAGCGCCCGGCCACCAAGTGAGGGTCAGCGCCCAGAAGATCTTGCCGCAGCCGGTCCAATTCAGCAGCAAAGACGATCCGTGATGGTGGGAGGAGTCGGAGAGATAGCGATTCTTTGGAGTAGGAGGAGAGGACGGCAGCGTAACCACAAGATCTGGAGGCGGACTGCTGCGCCCCAACGGCTGTGGCGGTGGCATCAGGCAAGGACACCTCAGGAGTCGCTTGGGCCATGGGGGCTGAGCTCGCCCTAGCCAGCTCCACCAGGCCTCACGAGGATGACCGTGCAGGAGAGGCCCGTGTCTTGCCGTCGCCTTCCTTCGCGGGCAGAGGCGCTACCCCAGACGGAGCCTCAGGAGCTCGCTTCAGCTTCTTCGCCGCAGGCGCCAGCCTAGCCAAGGGATAAAGATATCAAGCCTCAGCGACCAAACAAGGAATAAAACAAGAATCAAGCACTTACTGGTCATCGCTCGCGAGCTCGAGCAACCTCCGGCCATACTTGAAGCCCGAGAGCCGGCTGCAGGGATCAGGCTGAAGAGGCCCGGGAGCAGGAGGCACGTCTGCGGATCGCCTCGGAGCCGGGGCAGACCCGGTGGGGACCAACCCAGTCCTGTCCTTTTTCGGGATCGGGGGCAAGCTCTCGCCGCCTCGCTCGTCGCCATCCTCGTCGTCATTGCTCGGCAAGAGGCGGAGAGCGCGGGACCTGCGCCGGGGGAGGGGCGCTCTCGACTCCCCGTCGATTGCCTCGGAGTCAGGCCCCGCTTCCCGCTCCTCTTCTTCTTCCCCCTCTTCGCTGGAGTCATCGGAGGACACGTTCACCGTCGCCAGGGCCGCCGGGTCCTCGAGAAACTCCACGGGCACGGGCCCGTCCCCATTGAATACGGGCATGGATTCCACCACCTGTTCCCAATCATCTCGAAGGAACAAGGGTACAGGGGCGCCCTCCAGCCTCGCCACGTCTCCCCCGACCAAAGATTTGAGGACCGCGGCCAGATCTTCGCCGCCAAGACTCTGGGGTTCGGGCGGGCCTCCACAATGAGGAAGCTTAGCAATCGACGCGGGGCCACCTGATGCTCTAGGAACTCCTGCAGGAGCGACGCACTAGTCAGCTTCGCTATCGCCATGTTTCTCAGCGGCAAATCCGCGTCCATCTTCTCCAGCACCGGCTTCGCCCGGGGATCCACGAGTTCCATGCGAGGCCAATCATCGGAGCTCGCGGGATGCTCCGTGGACAGAATCAGCCGAGGGTGGATACGCCCAGCATCTACCATGACCCACTTGCTCCTGAAGCCCTCAATCCTCTTCCCGGGCTTCGAGATGGTGTTGGAGCTGCCATACGCGACAAAGCTCACGCACGCTGAGACGGGACCGCGAGAGGTCCGGAGGGAGAGGTAGTGTCACGACTGGTTTTTCAATAAAAATATTTATTGAACAGCCGACCTATGAAATCCAATATGAGGAAAATCCTCCATATTGGTAGACAAAACTTTGATACAAGAAGCCAGTAGCATTACAATATTACAGGGTCGGACTGAGGATGCCCAACCAATTATTACAAACTCGCCGATAATTATACATGACGGCGGATATGACACAAAGGTGTGGGGGTGGAAATACTACTGACTCGAGATATGTGTGGTTGGTGGAATAACACAACGGAGTGGTTAATAAGTGTACTGCACCGGCGGCTCATCGAGCGTCGAGGTAAGGCACGATGAATTTATTTGGGTAGCGGAAGCGGATATATCACAATGACTAATCCAGGGGTCACACGAGACTGACTGGGATTCCTCTAGGCGTCGGACTCGCTATCGAACTCTTCATCCACGAGATCGCCTTCGATAGCATCTGGCCAAATCAACAAGCCAGGTGAGTACTATGAAAGTACTCGCAAGACAGTTCGGACAAAAGATATAACAAATGAATGCATGAATGCATCATGATTAATTTTATCAATGCTCAATTAAATCAGTATAGCAAAATAAATAAGAAGGGAATCGGCGGTAGTCCGCTCGAAAACCCAAAGAAGATAAACTCAAAACTGATCGGGTGTCTGAAGCGACGCCTCGAAGGGTGAATAAATAAGTAAAATGTGCCGTAGTCGGGCATCTAAGCGACACCTCATAAAGGGCTTATATTAAGAAGAAAAATACATGCGTGCCGCAGTCGGATGTCGGAGCGACATCACAGAAAGGGTTTATAATGAAAATAAATAACCACAATGCTGCAGTCGGACGTCTGAGCGACACCGGATGACAGGCTTTAATCCAGGGCCATGGAACCTTCATCTCGGCCTCTCGATTTGGTGTGTACCGGGAAGTGGTTTGCAACTTACTAAGCCGTATCCCTTGCGGGAAACAGGTGGTAGTACGGAAGGGAAGTCGGACGGGAATCTGACCGATTTATGTTGACACTGGGTCAACGATATGGCATAAGCCTGGCATGCTACAACACTGCCATCTTACCCATCCTCATGCCAACTCATGGCCATGCAACAAGTTTCCAACAACTCATGGATTTACCGAGCTCATTTGCCTCAATGCTCACGAGATAAACTATCATCGAAATGCTCATGAACGTGCCATGATACAAAATAATGCAAACATGCCCAGACACTCATCATATCAAAAGTTCAAACTTTGCTTGCCTGGTTCGGAGTAGTCGGGGTCTAGCTCGGCGAAGTTCGCGGTTCCGTCACCTCCTTTGGTATCTACGGTACACAAAAATACACGCACTAACGTAAATACCGTGGGGTACAGAAAGTTGATCCAAATATTTTTCAAATAAATATGATAAAAAACTCGACAAAAATCTGAAGAATACAGAAAAAGAATCACTCAAAAATTCCTTTCTGTTAAAAAGTTATAAGGGTTTTAGTCCAAGGACACATCTGTAATGAAACAGAAAACTTCCAGGGGGTTTGCAGAAAAATCCAGAAAAATGGTTCAGAGTGGAAGCGTATTTGCCAAAGTACGCTTTCAGAAAACGATTCAAAAAAAACAAAAGAGAGGTTGACGGGCGGGTCCCACCTGTCAGGTTTGAAATTTCAAACGAGGGAGTCGGGGCTCGTCGGCGCCCAAGAGCCGCGGTGGTCGCCGTCGGCGATCCACGGCGAGGCAGGGAGATCGGAGAGTACCTCCGTGTTCAGGGCGCCATTCCGCGTCTGTGGGAGGTGGTGGTGGTCGCCGGCGAGTACCACGTCGGCGGTGATGCTTGCTCCGGCGGACGGTGATTCGGGTGGTCGTGGACCTCGTCTGAGAGAGCTGCGGAGGTGGAATTGAGGAGGGGGTTAGACTCGTGCTAGCATGAGAGGGTATCTGAAGAGGTTAGAGCGCCGGAGATGACCTCACCGGAGTAAATCGCGGTGGAGGCCGAGGCGGAAGGAAACGGCCGGAGTCGAGGAAGAAGAGCTCCTCGTGGCCCTTCCAGGGGCTTGGCGAGGACCAAAGAGGTAGAGGAGGTGTGCGGGGGCGAGAGCAAGCTCGGGGGTGCTATATATAGCCGGCTAGATGACGAACTGGTGCCATCCCCGTGTCCAACTCAGCAAGGTGGGCGAGTTTACGGCCTGTCCTCGACGGAACGGCCGCACGGCCCGTCGGTGGCAGAGAACGCGCTCTGCGCGTGCCAGGACACGGCGACGGTGCTGCATGCGTGCGCTGGCGAGGAAATGGCCACGCGGAGCCACCAGGGAGTTTGGGCGGCGCCGAACGGCGTTATGCCGCTGTTCTGCTCCCTGTCGGCCGCTACGGTGGTTCGGCCACCGCAAGACACGCCGGCGCAGGCGGGCCAGGGTGCCACCGACGCCAGGAACGTGCCAAGCACGCGTGTGAGGCTCCGGACAAGCAAGCTAGGCCGTGAGCAACGTGCCAAGTGCACTGTGAGCATGTGACTGAAATACTGACGGAGATCGACACTAAACTCTGATCTTAACTGAAGATGAGCCGAAACAGTGCATGCAAGGTGTTCGACAGAATGATCTAGGCATGTAGGGATTTTTCCTTGATCTGGTTTTTGGTGGAGGGGCCTCTCATTGCATCTAGAGGCTGCCTGAATATTTGTGGAATTTTTGGAGAAGTGTAGATATGAATTTCACCAAATTTGGCAAATCTGGTCCAAACTTGCAGAGACTATAATTTGAAATTTTTGAACAGAAGAGGAGTGGATCTTGATTGATCTAGGTTGTGGGTACCAAGGACCATCCAGGGGAGTTGGTTTGAGGTCAAAACTCAAATGCATTTAGGTACTTGCTTTGCAAATCACCTAGGCTCAAAATAATAGACAGAGAAGATTTGGGAGAGAATTAAATGAAATAAAAATTCAGAAGAGGGTTGAACTAGTTGAGACAGAATGTTTGGATTGCCCAAAGTGGAAGGAGATATTTTTGGAAGATTTTACCATGTGGTACATGGCCAAATCATGAATGGTTTCAAATATGGGAGAGGGTGAAAAACTCCTAGAGTTTTCTTTTTGAAAGAAAATAAACTCTAAAGATTTTTCTTGGAATTTTGAGAAGAGGGCAATCAGAAGAAAAATTTAAAAACCAACTCCAGAAGGAGATGCAAAAATAAAATATTTGCTAAAGGGGAAAAACTTTTGAGAGAGATTTTTGGAAGGGTTTTGAAGACCTTCTTCAAATCCAACAATTTTTTTGAAGAAACCAAAAGAATATTTTTGGAGTGTCACAACACCTACCCCCTTAGGAAAAATCTCGTCCCTGAGATTCCAGCTGATCCTCAAATAATTGTGGGTGCTCTGGCCGAAGGAAATCCTCTCTTTCCCAAGTGGCTTCACTTTCGGTGTGGTTGCTCCACTGAACTTTGAAGAACTTGATGGTTTTCTGTCGGGTTCTCCTTTCGACTCTTCCAAGATTTTTATCGGATGCTCCCGATATGTAAGGTCTGCTGCACGTCAATGTTTTTATGGGGTACTTGTTTCTCTGGGTTGCTTACGCACTTCCTAAATTGGGAGACGTGGAATACGTCGTGGATGTCGGACAATTCTTCGGGTAAGTCTAGCTGGTAGGCCACTGTGCCTCTTCGTGCTACTATGCAGAATGGTCCGATGAATCTTGGTGCTAGCTTTCCTTTAATATTGAATCGGTGCAGGCCTCTCATAGGGGATACTCGTAGGTACACAAATTCACCGGGTTCAAAATTGACTCCACGATGCTTCTGATCGTAATAACTCTTGTGTCGGCTTTGGGCTGTCTTGAGTCGGTCCTTAATCACCTTGACCTTATCTTCAGCCTCTTTGAGCAGGTCTGGGCCGAAGATATGGCTGTCTCCGGTTCCACCAATTTAGCGGGTACGACATCTTCGCCGTCTGAGCTTCAAATGGTGCCATTTGCAGGCTGGACTGATAGCTGTTGTTATATGCAAATTCTGCGTATGGTAAGCTCTCCTCCCAACTGGTCCCATAGGTGAGGACACATGCTCTCAGCATATCCTCTAGAATCTGGTTTACTCGCTTAGTCTGCCCATCTGTCTGGGGATGGTATGCGGTACTGAATGCCAGCTGAGTTCCCAGAGCTTGTTGTAAGTGATCCCAAAATCGGGAGACGAATTGAGTGCCTCTGTCCGAGATTATTTTCTTTGGGACTCCATGTAAGCAAACGATACGGGAAAGGTAGAGCCTAGCAAGCTTCTGAGTGGTGTGGGTTGTCTTCACGGGGATGAAGTGTGCTACTTTAGTCAGTTTATCAGTGATGACCCATATGGCATCATGTCCGTGTCGTGACCGAGGTAGTCCAACAATAAAATCCACTCCAATCTCATCCCATTTCCACTCGGGTATCTTATTTGGTTGCAACAGCCCGGCTGGTTTCTGGTGCTCGGCCTTGATGCGTTGACAAGAGTCACAACATGCAATAAACGTGGCTATGTCTCTTTTTATACCATGCCACCAAAATGTTTCAAGATCTTTGTACATTTTGTTCCTCCGTGATGGATTTAATATGGAGCGGTGTGGCCTTCAGCCAGGATTTGCTGTTTAAGGTCATGGATATTTGGTACGCAAAGCCTATTCCCATACCACAATATTCCTTGCTCATCAATAACGAATTCTGAGGCCTTGCCCAACTTCATCTTCCGTTTTATGCCTACAATGCTGGGGTGTCCACGTTGAGCCTCTTTAACCTTCTCTATCAGGGTAGGCTGTAATTCTAAGTTCGACACACGCCTTCGGTGACCACCATCGATTGAGCTTTGCAATTCCTGCTGGAATTCAGGTCTTAAGTCTGGCATGTTGTCGTTGTCCGAACTGGGGTTCCGACTCAGAGCATCTGCTACAACATTTGCCTTGCCTGGGTGGTAGTGGATCCCAACATCATAATCTTTTACTAATTCCAACCAGCGTCGCTGCCATTAATTCAGCTCTGGTTGTGTGAAAATATACTTGAGGCTTTTGTGGTCCGTGTATATTTCACAACGATTACCAAGTAAAAAGTGTCTCCATTCCTTGAGTGCATGAATAACTGCTCCTAATTCCAGGTCATGTGTAGGATAATTTTCCTCATGCTTGCGCAGTTGTCTGGAAACATATGCGACAACCTTGCCTTCTTGCATCAATACGCACCCGAGGCCCTTTCGAGATGCGTCACAAAATACCTCAAACATTTTGTGTATATCTCGCACAATTAGTATCGGTGTCGCTGCCGCTTCTCTTCAGTTCTTGGAAACTTTTCTCGCAAGCTTCCGCCCATTCAAACTTCCTGTCTTTCTTGAGTAGTTGCGTCATTGGATTTGCTATGGTGGAGAATCCTTCAATAAATCTCCGTAGTATCCTGCCATACCCAAGAAACTTCGTACATCCGTCACGCCGGCTGGTGGCTTCCAGCCTGGCACGCCCTTGACTTTTTCCGGTTCACGGCGATACCTTCTTGGGTCAAGATGCGGGCCCGTAAAACCTACTTGCTTTAGCCAAAATTCACTCTTGCTGAATTTAGCGTACAACTGATGTTTCCTGAGTTCTCCTGGCACAATCCGGAGATGTTCAGCGTGCTCTTCTGGTGTTTTGGAGTATACCAGAATATCATCGATAAATACCACAACAAACTTATCCTAAACTTCCTGAATATTTTGTTCATGAGGTGAACAAAATATGCGGGGGCGTTTGTTAGTCCGAATGGCATTACGGTGAACTCATACAATCCGTATCTGGAGGTGAAAGCTGTCTTGGGAATATCTTCGATTCGCACTTTCAGTTGATGGTATCCCGATCTCAAGTCAATCTTTGAGAACACCTTGGCCTTAGCGAGTTGATCGAATAAATCATTTATTCGTGGCATCGGATATTTGTTCTTGATTGTGACCATGTTTAGAGCTCGATAGTCTATGCACAATCTCAGTGTTCCATCCTTCTTTTTGGGAAACAAAATTGGTGAACCCCAAGGTGAGGAACTGGCTCGTATGTACCCTTTTCCCAATAATTCCTATATTTGCTTCTTCAGTTCTACCAATTCGGATGGTGCCATTCTGTATGGTTTCTTGTATATGGGAGCGGTTCCGGTGCTAGCTCAATGTTGAATTCTATCTCTCGATCCGTGGCATGCCCGGTAGCTCTTCGGAAACACATCTGAAATTCACACACCATCGAACCTTGCTCAATTCAGAAATATCCACCTTATTCAATCTCGGTTGCCGGGATATTTTTCTTTGCTTGGCTGAAACCTTTATGGTCTTCCTGTGGTGCTGGGTGAGAATTACTGTCCTGTTGAAGCAGTTAATAAAACCTTTATTGGTAGTTAACCAATCCATCCCTAAGATGACATCCAGTCCTTTATTTTCCAACACGATAAGGTTTGTGTGAAACTTCAACCCTTCAAACTCGATAACCACACCCTGGCAATAATTCTGGGTAACTTGCTTAATTCCAGGGGACTTGACGATCATAGATTTTCCCAAGGGAAGCATCGAAAAATAATTTTGCAAAGCAAAACTTTTCAAACGAATGAGTGAGAAGCTCCAGAATCAAACAAAACCATGGCAGGTATTGTGTTGACAGGAAATGTACCAAGTACGATATCTGGGGCATTTTACGCTTCCTCTTTGATCACGTGGTTCAGATGACCCTTCCTGTGGTTGTTATTTGGGTTGAAGTTGTTGCGCTTTGGTGCCGAATTATTGCTTCCGTTGTTCGGCTTTGGGGTCGAGTTCCTTGTCTTGGGGCACTGCTTGGCATAGTGCCCTTCTTCCCCACAAGCGTAACAGGTAACGCCTGGGCGGTATGTGAACTCCTTGTCCCTTGCATGAAAATTCTTGATTGGGCGTGAGACGTTTGTCGTGGGTTTGGGTGTCCAGATTTTCTGAACATCTGTCTTGCTGCGGTGGTTGCGGGCGTGTTTAGTCTGGTCCTCTTCCGCTATGGAAATCTTCTAAGCTGCGCCTCTCATTTTCCAAGGCAATGGCCTTACCCACCAGCCGCCTTAAAATCTGGAAATGTGTGTACGACCAATTGGCGTTTAAGCGGGTGTCGAATCGCCTAGGAATTTCTCCATCTTTTGTTTTCGACACATACGCCCTCATTGGCGTAGCAAGACAGCAGGGTAAACTGATCGTTGTATTCTCGACACCGCCATTGTTCTTGCTTGAGGTCATCAAATTCTCTCTTTTGATCTTCATAAGACTCTTAGGAATATGTGCCCCACGAAAACCTTCTTTAAATTCCTCCCATGATATATTATTTTCGCTGGGGTGCATGTAGGAAATTTTTCCACCACGATGCGGCTGCTCCAAAGAGATAGTGCGGAGCATAAAGCACTTTCTCAAGATCTGAACACTGGGCAATAATTAATTTTCTCTCCATGTCTCAAGCCAGTCCTCGCTTCAAGCGGTTTGTCACAGTGAGAAAATGTTTGGGGACGGTCTTCTGTAGCTCAGATAATTTTGATTGCTGCTGATATCTGTCCAGTTGATTTCCCATATTGATGACATGGTTCAGATTTCCTGATGTTGCTGCTGACTTTGTTCATAAAGACGGCACATTTGGGAAAGTGCCGCTTCACCGTCCTGTTGACTTGTCTCGCCTCGTGTGAAATTGTTGCCTGGGTGTGCCATAATTTTCCTCCGCCGGAGTTGGCATGGAGCTGGCCCAAGGACGAGACATAGTTCACTCTGGGATATATTTTGAAACACTCATAAGAAAAGAAATTGAGACGCAAAAATCAATAAATTCAAGAAGATGCAAAAAGTTGCAAATGCTCCAAGATTTTTCAAGAGAAAATACGTTTGTGCACGGAGAAGGACTGTCCAATACATATCTTACATGCAAGTAGTAATTATACAATACATCACTCAGGATATGCGTACATAAATCCTGGCATGTTATTTAGTCTAGTGCACTTCTCCAGATCCTACATGATGCACAAACAAGCTACTTCTCACAGCCTATTTACATATAAACATATCGTACAAGTCGGTACATCGCATGGCGGCTAAGCGTACTTAGTCGGAGATGGTAAGGATTTCCCTTGGCCTGCAAAGGGTGAGGCGTAGAGAGGCTGGGGACTCAACCTCCTCTTCAGAGATAGGCTCCAGACGTGAGGCGCTGCGCTGAGTTGGTGGAGCAGGTGCCCTGTGTGGGACAACTCGAATCTGAGCGGGCACGAGGGGTGGCGCAGAACGAACCGGAGTAGGCGCAATGACGTGGTTGAACTCCTCCGTGGTAGGCAGGCGACGAGTAGCGGTGCGAGAAGTAGGAGCAAATGATGCTGATGACGAGACGAAGTCGCGGCGGTCGGCGCGCAGGAGCTCCTCCTCTTGGCGGCACAGCCATGGACCGAGTCCATGCGGCAGCTACAAAGTCGCCCACCAGGTTGTCGAAGGCTGCCTCCAAAGCCCGGAGATACTCGATAAGCATCTCAAAGCTTCGTCCCGCTTCTCCTCTGGGGCAAGAGAACGCGTGAGTGGCAGGTGTATGGCACGTGACATGGCAGGTAGCGGTAGCGACGAGTCTTCATCGGGAAGGATATCCTTGAGACGAGCTATCGCCTCACGGGCTGCCATCTGCAGTGCGTGCTTCTCTGTGGGCATGGCTCTCCCCACGAACCGTAACGCCAACTCGCCCTCTCTTGAATTCCACCGCGCTTGGTGTATGGTTAGACGGTCGCTGACCTAGTGCTGAGAGAGAGAAGATCGGCGACATCCGCCCCATCGCGACTTGGACGATGAAGGAGAGAAGCTTGACGAACCCATCAGGCATGTTGGCGAACATCTGCAACTCGCAGTCATTGCCAGCCATCTACAAAAGTAGGCAAAAATCCTGAGTAGTCAAATCATAAATTTATGCTGACTGTCAGAAATTGACTACATTTGTGAAAATAATAAACCGCTCTATTATGCTAATAACCGATTAGCGATCGCACCTAGTGGCTTCCTACAGTAAGCTTGGCTCTGATACCAAGCTTGTCACGACCGGTTTTTCAATAAAAATATTTATTGAACAACCGACCTATGAAATCCAATATGAGAAAAATCCTCCATATCGGTAGACAAAACTTTGATACAAGAAGCCAGTAGCATTACAATATTACAGGGTCGGACTGAGGATGCCCAACCAATTATTACAAACTCGCCGATAATTATACATGACGGCGGATATGACACAAAGGTGTGTGGGTGGAAATACTACTGACTCGAGATATGTGTGGTTGGTGGAATAACACAACGGAGTGGTTAATAAGTCTATCAGATCGGGCGGCTCATCGAAAGGCCGAGGTGAGGCTCGATGAATTTATTTGGGTAGCGGAAGTGGATATATCACAATGACTAATCCAGGGTCACACGAGACCGACCGATTCCTCTAGGCGCGGACTCGCTATCGAACTCTTCATCCATGAGATCGCTTTCACAAGATCCGCCAAATCAACAAGCCGGTGAGTACTATGAAAGTACTCGCAAGACAATTCGACAAAAGATATAACAAATGAATGCATGAATGCGCCATGATTAATTTTATCAATGCTCAATTAAATCAGTATAGTAAAATAAATAAGAAGGAATCGGCGGTAGTCCGCCGAAACCCAAAGAAGATAAACTCAAAACCGATCGGTGTCCGGCGACGCCAAGGGTGAATAAATAAGTAAAACGTGCCGCAGTCGGGCGTCTAAGCGACACCTCATAAAGGACTTATATTAAGAAGAAAAATACATGCGTGCCGCAGTCGGATGTCGGAGCGACATCACAGAAAGGGTTTATAATGAAAATAAATAACCACAATGCTGCAGTCGGACGTCTGAGCGACATCGCAGAAAGGGCTTATAAATGAAAGTAATAATAATGCCGCAGTCGGACGTCTGAGCGACATCACAGAAAGGGCTTATAAAATAAATAACAGCAATCCCGCAGTCAGACGTTTGAGCGACATCGCAGGAAGGGCTTATAATAAAAGTAAATAACATAAATGCCGCAGTCGGACGTCTGAGCGACATCGCAGAAAGGGCTTATAATACATTATTCATAACTGACAAGATATAGTGCTCACGGAAAATATTCATCACAAGACAATAAGCGGGTTAGTCCATTCACAGGAAAGTAAACATTTAATACTCAAATGGTTCTCGGAGTTTCATCATCGAGACCGACACTTGACAAGATGAGATGAACACGGTACTTGGATAGGAATAAGATGAATTCAAGAATTTTGACTCGCAGAGTTTGTACCAAAATTGTCCACAGCCAACGGATTTCGTAGTCACGAAGGACTAGTTCCGCTTACGTATTTCGGAAGAAACACAACTAGCTAGTACACACCCATCATACCTCACGCTGCCGGAAATCACCCTAGACAGCGCTTAAGAAAAACTTTGAGACGGGAGATCACAATCAATAGCATGGGATCAAATTTATTTACGCTACGCCTAAGGGTGCCCCTCTCGTCCCAACCGAAACACCCATGCCCCCGACGGATGAAAGGCTTTAATCCAGGGCCATGGAACCTTCATCCCGCCTCTCGATTTGGTGTGTACCAGAAGTGGTTTGCAACTTATTGCCGTATCCCTTTCGGGAAACAGTGGTAGTACGGAAGGAAGACGGACGGAATCGACCGATTCATGTTGACACTGGTCAACGATATGGCATAAGCCCGCATGCTACAACACTGCCATCTTACCCATACTCATGCCAACTCATGGCCATGCAACAAGTTTCCAACAACTCATGGATTTACCGAGCTCATTTGCCTCAATGCTCACGAGATAAACTATCATCAAAATGCTCATGAACGTGCCATGATACAAAATAATGCAAACATGCCCAGACACTCATCATATCAAAAGTTCGAACTTTGCTTGCCTGGTTCTGAGTAGTCGGGGTCTAGCTCGGCGAAGTTCGCGGTTCCGTCACCTCCTTTGGTATCTACGGTACACAAAAATACACGCGCTAACGTAAATACC
Source organism: Aegilops longissima (assembly GCA_021605205.1). NCBI lineage: Eukaryota > Viridiplantae > Streptophyta > Magnoliopsida > Poales > Poaceae > Aegilops > Aegilops longissima. Next base: position 568,547,671 of record CM038678.1, on the reverse strand, counting down.
ATGGGGTACAGAAAGTTGATCCAAATATTTTTCAAATAAATACGATAAAAAAATATACAAAAATCTGAAGAGGACAGAAAAAGAATCACTCAAAAATTCCTTTCTGTTAAAAAGTTATAAGGGTTTTAGTCCAAGGACCCATCTGTAATGAAACAGTAAAACTTCGTGGGGCTTTGCGTAAAAATCCAGAAAAACGGTTCAGAGGGAAGCGATTTGCCAAAGCACGCCGTAAAACGATTCAAAAACAAAGAGAGGCTGACGGGCGGTCCCACCCGCCAGGTTTGAAATTTCAAACGAGGGAGTCGGGCTCGCGGCCCGAGAGTCATGGTGGTCGCCCGGGCGATCCACGACGAGGCAGGGAGATCGGAGAGTACCTCCATGTTCAGGGAGCCATTCCGCGTCTGTGGGAGGTGGTGGTGGTCGCCGGCGAGTACCACGTCGGCGGAGACGCTTGCTCCGGCGGACGGTGATTCGGGTGGTCGTGGACCTCGTCGGAGAGAGCTGCGGAGGTGGAATTGAGGAGGGGGTTAGACTCGTGCTAGCATGAGAGGGTATCTGAAGAGGTTAGGGCGCCGGAGATGACCTCACCGGAGTGAATCGCGGTGGAGGCCGAGGCGGAAGGAAACGGCCGGAGTCGAGGAAGAAGAGCTCCTCGTGGCCCTTCCAGGGGCTTGGCGAGGACCAAAGAGGTAGTGGAGGTGTGCGGGGGCGAGAGCAAGCTCGGGGGTGCTATATATAGCCGGCCCGAGGCGGTTGCCGAGAATGGGGTTCTCCGGCGAGGTGATTACGGCGGCGCTGTGGCTGCATGGTCGGCTTAGGAGTTTGAGCCACGGCTAGACGACGAACTGGTGCCATCCCCGTGTCCAACTCAGCAAGGTGGTCGAGGTTACGGCCTGTCCTCGACGGAACGGCCGCATGGCCCGTCAGTGGCAGAGAACGCGCTATGCGCGTGCCAGGACACGGCAACGGTGCTGCATGTGTGCGCTGGCGAGGAAATGGCCACGCGGAGCCACCAGGGAGTTTGGGCGGCGCCGAACGGCGTTATGCCGCCGTTCTGCTCCCTGTCGGCCGCTACGGTGGTTCGGCCACCGCAAGACACGATGGCGCAGGCGGGCCAGGGTGCCACCGACGCCAGGAATGCACCAAGCACGCGTGTGAGGCTCCGGACAAGCAAGCTAGGCCGTGAGCAACGTGCCAAGTGCACTGTGAGCATGTGACTGAAATACTGACGGAGATCGACACTAAACTCTAAACTTAACTGAAGATGAGCAAAAACAGTGCATGCAAGGTGTTCGACAGAATGATCTAGGCATGTAGGGATTTTTCTTTGAGCTGGTTTTTGGTGGAGGGGCCTCTCATTGCATCTAGAGGCTGCCTGAATATTTGTGGAATTTTTGGAGAAGTGTAGATATGAATTTCACCAAATTTGGCAAATCTGGTCCAAACTTGCAGAGACTATAATTTGAAATTTTTGAGCAGAAGAGGAGTGGATCTTGATTGATCTAGGTTGTGGGTACCAAGGACCATCCAGGGGAGTTGGTTTGAGGTCAAAACTCAAATGCATTTAGGTACTTGCTTTGCAAATCACTTAGGCTCAAAATAATAGACAGAGAAGATATGGGAGAAAATTAAATGAAATAGAAATTCAGAAGAGTGTTGAACTAGTTGAGACAGAATGTTTGGATTGCCCAAAGTGGAAGGAGATATTTTTGGGAAGATTTTACCATGTGGTACATGGCCAAATCATGAATGGTTTCAAATATGGGAGAGGGTGAAAAACTCCTAGAGTTTTCTTTTTGAAAGAAAATAAACTCTAAAGATTTTTCTTGGAATTTTGAGAAGAGGGCAATCAGAAGAAAAATTTAAAAAACCAACTCCAGAAGGAGATGCAAAAATAAAATATTTGCTAAAGGGAAAAAACTTTTGAGAGAGATTTTTGGAAGGGTTTTGAAGACCTTCTTCAAATCCAACAAATTTTTTGAAGAAACCAAAAGAATATTTTTGGAGTGTCACAGGTAGTGGTGCAGCAAGTCCACTGAGGGCTGCACCCCGACATGAGCCTCACAATAGTAGGCGAAGATCGCCAGAAGAAGAACAGAGTTGGGGTGGAGGTGCAGAGCTTGCAGTTTGTAGTGGCGGAGGACAGAGAAGAAGAACTCAGAAAAGGGAGGCACCAGACCAGCAGCAATGGCGCCCACGAAGAGCGGATAGAAGGTGTTTCCTTGGCCCTCGGAAAGGGCGGAGCCAGCCTTGAACAACTCTGCCCCGTCGATGCCTTGCGCCGCAACCATCTGGCGCACCCGCGCGAGGCCCTCCTCCGACAAATTCGGCGTGTCCAAGGCGGCTGAGTACCAAGCTTCGGTCGGGGTCTGGCGAGGCGCCATGTTTTGCTAGGACACGCGGTCGAAGTAGATTTGGAGATTTCAGAGGCAGGAAGGAAAGGCGCAAGAAAGGGGATCTGAGCAATGACCGGAGGAGACGAGGGAAGCAAAGCCTAGACAGACGCCGCTCTTTTGTCGATTCGTGCAGTTGCTAAGGCGCCCACGTCCAATAAACTGCCACGCGGTGCCCAAGGCCGCAGGCCGTTAGGGCCCGTGGGGCTTCGCACTTGCCCCATCGCTTCTCTGCTCAGCCAAGTCCGCGCGCGCCTTGGGCCCGGGGGCTACTGTCGGCGTTCTGGGAACGGGGGTACCAAGACTTGCCTGCCTGCGGCCTGCGGCGTGGCTCAAGGGGTGGCGCATCAAGGCCCATCTTCATCAGCACAAGCTCAAGACCCTCGCGAGGAGCCAAGCCTCGCTGGGCGGACGACGTGAAGCTTCTCAGCGCGCCTCGCCAGGCTGGCTCGCGAGGAGGCGGAGAGACCAAGGCGGGGTACCTCACGAGATGCCCATGACGCAAGCCATGACGACCAAGGGCGCCAGGCGGGCGCCAGCCCGCGCTGTGTCGTCCTTTCCTCTTTGGTGCAAAGGGGGCAAGCGCAGGCAAGAGTATCAAGCAAAGGCATCTGTTTCGGTGCAACAAGACCAAGACCATCGAAACGGCAGGAAGGAAGTCATTGTGGAGCCCAAGCCGGCGTCACTATCAGAGCCTTTAACAGGCGAGGACCAACTTTAGTCAGGATAAGTGTACTAGATGTTCCCCTTCAAAATGGCCAGTTGTTGGCGCCGTTCCCGCTCAATATTTGGGAAGAGGCCCAGGGCCTTTGCCTATAAATAGGACTAGCCACCCACAAGGAAGAGGCACGTTGCATCATCTAGAGAGAGCTTGACCCGGCGTCAAGAAATCAATCAGCGGAGAGAGAGCGACTGAACTCCCCCTAGCAGTTCATCGCACCAGCCAAGAACAGACCCTCGTGAGGCTGTTCTTCCTTGTATTGTTCGTCATCAGCCCAAGAGGCAATCCACCACACCACAAACTAGAGTAGGGTATTACATCACATTGGTGGCCCGAACTAGTATAAACCCTGTGCCTCTTGTGTTGATATTTTCATAGTTTAGATCCTAGCAAGGCGGCGAGGTGCAGGTAGGTAGAGGGCGAGATCTCCGCGCGCACCCCAGTGTTCGAACCTACAGGGTCTGCCGGAACCCGAAATCCGATAGTCACATTTTCTGTCCTGTATGTACATCCATGACAATTTTATGACAGAATCAAGGTAGTCATACATGTGTTGTCGTAGAAGTGTTCCATGACATTACCAAAATTATCATTACGGAAGTGTCCACTTCCATGACGATAAATCACGCGTCATAGAAGTTCTTTCGTCAAGGGTGACTAACACGTGGCATCCACCGTAACGGGATGCTGTTAAGCTATCGGGTCCGGTTTTGGATCCGATAACCCGCTAACAGCAATGACCAATGCCGATTTTCGTGTAAAATTCTCATTGGCTGATGGAACCACGTGTCAGCTCCGCATTGGCACAGGTGTCACTCATCCAATGGGCGAGATGCGCCTATGATATGTTGACACGTGGACCGGCCCAAAAGTGGCCCATAAAGATTAAATGGGCTGGCCCAACTAAAGGCTCACAAGATTTAGCGGGCCATAATGGGCTGGCCGAGCTAAAGGCCCACAAGATTTTGCAGACCATAATGGATTGGTCCAGCTAAAGGCCCAACATTCTCAGTTAAGGCCCATACGGCTAGTGTTAAATCGGACCGTCAACGGCCCGTCCTAAACTTGTTATCATTGCAGCCCATGGTCACTTCTGGCCCGTTAAGAGTCCGCTAAGAATTTGGGCCAAATTACGGCCCAGTGTGTTTCCGGCCTTTTAAAGGTCCTGCTTCATTTGGGCCCATTTATAGGCCATTGAAACTTTCGGCCCATAAACGACCATGAAGGATATGGGTCATATTCGGCCATGTCTGACATTCGGCCTGTTAGAGGCCCACTACAGATTTGGTCCACTTTCAGCCTATTGTGACTTTCGGCCTGTTAACGTCGGACGAAATCCAAGGGCTATATGTGGCCCAACGCCACGTCGGGCCTACTAACAGCCCATATAAAAATGACACTAATCAAGCCCGACCAAACTTCCGGCCTGTTAAAGGCTCGTGTAGTAGGTCGGCGTATTTACTGCCCGTCTGACTTTCAGCCTATGGACGATCTGCATTGTAAATGGGCCACCATTTAGGCCTGCTAAGACCAGTGGGTTATTTGGCACAATCAGGGCCCAATCTTACTTTCGGCCTACTAAAGGCTCATGTTTTTTATGGGCTCGAGATATTTACACATGTAAACGGCCTATTATTACTGAGGGCCCAAATTATATTTAGGCCTGTTAAAGGCCCACTATGGGCACGGGCCTACCAGAAAAACATGAAAGCTTATGTTGATTTAGGCCCAAATATTTTTAGTGGGCTACATGCAAATTTCGGCCCGGAATAGTTTTTAGCCCAATTGGTATGGGCCCGACGAATGTTGGCATGTTGGGCTCCTACGAAGCTTTCAGCCAAATACATTACTAAGATAAACCTACACTATACAAAAATAGCGTCGTAATTACTCCAACCTTTGGAACCATCATAAATGTTGTATCACAACAAAATAAATTCCAACCATACAACAAAAGGCCTGTTGTCATAAAGTTTATAGTCCTTGTAGATAAAAGCACCATCAGATGTATAGAAGCACAGATCATTTGACCTGAGTGCTTATGTTTCAGGCTGTTGAACCTGATGGAGTGGCACGATCTTCCCCTTTTTCCGCCATTGCTCTTGAACAACGAAGCAAATGTCTGATAGTCTGGTTTCAAAACCATTCATATCTTCGCAACATTTGTCAACCACTATTTTTGTCTCCGACACAACGTCCATTAGGGATTGGACTTGTGTGTGGAGCACATATATATATCACTCTGTCTAGCCAGAACATTTTGTTCAGTAGGCGATTTGGACGAGGTGTCAGGACCCCGATACCAAGTCACATCGATCGAGCCGGTAACACCTCAAATCACTTTGCGGCCTCACGCACGGTATTCCCATGGGTGTCGCCTTACCATGGCCCGGGACCGTTTGTGCCTTTTGGCTCACGTATATGATAGTGTCGCTAGCATCCATATGACAGAGAACCCGGGCCGACATGGCTAGTCGTGAACCCAAAGCGGCACTAACCCATGGGAACAGTATACATGAATCAACTTTGAGCATGTCGGCCAAGAAGCGCAGAATTGGCCAGTAGCATCTGGCTAACAGGATTCCGGGAACCCGGGCTATAGGAGGCTAGGTAGGACTCCGGATGTCACCGCGTGACATTTCCCCGAAGGGACATACACAGGAACGAAGTGAAACACATGCCGGCCAATCAAGCATCCTGAGTAGTAGTGCTGGGCTAGCAGGACTCAGGTGAACCGGGTTGTAGCGGACTACTATGGCTCAAGGAAGCACTAGACTACATTTCCCCATAAGAGAGGCTGCCAAGGATAAACAACTAGATTGTCGGATCCCACACATACCAAGCATTTCAAACATACACACAATATGCTCGATATGCGTAAATACAACATGGCATCACAACATAATTCTACGACTCAAGTATTTATTGAATAGGCTCCGAGGAGCGAGATATTACAAACATGGGTCTCATGACCCAACATTCAGAGCATACAAGTCAAAGCACAAGCAGAAGCTAACATGTCTGAGTACAGACATCTACAAATGAAAAAGGCTGAGCAGCCCGACTATCTACTGATCCGCCGAGGGCACAAGATCGTAGCTGAGGTATCAAGCTAAACGTCAAGTCCACACGAACTACTAGCGAGACCGACATCTCTCTCGCAAAACATAAAATAGGTAACGTGAGTACAAATGTACCCAGCAAGACTTACATCAGAACTAACTACATTTGCATCATTGTCAACAAAAGGGGAAGGTGGGGTTTAACTGCAGCAAGCCAGCTTTGACTCTGTGGCTATCCTGAACTACGGCTGCAAGTGACTCTTTTTGAGGTGGCGCACACGAGTCCACATATTCACCATATCAATACACCACTATGGATCCGCTCCCGTCTCCCTACGAGAGCGCCATCCATAGCACTCACGCTTATCTTGTGCATTTTAGAGTATCCACTTTCACTTGTCTATGAACTGTTATAGGCAACCCAGAAGTCCTTTACCGCGGACACAGCTATTTGAATAGATGATGTTAACCCTGCAGGGGTGTACTTCTTCACACACGCTCTTGCCACTTACCGCCATGTACACGTCATGTATCTCGACAACCTTCAAGCGGAAGCCTGGCGAGGGTGTCGGCCACGGCCTACCTAAACACTCAAGTCTATAGGCCAGGTTTATCGCCTATTCAGGTTCCATCAGCAGGGATTCCGGCCGAGGTTTCCACATACGGCCCCGAACGATGTGAGCAGGGTTCCCGAGACACCAAACGGCGCCGCAGACACCGGCCACGGTGTATCTACCGCATCATAGCTCACCCCTAGGGTCAGCGCTACGCACGGCCTCCAACACATATCCTACAAACACCAGAAACTAGTTGCAACTCCTGGACAAAGAACAAGGGTGGTTAAGAAGCCGAAAGAGTCAATTAAGGATCCCAATGTGTGGTTGTAACTGTTCATGGATCACAAACACAGAACTCAGTTCCTGAGGACGGCTTCAATGAGACAACCCACCATGTACTCCTACATGGCCTCTCACCGCTACCTTTACCAAATCATGTTCACACACTTAGCTCACACACAGTAGGACATGTTCACACACACTGGTTCATCCCCGATGAATCGGACCTGAATCAACTCTAAGCAGTAGCAGGCATGACAAACAAGCATGGATGAGTAGGCACAACAAGGCTCAAACAACTCCTACTCATGCTAGTGGGATTCATCAATTTACTGTGGCAATGACAAGTCATGCAGAGGATAAAGGGGTTCAACTACCGCAGCAAGTAACAAATATGTCGTTGTTGTCCTAATGCAGTAAAAGAGAGCAGGAGCGAGAGAGTGGGATTGTATCGGAATGAACAAGGGGGTTTTGCTTGCCTGGCACTTCTGAAGATAATATAGTTCTTCATCGGTGTCATCGAACTCATCGTCGAATCACGTCTATCGAAACGGAACAACCACCGACAAATAAGAAGAAACACAATCATTGTCAATGCAACAAAATGATGCATGAATGTGACATGGCAATATGCTGTTGATTGGCCTAATGTAGCTAGCAACAAGTTAAATGGAGTTGGTTTGAACACTAGGTTCAATTTCAAACTCCATATGTGCTTTCTTAAATGCCATTTAATAGAAATGTCCTAAACAGCAACTTTAAGTTGTTCCAACATGCATGAAAATGGTACAGATGGATAGATTGGATTTTTCTGATCATTTTTCATATATAAATTATTTCATTTGGAGTTACGGTTGATTTTCTATGATTTTTAGAAGTTTTGGCTAATTTCTGGAATTTCCTATATAAGAATAAATCCAGAAAAGGGCATTGCTGCATCAGCCTGACATCATCATGATGTCAGCAGTTCAACGGGGCACGGACCTGGTCAAACTGACTAGTGGGTCCCGCATGTTAGTAGTTATTTAAACTAACTAAATTTAGTGAGTTTTAACCTAAGTTAATTAGCAGAGGGGGCCCCACTTGTCATAGACTCAGGGGGGAGTCAACCTGGCCCCACCCAGACAAAGTCAACAGGGTCAAACCTGCCGGCGTTTAGCCGCCGGCGAGGCCCGAGACGGCGGAGACGTTCGGGTTTCGTCCCCACGGCGACAAATCGGAGGCCGAGGCCATCTACGAACGAGGAGACTCGTCCGCTGCCTAGTGGTGCGAGCGAGAGGCGCTAGGTGGAGCGAGCTCACGAGTCGAGCTCGTGGCGGCGGCCGGGCGTCGGCGTTAGCGGGTTAGGGCGCTATGGCGATCTCAGGATGAGCTGGTGAGGTCCACGGCTTCCTGGGAGTGCCCTGAGTGCGGTGACGCGCTCGGTTTGGACGGAGACAAACCAAAACAACGACGGCGACAAGTCCGCCGCCGGCGAGGTCTTGGCCTCAACGGAAACGAGGACTACGCTGCGGTATTGAGCATGGGGGCAGGGGGGTTAGGTAGAGGAGCTCACGGTGAGTCGGACGAGGGACTCTTCGAGCTCGGGGAAGGTCTGGAGTCGTCGGGCCGGCGGACGCGATCTCCGGCGTCCGAGCTTGAAGGCGACGAGGATGAGGACATTGCGGCGCGTCCAGCAGCGTGCGGCTCGTTGAGGAGGTCGAGGGAGTCGAGGCGGAGCTCGTGGATGCGTCAGCAAGGCGAGGGGGAGGCTGTGGCTACGGCAACTACGAGCGGCGGCGATAGCAGCGTTCGGCCGTGGCGGTGCGCGAGAGAAACAGAGGAGGGGAGAGAGAGCAGCGGGTGAGGGGGAGGGGAGAGAGAGCTCAGGGCGTCTCCATGGCGCGAGGGGGAAAGGGAGAGCTCGCCAACAAGGCAGGAGGTGGCGACGGCACGCTGCAGCCAGCTCCCTCCTCTCGCCATCGCGAGGTAGGTGATGACTGGCACGGGCCAGGTGGGCCGGCCCAGCGAGGTAAGTTGGCCAGGTTAGTCTCTCTCTCTCTTTTATTTCTGTTTTCTATTTTTTCTGTAACTTCAGGGCTTTATTAAAAATGCCAGAGCGTTTCCAATAATCGTGAAACTAATCATGGCTACCGTTTAGAATATATCCAACAGTAAACATTTTAGTTTATGATTATTTGAGCATTTAAAATATTTATAGCATTTAAATGCCCAAATGCAAATACTATAGGATTTAATTCAAAAGTCCAGAAATGGCCTAGAATTATGTGCATCATTTTTGCCAGAGGTTTTCACCTTTATCAAAAATCATGAACTTTTCTAGAGGACATTTTGGATTTATTGAAAAGGATTTTATTTGATCCTATTTGAATTCACTTGGTGCTAGGGTTTGGATAAATCCCCATTTCAACTTCATTTGAAATTTAACATGATGCATGGATGCAATGCCACTATCTACAACCAAAATCTGGGGATGTGACACGAGGTTACCTTGACAACCAACCCAGAATTACGCAGGAAGGTGCTTTTTGCACTGTTAGTGGAGAGATACTGACGCACTGTAGCAAGAGGTGACATTGTGCATGTGGTAGCCTCGTCACCTTCATGTGGTTGTGGCTGTTCAATCATTTGTTCCATAGCTTGCTGAAAGTTTGAACTTGTAGATTAGTGTACCAGATAAGTTACTAATGATACAAAAACAAACAAAGTAGGTTTCACGTTTATACATAACTTATTTTGGTGAACTACTATAATACATAAGCATGTATTGTAGTGCCAACTACATAATAAAATCACTTTCGGAACATATGTCCATGTAGCATGCCTGCTGTATTGTCTATTTCCTCACGTTCATTGACATCTAAGGATAAAGAGACATGTTTTAAAGTAGGATAAAGAAACATCATTCATATCATGGTCAAACAGATATAAAACAAATAGGCTATTGTATCATTGTGTGCGCACGTGAACATCCCAACTAGATTACAGATCAAGACCAAAAGAATATCCTTCATCTCTTTTAAACCATGTAAGGTCAAATGATACATTAAGACAACTGTGTATAAAAGTGAACAGAGTAACTGACAATTTTTGCAAACAAAGCAGTTAAAGGAACACATCATAGTACCAATCAGTTCAAAGGCAGGAGGAGTAAGGACTTACAACAGCGGCCTGAACTAGTGTGCTCATGCCCTTCATCTTGCTGGTGTGGCAATCCTTGAAGATTTCCACTGGATTCGGTTCAGGTTCTTTTTGGAACAGACGAGTTTTCCTCTATATTTGGAACAAGTCAATATAGATATGATAATATGGCACAGAAAAAAGAAGGAAGTAGCAGCTATTTACAAGATCCTCGCTGTGTGCAATATAGCTATGAGATCCTGTTGTCTGTTGGAATTTCAACGATTGGTCTTGTTCTTCAAACAGTTTTCCTAGAAGAAGATACACTTGTAAGGCACATACATAAATACAAGTTCAATATGTGGTCTTATCAAATACAAATACCCTACCTGATACTTTGGATCAGACCAGTGTTTAACAAGGGCTGTCCAGTCTTCATCTGTAAGAGATGTTTGGGCGATTTCATTATTAGCCTTGCCTTCAAAGTGATATTTTCTAAGGTGGTACCGATACTGTCATAGAGCAGACTGAAAAACATGAGTGCATGCTTGTTTAGTTGCATCATCTTTCGGATCTAACTTGAATCTCATCTGTTGAAAAAAGAATGTGAGTCTTATTAGGAGGAAGCTAGAAAGTATGGCACAGAGCAATACAATATTACAAATTGCGATGGATAACATTACTTATGGATAAATGGTCAAGGAAGGTGTTAAACTGGGTATTGTCTTCCTCATTCCTGTACTGGATCCACGTTGGAAGGATACGTGCATGACACCTAACGGCAATGGCTGCATCTGATACTAACTTGGCTGACTCTATAGCATCACGTGGCATTTTTAAACCTGCCTCAAAATGTATCTCCATTCTTCCTCCTTTAGAAGCATTATCCTTGATGTCTGTTTCCTCTTGCGCTGTGGTGCTAGTTCAACAACAAATATGGAAAGTGTTAGTGCACATCAAACTGTGAGAGTACATATAAAGGTGCATGCAACTGCAACTTGACTCGGTCAGGTACCGTCTTGGTGTTGATGCTCATGAGGTTCATCTGATCTTGCCAAGTCCTGTTGTGTCAGCAGTGCTTCAGAAGTAGTGTTAGATGTGAATGCAGCTTGGGAACTGGCCAGTTCCGGAGCAAGTGAACGAGTAACTCGTTGAGATGCTGGTACAGTTGAAGCGGATGCTGCAATTGGTGGAGCAGGTGATACTGTGTTTGTAGATTTAGCCGTGGACTTGGACCTTCTACTGCACTATAAGTACCTGCAGAATATCGAGGGCAGATCCTTTTCCCTTTCACCCGACGAGTAACACCATTCCCTACTATATTATTTTCCTTGCTCTTTTTTGACTTCCATGTCAAGGCATACCCACAACACAAAAGTGCAAAATCGCTCTTCCGAACTCATTGATGCATGATACAGACAAGCAATACTTTGATGTAAGAAAACTGTATGAGGATGGAATATGTAAGAATAACAGGATGGCATGACATATTCATAGCTACGATGTGTAAACTAAGCAGAAGGATTTTCAAGAAAATAGAAGTAATGCAAGCTAGACACCATATGAAAGATGCAACCAATATCACTTTGCCTAGTAAAAAGTGTCTTGTCATAAATGTCATTTCGAAAAATTAGAAGCAGTACAACATAGAAATCAATGCAAGATGCAACCACTATCAAACTGCCATGTTAAAAGCGTCCAATCATGAATGACTGATGCGGGATACACAACAGCAGTACTTTGATATAAGAACATGGTATGATTGATAGATGTAGTGTATTCTAGACACAGAAAGGCATGTCATATGCACATGTATAACGTATAAACTCAGCAGGTGCAATTTAATCAAAATAGAAGAAATACAGGCTAGACAACATATGAAACATGAAACCAATTATCACACTGTCAACTTAGAGCAAGCACCTGCGATGGTGGAGTACGGGAGATGAACTCATCGACTTGGTACTTCAACTTCATTAGCAGTAGCAGTGGTAAATCTAGAGAGTCTCTGTTTGCGTCGGTCCGGAGGACCAACAACATCCCCTCACTTACTCTTTTCCTTCCTATTTTCTAATATTGCCTTATGAATTCAAAACCAAAAGAAGATGAATAAAATTAGCTCTGCATAACTGGTTGATGCATGATACAGACGAACACAACTTTGATGTAAGGCAAGCGCAAGATAGGAGGATGGAATATATACAAAGAAAGACAGCATTACATATTCAGACGTACGATAGGAGGATGGAATATGTATGAAAAACAGTAAGCAGAAGGCATTTCAACAAAATTAGAAGAAATTAAAGCTAGGAACCATATGAACATGCAACCAATATCACTATCAGGTAAAAAGTGTCTCATCGTAAGTGCCATTTCAAGAAATTAGAAGCATTACAAGCTAGAAGACAATGCAAGATGCAACCTACATCACACTCCCAAGTTAAATGTGTCTTATGGGTAAGTGATCGTTGCAGGTATAAGTTGTATGCTACGAAGATGCAATTCAAGAAAATCAGAAGCAATACAAACTAGACATCGTATGGAACACACAACCACATATAACAATTCCAAGTTAGAGCAAGCACCTGTGATGGTGGAGTAGGGGAGATGTGATCATCATCTACACCTATGTTCTACAAACATGAACATGTGTCATATTCACATGCATTATGTGTAAAGTAAGCAGATGCAATTCAACAAAGTTAGAAGCAATACAAGCTAGACATTATACGCAACATGCAACCACATATAATAGTGCCAAGTTAGAGCAAGCACTTGTGATGGTGGAGTAGGGGAGATGTGCTCATCATCTACACAGCTACGTTGACTGTCCAACCTTGTGTTGTCTTGCGAATCTTGTTGGTAGGATGGTGGAGTAGAATCTGTAGAGACCCTCTGTTTGAGTGGCTCCGAAGGACCACCATCATCCACTGCCGGACTAATTTCCTTCAGCTGTATTGATTTTGCATTGTGAAGTCAAATCGATAAGAAAAAGGAATAAAATTCGCTCTTCAGAACTCATTCATGCTTGATACTGACGAACACTACTCGAATGAAAGGCAAACACATGATAACAGGATGGAATATGTACGAAAAACAGTACGGCGTGACATATTCACACCTATGATGTGGTAACTAAGCAGAAGGCATTTCAACAAATTAGAAGCACTGCAAGCTAGACACCATATGAAAGGTGCAACCAATACCACTCTGCCAAGTTCAAACTGTCTGCCGTTTCAACAAATTAGAAGCTGTACATGGTAGAAATCATATGCAAGACACAACCAATATCACAGTGGCGACTTAAAGGTCCCTTATCATAAGTGACTGATGCAGGATATGCAAGAACAGTAGTCTGATGTAAGAACATGGTGTGATCAGATATAGTATGTTCTAGAAACAGGAACATGTGTCATATTCACAGGCATTATGTGTTAAGTAAGCAGATGCAATTCAACAAAATTAAAAGCAATACAAGGTAGACATCATACGCAACATGCAACTACATATAATAGTGCCAAGTTAGAGCTAGCACCTGTGATGGTGGAATAGGGGAGATGTGCTCATCATCTACACAGCTACGTTGACTGTCTAGCCTTGCGTTGGCTTGAGAATCTTGTTGGGAGGATGGCGGAGTAGAATCTGTAGAGACCCTCCATTTCAGTTGCTCGGAAGGACCACCATCATCCAATGCCTTGCCAATTTCCTTCTGCTTTATTGATTTTGCATTGTGACGTCAAACCGATAAGAAAACATAATAAAATTCGCTCTTCAGAACTCATTCATGCATGATACTGACGAACACTACTCTGATGAAAGGCAAAGTCATGATACGAGGATAGAATATGCACGAAAAACTAGACGGCTTGACATATTCACACCTATGATGTGATAACTAAGCAGAAGGCACTTCAACAAATTAGAAGCACTGCAAGCTAGACACCATATGGAAGTGCAATCAATATCACTCTGCCAAGTTAAAACTATCGTGTCATAGGTGGCGCTCATCAAACTAGAAGCACTACATGCTAGAAATCATATTCAAGACGCAAACCAATATAACACTGCCGACTTAAAGGTGTCCCATCATATGTGACTGATGCAGGATACACAAGAAGAGTAGTTTCATGTAAGAACATGGTGTGATAGACAGATATAGTATGTACCAAAAACAGGAAAGCGTGTCATATTCACATGTATCATGTGTAAGCTAAGAAGATGCAATTTACACTAATTAGGAGCAATACAAGCTAGACACCATATGCAACATGCAAACATATATCACACTGCCAAATTAGAGCAAGCACCTTGGAGGGTGGAGTAGGGGAGGGGAGACTTGGAACTTATAATGCGCTAGCAGTACAAGGAGAATCCATACAGATGCTCCATTTATGTTGCTGCAGAGGACCACCATCATCGCCTTCCTTACTCTTTTTCTTCCTCTTTTTTGATTTTTCCTTGTCAAGTCAAACCCACAAGAAAAAGGAATAAAATTTGCTCTTCAGAACTCATTGATGCATGATACTGACGAGCACTACTTTCATGTAAGACATACGCATCATAGGAGGATGGAATATCTATGAAAAACAGGATGGCATGACATATTGACATGTGTGATGTATAAAGTGTAAACTAAGCACAAGGTGTTTGAAGTAGTTAGAAGCAATGCAAGCTAGAAACCATATGAAAGATGAAACCAATATCACTCTACCAAATTAAAAGGGTGGCCTAACAAATGTATTTGATCAAATTATAAGCAATACTCCCTCCGTTCCACAATGTAGTGCCTATAGACTTTTCTGAAAGTCAAACTTTGTGAACTTGGACCAAGTGTATAGAGAAAACTGTCTACATCTACAATACCAAACATGTAGAATCTGAAAATACAACTCATTATGTATCCAATGATGTGCATTTAGTATTCTAGATGTGCCTATTTTTCTCTAGGCGTGTCATATTCACATGTATAATGTGTAAGCTAAGGAGATGCAATTTAACAAATTAGGAGAAATACAAGCTCGGCACCATATGCAACATGCAACCAGGTATCACACTGCCATGTTAGAGCAAGCACATGGGGTTGTGGAGTAGGGGATATGAGATTTGGAACTTGCACTGCAGTAGGAGTAGCAGGAGAATCTGCAGAGATCATCTATTTCGGTTGCTCCAGAGGACCACCATCATTCCATGCCTCTGTCCTTTTAGATTTTGCCTTGTCAAGTAAACACAGAAGAAAAAGGAATGAAATTCGCACTTCCAAATTCGTTGATGCATGATACTAACGGACACATCTTTTATGTATGGCGACCGCATTGTGTCAGATGCCGCGGAGTTCTACCGGACCGAGGAGGGGAGCTCGACGGAGAAGTTGTTCTGGTCTTAGTATACTGGGACCGAACACCCAATGCCCTTGAGCGACCAGTTGAAGCAATTGGTCGAGCTTCACAAGGCGGCCGAACAGTCCATGAGGGGTCTTATAGTCCGGATGTGGCCTGGCGAGCCCCTTCCTGGTAGCTACTTCAGTCTGATGAGGCGGCTTGCGAATGCCTGCCCCCGGTTGAAGTCATAAAGCGATATGTCTGCATCGAGGGTGCGTGCAGGGCTTTCGCCCGGGCGAAGGTGCACTGGGCAAAGTTGGACGCCTAAAAGCTGGTGAAGGAGGGGCCACCGGAGGGCAAGGAGCATCGCCACCCCGAAAAGTATGATGAAAGTGTCCTGAAGGGTGCTCGCCTTGTGGCGGAGGAATGTGCTAAGGATGTAATATTTGAATAAATGTACTCATGTGATCCTGTAGTATGAAACGAGTTCATTTGCGCTATGCAACGCTTGTGAATTTAAAATATTACCTTCTGTGCGGCCGTTTATAAAATCTGAGAGTTGGCCAGTCGTCGGCTTTTGCCCCCATGTAACTAGTACTGAGGTGTTCGGGATAAACTTGAGCAATCTTTATCCCAATTTTGGGTCCTTCGGAGCAGGTGTTCAGCACAACGAACCAGGCAATCGGACTATAAGGCTTTATCACTCTCACTTAGCCATAGAAGTCTACAATTTTAAATTTTGGCGACGCCCCTAGTATTCGGAAGGCCGAATTTGGGGCGCTATATATGCCTAAGTCGGGCAAGGCCGACTCCTCGCCCGAAGTGGAAAAAGTCTTTAAGGACTTGAGACCTCTCGAACAGCGAGCAGCTCTCGCCTTATCATGACAGTCAGTTTTCGGCTTTCTCTACTGAGGTGCTCGTCCGGAAGAACCGGGACACAATCGCAGTAGTTCTCCCAGTGCTACCTTAGACGATATTGCGGAACGTATGGTACCAAAACATGGGAGCCAGGAAAACCCAACTATTGACCCAAGACATGATTCGGAGCTGATGCATATAGTGCCATAAGTTCGGGGTGCCGACTGTCGAAAGTGTTCGGACTTCACGCCAGATTTATGGGGTATACTAAAACCCTCGGCGCATCGGGTCGTATCTATAATGTACGGGTGCAATTTGTCGTAAATAAGCAGACAAGGAAAAAAGAAAGGGTAATGCAATAATATACTAACACTATGCATTGTTAAATAATATGTCGAAGCGTACAGATACAAGTAGTGCAATAAGCAAAAATAGGACTATTTGACATGTCCTATCCAAGGGCAAGCTGCGTATGGGTATTTAAAACAGGTATTTAGATCGTTATCAGAGACCACCTGGGGATTCCCATGTACGTCAGAGCTTCTTGCTTCCTTGGTATTTCCTTCCCGTAATGCGTCCAGCAATCAGACTGTTGAAAAGGGCTTCCAGAGAGTAAGGTCCTGAAAGAGAGAAAGTGATAAAGGTATACAGCCCCTGGGGCGGTTGAGACGCATTGTGGGACGTGCCCTGGCCGTGCCCCCGCCTATGCCCATGGTATTTTTAGTGCGTAATTATGTGCGCGTGGCACAAATTTCGTCGCTTGACTGGGACTAGGACAGCGGCCGAATTGCTAGGCGTGCTCTGAACGTGCCAGGCGATCCTGTTGCAGATTATTCTAGACTCGCTTGAAGGTGTCCAGGGGCTTTATCGCCGAATTGGCGGTTTGCCTTAAAAGGCTACTTTGTGCTTCGCCAGGGGTTGCAAGGTGCTCCTCCATGCGGAGCGAGCGTTCTGTGTTTCCATTGACTGTTATAACCCCACGAGGTCCTGGCATTTTGAGCTTGAGGTATGCATAATGAGGTACTGAATTGAATCTGGCAAATGCGGTTCGCCGAAGCAGTGCGTGATAGCCACTACGGAACGGGACGATATCGAAGATTAACTCCTCGCTTCAGAAGTTGGCCGGAGATCCGAAGACTACTTCCAGTGTGATTGAGCATGTGCAACGGGCCTCTACACCTGGGATGACACCTTTAAAGGTGGTTTTATTGGGTTTGATCCTCGAGGGGTCTATGCCCATTTTGCGCACTATATCCTGATAAAGCAGGTTCAGGCTGCTGCCACCCTCCATAAGGACTCGGGTGAGGTGAAATCCGTCAATGATGGGATCAAGGACCAATGCGGCAGAACCGCCATGACGGAGACTAGTGGGATGGTCCCTGCGATCGAATGTGAACGGACAAGAAGACCATGGGTTGAACTTTGGGGCAACTGGCTCCATCACATAGACGTTCCTTAGTGCACGCTTCCGTTCCCTCTTGGGAATATGGGTTGCGTATATCATGTTCACCATTTTCACTTGGGGAGGAAATTTCTTCTGCCTCCTGTGTTCGGCAGCCGGGGCTCCTCCTCATCGTCGCTATGCAGTGCCTTTTCCTTGTTTTCGGTATTCAACTTGCCTCCCTGCTTGAACACCCAACATTCTCTGTTGGTGTGATTGGTTGGCTTATCGGGGGTGCCGTGAATTTGACACGAGCGATCGAGTATGCGGTCCAAACTGGACGGGCCCGGGTTGCTTCTTTTGAAAGGCTTCTTCCGCTGACCGGATTTAGAGCCACTGAATCCGGCATTGACTGCCGTGTCTTCGGCGTTGCCACCGTTGTTGCGGCGCTTGTGCCTATTACGACGTGGTCTTCCGTTACTATCTTTGGCATCTGAATAGCCATAACTTCTTGATGTGTTGTTGCTGCGAGCCAGCCAGCTATCCTCACCCGTGCAAAAGCGGGTCATGAGTGTCGTGAGGGCTTCCATAGACTTCGGCTTCTCCTGGCCGAGGTGCCGGGCAAGCCACTCGTCACGTATATTATGCTTAAATGCCTCTAAGGCCTCTGCATCCGGACAGTCGACAATTTGGTTCTTCTTAGTTAGGAACCAGGTCCATAATTTCCTGGTCGATTCCCCTAGCTGCTGAGTTATATTGCTCAAGTCATCAGCATCCGATGGTCGCACATAAGTGCCCTGGAAGTTGTCAAGGAATGCATCTTCCAAATCCTCCCAACTGCCAATGGAGTTTGCTGGCAAGCTATTCAGCCAATGCCGAGCTGGCCCTTTGAGTTTTAGTGGGAGGTACCTGATGGCATGTAGATCATCACTGCAAGCCATGTGGATGTGGAGGAGGAAATCCTCGATCCATACAGCGGGGTCTGTTGTACCATCATATGACTCAATGTTTACGGGTTAAAAACCCTCTGGGAATTCGTGATCCATTACTTCATCAGTGAAGCATAGGGGGTGTGCGGCGCCTCTGTGCCGGGCTATATCACGACGCAGTTCATCATAGTCTTGTCTCCTGTATTCGGCTCGGCCGGATTTGCTTTTAGTATATCCGGCGTGATGGTCGTCGTCCCGCATTGGGGCACGCCCACGTGATCCGTAGATCGATCTTGCATGTCCTGCTCTATTTTCCAATACGTCTCGCAGGTCCCGCGTGTTGCCCCGGGCCTTGGTATTTTTGTTTGAATGGCGGTGGGGTGCGGGCTGGACTTCGGGCTGGTATGCCCCTCTGTCTCGGCCACGAGTTGGCCGATCAGCCGCATCATACGCTGGTGATGTAGGTTTCAGTGCTTCCTCCTCGAGTTAGGGTAGCAACCTGCGCTTTGGGTAACTCTTGGTTGGGCGCTTGAGTTCGTATTCCTCGGCCGCCAGGACTTCAGTCCATCTATCCGCTAGTAGATCTTGATCAGCTCGAAGCTATTGTGGCCTTTTCTTCAGGCTATTTGTTGTGGCTATAAGCCAGCGCTTGAAACGCTCCTGCTCGACGGGATCCTCAGGCATGATAAATTCTTCGTCGCCGAGGCTCACTTCGTCTTCGGAGAGATCCATGTAATTGTCATCCTCTGATTATCTGTCTGCTGCCAGTTCTAGAGGGCTAGCTTGTTCATCCTCCCGCTCGAGGTCTGGCTGGAGGGGATTGTCGTCATCTTCGGCACTATCCGGAGCGTTATTGTCTCTTGGGCTGGTATCGCTGTTATAGCGAGACTTAGAGCAGCGCCGCTGACGTCGGTGCTTGGATTGCTTCTTGGAGGGATTATCCTCCGTTGTCTTATCGCCATCGCCTTCTTTGGGGGTGTCCACCATGTATATATCATATGATGAGGTGGCATTCCAGCGCTCTGTGGGCGGTGGTTCCTGTTCGTCTCCTGCATCGTCGTCCATCCCGTCGATGTCTTCGGAGCCGAAATCAAGCATGTCGGTTAAATCGTCGAAAGTGGCTACTAAGTGGGTGGTGGGTGGGGAGCGAATTTCTTCGTCGTCCGCATCCCATTCTAGCCGGACATAGTTCGGCCAAGGTTCTCCTGACAAGGAGAGAGAATATAATGAATTTAGCACATCGCAAAAAGACGAGTGCTGCAAGATATCCGCGGAGGTAAACTCCATGATCGGCGCCCAATCAGATTCGATAGGCATGGACGCAGGCGGTTCAGGGCCTGTGGCTGGGGATGAATCCGAGGATCCGGCGACACAGGTCCCATAGGGTGTGAAGTCAGTATTCGGCTCTATCGCCGCTGAGTGTGTGGCCTCCGAGGCGGGGTCCATCCACCCGTCCTTGGACGGCGTACTCGACTCCGAATCTGGGGCCGGAGTAGGCATAGGTGTGATCTCCCGAACACCGTCCGGCGGCAGAGCTAAGTCATGCTCGTCATGACTGTGCGGCGCACCTGACATCTGGTCGAATCCGTCGAAGATCAAGTCTCCGCGGATGTCGGCAGTATAGTTCAAGTTTCCAAACCTGACATGATGGCCAGGGCGAGCTCTATATCGCTCCAGATGGCCAAGCGAAGCTGGCCCAGCGGCGGGCCGCCAACACGAAGATCTGTCCGGGAGGAAAACTCACCCTGGATCGCATCGTTGTCGATGATCGAAGGGCCATCACCTTGTGGTGACGGCACAGTGGAACTCTCAATGAAAGCACCAATGTCGGTGTCAAACCGCGGATCTCGTAGGAGGTCCCAACTATGCGCCTAAGGCGGATGGTTACAGGAGGCGGGGACATGATGTTTACCTGTGTTCGGGCCCTCTCGATGGAGGTAATACCCTACTTCCTGCTTGATTGATCTTGATGATATGAGTATTACAAGAGTTGATCTACCACGAGATCGTAGAGGCTAAACCCTAGAAGCTAGCCTATGGTATGATTGTTCTTGTCCTACGGACTAAACCCTCCGGTTTATATAGACAACGGAGGGGGCTAGGGTTACACAGAGTCGGTTACAAGGGAGGAGATCTACATATCCATATTGCCAAGCTTGCCTTCCACACCAAGGAGAGTCCCACCCGGACACGGGACGAAGTCTTCAATCTTGTATCTTCATCGTCCAACAGTCCTGCCAAAGGATATAGTCCGGCTGTCCGAGGACCCCATAATCCAGGACTCGCTCAGAGGCACCTCGGTCGTAGTGCTGCAGTAGTAGTAAATGAGCGATGAGGGGTCAAATCACAAAGCCCCACCTTTCCCGCATTAAGCTGGACGGACGAAGAAACCATCATTTCACTCTATAGGGCGCACGAGCATAAAGAAAAGAGCAAACCAATGATGTGTGCGGAAGCTACCTATGGCACCCGAGGGTGGGGGCCTCCACTACAAATCCATTTTTTTGAAAGCGCCTCCACTACAAATCCGCTTCTCCCTCGTCCTCTTGAAGAAAACCGATGATGCGTGCGGCGGTAGGGTTTGTAGGAGTACTACGACGTGCGGGGCCACGTCATAGTAAATGGGAGAGGGATTGAGTTCGAGTCGATGCCTTAATATGTGTGGGCTTCTTGGTTTTACGGGAACGAGGCAACATTTTGGGTTCGGGGACCAGTGGAGATATACGTACAAAAAATTGTGGACGTAGGTTCGACCGAAAGGCAATGATGCATGGGCCCTGCATTTTGATATACCCGCGGCCGCGTGAAATTTGCTACTCTACCTAAAACTAGTAAGGTACACATGCATTGAACGCATGAGATTTGGAAACCAAATTATGAATAAATACACACCATAACATGTAAAGCTTTGAGTCATATATGCATGATGTAGATGTTCGTTTATTTCTTATAGTTAATCTCATTTAAAATCAATTAGCTTTATAAAAAGGTTAAGATTCATGGGATTGTGCATTGTAAAGCACAAAGTCAAAAACAAATAATGGCAATTCATTTAGGAAAAAAGTTTGGGAAATTATGATACGGAAGATTCTAGAACAAAGGAGAAGTTCTTGTGTTTTGGGAAAGCATGCACGGCCCACATCTCTTATTGGTTGATATGTCACGAAACAAGAAACGAGGAGGGTGTTAATGTACCGTGCCAAAGCATTTTGGGATTATTTGGTTTTCGGAAGATGACTTACACACCTAGACGGAGGGAGTACAAAGGGAAAAATGAATTGCAGTTAAAAGAATGACATTTCTAACAAAAATGTGAATGTGAACTACATATGTGTGCACGTGACCAGCATATTCATTGTCAATGCAAAATTTAATGCTAGAAACAACTTATGAGTAACATGCACGAATTGATGATGTGGTGCTTGCATGCATAGAGTAGAAAAAACAATGTGATTTATGACTTGCATGCATGACATGTTCTTGTGCCATAGTTGCATGTCTACGCAAAAGCTACTAGTGGGTTGTACTAGCTATTTAGAAATAGAAGATGTATACATGGAAGTTGTAGGGAAAGAGATGACATGTATCTCAATTCCCATGAGTAGGGATTGGAATAGAGATGTCATTTGGTTCACATCATAGCAACTTTTCTATTGAATCTAGAGATGACATGTATCTCAATTCCTATGAGGAGGGATTAGAAAAGAGATGTCATTTGGTTCACATCATAGGAACTTTTCTATTGAATATACGCTAATTTTTATTTTCCTTTGAAATTATGGGAGTATAGGAATCCATTCATATTAACCAAGTGGCTCTAAAGCTATAAAAATGATATCATGTTTATTTCCTTTGAAATGTGAAGTATATGAATCTATTCCTATGAACCAATTGGCTATAAAGGAAAAAAACCTGTAAAAAGCATATCATGTCGAGTTCCTATGATATTCCTCCACACGAAAGGATGGTTGAAACTGTTGCAGGTGATACGACGGTCTTTCTCTGTAGACTCCTCCCCAATCTTTATAGTTACATCTCGAAGATGAATGAAATGATATATACTAGGTATTCTTTATGTGCATTTTAGTACACGAAAACTCAGTAAAAGTTTGCGATGTTCGAATTTTCAATAAAGCTATATGCACTGAATTTTGGAATGGGGGGAGCAGCATACGACGGTTGCTAACACTCACGTGGAAGATTTGTGTGTAGGAGGAGTGGCTGCTCTCTTAAATGACATGGCAAATCTGACACTGTCGGATGCCGATCTAAGGGTTCTTACGGCGTTCGTCAGGAAACGGCTTGTGGCGAACATTTGTTGGATAATGATTTAGGACACATGCATTGCATTGATATGTGCCCCCTCTCTCTCACGCACACACGCACCCTCACGAGTCACGACTCTCCCGAGTCCTCTCGCACCCACGTCTATCTGTAGGTAGACGTTACACACATATGTGCTCTTCACACCCTACCTTCAGAACTTCTAAAAAGCAAAAGACGTCGCGCACCTTTTATTTTAGCTCACACGTCACACACTTATAATATTACTCTTGTGGCAAACGTTCTTTGGGCATAGTATATTGTACTCTCATGAAAATAAGCGGTGCACGCACACACTAGTTCTCTCACACCCACTCGCGGGTACACGTAGGAGCGCTTTTTTTGAAGCTGGTACAAAAAAATCACTCCACTATATATATAAGCAGGATCCTTAGCGATTGCTTTACTACGGTTCCTCTCTTTCACTCTCTCATGCTCACCAGATCTATGCAAGACATAGGTGGCCACACTCTCTCTTTGCTCACGGCTGGTCACAAACCCGGCCGGACCACCTCGACCGGGGCAGGGGTGTAGGTGCATCGTTCACGCTGTCGTCGGCGGCAAGGGAGGAGACCAACGGCTGCCCGCGCGTCCCAATCGGCGGCCTTGCCGTTATCTCCGAGAGAGCGCCGGCTCTTGAGGGCCTGCGACCTCTCCTTCCTCCCTACGGTATTGTGGCGAAGATGCGGCCTCCCAACACCGTCTTTGCCACATGCCGAAGACCCTCAGGTATATATTCCTTCAAAACCCGCCTTGCTCTACTGCCCCAGCTCCCCACGTGGCTGCGTGTGGATCTTTTTCTACTTCCGTCAGCTATTCAAAAGCCACATAGACTTTTACTATTATTAGAGGTAAAGGTAGTTCATACAGTCGAATCTAAGAGTTGGTTCAAACAGGGAAGAAAGTGGGAAAGCTGTAGCATGAATCTAGGACTTGGTTCTAAGAGGAAACGGGGGAAAGTAGTAGATACTGGCTATCCAACCAGTTTATTGGTTGAGAAGGCGAAGAAAGCATGGTGGATGACGAAGGGTGGGGGGAAGTGGACCTGTGTCTTGGTTGAAAAAGGAAAGAAAGTGAGGGGTGTTGGGTGAGAACACAACTGAGAATGAGCAGGTCTAGATTTCATGTGCTCACATAGGAAAACGTCGCCGAGGAGATAAAAAATGGGACAAATGCAGACATGCTGCCTGAGTGTTTGCCGCTCTCGGCAACCACATCTGCCTCACCACTTTATGCCCCTGCTGTCTCTACGCCCATATCGCTACCATTAATGTAAAATCACATGAAGCATTAAGTAATGCCACCTAATGTCACTATAAGTAATGGTCTAGTGCCGTTGATAAAATGAAGCAATGCCACCACCATTTTATGAAGTGCTTCCATCTTGCTTTATTTCCCATGAATTGTGTTGTTGCAGTTACACTTAAATCTCACGCCGCTAACATTGCTTCATCCCGATGGAACTGCACAAATTTGATTGCAAATTTACTGACCATGTGCTACTCTCATGACAGTAATACTAATGCTATTGTTCTGCATGTTAATTTAGTGGCAGTGTTGATGTGATGTGATGCTACTTACTTAAGGGCACTTTCATACTGTCAGTCTAGTGCCAATTATAACACAATAGATGCTGTTCTTAATCATACGCCGCTGCAAATATCTGTCACTGTTTAAATAACCTTATTTCATATTTGCGCAAACAGGGATGTCTGTCTCCACATCGTTTCTATCTGCGCAATCAAAAGTACACACATCAGTTTTAGTACAACTGCACAAAATGAGATGGCTATTCCTAGCTGCCGTCCTCTAACCACGGATATTCCAGGTATTCCTACATTGGTTCTAACTAGGTAGAATGACCAAGGCAATCTAAAAGAAGTTGATTCGTACGTTTTACTTCCTAATTGCAGTGCAGGGACGAGCGAAAACAACTGCATCCTAGTCCGGAATGCACTATCTTCCAGTTCATCCATGGACTGAGGACTAGTTGGCACGGCTGCACGGAGGTTTTTGGGACAGGTGTGCGGACAAGAGGCATTGTGGTCTGCTTATTTCTACAAGTAGCGGTGCTTAAATTTAGTGGAATTCACAAGAGTTTCAGCTGGTCAGTACACTACATGGTTCAGTTCAGCATTCCAGAGTGAACTCCAGGAAAAACCAGAGTGAACTTCAGGAAATTTAAGCCTGCCTAGGGAGGCCCTTTGCTCAGAGAAGCATGGCTTGATTTTTCCTGATTTGTAAACCTTCTCACAACTTTGTCTTTTGCTGTGAACTAGTTATAGGTTTTTTATGTTCTATGAATCATTGAGATGTATAAAATTGCTTAACTTATGCTTTTCATGTTTTTTATGAAGCAGAGTTTAATGTGAGTGTTCCACATGAACGCTGGACTAGCGTGTGAACGTTTGGAATTTACATTGTGGCCTCAGTTTACTGCATGAGCCACTTTAACAAGATATGTAGTTGCTTATATGTCAGATAGCAGATTATTGGTTGTTAGTTGGTCGATAGCCTAGTGTTGAAGCGAGCTGAGCCAATGTGCCATGTTTTGCACTACTGCTTACAAGTGGGGTAGCACCAACAGTGTTTACAAGTACTTATGTATACGTCGGAGCACATTTCTCGAACAAGTACTCTATTTCATCAAACACAAACTGCTCGTATGATAAACCGTGACAACTTATGTCTTACCATGCCATATTCATGAAAAAACTAGTGAGGACGCATCTGTTTCGGCAACAATTACGATGGTTCTCACATGATTCACGGGCACACAAAAGTAGCAGCAGTTCCCATAGACGGATTCAAACAGAGTACTAGCCCCAGACGGCTCGATAATAGGCAAGGTTCAGATAAGTAGACACAATCCAAACTAGTATTAAACACTAGCTCGGGCAACTATTTCATGCCCCGATCTAATTTGGGCTGGACACAAGACGGACCTTGCCATGAACATCATCGAGGACGTCCAGCAGCAGCTCAATCCTGTGAACCTTGATGAAGATAACCTTGTGGTCTTGCCACTCATAAGCTTGTTTGTGGAGGCATGCCACGTCATCTTCCTGCGTAAGCTTGACAAGAACAGTATGCCTCACAAACGAAGGAATAGCTTTGAACTTCTTGTGCTTCAGTACATCATGGACAACACGCCTGACAATAGTGAGGCTGGAATACAACTCGACATCGGTATAAGCGCAAATGGCATCCAGGATCCAACAACCTAATAACTCAGTTTCCCAGTGCGTATATTCAGGTCATCCGCCTCATAGCGAGTGACATGTACAACCACACAATCCTTGTCTGCATCAGGGCTCTAATTGAAACAGAAAAAATTCTGAATTACTTTCCAGTATAAGAAACACAAGTTATTTAAACCACTATGTATAGCATGGCATCGAAGCTAATAAAATTTTGCATTATTCATCACCACATACTTAGATGAAAAACCACAATCGAGATCGGCAAAGAAGAAAATCACCTTGGGCAGCTCAGCGGGGGGTGGCGGGACAAATCCTTGAAGGGGGGAAATAGCTCCTGCAGTGCCACGGGGGCTGTAACCTCAAACGGGCGTTGGCCATCTCAGTAGTGGCCGTGAGCGTATCTGGGTTCAGCTCGGTGGCTGCCTCAATCTTCTTGGAGCTCTCTGTCTCATGGGGATCCATCTCCCACGTCTGCTCCAATATTGGTAGATCTTTGCCTGGTTCTTCTTGATCCATCATGAAACTGACGAATACTAGGAGACCACTGAAAGAAAAACACAATCGCAATGACAATGAAGCAAAAAAGCGACTGAGGATTAGTTACTGCTTTGCAAAAGTTTCTTTTTTTCTCTGAACAAAAATATACCAATATCACGGATCCGCTTACCTTCTCTTCTTTGGGAGAGAAGAACAGTGGTAGATGCGAGTGTTGGCTTTCTTGAAGATGGTGACGGAGAAGGGGATTCAGCGAAGAGTGAAATGATGGTTGCTTCCTCCGTCAAACTTAGACTGCGGGGAGGTGGGGTTTTGTGACACGACGGCTCGTTATTGCCGCACTACGACTGGGGTGACTCTCCGCCTTCATACTGCCTTCTAATTTGGTGGATGACATTTGGGCCCGCGTGCGGCATGGCCCGCATGTCGGTGAACAAAAGTAAAATGGCATTCAGTAGAGGGAGACGTTTCAATGACCTTGGAGGAGCCAGAAGCGGTAGTGTATCCATTGTACTAGTAGTAATTGTTTTCCTAGTAGCTGTAGAGTGTCTCCACTGTACTAGTAGTAATTTTTTCTCTGGGCCCAAGACAAAACAGCCCATCCACCCTAGTAAATAATAAAATCAATTCAAAATCCCATATATTTACTTAATGAGAGGCGCTACCCACACCCAGCACACCGCCCCCCAAAAAACATGGGTGCTCTTCTTCCTCCTCACTCTCACCCACATCACGTCAGCTCGCTCCACTCGTACCCCCAATTTCCTCATCTCACTCCTACAGAAAACCCCAGCTCCCCTTCTTCCTCACTACTACAGAAAAAACCCAGCTCCCCTTCTTCTTCACTCACACTACAACTAGGCTCGTCATTCGTTACTCTGCTCAAATCCATGAGCGCGACGTGATGCCCTCAAGGAAAATGGAGTCGGCTGACCCCAACACCAAGAAGATAAGGTTCCCAACAGTGGCGACGCGTGTTGTATATCCCGCACCTGGCAGCACGGGGAGAAGCGGCAAACCTGCCCCCATCGGATCCCAGGAACCCGTAGAATCTTGGGTGGACCGCATCAGTGATCTCCCGGACGCCGTCCTTGGGGAGATCATCTCGCTTCTCCCCACCAAGGATTGCTGCCGCACCCAAGTCCTTTCAATTCGGTGGCGCCCTCTATGGCGCGCCGTGCCCCTTAATCTCGACTGTCGTCATCTATCTCTCTTGTATGATTTTGAAATCCCAGAGCCATCATCTCCTCCCACCAGGGCTCCGTTCAAAGCATCTGCATTCCGTCATGCTACCTGAGCAAGGATACCATGCCCTGCACGGTGGACGCCTGGCTGAAATCCCCTAAATTCATAGAACAACAGATGCTTCAGTTATACTATTCCCCTGGAAGTCACCTACCAGATACCGAACACCATCTACCTGTGCCCTCAGTACCGATGTCCATCTCGCGGTTTTCCTCCTCTCTCCGCACCGCCACCTTTGCGCTGTGCGACCTACCCGAGAATCTGGTACTAAACCTTTGACTCCCATTTCTCAGGAAACTTTCACTTGTGCGGGTTCTTATATCGTAGGCCTCATTGCATAGCATCATCCACTCCAGTTGCCCTGTCCTGGAGTGCTTGGTGCTTGTTTTCACAGTTAGAATCGGTTTTCTCCAAATAAAGTCGCCTAACCTTGTAAGAATTGGAATTTTTTACGGAAGGCAGCTCATCACCCAAGATGCTCCTTCACTTCAAAGGTTGATCCTTGATTCTAGTTATTCACCGTCGTAAATAACCATCCTCTCTGCACCTAAACTGGAGACCTTGGGTGTAATACATGATCTCTGTGCTCATTTCAAGATGGTGTTTGGCTCCACAGTTCTTCAGGTACTTTATATTATCATCTACACTTGTAACCATAAGCTGCATTTTAAATTTCTGCGCATAAGTTATATATCATCTCGGAGTACACATTTTGTACTAATATTATGTTCTATGCTCAATGAAGAGTTTCTCCATGGATAGCCTATCAATGTTGTTGGATTCTGTCAAGATCTTATATATCCAAATGAATAGTTTTGATCTGAACAAGATTATTGGCTCGCTGCAATGCTTTCCATGTCTGGAGAAGTTGTATATAAAGGTGATAATTTCACACACATTGGAAGCCCGCATATAGTGTACTAGAATTAACCGTTCACCTGTTGCTCTTTCCACACTCTTTTTTTAGACCTTAACTGTTTTCAATCTTCATGTCTATTTAGGCAACAGGACAGGGTAAGAAAGTTATAACCAATCAGTGGATTCGTAAGCATCGGGATTTTCTCACTTCTCATGACATTCGATTGAAGACAATAATGCTAGAACGATATGTAGCCAACCATGCAAACACTAGATTTGTCACATTCTTCCTGCTGAATGCGAGGTTACTATTGTCCATCAGGCTTGAGTTTATCAGCAACATGGTTTTGACAGATGGGTATGTCAACGAGCAAAAAAAAGGAGTTTCAGGTCGGAAAAAGAGCTTCTGAACGTGTCGGGCTTCTATTTACAACATATTGTAGTCATAATCCAGTAAATTTTACGACCTAGGATGTTCATTCTATGGACCCGACCGATGCATTTGACTCTGACTGCCGAAAACAGTGTTGGAGTTAGATGTTGTTGCCCTTTTCAACCTGGGTTTTGTCTAAACCTGATGAACGATTAACCGTCGTGCTTTTGTATAGTTTGTAAGCTAGAGTTAGATGTTCTTGCCCTTTTCAACTCGGCTGTGACTGTCATATTTTCTTTGAAAAAAGGCAAATGACTTGCCATTCGTTTTATTTAGAGTGAAATATTGTAACAAATCCCAACCAAGGGAAATAGCATCACTCTCGCCGGCTGCTTGAGCTCACTGTGCATTACAGCCAAGTGATTAGCCCCCACCAGCACCCACAAACTTATTTCAAACTAGCACACCAAATGGGTTGTAAATTTTCATAGGAAAGGCTACATGACCGTGATAGATTTTGATTCTGACATTTGGATCCGACAAGGAAATAGCCTATCCAAGGTGGTGTCGACTTACTAGCTAGTCAACAAATGATTCTGCCTACCAGCCGTTGGATTGACATCCAACATCTGTCGTTTACCTTCTATCTCTGGTCTTTTTCCTCCAGCCGCCCAAACCAAACCACCCCGTTGGCTCCGCCTGCTCCCGCCTCCCATGGCTAGCTGCGCCTCCGCCTCCCTACCGAACCTCCAACGCTGGCCAGTCCCTCCCTCTATTCCCCCACACGTCATGTTATTCCCCGCCGACGTCAGCCCCAACACGCACTAGCACCTGAACCAGTCAACCCTCGTAACCCCTCCCCATGCGACTGGACCGACGCATCTTCCATGTCTCATATTTGTTCCATCCGAGGCCTCGTCGTCATCCGAGGCCTTGGTTCGCTCGTCGTGCGCGGTGCGCCGCCCTCTTGCATAGTCAACACCGTCAACAACCGAGAGGAACAAGGATATGACTATACGTGGAGAGGATGACAGTAGGGACCCACCAGCGTCATGGTAGTATGCAAGCAAGTGCCTCGTTATTATAAGCCCCAAAAATGGTTCCTCCTAATGGTTGGACGTCTGGGGCTCATGCCATTGTCAACGTAGTCAATAAAGAGATAATTACACAACGAGTGGCCGACAGTAGGGACCCAGCAGGTCGCGTAGTTGTTATTTACTTTCTTTTGAGGAACAAGCAGTTGTTACTTATACTAGTTTTAGCAACGGACCAGGGTAACAACGGGGTTGTGTGGGGGCTGTGGCCCGTCTAGCCAGGGTTTTATTTATGTTTACCACATCATGAGCCCAGTTGTGTTTTTTCTTGCTGAAAATGGCTAGCCCAGTTCTATTTTTTCAAAGAAATACCCAAACGAGGCCTTTATTTATCAGCCATGCTGGGCTGCAAATCTTTCAAGACGAGGAGAGTTTCATTCGGTGTGCCCAGAAATGGGCTGTACATTTTTAAAACACATCAAACCGGGAATTAGTTTCAATTTTTTTCAATTACAACATTTTAAATTCCATTGATTTTTATGCATGGACAATTATTTGGATTTTATATTTATATAAATTATTTTTCAAAATAGTTTGAATGTGACTCGATATTTCGGGATTAAAAACAGTTGACCGCACCGAAATATGCAAAATTTTGTATAATTTTTAACCTTGACCACGATATGGGGTGTAATGCTAACGAAAAGAAAATGGGCTCGATACGTTAAAAAAAAGATGGGCTCCAAAAAAATTCTTAAGAATTGGCAAATGGGCTGTAAATTATTAGAAATAATGGCAGATGGGCCATATGTTGTTTTCCACAGATTTGAGGCTGACTTGTGCGCCTACTATAGGTTGATGCGTATGCTTTCCTGAAAAAATAAGGTTGATGCACACACAACGCCGTGTCAACTTAGTCAACACATGAGAGAAGTGACTGTTGGATGTCCAACCAACGGCCATCGTGCTTCTTCAATCTCTGCTCTTCCTGCTCCACCCGCTCAAACAAGCACCGGCGGGACTGCCTGCTCCCTCCTCCCACGGCCGGCATGCTGCCAAGCAGGCCTCACCACCCCAACGTTCTCCCATCGCTGGCCTAGCCATCCCCCTACTCACCCACACCTGCTGTAATTCTCAAGTGACGGCAGACGAACCAGTAAACCCTCACACTCCCCTCTGTGTGGGAAACAACCACTACTGGAATCAGCTACTTTGCCATATGCCAGATCTTTGCCGTCTGCTAGCGGACGACAAACAAGCTCTTTGCCATCAGCCACCGAAAAGCCGACGGCAAAGAAACGACAGACGACAAAGAAGCTCTTTGCCATGCGCCATTTCTTTGCCGTCCGCCAGCTGACGGCAAAGAGGGAGGTGGCCCCCACCCACCCGCCCGTTTAAAAAAACTTAACGCCCCACCTCTTTGCCGTCCGCTAGCGGACGGCAAAGAGAGAAAACGGCGGACGGCAAAGAGAGGCGGACGACAAAGAGCCGGGTAACTAACGGACGGCACCCCCGCCCGTTATCTCTCTTCTCTTCCTCTCTTCCTCTCTCCTCCCCGACGCCCCGCCCTAGCTAGATCCACCGCCGCCCCCGCCGTCCGGCGCCGCCCCCGCCCACGCACCCTTGGCCCGTCTCCCCACCACCCTCCGCCTCACCACACCCGCCGACGCCTGCCGCCCCACCACCCTCCGCCTCCTGCCCCGGCCCGGCTGCCTCGCCCGCCCGCCGCCCGGCTCGCCTTCTTCTGCTGGCGCGCCTCGACCCGCACCCTTGGCTCGCCGCCCCACCACCCTCCGCCTCACCCCACCCGCCGACGCCTGTCAGCCTGGCCACCCGACGCCCGCCATCCGGTGAGGGACTACTACTTTTTTTCTTCTGTTTTTTCATTTTTTGCTGTTTAATTGTTAGTGCTAGATTGTGTTAGTGTTAGTGTTAGAAAAGAATTAGAAGTAGTAGAAGAAGTAGAAGTAGTAGAAAGATGAAAAAAGAAGAAGAAGAAAAGAAGTAGAAGAAGTAGAAGAAGAAGAAAAGAAGAAACGAAAAGAAGTAAAAAAGTAGAAAAAAGATGAAAGAAGAAGAAGAAGAAAGGAAAGAACAAGAAGAAGAGAAAGAAAGAAGAAGAAGGATAGAAGGAAACACCCCGACCCCCTGACCCCGACACTACACCCCGACCCCCTGACCCCCTGACCCCGACACCCCCAACCCCTGACCCCTGACCCCGACACCCCGACCCCGACACCACACCCCGACCCCGACACGACACCCAGACACCCCGACACCCGACCCCCCGAGGCCGACGGGTTCTTATATTTTTTAATTATTAGTTAGGTCATATATTTTTTGATTTTGTTATGAAAAACATCATATATAATTGTGTTGATCGGGTTGATTTAAATGTGCAGTTGTTTCACTGCTGCAAGGTTTGGTGTTCGACGACCTCGCCGTGCATTTGACGAGCTCTGCCCCTTCGTTCGTGGGTGAGCAGTATGAGCTTCTCGCAAAGCAAGGAGGCGGCTATCCCGGTTTCATCTCTTGGTTCAAACAAACGGTAAATTCTATTAGACAATTTCATTTCATTCGCTAATTTGTGTGTCATGCAACAATCCTTTCATATTAAACTTGTAGGCTAATTCAGAATCTATGGACGCCGAATTGAGACAAGTCGCTAATGGTTTTGACCATAAGGTCCGTTCATTTGACAAATACGACATCAACGGGTATCGCTTTCGTACCTATGGTAAAGAGCTATCTATGGCCGAACGGAAGTCTACAAATTGTTGTGTATCTGCTATCAGCGAAGGAGGTACCGAGTATTATGGGAGAGTTGAAGCAATTTATGAACTTATATTCTATGGTGAAAACCCACCGAATGTCGTAGTCTTCAAATGTTATTGGTTTCAGCCGAAGGAGACTAGAAGGACTCATGAACATATAGGGCTAGTTGAAATCAACCAAAGCACCCATTTAGATGTTCCTGATGTCTATATTACGGCTCAACAGGCGACCCAAGTATTCTATCTACCGTGGGCCTGCCAAACTAATCAAAATCTGAAAGGTTGGGATGTCGTTTATGAAGTGCCGCCACGTGCTAGACTATCTCCCCCAAAGGAAGAGGATTATGAACCTCACATTAACCCAGACACATATGAAGGAGAGTTCTTCCAAGAGACACGTCTTTCCAAAAAGCATTTCAAGAACCGGTATACTTCACCCCAAAACATTGAAGTAGACAGCGACAGTGAATCCCACATCACCCCAGAGGAGGAACAAGAAGAGGTTACTACTGCGGATGACCTCTCAATGCTTGA
The DNA here is from genome assembly GCA_021605205.1 of Aegilops longissima. Classification (NCBI taxonomy): domain Eukaryota; kingdom Viridiplantae; phylum Streptophyta; class Magnoliopsida; order Poales; family Poaceae; genus Aegilops; species Aegilops longissima. Next base: position 568,514,214 of record CM038678.1, on the reverse strand, counting down.
CCGATTACGTAAAGGTGGCCTTCCACATGTTGATGCCACTGAACCCTATGAGCCCGTCATTGATTATAGTGATGATGATGATTATGCATTTATTGATGATACTGATCGAGATTATTATTAGTGTCAGATATTCAATTTTTTTATGTTGTACTTTATGATGATACACTTAAGTGATATACATATTATTATTCATGTCGGTATTTTTTTATGTTGTACTAATTTTGTTTACTCTTTGTCATGGCAGGTGTTGAAAGATGGAAGGGGAGCCGAATGAGGCCAAGGACAAACGTGCCCAAATTGAAGGTGTGCCACACCATCAAGGTAGCTCCAGCTTATATCATTTCGGGCGGAATTGGGTATGTGGTTTGCTTCATGATTAATGCAATTCATTCATCATGCTAGCTTGAGCCCTTTAATTACTAATTTACTTTGTTTCTCTCTTTCAGGCATGCTACAATAAGACGGATAAGGTGCTAGAGGGGTACGACTTGTATGCCATGGCCCACACTGCCTCTTACAAGCAAGTCAAGGGGAAGGCGAGGAAAGGGGAGGAGTTTAACCCGAGCCAGATTCCCTACAATCCAGAGCAGGTGATGATATCTAGTGGCGGGAGGTCCCGTGGCTCCATGGCCATTGATCCAGAGATTGCTCCTGAGACCACGGTGAGTTTAATTTGAATGGACGTTACTTGCTAGTCTTAACATTTGAGTGCCATCATGCTAACGAAACATTGGAAATGATCTTTGGTGCAACGTAACTCCACACAAGCATCACACGATCCTTCTCCAGCTACTGGCACGAGCCAGCCCGCTCCCACACCTACATGATCAAGGTAAGTTTCTCTAGTTTTTTGCTTAACAAATGCATAAAGACCTAGACTTAGCTTTATTTCCTCCAATATGCTTACCTTAATGACCTAGAGTTAGCTTCCTTTCCTCCAAAATGACTTAATAAGCTTACTGACCTCCAAAACCAGCCATTTTACCTAAGTTAGCTCTAAAACGATCTATACTTAGCTTTGTTTCCTCCGAAATGACCTAAGTTAGTTATAATATGCTTAGTTAACTAGGTTTGCTCAATAATGACATGTACTTAGCTTACTTATGTAAAAAAAAACGGCATAATTAGCTTAGTTAGCTCATAAACGATCCATTTTACCTACGTTAGCTCTAAAATGATGCATTTTACCTAAGTTAGCTCATAAACGATCCATTTCACCTAAGTTACCTCACAAATGATGGCGTGCTTCTTCTTCTAGTCTTCTTCTTATAGTCACCTTTTCCTAACCATTCACTTCTCGGAAGCTAGCTTGCTATGATGGATTGCTTGTTTTTTTATTTCATTCTCTTCTAGTATTCTTCTAGCTTGCTACAATGGAACTTGCTATCTTGATGAAACTTTGCATTGTAATATGTATGTGCAACTTCCTAATGGTTGCAACTTATGTGTATGTGCAACTTGCTATGTATGAATGGATGGAACTATATATGTATGTACGATGAAACTTATGTGTTGTTAAATAGCCCTGTGAAATATATCTATATATGTCATATATATTTGCTTTGAAAATTGTTGGATTTAAAAAAACAGAAAAAAAGAGCCAATATGCAGGCTCTTTGTCGTCTGCCACCGACGGGAAAGGGCTCTTTGCCATCAGCAGCGGACGGCAAAGAGGCCACATGGCAGGCAACTGTGGCTAACGGCAAAGAGAAAAAAAACTTTGCCTACAGCAGCGGACGACAAAGGCCTGCCGTGTAGTGACGTCGGCTGACATCATTCGGCGAACGGCAAAGGCTTGCCGTTAACCACCTAACGGAGTAACATCGCATTTATTGCCGTCTGCATTCTTTGCCATCCGCTGCTGATGGCAAAGAGCCCTATGCCGTCAGCCACCCGAAGCAGACGGCAACGTAGCTCTTAGCCGTCCCGTACTTTGCCGTCCCCTTTTGCCGTCCGCGGCGGACAGCAAAGACCTTTGCCGTCCGCCATCCATGCCTTTGCCGTCCGCCGTGGCAGATGGCAAAGTAGCTGATTCCTATAGTGAACTGCCGAGTTTTCCCTAGCTCCGTGTGTTTCCCTTCCTTGGCCTCACCGTCGTCCACCGCCCTTGTGCTGTCGGTGCGGCGCGGTCAACGTGGTCAACTAATGACATGCATCAGAAGTGGACTATACCTGGAGAGGCTGAGAGCTGGGTCCACGGCCGCACGCAAGGAAATGCCTCTTTATTACGCGCAAAATAATGATTCCTCCACCTGACAGCTGGGATCTACCGGAAGGGCCTCTGTATTTCGTGAAAAAAACGTTCCCCCGCTGACAGGTCGGACCCACCAGCTATATCTTCGCACGCAAGGAAGTGCCTGGTTATTACGCTAAAAAAATGAATACACTTGCTAGCTGGGACCCACCATAGTGGGAGGCTGACTTGTGGGCCTACTAAGATGACGGGGACGGAGGGCTTTGTCAACTTAGTCAATATGAACGATTCTAGCTCGAGTGACCGTACGATATCCATCCAATGGTCGTAGTCTTCAACCTCTGGTCTTCTTGCTCCAGCCGCCCATACAAGCGCCGGCCGTCCCGCCTGCTCCAGCCTCCCGTGTCCAGCTGTGCTCACCCACACCTCTTGTTATTCTCCGGCGATGACAACCTCACACCGCAGCCGAAGTAGTCAACCCACGTACTCCCCTCCGCGTGGGCATCCACTGCCGCATCTTCCCCAACTCCGTGTCTTCCCCTACCTAGGCCTCACCGTCGTCCATCGCCCTGGTGCTCTCGGCACGGCATGGTCAATGTGGTCAACGAACGACTTCCATCGGAAGAGTACTGTATGTGGAGAGGCTGATAGCTGGTTCCACGCCCACAGCAAGGAAGTGCCTCCTTATTACGCGGAAAATAATAATTCCTCCACCTGACAGCAGGGACCCACCGGACGGGCCAGCGTATTTCACGGAAAAAAAACGTTTCCCCCTGACTGCTGGGATCCACCAGCTATATCTTCGCACACAAGGAAGTGCGTCCATATTACGGGGAAAAAAATTCGCCCCCTGACTGCTCGGACCCACCAGCTACATCTTCGCACGCAAGGAAGTGCCTGACAGTCGGGACCCACCTAGTCGAAGCGTACGTAGCATTGTCATTCTGGTCACGAACGTGTACGTACATACGATCGGTCTATCTGCAGGCTGCAGCGATGAACCGTGGCCGTGTAAGGAAGGGCACGTGTCGTAGTAGAGGCACACACGTTTCGTAGTAGAGGCGCGCACGTGTCGTAGTAGAGGCACGCACGTAGCATGTACACGTACGTATAGCGGCCAGAGTGCAAGAAATAAAATACGGCCATGTACATACATACGGGCGGGGTCTCGAACGCCTACTCGCACATACGTACGGCTAGGGCTCGTGTACATGGATGGGTCAGAACGGAGAAACTGCATCGTCGTTGTGTTCATGGGGAGGCAATGGAGTGCGTCGTGTTCATCTGGAGGTAACGGAACGCGTGTTGTTCATGGGGAGGCAACGGAATGCGTCGTGTTCATCAGGAGGCAACGGAACGCGTGTTGTTCATCGAGAGCCAGCCAGCTGGGATGGAACAGCCATTGGAAACGAGGACTGGCGTACCGCAGACCGAAGGAAGCGGTCTTGTGTTCGACCGTCCACGGTCAAAACGGGATCCTATTCATCAGGAGGGGTCTGGTGTACCACAAAACGGAGGAAATGGACCTCCTACGGTGGAAACGTGGTCCTGTTGATCGGGAGGGGTGTGGCGTACCGCAAAACGGTGGAAACGGACTTGTGTTGGAGGGCTACGGTCGAAACGGGGGTCCTATTCATCGGGAGGGGTGTGGCGTACAACAAAATGGGACTCCACGGGATACTGTTCATCTGCACTGTCGACCTCCTCATGCCTCCCCGGGCTACTGTTTATCCACTGTCGACCTCCTCTAGCCTCCACCTGCGACTTTTCATCCACGGGCTCCTGTTCATCCAGCCTCCACCGTGCGCTCCTCCAATGGCTACTGTTCAACTAGCCCTCTCCATGGGGTCCTGTTCAACCACCCCTCCACGGGCTACTGTTCATCTAGCCCTCCACCGGCTACTGTTCATCTAGCCCTCCACTGGGTCGTCCTGTTCATCCAGCCCTCCACGGGGTCCTGTTCATCCACCGGCTCAATCGACCGGGGTACTGTTCATCCAGCGGCAATGGCCTCTACTACCACAGGGTCCTGTTCATCCAAGCCCCCACCGGTAAATGTTCATCCAAACCCCCCAACAACGCTCACTGTTCATCCAGTGGCAACATCGATCGGCTTCCGTTAGCAACAGTAGCGAAGGAATCACTCGGGTTCATTTAACAGCAAGGGATCAATCGATCGCTCGAGTTCAGTAACGCGTAGCCTACAGTGCAATCGCTCGGGTTCAATTAGAGCCCAACGCCTCGCTCGGGTTCAGTTAGAGCGCAACGCCTCGCACACACGCGCGTACGTACATACGAGAGAAACGCGCTTCGCTCAGCCCCCGACCACCCACTGTAACCGGGAACTCCCCGATATTTTCCTCGCCCTCACTTCTACCATGGTTTTTTCTGTCATGGACGGCCCAAAGAATGTCATGCAGCTGCGTCTCCGGCCCGCCCAGGACGAAAAGCCCATTTTCTGTCATGTATATTGACATAGAAGTAGGAGCCCACCACATCTATGACAGAATTTTTTTCGTTCGGCCCAAAATGTCACGAATGTGTCCTTTTTTGTAGTGGAAGGGGGGAAAGTAGTAGGGTAAGTTGTATAGCATGAATCTAGGACGTGGTTCAAAGAGGAAATGAAGGGGGAAAGTAGTGGGGAAAGTTGTATAGCATGAATCTAGGATGTGGTTCAAAGAGGAAAGGAAGGGGGAAAGTACTAGTACAGACTGGCTATCCAGCACCTACGTTGGTCGAAAAGGGAAAACAATGACAAACACAGTACACACATCTGTAACGAACTGATCTTTTTATTTTCGGGGACAAGGCTGTAGAGTTTGAGCAGGACTAGATTTGCTGCGCTCGCATAGGGAAAGGTGTCTAAAGATAACAAAACTGGGACCAACACAAATATGCTCCTTGGTTGTTTGTTCTTTATTGCAACAGACTGTGCATCACCCCTTAATACATCGGTAGATGCACACGGTGGTGGCGCGTCCACTGTCGCGTGCAACTCTTTAGCTGTTGTTAATATAAGGCCCTGTTTGATGAAAAATTCCTAGGACTTTTTTTAGTCCCAACTAAAAAGTCCCTACCCTACCTGCTTGGTTCCAGGGACTAAACATGGACTAGAGGTTATTAAATGGCATGCTAAAAGACCATGTTACCCCTAGTAACGAACTAATAGAGATAAGGTGCGATGCGGGGCATGGGTAACTGTTGGAAAAAGTCCCAAAAAGACTCTCCCTCGGGGTCTTCTTTATTTAGACCCAAATGCCCACTTTTAGTCCCTAAAAGTCCCTCCTGTTTGGTTTAGATGGGACTGAAAGGGACTTTTTTTAGTCCCTACACCAAAAAGTCCCTGTAAACAAACACCCTCTAATAATGCCGTTGGAAAATTGATGCAATGCCATAGTTAAAAGCAAATTACATGTTTAACGAATTTTATTGTTAATATAATCTCTCTGTTAATATGAATAAATGCCACCGTTTGAGAAATGCTAATGTCTTGATTTCTTTCCCATTTAGATAAGTTAGATGCTTCTTTTTGTTGGCTTCTGTGTCATCCACTGTTATTGACCACTTGTTGTTTCCTTTGCACCTCTGTGTAAACAGAGTTATCTACGTCACCTCGTTGCTATTGTGACCTTTTTTTGCACTGCACAAAACACTTTTGTTTTAAGAGTGTTTTGTGTAGTTCAACCAAAATTTCACACCGACAACGTTGCTTGATTTAGTGGAACTGCACAAGAGGAGATCTTACTTCCTATCCGTGTTGGCAAATTTGGTTTAGATCTTCTTCTTATGAGTTGTTTGAATATTGCATCATGAGAGGTCAGTACTAGCCTTCTTTCACATGATTGTACAGTGTGCTTTCATATGTTGTGCTACTTGTACGGTAATGTTGCTTAATTTTAGTGAACTGCACAAATGGAGACAAGACTTCCAATATTTATGTGCACCGTAATATCCCGTTGAGGTAAGATAAGGATATTTCACAACTTTTGGCCTGTATTTTGCCACTTTCGTCAGGAAATTAATGTTGTTGTTTAGTGCTATACTTGTGCTCCCTAATTGACTTGCCAAATCTTACATTGAAGGTGAAGATTGTATGTTATTGAACCAAGTGATGAAGGGGAAGAACAAGCGGAAGAGAAACAAAAATCAACTCCCGGTGCTGTAATGAAGCACTGGAACTGTGATGACACAAGTAATGATATAGTTTTGCATCTTAATTTATTGCTATGGCTAGAACGAGCAATTTTTTTGCCACTGATTTGATGCCACTCTTAATGTAATATGTAATTATCTCTACTTGTGCAAACAGGGATCTTCTTTGAAGATACCATATATTTTAGTGGAACTGCACAAGAAGATGTTGGAAACATTAAACTAATCGAGGAGTATATAGTAAGCATCGCAACAACAGATGGTTCCCGAGAAGTGCTTGATCCGTATGCTCTACACAATAAGCCTCCTAAGAAAGGTTGGTACTCGCCCACGCATTTCATCCATATGATTGAGCTTTGTCATCTCTATTGGTGTTGTGCTACTGTTTAGATACTGTCATGAGAAAGTGGTATTGTCCTTGAGAAGTGCTTCATCTGTGTTGTTTGAAATATTTTCTTTCCTTTTTTTCGAGCAAACAGGAATGCTAGCATTTAGTTGTCCTCTTGTCTTTGCACAACAGGATCATCTTCCTCTGAAGAAGAATATGGAGTACGTGAAGTGACTAGTTCCGATTATGCCAAGATGAAGAAGCCCTGTCTATCTTCTCATTAGAAGGAGCAGTAGAAGGATGGTTACATTACTCCCCACAAGACCAAACTAACTTCAACTTAGAAGGATTGACAGATCTCCATCTTTTTTGCTATGATGCGCAAGTACAATCTTGTTCTAGGATTCTTTCCGGTGAGTTCAATTATTTTTAAAGTTGCTCTACATGAACCATGTAGGTGCCTCTTTAAACTGTCAATTCATAGTACAGTTTGCTTTATACTATTCACTTTTTTGTATTTGTGCAAACAGGGGTGCTCAGCTTGATTTCAATGGGAACTGCACAAAATGTTCATGAATACATCGAATCATTCATTTCCACCACAAGAAAGGAGGTGCCGATATGTTCAAGGAGTTGCAACATATAAAGGGGAAATCACACAAGCTACGCATGAATTTGGTTGAATTTGGTGGAACTGCAAAAAAAAGAACAGCTGGTTTATTTAGCACGAGGTGCCATGTCAATGTCCGAACTGATGGCAAACCCTGCCCATTCCACAATCATAGGCATTTAATATTTTGGAATGGGAAAACCTTGTCAAAGTTTGATCATTGATGTACGCAAAACAACACGCATTTGACATTTTGGAATGGGACAACCTTGTCAAATTTTGCTCAATTATGTTAGCAAGAAGACATGTGTCTGATATTTTCGAATGGGACGCCCTTTGCTATTAGCAGCATCGATCGATTTTTCTTTATTGTTTAGTTGTGAAGTAAATATTGGCTCTGACATGTGAATCGCTGAGATGCATAATCATCGATTGTTTTGAATGTTCTCTATGAATTGTCAGGCCTGTGTGTTTGATTGCAATGTACAGGAATGCTAAAAAGCAGCTCAAACTCTTTGTACTCCCTCTGTTCCTTTTTACTTCGGATATTAGATTTATTTCAAGTCAGTTGATTTTAAATTGTGAATGGTCATACTTTTTTCTAACAGATTGGTCAAAGTAGAGATACTTTGACTGCAGACTAAAAAGGACCGGATGAAGTACATGTGAAACTACATCAAACAAGGTGATCACCCTGGGAATAATTCTAGTACGTATTGTTTTGCATGTTCATCCAATGCCAGTGATACAATAATTCAAACTAATCGAACTTAATTCATTCATACACGGTCGGATTTCATATAAACATGCCGGATTTCATTACATTTCATACATTCTTCAACTAAAAAGGGGTGCGATGAAGGTATAATAAATTGACTGAATCTACCCACATGTGTCCGGCTGAGCCGAACAGAAGCGTATTCTCCACGGACTGAGCTTGAGTGACTTAACTGCAGCTGCAGTTGCGTAACTGACATGTGGCACAGATGCCTGTTGGGCCCACGTGTCAATGACCCAACTGCACCAGCATTTAAGTAACTGAAGTAGCGTCCTTCTCCAACATAGCTCTCCGACTCCACGTCGCCACCAAAAAGCTAATCGGCCGTCAATGGTCAACCCGCCTAGCTTGGCTTCAACCAGAGGGTAGTGGTGGTGGCCTTACTAGGACCCGAGCGGCGGCGACCTACCATGTTCTACTCTTCCTTGTTTTCTGTGTGGCGCGGCCTCGTTGGCAGTGAGGCGGGGCCTCAACGGAGCCGACGATCTCCTCTGTCTCGTTGCCGGCGGGGCGGCGCCTCGGGGGAGTGGGGGAAATCTTCCCCCTCGTTGCTGGCAGGGCGGGGCCTCAGCTGAGCCGGCGATGTCCTCTGCCTCATTGTTGGTGGGGAGGGGCCTCGGCGGAGTAGGGCCTCGCTGAAGCCGGTGAGGTCCTCCGCCTCAATGCCAGCAGGGCGGGGCCTTGGCGGAGCCTGCGGTGTCCTCTGCCTCGTTGTTGGCGCCATGGGGCCTCGGCGAAGCAGGGCCTCGTCGACACCGGCGGAGCGGGGACTTGTCGGAGCCGGCATTGTCCTCTACCTCGTCCTCGGTCTCGCCAAACAGTGCCTCGCCCGCTTCATTGCCCTCTTTGTATGCGGCCGGAGTCTCCGCCACCCGCATGCGGTATCGCCAGCGCTCGAGGCGGCCCTCGCGGGCAGAGCGGTACGAGTCGTGCAGCGCCTCCTACTCCGCCCGCTCTGCGGCGATCTGCTCCTCCGCCTGCAGGTGCTCCTAGAGGAGATGGTGGTTGTAGGCGGCGTCGGCCTGCGCCTCCCGGAACTGCTCCTGATGCTTCTGCCTCACCGTGTCCATGTATCGGGCACGGGCCTCGCTGATGGTCATGGTGCAATGCACCGGCGAGGATGGCATGGAGGAGGGGGTTGGCGCCAGATCGTCGACTACCACGTTATCTATTGGGACATAGTTGTCCTCCGGCTGCCTGCCGGCCAGCCATTCGGCAGCAATGGCTGCCATCTCCTTGTGGCCCGTCGTCCGCCTGTCCCGAAGAGCGCTGGAGCGTGAGGAAGCCATGGTGGGCAATAGTGGTGTGGGCAGGGGAAAGGGAACAGAGGTGGATGACTGCGGCTATGGCCGACGCAGCAGTTTATGTAGCAATGGTGGGCGGCGGAGGGACGGACATGTGGCGCCGGATTAGCCGCCTCGGCAACCGCGTATCATTAATGTGGGAGGCAGACGGACGGACGACACTTGTGTCGTTTGAAGGCGGAGCAATCGCCTGCACCAGGAAGCGGGGCGTGCGGCGTTGACCGTTTCAGGCAGAAAGCGCGCGCGGGCGAGGGAGGTGGTCTGGGTGGGCCCGGGCATGCAGATTCGTGCTTGGAAGCGGGTCGGTCCAGTAGCCGGATATGCTGGTTCGCCGGCGAGCTCGCCGAGCTGAGCATCGACAATCAAACGATGGACGTAGCTTCCGACCAGGAGCCGGCGCCACTATCCAAGCCGGTTCATGCCGTGTTCACCATAGAGCAGGTGCTGCCGCACTTCGACGCCCTAATGGCGGAAGAGCTACCAGCGCAGGAGAACCTGTGCTGCATCCTCCATCTCCTCAACGAGCACCAATGAACAAGCGAACGATAATGCCGTCGCGGACATGTGGCCCTATGATCCTGGCTTCCCGAATGAGCAGCGGGCGCTGTATAAGACCATCCGTAGGGCCCGCGAGGCCCTCTCCGTCGTCCTTCGGGTTGATGCGCTCAACGTGGCGCCGCCGTCTCGCGTTGTCAACCTGGTCAACAGACATGAGGAATGAGGAAATGACTTCACTTGGAGAGGATGATAGGGGGGACCCACCAGGGCCATAGCTACACGTACGCAAGTGCCTCATTAATTATTATATACAACTATAATTTTTTTTGCTTCCTCCTGATTTCCTGACATCACGGTCCCACACCATTGTCAACCTATGTAGTCAATAACCGAGAGATTTGCACAATGAGCGGCCGACAGCTGGGACCAAGCAGCTCGAGCAGTATTTGTACTTTTGAGGCGTGAGCACTGCAGAGTTTTTCTTGAGCGGTGTTTTCATTGTTGTTCAGAGGAGAGCAGGGTATTAACTAGGCGGGTTGTGGCCCATCTAGCCCAGGCCAGATATCCAGCCCAGATATTCATTTTTTTCAAGCTGAAAATGGCTAGCCCAGCTATACTTTTTTTGAGGAATACCCAGGCAAGGTCATCTTGTTATTCTCCGCCACGCTGGGCTGCAAATCTTTCCAAGGAGGGATGCATTAGGCTTAACAAAAAAAATAGGCTTTAAGAAATAATAAATGGGATGTAATTATAAAAACTGGCAGTAACTATAAAAAATACACCAAATACGTAATTAGTTTATAAAATATTATTTTTGGATTTAAAATTTTAATTTCATTAATTGTTGCGCGCGCGATGTTTCGTTGGGTTTTTACGCAATACAAATTTATATTGAAATTGTATTTAATCTGACAAGAAATTTTGGGATAAAAATATTTCGGATCCCATAAAAATGTGGGAAATTTTATTGAATTCTGTTTTGAACGGTTGGTTGAAATTACTAATCATTGTCCTAGCTAGAAAATGGGATGTACTTTTAATAAACTGTAAATGGGCTGTAGTAAATTCCATTAGAATTCAAAAATGGGTTGTACATTCTCACAAATCGCAAATGGGCTATAAGTTCTTTGCCACACACTTGTGGGCCTACTAAGTTGACGCGTCCCCTAAAAAAGTAAGTTGACGTGTATGCAAGGCTTAGTAAACTTATAATCAACACACGGTTCTAGCAGCAGTGGCCATTGGATGTCAATCCAACGAATGTCGTGCTTCTTCTTCAAACTCGGATATTCTAGCTTCAGCTGCCCAAAAAATGATTCCTCCCCCTGACATCTGGGTGCACCATTTCGGAGGCTGGCCTGTGGGGCTACTAAGTTGATGTGTACCAAGGGCTTTGTCAACTTAGTCAATCTAAACGATTCTAGCTGCAGAGACCGCACAATGTCCATCCAACGGCCTTAGTGCTTCTTCAACCTCTGGTCTTCTTGCTCTAGCCGCCCAAACCAGCGCTGGTGGAAATGCCTGCTCCCGGCTCCCGCGGTCGGCTGTGCTGCCGCACAGGCCGTACTGCCCCACCCTACTCCATTGCTAGCCATGCCATTCCTCTATTTACCCACAACTCCTATTATTTTCCAGCGACGGCAGCCGGACCAGTAAACCCTCGTACTCCACACCGTGTGGGCAACCACTACCGAGTTTTCCCCAGCTCCATGTCATTCCCTTCCTAGGCCTCGCCGTCGTCCACCGCCCTGGTGCTCTCGGCGCATCATGGTCAACGTGGTCAACGAACGACATCCATCTAATGTGGACTATACGTGGAGAGGCTGACAGCTGGGTCCATGGCCGCACACAAGGAAATGCCTCCTTATTACGCGCAAAATAATGACTCCTCCACCTGACAGCAGGCACCCCCCGGATGGACCACCATATTTCGTGAAAAAAAATTCCCCCTGACTGCAGGGACCCACCAGCTACATCTTCGCACAATGAAGTGCGTCCATATTATGGGCAAAAAAATGATTCTCCCCTGACTGCAGGGACCCACCAGCTACATCTTCACACGCAAGGAAATGCATCCATATTACGGGCAAAAAAAACAATTCACCCCTGACTGCCGGGACCCACCAGCTACATCTTCGCACGCAAGGAAGTGCTTGACAGTCGGGACTTTCTGGTTGAAGCATACGTAGCATTGTCATTCTGGTCGCGAATGTGTATGTACATATGATCGGTCTGTCTACAGGCTGCAGCGATGAACCGTGCCCGTGTAAGGAAGGGCACGTGTCGTAGTAGAGGTGCGCACATGTCGTAGTAGAGGCACGCACGTAGCATGTACACGTATGTACAACCAGGGTGTAAGAAAGTAAATACGTCCACGTACGTACATACGGGCGGGGTCTCAAACGCCTATTCACGCATACATACGGCCAGGGCTCGTGTACATGGTTGGGTCTGCACGAAGAAACTGCATCATCGTCATGTTCATGGGGAGGCAACTGGCTGGGTCGGAACGAAATGTGTCGTCGTGTTCATCGGGAGCCAACCGGCTTGAACGGAACAGCCAATGGAAACGAGGCCTGGTGTACCACAGAACAGACGAAGCGGCCTTGTGTTAGACCGGCAACAGTCAAAACGGGATCCTGTTCATCGGGAGGGGTCTGGCGTACCACAAAACGGAGGAAACAGACTTCTCTTGGACCTCCTGCGGTCGAAACGGGGTCCTGTTGATTGGGAGGGGTGTGGCGTACCGCAAAACGGAGGAAACAGACTTGTGTTCGAGCGCTACGGTCGAAACGGGGGTCCTGTTCGTTGGGAGGGGTGTAGCATACTGCAAAACGGGGCTCCACGGGATACTATTCATCTCCACCGTTGACCTCCTCCAGCCTCCACGGGCTATTGTTCATCCACCATCGGCCTCCTCCAGCCTCCACCTTGTTGGGAAACGTAGTAATTTCAAAAAATTTCCTACGATCACGCAAGACCATGGTGATGCATAGCAACGAGATGAGAGTGTTGTCTCGTACACTCGTGAGACCAAGAACGGAAGCGTTGACGCAACGTAGAGGAAGTAGTCGTACTTCTTCCCGATCCAACCGATCCAAGTACCGAACGTCACGGCACCTCCGAGTTCTGCACACGCTCAGCTCGATGACGTCCCTCGAACTCCGATCCAGCCGAGTGTTGAGGAGAGTTTCGTCAAGACGACGGCGTGGTGGCGATGATGATGTTCCACCGGCGCAGGCTTCGCTTAAGCTCCGCAACGGTATATTCGAGGTGTAGTTTGGTGGAAGGGGCACCGCTGCACGGCTAAGGAACGATCTCAATGATCAACTTGTGTGTCATGGGGTGCCCTCTGCCTCAGTATATAAAGGAGGGAAGGGAGGGGCTGGCGGCCACCAAGGGCTGCGCTGGGAGTCCTACTCCCACCGGAGTAGGATTCCTCCCCCCCAATCCTAGTCCAACTAGGATTGGCCAAGTGGGAAGGGAGAGAGGGGGCGCCACCCCCTTCTCCTAGTCCTAATAGGACTAGGGAAGGGGGGAAGGTGCGGCCAGCACTTGGGCCCCTTTCCTCCTTTCCACTAAGGCCCATCAAGGCCCATTGACCCCCCGGGAGGTTCCGGTAACCCCCCGGTACTCCGGTAAAATTCCCAATTTCACCCGGAGTGATTCCGGAGTCCAAACATAGGCTTCCAATATATCAATCTTTATGTCTCGACCATTTCGAGACTCCTCGTCATGTCCGTGATCTCATCCGGGACTCCGAACAACCTTCGGTACATCAATATCATATAAACTCATAATAACCGCCATCGAAGCGTTAAGCGTGCGGACCCTACGGGTTCGAGAACTATGTAGACATGACCGAGACACCTCTCGGTCAATAACCAATAGCGGGACCTGGATGCCCATATTGGTTCCTACATATTCTACGAAGATCTTTATCGGTCGACCGCATAACAACATACGTTGTTCCCTTTGTCATCGGTATGTTACTTGCCCGAGATTCGATCGTCGGTATCCAATACCTAGTTCAATCTCACTTGGCAAGTCTCTTTTCTCGTTCCGTAATACATCATCTCACAACTAACACATTTAGTTGCAATGCTTGCAAGGCTTATGTGATGTGCATTACCGAGAGGGCCCAGAGATACCTCTCCGACAATCGGAGTGACAAATCCTAATCTCGAAATATGCCAACCCAACATGTACCTTCGGAGACACCTGTAATGTACCTTTATAATCACCCGATTCGTTGTGACGTTTGGTAGCACCCAAAGTGTTCCTCGGGCAAACGGGAGTTGCATAATCTCATAGTCATAGGAACATGTATAAGTCATGAAGAAAAGCACTAGCAACAAACTATACGATCAAAAGCTATGCTAATGGAATGGGTCATGTCAATCAGATCATTCAACCAATGATGTGATCCCGTTAATCAAATAACAACTCCTTGTTCATGGTTAGGAAACATAACCATCTTTGATTAACGAGCTAGTCAAGTAGAGGCATACTAGTGACACTCTGTAGGTTTATGTATTCACACATGTATTATGTTTCCGGTTAATACAATTCTAGCATGAATAATAAACATTTATCATGATATAAGGAAATAAATAATAACATTATTATTGCCTCTAGGGCATATTTCCTTGATCTCCCACTTGCACTAGAGTCAATAATCTAGATTACACAAATGATTCTAACACCCATGGAGTCTTGGTGCTGATCATGTTTTGCTCGTGGAAGAGGCTTAGTCAACGGTCTGCAACATTCAGATCCGTATGTATCTTGCATATCTCTATGTCTCCCACCGACCAAATCCGGATGGAGTTGAAGCGTCTTTTGATGTGCTTGGTTCTCTTGTGAAATCTGGATTCCTTTGCCAAGGCAATTGCACCATATTGTCACAAAGATTTTCATTGGACCCGATACACTAGGTACAACACCTAGATCGGTTATGAACTCCTTCATCCAGACTCCTTCATTAGCTGCTTCGAAGCAGCTATGTACTCAACTTCACATGTAGATCCCGAAGCGACGCTTTGTTTGGAACTGCACCAACCGACAACTCCACCGTTTAATGTAAATCGTATCCGGTTTGCGATTTAGAATCGTCCGGATCGGTGTCAAAGCTTGCATCGACGTAACCGTTTACGAGCTCTTTGTCACCGCCATAAATGAGAAACATATCCTTAGTTCTTCTCAAGTACTTAAGGATGTTCTTGACCGCTGTCCATGATCCACTCTGGATTACTTTGGTACCTGCTGCTAAACTTACAGACAAGGCACACATCAGGTCTGGTACACAGCATTGCATACATGATAGAGCCTATGGCTGAAGCATAGGAACATCTTTCATTTTCTCTCTATCTTCTGCGGTGGTCGGGCATTGAGTCTTACTCAACTTCACACCTTGTAATACCGGCAAGAACCCTTTCTTTGCCTCGATCCATTTTGAACTTTTTCAAAACTTTATCAAGGTATGTGCTTTGTGAAAGTCCTATTAAGCGTCTTGATCTATCTCTATAGATCTTAATGCCCAATATGTAAGCAGCTTCACCGAGGTCTTTCATCGAAAAACTCTTATTCAAGTATCCCTTTATGCTATCCAGAATTCTATATCATTTCCGATCAATAATATGTCATCCACATATAATATCGAAATGCTCTGAGCTCCCACTCACTTTCTTGTAAATACAGAGCTTCTCCAAAAGTCATATAAAACCAAATGCTTTGATCACACTATCAAAACGTTTATTCCAACTCCGAGAGGCTTGCACCAGTCCATAAATGGATCGCTGGAGCTTGCACACTTTGTTAGCTCCTTTGGATCGACAAAACCTTCTGGTTGCATCATATACAACTCTTCTTCCGTAAATCCATTCAGAATGCAGTTTTAACATCCATTTGCCAAATTTCATAATCATAAAATGCGGCAATTGCTAACATGATTCGGACGGACTTAAGCATCGCTTCTGGTGAGAAGGTCTCATCGTAGTCAATCCCTTGAACTTGTCGAAAACCTTTTGCAACAAGTCGAGCTTTATAGACGATAACATTACCATCAGCGTCAGTCTTCTTCTTGAAGATCCATTTATTCTCAATTGCTTGCCGATCATCGGGCAAGTCAACCAAAGTCCATACTTTGTTCTCATACATGGATCCCATCTCAGATTTCATGGCCTCAAGCCATTTTGTGGAATCTGGGCTCACCATCGCTTCTTCATAGTTCGTAGGTTCATCATGTTCCAAAGAATATGACTTCCAAAATAGGATTACCGTACCACTCAGTGCGGATCTTGCTCTGGTTGATCTCTGAAGTTCTGTAGAAACTTGATCTGAAGTTTCATGATCATCATCATTAGCTTCCTCCTATTTGGTGTAGGTGTCACGAAACTGTTTTACGTGATGTACTACTTCTCAATAAGGGAGTAGATACAGATTATCTCATCAAGTTCTACTTTCCTCCCACTCACTTCTTTCGTGAGAAACTCTTTCTCCAAAAAGTTTCCAATTTAGCAACAAAAATCTTGCCTTCGGATCTGTGATAGAAGGTGTACCCAACTGTCTCCTTTGGGTATCCTATGAAGACACATTTCTCCGATTTGGGTTCGAGCTTATCAGGTTGAAGCTTTTTCACATAAGCATCGCAGCCCCAAACTTTCAGAAACGACAACTTTGGTTTCTTGCCAAACCACAGTTCATAAGGCGTCGTCTCAACAGATTTAGATGGTGCCCTATTTAAAGTGAATGTAGCCGTCTCTAAAGCATAACCCCAAAACGATAGCGGTAAATCAGTAAGAGACATCATAGATCGCACCATATCTAATAAAGTACGATTACGACGTTCGGACACACCATTACGTTGTGGTGTTCCGGTGGCGTAAGTTGCGAAACTATTCGCATTGTTTCAAATGTAGGCCAAACTCGTAACTCAAATATTCTCCTCCACGATCAGATCGTAGAAACTTTATTTTCTTGTTACGATGATTTTCCACTTCACTCTGAAATTCTTTGAACTTTTCAAATGTTTCAGACTTGTGTTTCATTAAGTAGATATACCCATATCTGCTCAAATCATCTGTGAAGGTGAGAAAATAACGATATCCGCCACGAGCCTCAACATTCATTGGACCACATACATCAAGATGTATGATTTCCAATAAATCTGTTGCTCTCTCCATAGTTCCGGAGAACGGTGTTTTAGTCATCTTGCCCATAAGGCACGGTTCGCAAGTGCCAAGTGATTCATAATCAAGTGACTCCAAAAGTCCATCAGTATGGAGTTTCTTCATGCGCTTTACACCGATATGACCTAAACGGCGGTGCCACAAATAAGTTGCACCATCATTATCAACTCTGCATCTTTTGGTTTCAACATTATGAATATGTGTATCACTACTATCAAGATTAAGTAAAACAAACCATTCTTCAATGGTGCATGACCATAAAAGATATTATTCATATAAATAGAACAACCATTATTCTCTGATTTAAATGAATAACCGTCTCGCATCAAACAAGATCCAGATATAATGTTCATGCTCAACGCTGGTACTAAATAACAATTATTTAGGTCTAATACTAATCCGAAGGTAGATGTAGAGGTAGCGTGCCGATCGCGATCACATCGACTTTGGAACCATTTCCCACGCGCATTGTCACCTCGTCCTTAGCCAATCTTCGCAATCCGTAGCCCTGTTTGAGTTGCAAATATTAGCAATGTAACCAGATCAAATACCAGTGCTCTGCGAGTATTAGTAAGGTACACATCAATAACATGTATATCACATATACCTTTGTTAACCTTGCCATCCTTCTTATCCGCCAAATACTTGGGGCAGTTCCGCTTCGGGACCAGCCTGCTTGCAATAGAAGCACTCGCCAGTGCTTAGGACCAGACTTGGGTTTCTTCTCTTGATCAGCAACTTGCTTGCCGCTCTTTTGAAGTTTCCTTTTCTTTCCTTTGCCCTTTTCTTGAAACTAGTGGTTTTGTTAACCATCAACACTTGATGCTCCTTTTGATTTCTACCTCCGCTGCTTTCAGCATCGCGAAGAGCTCGAGCATTGTTTTGGTCATCCCTTGCATATTATAGTTCATCACGAAGCTCTTGTAGCTTGGTGGCGTGATTGGAGAATTCTGTCAATGACGCAATCATCCGGAAGATTAACTCCCGTTGAATCAAGTGATTGTTATATCCGGACATTACGAGTATATGCTCACCGACAGAACCGTTCTCCTCCATCTTACAGCTATAGAACTTATTGGAGACTTCATATCTCTCAATCCGGGCATTCGCTTGAATATTAACTTCAACTCTGGAACATCTCATATGCCCCATGGTGTTCAAAACGCGTTGAAGTCCCGGTTCTAAGCCGTAAAGCATGGCACACTGAACTATAGAGTAGTCATCACTTTGCTTTGCCGTGACGTTCATAACTTCGGCGCAGCCCTTACACCAGGCCTGGCACCTAACGGTGCTTCGGGGCGTAATTCTTCCGTGCAGCAATAAGGATAATCCTCAAATTACGGACCCAGTCCGTGTAATTGCTGCCATCATCTTTCAACTTTGCTTTCTCAAGGAACGCATTAAAATTCAACGGAACAACAAAGACGAGCCATCTATCTACACATCATAGACAAGCAAGATACTATCGGTACTAAGTTCATGATAAATTTAAGTTCAATTAATCATATTACTTAAGAACTCCCACTTAGAAAAATATCCTCCAATTCTCTAAGTGATTGCGTGATCCATATCAACTACACCATGACCGATCATCACGTGTGATGGAGTAGTTTCAATGGTGAACATCAATATGTTGATCATATCTACTATATGATTCACGCTCGACCTTTCGGTCTCCGTGTTCCGAGGTCATATCTTATATGCATAGCTCGTCAAGTATAACCTGAGTATTCGCGTGTGCAACTGTTTTGCACCGTTGTATTTGAGCGTAGAGCCTATCACACCCGATCATCACGTGGTGTCTCAAAGACGAAGAACTTTCGCAACGGTGCATACTCAGGGAGAACACTTCTTGATAATTTAGTAAGGGATCATCTTATAATGCTACCGTCAATCAAAGCAAGATAAGATGCATAAAGGATTAACATCACATGCAATCAATATAAGTGATATGATATGGCCATCATCATTTTGTGCTTGTGATCTCCATCTCGAAGCACCGTCATGATCACCATCGTCACCGGTAGCGACACCTTGATCTCCATCGTAGCATCGTTGTCGTCTCGCCAACTATTGCTTCTCGACTATCGCTACTCCTTAGTGATAAAGTAAAGCAATTACATGGCGTTGCATTTCATACAATAAGCGACAACCATATGGCTCCTGCCGATTGCCGATAACTCGGTTACAAAACATGATCATCTCATACAATAAAATATAGCATCACGTCTTGACCATATCACATCACAACATGCCCTGCAAAAACAAGTTAGGCGTCCTCTACTTTGTTGTTGCAAGTTTTACGTGGCTGCTACGGGCTGAGCAAGAACCGTTCTTACCTCGCATCAAAACCACAACGATACTTCGTCAAATAGACTCGTTTAACCTTCTCAAGGACCGGGCGAGCCACACTCGATTCAACTAAAGTGAGAGAGACAGACACCCGCCACCACCTTTAAGCAACGAGTGCTCACAGCGGTGAAACCAGTCTCGCGTAAGCGTCTGGCGTAATGTCGGTCCGGGCCGCTTCATCTCACAATACCGCTGAACCAAAGTATGACATGCTGGTAGGTAGTATGACTTGTATCGCCCACAACTCACTTGTGTTCTACTCGTGCATATGACATCAACGCATAAAACCAGGCTCGGATGCCACTTTGTTGGGAAACGTAGTAATTTCAAAAATTTTCCTACGATCACGCAAGACCATGGTGATGCATAGCAACGAGATGAGAGTGTTGTCTCGTACCCTCGTAGACCAGCAGCGAAGCGTTGACGCAACGTAGAGGAAGTAGTCGTACTTCTTCCCGATCCAACCGATCCAAGTACCGAGCGTCGGCACCTCCGAGTTCTGCACACGTTCAGCTCGATGGCGTCCCTCGAACTCCGATCCAGCCGAGTGTTGAGGAGAGTTTAAATCGACGACGGCGTGGTGGCGATGATGATGTTCCACCGGCGCGGGCTTCGCCTAAGCTCCGCAGCGGTATATTCGAGGTGTAGTTTGGTGGAAGGGGCACCGCACGGCTAAGGAACGATCTCAATGATCAACTTGTGTGTCATGGGGTGCCCTCTGCCTCAGTATATAAAGGAGGGAAGGGAGGGGCTGGCCGGCCACCAAGGGCTGCGCTGGGAGTCCTACTCCCACCGGAGTAGGATTCCTCCCAATCCTAGTCCAACTAGGATTGGCCAAGTGGGAAGGGAGAGAGGCGCCACCCCTTCTCCTAGTCCTAATAGGACTAGGGAAGGGGAAGGTGCGACCAGCACTTGGGCCCCTTTCCTCCTTTCCACTAAGGCCCATCAAGGCCCATTGACCCCGGAGGTTCCGTAACCCCGGTACTCGGTAAAATTCCCAATTTCACCCGGAGTGATTCCGAGTCAAACATAGGCTTCCAATATATCAATCTTTATGTCTCGACCATTTGAGACTCCTCGTCATGTCCGTGATCTCATCCGGGACTCGAACAACCTTCGTACATCAATATCATATAAACTCATAATAACCATCATCGAAGCGTTAAGCGTGCGGACCCTACGGGTTCGAGAACTATGTAGACATGACCGAGACACCTCTCGGTCAATAACCAATAGCGGGACCTGGATGCCCATATTGGTTCCTACATATTCTCGAAGATCTTTATCGGTCGGACCGCATAACAACATCGTTGTTCCTTTGTCATCGGTATGTTACTTGCCCGAGATTCGATCGTCGGTATCAATACCTAGTTCAATCTCGTTCTTGGCAAGTCTCTTTTCTCGTTCCGTAATACATCATCTCACAACTAACACATTTAGTTGCAATGCTTGCAAGGCTTATGTGATGTGCATTACCGAGAGGGCCCAGAGATACCTCTCCGACAATCGGAGTGACAAATCCTAATCTCGAAATATGCCAACCCAACATGTACCTTCGAGACACCTGTAATGTACCTTTATAATCACCCGATTCGTTGTGACGTTTGGTAGCACCAAAAGTGTTCCTCGGGCAAGCGGGAGTTGCATAATCTCATAGTCATAGGAACATGTATAAGTCATGAAGAAAAGCACTAGCAACAAACTATACGATCAGGTGCTATGCTAATGGAATGGGTCATGTCAATCAGATCATTCAACCAATGATGTGATCCCGTTAATCAAATAACAACTCCTTGTTCATGGTTAGGAAACATAACCATCTTTGATTAACGAGCTAGTCAAGTAGAGGCATACTAGTGACACTCTGTAGGTTTATGTATTCACACATGTATTATGTTTCCGGTTAATACAATTCTAGCATGAATAATAAACATTTATCATGATATAAGGAAATAAATAATAACATTATTATTGCCTCTAGGGCATATTTCCTTCATCTCCCACTTGCACTAGAGTCAATAATCTAGATTACACAAGAATGATTCTAACACCCATGGAGTCTTGGTGCTGATCATGTTTTGCTCGTGGAAGAGGCTTAGTCAACGGTCTGCAACATTCAGATCCGTATGTATCTTGCATATCTCTATGTCTCCCACCTGGACCAAATCCGGATGGAGTTGAGGCGTCTTTTGATGTGCTTGGTTCTCTTGTGAAATCTGGATTCCTTTGCCAAGGCAATTGCACCATATTGTCACAAAAGATTTTCATTGGACCCGATACACTAGGTACAACACCTAGATCGGTTATGAACTCCTTCATCCAGACTCCTTCATTAGCTGCTTCCGAAGCAGCTATGTACTCAACTTCACATGTAGATCCCGCAGCGGCGCTTTGTTTGGAACTGCACCAACCGACAACTCCACCGTTTAATGTAAATCGTATCCGGTTTGCGATTTAGAATCGTCCGGATCGGTGTCAAAGCTTGCATCGGCGTAACCGTTCTGACGAGCTCTTTGTCACCGCCATAAATGAGAAACATATCCTTAGTTCTTCTCAAGTACTTAAGGATGTTCTTGACCGCTGTCCATGATCCACTCTGGATTACTTTGGTACCTGCTGCTAAACTTACAGCAAGGCACACATCAGGTCTGGTACACAGCATTGCATACATGATAGAGCCTATGGCTGAAGCATAGGAACATCTTTCATTTTCTCTCTATCTTCTGCGGTGGTCGGGCATTGAGTCTTACTCAACTTCACACCTTGTAATACCGGCAAGAACCCTTTCTTTGCCTCGATCCATTTGAACTTTTTCAAAACTTTATCAAGGTATGTGCTTTGTGAAAGTCCTATTAAGCGTCTTGATCTATCTCTATAGATCTTAATGCCCAATATGTAAGCAGCTTCACCGAGGTCTTTCATCGAAAAACTCTTATTCAAGTATCCCTTTATGCTATCCAGAAATTCTATATCATTTCCGATCAGTAATATGTCATCCACATATAATATCGAAATGCTCTGAGCTCCCACTCACTTTCTTGTAAATACAGGCTTCTCCAAAAGTCTCAGATAAAACCAAATGCTTTGATCACACTATCAAAGCGTTTATTCCAACTCCGAGAGGCTTGCACCAGTCCATAAATGGATCGCTGGAGCTTGCACACTTTGTTAGCTCCCTTTGGATCGACAAAACCTTCTGGTTGCATCATATACAACTCTTCTTCCGAAATCCATTCAGAATGCAGTTTTAACATCCATTTGCCAAATTTCATAATCATAAAATGCGGCAATTGCTAACATGATTCGGACGGACTTAAGCATCGCTTCGGGTGAGAAGGTCTCATCGTAGTCAATCCCTTGAACTTGTCGAAAACCTTTTGCAACAAGTCGAGCTTTATAGACGATAACATTACCATCGCGTCGGTCTTCTTCTTGAAGATCCATTTATTCTCAATTGCTTGCCGATCATCGGGCAAGTCAACCAAAGTCCATACTTTGTTCTCATACATGGATCCCATCTCAGATTTCATGGCCTCAAGCCATTTTGTGGAATCTGGGCTCACCATCGCTTCTTCATAGTTCGTAGGTTCATCATGTTCCAAAAATATGACTTCCAAAATAGGATTACCGTACCACTCAGTGCGGATCTTGCTCTGGTTGATCTCTGAAGTTCTGTAGAAACTTGATCTGAAGTTTCATGATCATCATCATTAGCTTCCTCCTATTTGGTGTAGGTGTCACGAAAACTGTTTTACGTGATGTACTACTTCTCAATAAGGGAGTAGATACAGATTATCTCATCAAGTTCTACTTTCCTCCCACTCACTTCTTTCGTGAGAAACTCTTTCTCCAAAAGTTTCCGAATTTAGCAACAAAATCTTGCCTTCGGATCTGTGATAGAAGGTGTACCCAACTGTCTCCTTTGGGTATCCTATGAAGACACATTTCTCCGATTTGGGTTCGAGCTTATCAGGTTGAAGCTTTTTCACATAAGCATCGCAGCCCCAAACTTTCAAAAACGACAACTTTGGTTTCTTGCCAAACCACAGTTCATAAGGCGTCGTCTCAAACAGATTTAGATGGTGCCCTATTTAAAGTGAATGTAGCCGTCTCTAAAGCATAACCCCAAAACGATAGCGGTAAATCAGTAAGAGACATCATAGATCGCACCATATCTAATAAAGTACGATTCTGACGTTCGGACACACCATTACGTTGTGGTGTTCCAGGTGGCGTAAGTTGCGAAACTATTCCGCATTGTTTCAAATGTAGGCCAAACTCGTAACTCAAATATTCTCCTCCACGATCAGATCGTAGAAACTTTATTTTCTTGTTACGATGATTTTCCACTTCACTCTGAAATTCTTTGAACTTTTCAAATGTTTCAGACTTGTGTTTCATTAAGTAGATATACCCATATCTGCTCAAATCATCTGTGAAGGTGAGAAAATAACGATATCCGCCACGAGCCTCAACATTCATTGGACCACATACATCGGTATGTATGATTTCCAATAAATCTGTTGCTCTCTCCATAGTTCCGGAGAACGGTGTTTTAGTCATCTTGCCCATAAGGCACGGTTCGCAAGTGCCAAGTGATTCATAATCAAGTGACTCCAAAAGTCCATCAAGATGGAGTTTCTTCATGCGCTTTACACCGATATGACCTAAACGGCGATTGCCACAAATAAGTTGCACCATCATTATCAACTCTGCATCTTTTGGTTTCAACATTATGAATATGTGTATCACTACTATCAAGATTAAGTAAAACAAACCATTCTTCAATGGTGCATGACCATAAAAGATATTATTCATATAAATAGAACAACCATTATTCTCTGATTTAAATGAATAACCGTCTCGCATCAAACAAGATCCAGATATAATGTTCATGCTCAACGCTGGTACTAAATAACAATTATTTAGGTCTAATACTAATCCGAAGGTAGATGTAGAGGTAGCGTGCCGATCGCGATCACATCGACTTTGGAACCATTTCCCACGCCGCATTGTCACCTCGTCCTTAGCCAATCTTCGCTAATCCGTAGCCCTGTTTGAGTTGCAAATATTAGCAATGAACCAGATCAAATACCAGTGCTCTGCGAGTATTAGTAAGGTACACATCAATAACATGTATATCACATATACCTTTGTTAACCTTGCCATCCTTCTTATCCGCCAAATACTTGGGGCAGTTCCGCTTCCAAAGACCAGCCTGCTTGCAATAGAAGCACTCGGTTTCAGTGCTTAGGACCAGACTTGGGTTTCTTCTCTTGATCAGCAACTTGCTTGCCGCTCTTTTTGAGTTTCCTTTTCTTTCCTTTGCCCTTTTCTTGAAACTAGTGGTTTTGTTAACCATCAACACTTGATGCTCCTTTTGATTTCTACCTCCGCTGCTTTCAAAGATCGCGAAGAGCTCGAGCATTGTTTTGGTCATCCCTTGCATATTATAGTTCATCACGAAGCTCTTGTAGCTTGGTGGCAGTGATTGGAGAATTCATCAATGGCGCAATCATCCGGAAGATTAACTCCCAGTTGAATCAAGTGATTGTTATATCCGGACATTACGAGTATATGCTCACTTGACAGTAACCGTTCTCCTCCATCTTACAGCTATAGAACTTATTGGAGACTTCATATCTCTCAATCCGGGCATTCGCTTGGAATATTAACTTCAACTCTGGAACATCTCATATGCCCCATGGTGTTCAAAACGACGTTGAAGTCCCGGTTCTAAGCCGTAAAGCATGGCACACTGAACTATAGAGTAGTCATCAGCTTTGCTTTGCCAGACGTTCATAACTTCGGCGCAGCCCTTGCACAGGCCCGGCACCTAACGGTGCTTCCAGGCGTAATTCTTCCGTGCAGCAATAAGGATAATCCTCAAATTACGGACCCAGTCCGTGTAATTGCTGCCATCATCTTTCAACTTTGCTTTCTCAAGGAACGCATTAAAATTCAACGGAACAACAAAGACGAGCCATCTATCTACACATCATAGACAAGCAAGATACTATCGGTACTAAGTTCATGATAAATTTAAGTTCAATTAATCATATTACTTAAGAACTCCCACTTAGAAAAATATCCTCCAATTCTCTAAGTGATTGCGTGATCCATATCAACTACACCATGACCGATCATCACGTGTGATGGAGTAGTTTCAATGGTGAACATCAATATGTTGATCATATCTACTATATGATTCACGCTCGACCTTCGGTCTCCGTGTTCCGAGGTCATATCTTATATGCATAGCTCGTCAAGTATAACCTGAGTATTCGCGTGTGCAACTGTTTTGCACCGTTGTATTTGAGCGTAGAGCCTATCACACCCGATCATCACGTGGTGTCTCAAAGACGAAGAACTTTCGCAGCGGTGCATACTCGGGGAGAACACTTCTTGATAATTTAGTAAGGATCATCTTATAATGCTACCGTCAATCAAAGCAAGATAAGATGCATAAAGGATTAACATCACATGCAATCAATATAAGTGATATGATATGGCCATCATCATTTTGTGCTTGTGATCTCCATCTCCGAAGCACCGTCATGATCACCATCGTCACCGGTAGCGACACCTTGATCTCCATCGTAGCATCGTTGTCGTCTCGCCAACTATTGCTTCTCGACTATCGCTACTCCTTAGTGATAAAGTAAAGCAATTACATGGCGTTGCATTTCATACAATAAGCGACAACCATATGGCTCCTGCCGATTGCCGATAACTCGGTTACAAAACATGATCATCTCATACAATAAAATATAGCATCACGTCTTGACCATATCACATCACAACATGCCCTGCAAAAACAAGTTAGGCGTCCTCTACTTTGTTGTTGCAAGTTTTACGTGGCTGCTACGGGCTGAGCAAGAACCGTTCTTACCTCGCATCAAAACCACAGCGATACTTCGTCAAATAGACTCCGTTTAACCTTCTCAAGGACGGGCGTAGCCACACTCGATTCAACTAAAGTGAGAGAGAGACACCCGCCATCACCTTTAAGCAACGAGTGCTCACAGCGGTGAAACCAGTCTCGCGTAAGCGTCTGGCGTAATGTCGGTCCGGGCGCTTCATCTCACAATACCGCTGAACCAAAGTATGACATGCTGGTAGGTAGTATGACTTGTATCGCCCACAACTCACTTGTGTTCTACTCGTGCATATGACATCAACGCATAAAACCAGGCTCGGATGCCACTTTGTTGGGAAGCGTAGTAATTTCAAAAATTTTCCTACGATCACGCAAGACCATGGTGATGCATAGCAACGAGATGAGAGTGTTGTCTCGTACCCTCGTAGACCAGCAGCGGAAGCGTTGACGCAGCGTAGAGGAAGTAGTCGTACTTCTTCCCGATCCAACCGATCCAAGTACCGAGCGTCGGCACCTCCGAGTTCTGCACACGTTCAGCTCGATGGCGTCCTCGAACTCCGATCCAGCCGAGTGTTGAGGAGAGTTTCGTCGACCGACGGCGTGGTGACGATGATGATGTTCCACCGGCGCAGGGCTTCGCTAAGCTCCGCAGCGGTATATTCGAGGTGTAGTTTGGTGGAAGGGGCACCGCACACGGCTAAGGAACGATCTCAATGATCAACTTGTGTGTCATGGGGTGCCCTCTGCCCTGTATATAAAGGAGGGAAGGGAGGGGCTGGCGGCCACCAAGGGCTGCGCTGGGAGTCCTACTCCCACCGGGAGTAGGATTCCTCCCCAATCCTAGTCCAACTAGGATTGGCCAAGTGGGAAGGGAGAGAGGCCACCCCTTCTCCTAGTCCTAATAGGACTAGGGAGGGGGAAGGTGCTGACCAGCACTTGGGCCCTTTCCTCCTTTCCACTAAGGCCCATCAAGGCCCATTGACCCCGGAGGTTCCGTAACCCCGGTACTCGGTAAAATTCCCAATTTCACCCGGAGTGATTCCGAGTCAAACATAGGCTTCCAATATATCAATCTTTATGTCTCGACCATTTGAGACTCCTCGTCATGTCCGTGATCTCATCCGGGACTCGAACAACCTTCGTACATCAATATCATATAAACTCATAATAACCATCATCGAAGCGTTAAGCGTGCGGACCCTACGGGTTCGAGAACTATGTAGACATGACCGAGACACCTCTCGGTCAATAACCAATAGCGGGACCTGGATGCCCATATTGGTTCCTACATATTCTACGAAGATCTTTATCGGTCGAGACCGCATAACAACATCGTTGTTCCCTTTGTCATCGGTATGTTACTTGCCCGAGATTCGATCGTCGGTATCCAATACCTAGTTCAATCTCGTTCTCGGCAAGTCTCTTTTCTCGTTCCGTAATACATCATCTCACAACTAACACATTTAGTTGCAATGCTTGCAAGGCTTATGTGATGTGCATTACCGAGAGGGCCCAGAGATACCTCTCCGACAATCGGAGTGACAAATCGTAATCTCGAAATATGCCAACCCAACATGTACCTTCGGAGACACCTGTAATGTACCTTTATAATCACCCGATTCGTTGTGGCGTTTGGTAGCACCCAAAGTGTTCCTCGGGCAAACGGGAGTTGCATAATCTCATAGTCACAGGAACATGTATAAGTCATGAAGAGAAGCACTAGCAACAAACTATACGATCAGGTGCTATGCTAATGGAATGGGTCATGTCAATCAGATCATTCAACCAATGATGTGATCCCGTTAATCAAATAACAACTCCTTGTTCATGGTTAGGAAACATAACCATCTTTGATTAACGAGCTAGTCAAGTAGAGGCATACTAGTGACACTCTGTAGGTTTATGTATTCACACATGTATTATGTTTCCGGTTAATACAATTCTAGCATGAATAATAAACATTTATCATGATATAAGGAAATAAATAATAACATTATTATTGCCTCTAGGGCATATTTCCTTCACACCTGTGACCTTTCATCCACAGGCTCCTGTTCATACAGCCTCCACCGCGCTCCTTCACCGGCTACTGTTCAACCAAACCTCTCCACGGGGTCCTGTTCAACCACCCCTCCACGGGCTACTGTTCATCCAGCTCTCCACCGGCTACTGTTCAACCACCCATCCACGGGGTCGTCCTGTTCATCCAGCCCTCCACGGGGTCCTGTTCATCCACCCCCAACCGGCTCGATCGATTGGGGTACTGTTCATCCAGAGGCAACGACCTCTACTACCACGGGGTCCTGTTCATCCCCCCCATCGGGAACTGTTCATCCAACCCCCAACAACGCTCACTGTTCATCCAGAGGCAGTAGGTTCGATCGGCTTCAGTTAGCAGCAGTAGCAAAGGAATCGCTCGATAGGGTTCAGTTAACGGCAACGGATCGATCGATCGCTCGGGTTCAGTAACGTGTAGCCTACAGTGCAACCGCTCGGGTTCAGTTAGAGCCCAACGCCTCCACTAGTAGAAAAAGGGTCAAATGTGAAGCACATTAGTGCCGGTTCCAATGGCTAGCCGGCCGCTCTCATTAGTACCGGTTCTTGGCGAACCTTTAGCACCGGTTCATGCCACGAACCGATACTAAAGTGAGTGGTGGCAGGATGTTGTCAGTCTGGGGCCCCTCTAGCACCTTTAGTACTGGTTTGTGTCACGAACCTGTACTAAAGGTCGTCCTACATAAACCCTTCGTCCACCCCGAGCTCGCTCTGTTCTTCCCCTTTCCCCTCTCCTCTATGTTCTTCCCCTCTTCCTCTCAAGCTCATCACACATTTTGCCCAAAATTTGTCAAGATTTGAAGGCCCCCATCCATTCAAATGATCACAAAGGTTAGCAACTTTGTCCTTTCATCTCTCATTGCTACATTAGCTCTTGCAATGCTTTATATAGTGATTGATTTGTGAGTTTAGTAATTCGGGAGGAATTATATGTGCTAGTATTTGATTTATATGCAATTTGAGGTCAAAAATAACACTTAGGTTGCATATGTAGGTGTGGTTTACTTAGTGCCTTCTAAATCTCCGCGTAACCACCGTCGATCACCCGCACTGTCCTGTTGCCGGCACCACCTTGTGGTGAGCCTCTTGTTCATGAATGTTTTATATAAAAAAATTGATGTTTGTGTGATTTGGATATATAGTTACTCGTATAATTATCTCACCCGTACGTTGTTTGTTATACATAGTGCCATGGTTTTGATATCCATCCCCATCGGCCCTCGTCCTTGTTATGATTCAGATGTGGTATATTCTCTTTTAAAACTAGTATTTGCATTTCGTGTTTATGACAAATTATGCCCATCAAGTTGACATAGATATTTTTATCTAGGAGGTATGTGAACCGGAAATTCCAACCGACATATTGTCGAGAGGTTAAATTTAGTTGAAAGAGAAAACATGTATTTGAAAGAAAAATTGAAAAGAATTAAGGCAGAGAAGATGGAATTGGAGTTGCATGTCGCCGATGTCGTCGATGATCACAAGATCAAGATGGAGAAAATGCGCTTGAAGATTAGAAAGATTACAACATATGCCATTGATAGTGAGGCTTGCTATCATTATGCTGTTTGATCAATTGTTACCTTAGTTGCGATCTTGATCACATTTGTTGTTGCATTTAAATGCTTTAGCTAGAGAGTTATTTGTTTGTTGCATTTAAGTGTTGTATGAACTTTATGTTGAACTTGTATTAATTTGGTATTTTCGGTGTTGTGTAATGAAGATGAGCCGACAATGGATGTATGATGACCGATGCTCTCCCGAGTTTATTAATGGCGTGCATACTTTTCTCCATGCGGCTGAGGCAAACAAGTGGGCGGATGGTTTTATGCCTTGTCCATGTGCTGGCTGTAAGAATGATCACAATTACTCTATGTCAAGAACCATTCACGTCCACCCGTTTGAGTCCGGTTTCATGCCCCACTATAATGTTTGGACCAAGTAAGGAGAAAGAGGGGTTATGATGGAAGACAATGAAGAAGAAGAGGATGACGACAACTATCCTGGCCATGGGTTCCCTGAATACGATGATACAACAATGGGGGAAGAAGCTGAGCCGGCAATGCGGGTAGAAGCTGAAGAAGAGGCATCAGATGAGCCCGCTGATGATCTATGTCGGGCCATTGCCGATGCAAAGAGAAACTGCGCAAGTGATTTGGAGAAGAATAAGTTGCAGCACATGTTAGAGGATCACAAGAAATTGTTGTACCCGAATTGCGAAGCTGACAAGAAAAAGTTGTGCACCACACTAGAATTGCTACAATGGAAGGCAGAGAATGGTGTATCTGACAAGGGATTTGGAAAGTTGCTGGTAAAGATAAAGAATATGCTTCCAAAGGACAACGAATTGCCCGAGAGTACGTACGAAGCAAAGAAGGTTGTCTGCCCTCTAGGGTTAGAGGTGCAGAAGATACATGCATGCCCTAATGACTGCATCCTCTACCGTGGTGAGTACAAGGATTTGAACGCCTGCCCGGTATGCGGTGCATTGCGCTATAAGATCAGCCGCGATGACCCTGGTGATGTCAAGGGCGAGCGCCCCAGGAAGAAGATTCCTGCCAAGGTGATGTGGTATGCTCCTATAATACCATGGTAGAAACGTTTGTTCCAAAACAAAGAGCATGTCAAGGCGATGCGATGGCACAGTGAAGACCGTAAGAAACACGAAAAGTTGAGAGTACCCGCTGACGGTTCGCAGTGGAGAAAAATCAAGAGAAAGTATTGGGAGGAGTTTGCGGGTGATGCAAGGAACGTATGGTTTGGTCTAAGCGCAGATGGCATTAATCCTTTTGGGGAGCAGAACAGCAACCATAGCACCTGGCCTGTGACTCTATGTTTGTATAACCTTCCTCCTTGGTTGTGCATGAAGCGGAAGTTCATTATGATGCCAGTGCTCATCCAAGGCCCTAAGCAACCCGGCAACGACATTGATGTGTACCTATGGCCATTAGTTGAAGAACTCTTACAGCTGTGGAATGGAACAGGTGTGCGTGCGTGGGATGAGCAGCGACAGAAGAATTTGACCTAAAGGCGTTTCGTTCGTGATCATCAATGATTAACCTGCTCTCGGTAACCTTTCGTGACAGACAAACAAGGGATACTGCGCATGCACGCACTGTTTGGATGATACCGACGATATATATTTGGACAATTGTAGGAAGAATGTGTACACAGGACATCGTCGATTTCTTCCGAGCAGGCATCCCGTAAGAAATAAAGGCAAGCATTTCAAAGGTGAGGCTGATCACCGGACGAAGCATCGCCACCGTACTGGTGCTGATGTACATGATATGGTCAAGGATTTGAAGGTAATCTTTGGAAAGGGTCGTGGCGGACAACCTGTTCTGAATGACACTGACGGACGAGCACCCATGTGGAATAATAAATCTATATTCTGGGACCTGCCCTATTGGAAAGACCTAGAGGTCCGCTCCGCAATCGACGTGATGCACGTGACGAAGAATCTTTGCGTGACCCTGCTTGGCTTCTTGGGTGTGTATGGAAAGACAAAAGATACACTTGAGGCACGGGAGGACCAGCAACGTATGCACGGAAAAGACGGCATACATGAGGGTCATGCCAGCTACGCTCTTACCAAAGAAGAGAAGGAAATCTTCTTTGAATGTCTGCTCAGTATTAAGGTACCGTCTGGCTTCTCGTCGAATATAAAGGGAATAATAAACATGGCAGAGAAAAAGTTTCAGAACCTATAGTCTCATGACTGCCACGTGATTATGACGCAACTGCTTCTGGTTGCATTGAGGGGGCTTCTACCGCATAACGTTCGATTAGCCCTTGTGAATCTATGTGCATTCCTCAATGCAATCTCTCAGAAGGTAATCGATCCAGAAATCGTACCAAGGTTAGAGAATGATTTGGTGCAATGTCTTGTCAGTTTCGAGTTGGTGTTCCCACCATCCTTATTCAACATCATGACGCATGTCCTAGTTCACCTATGCGAAGAGAGTAACGTTTTGGGTCTTGTATTTCTACACAATATGTTCCGCTTTGAGAGGTTCATGGGAGTCTTAAAGAAATATGTTCATAACCGTGCTAGGCCAGAAGGAAGCATCTCCAAGGGCCATGAAAATGAGGAGGTCATTGAGTTTTGTATTGACTTTATTCCTGACCTTAAGCCGATTGGTGTTCTGTATCCCGCATAAGGGTAGACTAGATGGAAAAACACGCTAGGAGGAATCAAATAATATGTATGGACGGACATTCTCTCACTGAAGCACACTACACAGTTCTACAGAATTCCGCCTTGGTGGCTCCGTATATGGACGAACAAAAGAATTTTCTACGCTCCAAACACCCGGAGCGGTCGATGATCGGATTACACGTGAACGAACCAGGAGTTTTGCGGCTGGTTGCGGAACCGCACCATGCATGACGCCTCTATTGAAAATGACCTGTACTCGCTGTCCCGATTACCATCTTGAATATAATGACTTTCAAAGGGTGCGAGATAAATGGTAATACATTTTACACGATCGCCCAAGATAAGAAGAGCACCAAGCAAAACAGTGGTGTCCGCTTTGATGCAACAACCAAGACGGGAAAGGAAAAATATTATGGTTACATAGAGGACATATGGGAACTTGACTACGGACGTGGTTTGAAGGTCCCTTTGTTTCGGTGCAAATGGGTCAATATGGCACGAGGTGGGGTAATGGAAGACCCGCAGTACGGAATGACAACAATGGATCTCAACAATCTTGCGTATGCATACGAACCATTCGTCCTAGCCAATGATGTGGCACAGCTTTTCTATGTGAAGGACATGTCTACCAAGCCGAGAAAAAGAAAAGATAAGGAAGCGAATGCATCATATGATGAGCCAAAGTGCCACATAGTTCTTTCTGGGAAGAGAAACATCGTGGGAGTGGATGACAAGACAGACATGCCAGAAGATTATGAAAAGTTTGATGACATTGCTCCATTCACAGTGAATATTGACCCGAGCATCCAGTCAACTGATGAAGATTTTCCATGGCTACAGCGCAAAGGGACACACGCGAAGAAAGAGTTTCACATCCAAAGATACGGGATGTGATCGGCTTCACTATAGTCACTTTCTTCTGTGTTTCACACCCAGGAGGGAATCTCTGTAATAGTTAGGGTAGTTATGTGTTTTGGCATTTGAAACGCGAAGAAATTTTATGTGCAAACAAATTCTTTCATGCATTTACTGATTTTTTTAGCTAAATGACCCTGAAATTGAAAAGCACTTCAAATGAACTCGGAAAAGGTTGAAAGTTGGCATGGTATCATAATTTCACCTACATAGCATGTGCAAAATAGTAGAGAGGGTTACTGCAAAAACTGGATGCACTTTGTGTACAAAATGGACAATCTTTTCAAAGTATCAGGGTTTCGGACGAAAACTCATCTGTTACAAAGGCATTTCATTTTTTAAATAACCTAAGCATTACCAAATTGGATATAATGATAAAACACACTAATATTAAACATAATAAAAAAGAATCACTGAAAAAATCTTTTTTCAAAGTTAAGTTAATCACAAACTAGTGATCAAACAAATTTCAAATAATTCAAAATTTAAACTATTCAAATTTGAAAACTACAGGCACTAACAGAAAGTTTGTAATTTTTGTACCTAAAGCAAAAATATTCACAAAGAAACTCTAAATACAGCAAAAAAACAACTCAAAAGTAAATAAAACAAAAATAAATAAAGAACAAAAATAAGAAAATAAAAAAACCCGCCTACTGGGCTAGAGCGGCTTGCATACGACTAGAAACCCAATGTGTTGTTGGGCCAGGATGCAGGCCCGCAAAGGCCCAATAGGCCCACATGCCAGCACAGAACATGTAGGCCCAGTAGGCCTGCTTTGGGGAAGAGCTCGAGAGAGCTACCGCACTAGGGCTTATAAACCAGTGCGGACGCCCCTCGGCTAGCGAGGTGGGACTAAACTTGCTGCACCGCACCTGCGCCAGCGCACCCCCTTTAGTACCGGGTCGTGGCTCCAACCGGTACTAAAGGGGGGGGGGTCTTTAGTACTGGTTGGTGCCACCACCCGGTACTAAAGGGGGTGCGTTTCCCGCCGCTTCGCCTGGCCAAAACAGACCTTTAGTACCGGTTGGTGGCTCCAACCGGTACTAAAGGGGTGTTCTATATAAGAAAACC
Source organism: Aegilops longissima (assembly GCA_021605205.1). Taxonomy (NCBI): domain Eukaryota; kingdom Viridiplantae; phylum Streptophyta; class Magnoliopsida; order Poales; family Poaceae; genus Aegilops; species Aegilops longissima. The sequence continues at coordinate 568,479,722 of CM038678.1, read as the reverse complement.
CTTCAAAAAAATCGTCAGTTTGTTCTCCCTCTGCTTCTTCTCCTCTGCCTTGTCGCCGCCGCCCCTCGTCGCCGCCCCCGTCACCGTCCGTCGCCGTTCCCGCTCCTCGCCGTCCTGTCGCCTCGCCGTTGCCGTCGCCGTCGCCCGCGCTGTGAGCCCCTCTCCTCGGTCCCTCTCCTCCCTCCGATCAAGTCGCTCGTGCATGCCGCCAGAGAGTGCCTGCAACACACTTGTGTACACACACACACACACGCACACTCACACAAACACGCACGCACACACACACATGATTCTGTTTTCTGTTTTTTCTACAAATGTTTTAGATGAATTAATTAATTAGATTAGATTAATGTCAAATAGTATATAGAAATGTTAGAAATTTTAGAAATGTTAGTTTTAGCTAGATGAATTAGAGTAATTTCAAATTGTTATAGAAATGTTAGAAATGTTATAGAAATGTTAGAAATTTTAAAAATGTTAGTTTTAGCTAGATGAATTAGATTAATTTCAAATTGTAATAGAAATGTTAGAAATGTTATAGAAATGTTAGAAATTTTAGAAATGTTAGTTTTAGCTAGATGAATTAGTTAATTTCAAATTGTTACAGAAATGTTATAGAAATGTTAGTTTTTAGTTTCTTATAATTTTAGTTATAGAAATTTAGAATTTTCATATAAGTCACAATCCAATAATTTTAAAAATGTTACTTTTGTGGCGTATAGTATTTTTTCTCGACGATGCCCGGCCCGAATCCTCGCCGTCGACCCGTTCGCGACGACGTCCTGCTTTAGAGGACCCATGTCCGTGACTGGGATCCATTGGTCTGGCACTGGGAGGTGCTACCTTCAGGGGCTCGCCGCTTGGTGAGGAACCCGGGTCCCTTCGTCGACCCTGATCTCCTTTGGTGGCGTTCACGTGGGCCACATTCAATGCAGAGGGAGCCGGCCCCGCCGTAGGTGGTGCGTCGCCGTGTCAGGGAGGAGGACGAGCACATCCATCGCTACATGGTTGCTATGGACTTCAGGTTCTCCAATACCTGGCAGGTTCTTTGGGCAGATGACCGGAGATATGATCCTATGATGGTTCCTTCTCTTTGGGTGTCCACCGCCCGCACCCCAGGAACCGCAAGTGGCCTAGATTCTTCTGTAGTATTCGATCTTTATTAGCTACCTAGCCAGTGATTATTCGAGACGATGTATTCGAGATTATATATTATTCGAGATGATGTATTCGAGATTATATATTATTCGAGATGATGTATTCGAGATTATACATTATTCGATACGATGCATATTATGTACTATATGATTCAGTTTTTCCTTTTTGATTGCATCCATGCATTGTGATTTGAATACTAAATTGTTTTATATTTCTTCTGGATTAGTTAAATAAAAGCTATGGCAGACAATACCGGCAGAGAGGGAGAAGAGGCCCTGTTCGAGATTATACGCAGCCCTAGCAGGGCAGATGACGTCCCCCAATATCTGAATAATACCGGGGAGGATGATGATAAGATATTCGATCTCGACAACTGAATTGATGAAGTCATGAACTATGATTATGATTATGATGACGCAGACAATGTTGATCTTGAAATAACAAAGACTACCAGCGAGGTATATTTATATAAGCAGGCATCTCGTGATCATCACATGTTTTTTTTATTTGAAGACATATTAATGAATCGATCTTTCTTCTTTCAGCCCTCCGGATCGAGCAAATCTTCTTCTACAGACAGCAGGACAAAGCGAGGCTCAGGCAAAAAGTTGAAGGAGGGTGTAAAGTACAACATCGATTCCATCAAAGCAAGTGGCGAACCCCTCACACCTAAGAACATTGCGAACAAGTTCGTTCGTCAGTGCATAGTTCTTGTGAAGGACCAACTCCCGATCTCCATTCAAGAATGGAAAGAGCCAAAAACAAAACATCCAGATGTTACTTGGGTCAATGACAGAGCAAAAGAAAAGCTTTGGGAATCTCTGATGGAACATTTCACCCTACCAGATTATTTCACTGATGCAGATGTGCAGAAAGTCAAGGACGCTGCTCTTAAGAAGATGGCAATTGCATTCAACACCCACAAGAAAACTGTATGGGCCAACTACGTCGCTGTAGAAAGGAAGGCTCCAGAGTTCAAGGGAACACTGGAGAAGCAAAGAGAACACTGGCTCGCTTTCGTGAAATTCAAGGAATCGGAATTATGTAAGGAACGATCAAGAAAAAACAAGGCCAATGCCGCAAAAAAGAGGCGGTTCCATAGGCTGGGGCCAGGTGGCTACGCACTGGCAATGCCTAAGTGGGATAAGTCTGAGCAAGAGATGGAGGATGCAGGGGTCACTCCGGTTACTAGGAGCTGGCCCCCAGGTGCAGAACTTGGTTCTATGCGCATGGGGGGCGTTGGACCCGAAGACAGGCCTGGTTTCAAAGGCAAGTCTAAAAGGAGGCGAACAAAAGTTACTTGACGCAATAGAAGATGCTCTAAAGGGGGTGTTCACGCCCAACAAAGAGAACGACGAGCTTACGCGTGCCCTGGGAAATCCTGGACACCCGGGAAGAACATGAGGCAAGGGCGTTATTCCCTGGTATGAGGGCTTTTCGGAATGGAACGATGAATACAGGTGTCGTGCAAGAAAGAAGATGGAGGAGGAGCAAAGGAAGCACGAAGCAGAACGCTTTCATGGCCTAGAAGCAAGGCACGCGGACTTGGCACTCAAATTCCAGCGGCAGCAACAGCAGATCGACTCACTTAGCCAGGAAAGGGGGTCTCAGCAGCGGCAGCAGCTAGCGGATGATGCATCATTGGATAGCACCATCCCATCCATGCCGAGAAGCAGCGTTTGTTCCGCCCCGGGCGACACACTGCTGGATCGATACCCTGTGGATGACATCATAGAGAACACTAACTGTGAGCTACACTTCAAAATGAAGAACATATCCATGAAGGCGGCGGACGCCGTTGCTTTTATTAATACCGCCGAAGAAACCTTCCATTGCAACCCGATTCCAGCGGGCTATGCTCATGTCTTGGTTGATGAGGTGGTGAACCAATATTCGAGGCTAGAGCTTGACATTCCTGGAGGTGACGTCGAGCACACACTGGGAGAGGCCATACATCGTATCATCCTATAGAGAAAGGATTGCATCATCTTCCGAAGGCCACTGACACCGCGTCAGCCGACTCCTCCTCGAAGTCTGCCACCAAGTCAGCAGACTCCCGCTCCTCCAAGTCCACGAACGCATGAGCCGACTCCTCCTTGAAGTCTGCCACCGTGTCAGCAGACTCCCGCTCCTCCAAGTCCACGAACGCGTGAGCCGACTCCTCCTCGAAGTCCGCCAGCATGTCAACAGACTCCCGCTCCTCCAAGTCACCAATGCATGAGCAGACTCCTGCTCCAACTCAGCCACGTAAGCCATCTTCGCCGCCTCAGCAATCGCAGAAGAGAGCCGCCGCAGCTATGGTGCCTAGCAGTACGAGTCGAGGTAGTACATGAGGTACAGGCGGAGGCTAGCGATATAAATATGGTCCAAGCCTCACTCCTCTTCCCCAGAGGGCTTATGACATGACCGAGGAGCAAAACGCAGCCATAGTGCAGGCCCAACTGGACGCCCATTTTGGACCGAAACTGCCACCGCCGCCAAAGGAGAAAGTGCCTGAGAAAGTTGTTGACCACTTTATTCATATGGCAAGAAAACCAGCTCCCAAGCCTATTGACTCAGACTATGAGCGCCAAATTAGGAAGGCACATCGAGCACGACTACAGAAAGAAGCGAGCTCGAGCTCGAGCCAACAAGCAGCTGTCAAAAAATGCGGGAAAGCCGTTCCCCAGCTGGGGAGAACAGCGGCGGAATCGACCCCGCTGCTTGTTGTGCCAACAACACATGACAGTACGCACGCCGTATATTATTGTGGGCAAACCGTTCCCCAGCTGGACAATCTGGTAATAACCGAGGAGCATATAAGCCAGGCTGAAATGCTCGGTATCAGTGTTGGACAACTCCTCGAGATCGAGCCCATGTCTCCGCTTAGAGAGGAGGAAATAAAACGGAAATATGTCCGGGGCCAACCTTTGGTCGAGCTAGACGAGTTCAAGAACCTCCCAACGAGAATGTATGAATTGCATCAATGGTACATGAACATTACCAAGATTTCCAATCGAGAGTCCCTCATGGTGAATGTCAAGGAGGAGCAGCACTTCCATGAGAAAGCTCTGTCCGTTGAGTATTCAGAACTATTTCAGTTATACAATCAAGACGCACTCGACAAATCTCTCGTCAGTTGCTATTGTCTGTAAGTGATTTCTTTCTGTAATTTAAGTCTCAAGCTAGCTGTAGTGATCATTTTGATCAATCATTACCGGTAATTATCCTAACTATATTCTTTTCTGTGGTATTATGCAGGATGAAGATGTATGAAATGAAAAAATCTGGACGCTATGGCATTGGGTTCATTGACCCAAATACCGTTAATGAACACACATGGAAAATTCCAAGTTGTCGAGCAAGTTTAGAGGAAAGCATGCTAGAGTTCTTCAAGCGCCTCAATACCATTAAAGATATACTACTTCCTTAAAACTTCCTGTGAGTCACACCGTCTTGTACTATAAATTCTTATTTTGCTTACTAGCTAGCTAGATGTTAATAATTAAGTGTATAGGGTTTAGGGTAGTTGATTAGTGTTGTGCACATGCCTGCTCAATTAAGACATTCAAACATGTGCTGGACTCACTACTTAATGAAGAAAGTGACTTCGCCATCTTTGGGATAGTCGACAGGTAATTTCAACCATTATTAACTATATCTCGGCCTATTTAATTAGTTCATCATCTCCTGATATCAACTATTTAATAACCCCTTTATTCATTTTATTTGCTGGCGGGCAGGGCTTGGGTAAAGTTCATCAAGGTGACTCCACGCAACTGAAGAAAAGTTGTATTGGTGGCGACCCAAGGTAAGTAATTAAGTAGTACTAGCTAGCTAGCTACCATCTCTTTAATTCTTGTTTCAATACAATTAATTAATTAGCATGCTTGATTAATCATTATCTGATTAAATTCCATTCTCATAAAGGCCCTGAAGAAGGCGCCGGGGACTGATCTGTGTGCATACTATGTTTGCGAGAACATTCGCATGATGGCGTCCGAAAGGAGCAGATCTCAAAGACAGGAGTGGGTACGTTTGTCAGAACACTATTTACAATTTTTTACACCATTATCGATATCTAGTCACGCAACTAATACACATGCATATTTATCTCCTTCTTAACAGTTCAGAGAGTTGCGGGAGCAACTCCTACCAATGGAGCGCATACTAGTACTTCAAGAGGAAATAGCGGGATTTAGCTCGACCAGGTCATAGATCCCAAAGTAGAATACTATTACCCGCTACCGCCCCCCTGAACCACTTGTCATCGTGTTCAAGGCACCAAGGCAATATGTAGGAGAAATTGTATATATATATATATATATATATATATATATATATATATATATATATATATATATATATATATATATATATATATATATATATACATGTGTATGTGCGAATAATTAATGGTGGTTGTGAGACACTCGATGATATATATATATATATATATATATATATATATATATATATATGAGAAAATCTATTTATATATATATATATATGCATAATGTGTACAAGATGTAGTGTCGTAAATTACCAGCAAACAAAAAAGAATTAAATGGAAAACACAAAATTAAAGGAAAAATAAAAATAAAACCAAACCCCCCCCCCCAAACATTTAGTACCGGTTGGTGTTACCAACCGGTACTAATGGTCTACCCGCACCCAGGCTTGGCTCGTGCCACGTGGTGGCACTTTAGCACCGGTTTGTGCCGAACTGGTACTAGGGGGGGCTTTAGTCCCCAGTCTTTAGTGTCGGTTGTAGAACCAGCACTAAAGGCCCTTACGAACCGGCGCTAAAGCGCGATTCTGCACTAGTGCTCGCTCGGGTTCAGTTAGAGCGCAACTTCTTGCACACGCTCATACGTGTACGAGAGAAACGCGCATCGCTCGGCCCCGACCACCCACCGTAACCGGGAACTCGCCCGATATTTTCCTCGCCCTCGCTTCTACCACGGGTTTTTTCCATCGTGGACGGCCCAAAGAATGTCATGCAACTGCGTCTCTGGCCTGCCAAGGACGAAAAGCCCATTTCTCGTCATGTTTTTTGTCATAGAAGTAGGAGCCCACCACGTCTACGGTTTTGTCACAATTATCGTCATAGAAGTGTCATAAGTATGAAAGAAATTTTTTCGGTCGGCCCAAAATGTCATGGATGTGTCTTTTATTGTAGTGAATGAATAGTAGCTAACCACTCCTATTTACCCCCTGAGTTGTTTGCTCTAACCTGGAATGCTGATGCTGGTCATATCATGCATATGACGCCTCGCATTGCTTGCATTATACATCTTATATGTCATCAACTTAGTTTAGATTTGCTTTGTGTGAATGCCGCATGTTTGGTTTCTATATCATACTCCCACCATTCCTAAATATTTGTCTTTTAGAGATTTCAACAAGTGACTACATACGGAGAAAAATGAGTGAATCTACACTCTAAAATATGTCTATATACATCCGTATGTGGTAGACAATTTGAAATCTCTAAAAGATAAATATTTAGGAACGTAGGGAGTATATGTGAATCATGCAATGCCATCTTCTTTAGCCAAGCATCATATATGTGAATCATGCAATGCCATCCTGTTAAGCCAGTCATCGTATATGTGAATTGTATCATGCCATACTATTTTTTCATAATGTATTCCCTTTGTCAACAATGTTTACATATTCATCTACTCTTCCTGTGCATCAGCCATTTGAGCCAGTCATGCGAAAATATGGAGTGAAAATAAGATCTTCTGAGTAGTCAGTGCTACCTGTCGATGCAGATTTCTTGCTGGTTACAGATAGCTCCTCAGAGGAGGATTCAGAGACAGATGACCAGTCGTATGCCCCCCGAGGTGTATGCTCTAACTTGGCAGGGTTATATTGCTCATATCATGCATATGGTGTCTTGCATTGCCATGCCATCTTCTTACATTAGACATGCTTTGTGTGAATGCCTCCTATTTTCTTTCTATATCAGATATGTGAATTGTGCAATGCGAAGCTTTTTAGCCAGTTTTCGTATATGTGAATTATGCACCGCCATCTTGTGTAGACAGGCATCATATATGTGAATTATCTCATGCCATCCTTTTTTCATTACATATTCCATTTGTCGACAATATGTGTATATTGAACTACTCTTCATGTGTATCAGCCATTTGAGCCGGTTATGGAAAAATCTGGAGGGAAAACAAGGTCTTCAGAGCAGGAAATGGTACATGTTGAAGCATATATCTCGATGGTTACAGGTTGCTCCTCAGAGGAGGATTTAGAGACAGATGACCAGTCCTATGTCCCAGATGAGGTGTATGCTCTAACTTGCAATGTTTATATTTTTCATATCATGCATATGGTGTTCTGCATTGCTTAGTTTAGAAATCATATACACAATATTCAATGCCATCTGCTTAGTTTAGAGATCATACATGCGAGTGCTAGCTGCTTAGTATATGAATCAATTATGCGAGTTATATCATGCCATCCTGTATACTTAGACAACATGTATGTGAATTGTTTCACCGCAACCTATTTTAGAAAGACATCATAAAGTTTTGTCATGTCGTCCTATTTAGATACTCATCATATGTTGAATTATGCCATTGTATCCTGTAAAGTTATCCATCATATATCTGAAACTGTGTCAATCTATCCTGTTTAGTTAGCCATCATATCTGTGAAATTGTGTCATGCTGTCATGTTTGGTTAGACAACATATATGTGAATTACCACATCTGTCTATCATACAATATCTGTATGTTCAATTTTTTTTCTTGTTTATCAGCCATTTGAACTGGAGGGGGTGATGGTAGTATCTAAGGGAATAAAAACCCGTTCTTTACAAAAGACGGTGCTACCCGTCAATGTAGTTAGAGCCATGGTTGTACTGGCCCACGAACTAGCCCCACCACACATAATTGAGACTCTTCCAGATTGTACACTTACACCGTTGGACAGAGAACCAGATACACCCATCTAACCCCAACCCCAGTGGATAGTAACCCACTTCTAGTTGACACAGCACCATGTCCACCACAGAGTACCCCCACACGAGTAGTTTGCAAAGCAACTGCAGTGCCCAAAGCACGAAGACCACCACAGTGAATCCAAACTACACATTTAAAGCAGAAGAGCAACTGTTCTCAGGTCAGATTCCGTAGCTATTGTCCATACTCCTTTGCTCTTGCATCACTGTATTTACTCATACCAACTAATTTCAAATTTGAAGGATCCAATTGAAACTCTAATGGCGCAACAGGTATGTTTTAGTTTCAGTTGCTCTAACTTCTTGCTGTTCTAACTTGATTGCTCTATATTGATTTCAGTTTTAGTTGGATAAACAGTTATGTTCTCATGTCATGCACATTACAAGTGTTGCCAGTGCTATGTAGTTTCCTACACTTATATTCTGTCTATGCTGCTCTGTCTTAAAAATATATGATGTGAACTGTGTCTCTATCTTGATTTGGCAACATAAACTAGAACGATATGGACAATACAGTGACCATAGTATATAGATATATGGTTGTTTCATGTTGTTACCATGTCCACCTTACTACTGTACCGGTTTACCAAAATGAGTTTCATATACTACATGCTAAACCTGTGATGTGTCTGCTTCTTTCTCTTGTAGAATGCGAACAGAATATTGGAGAAGAACACCCCACTATGCAATGGTAGAGAAACTAATGCAGATAAGGTTCAAGATAGTGAGACAACCCTACTAGTCTCCAAGAAAGGTGATACAAACAATCTTGTAGACAGTGAGACAACCCCAAAGTCCTACGTTGATGTAGTGTTTGAGTTACTGGGCACTACCGCTGGCACAAGCTCTCCGAACTCGCTGCCTGAATCACTTCAGCTTCTTCAGTCTCAGCTACAAGCTGAAAGGAATCAGTCAGCTGTGTTGTGGCAAGAAGCCGAAGGACTGAGGAAGTCCCTGTAGAATTCAGATGCATACTTTCTGGTGCAACACCTAGCGCTGGACGATTTAGCGCCAAACAAGAGAAAACTAATAAGCTTGCTAAGCTTCTTGCCAGCATGGTGGGTATCCAGGATATCGTTTCTTGAGCTCTTCTAAAGTGGTTTCATTTATGGACTTGTTTTTCTAACGCGCTTATTTTCACTCGTGGCCAATTTAGACGCCCACTGTATGTAATATGCTGCTTTGTTAACTATATTTACACTGGTGGCGAACTTTGATGCCCAGTGGATGTAATATTTGTAATAGCTGTAATAGCCTAGCATAAGTTGCTTGCTTATTTATTTCCTTATTGTCTTGTTTATTTTTTTGCTGGTAGTCGCTGTAGTTCTTTTTCTGTGGTAACCTTTTTATTTAGCACCAGGCCACAATAAACATGGGCAACATAGTCACCATTCCTGCTGCCTACTGTAGAGGGCCTCCTAAGGTCCGTATGATCCATGGGCCTTCTATGGGCCGTAGATTCAATGGGACTTCTACGGGTTGTATGATAGATTGGCCAAACTTGGGCCGTACTTTCATGGACAATTAACGGACCGCAATACTGCTCGTAAACGGGCTATAATGGGAATCGTCTGTTTATGGGCCGTTAATTGGCCCATGTATACAACGGGCTTAATTCCAACGGCAGGCATAATGGGTCGTTAATGGGATATATTTGAGGTTGCTATGAATATGGCCCAATGGATTAAAGGGCCACAAAGGGGCCGACTTTAACCACGGGCTGAATTTGGACCACAAGCGAAACAGGCCAGTAATGGACCGTAATTAATCGAATAACTGAAATGAGCCAATAATAAATGGGCCCTTAGAAGGATGAAAGATAACATGGGCTAAAACATCCCAATGGAATAATGGGTCGTTAATGGGTATAAAGCGATATGTTGTTCATCATGGGCCAGTTTCACCACGGGCTGTTTATGGGCCAAGATTTACAAAGGGCCTCATATGGGCCGAAAGACGTCATGGGCCATACATGGGCCAGAAGTTACAATGGGCTGGAATCATATTGGACGGCCCATATGGCGCTACTGGGCCTAATTGGATAGGCTATAACGGGTCGTGAGTTAGCGGGCTGTAAATGGGCTATATGCGAACATGTTGTTAAGAGGCCTTTCATGGGCCAAGCTGCTACCTTTTGACTAAGTCAAACGGGCTGGCCTTTTGACCTGAATGGGCCATTGTTAGGCCATGCCACATGTCGAAGTATCATAGGCGCGTCCTGTCCATTTGCTGGATGACATCTTTCCCAACACTGAGCTGACACGTGGATACTCCGGCGAATGAGAATTTTACACGTGGAAAATCCCCACTGGTCAGGGCTATTAACGGGTTATCGGTTCCAAACTGGAACCTGATAGCTTAATGACGACCCATTATGGTGGATGCCACATGTCGGTTACCCTTGACGAAAACACTTCCATGAATCGTGATTTATCGTCATGGAAGTGGACACTTCCGTGATGATAATTCTGGAATTTTATTGGAACACTTCTACGACAACACAGGTATGACTATCTTGATTCTATCATAAAATCGTTATGGATGTACATGCGGGACAGAAAATGTGACCTACTATGAAAAACACGTATCATCACGTAAGTGGTTTTTTTTGTAGTGGACCTTACTCCAAGGCTTTGGACATACTACATAAAGGTGCGGCTCGTGAACTGGGTTCTCTAGTCAGTGATCACACTGATGGGAACCCCAAAGTAGCACACCAATCCTTTCAAGAACTTGACAGCTGATTGCGCAGTCACCTTCCTCACTGGCTCCACCCCAGGCCACTTTGTAAACTTGCCGATTGCAACGTACAAGAATTCAAAGCCCCCAGTGGCACGGGGGAAGGCCCCCAGGATATCGAGCCCCTAGACCGAGAATGGCCAGGACAAAGGGATCATCTGGAGAGCTTGAGCAGGCTGATGAATGTTCTTGGAGTGGAACTAGCAGGCTTCACACTTGGTCACTAGCTTAGTTGCATCTAGGAGGGCTGTGGGCCAGTAAAACCCCTGCCGGAAGGCTTTTCCAACCAGGGCTCTTGATCCAATGTGGGAGCCGCTGATACGTCTCCGTCATATCTATAATTTTTTATTGTTCCATGCCAATATTCTACAACTTTCATATACTTTTTGGCAACTTTTTATACTATTTCTGGGACTAACATATTGATCAAGTGCCCAGTGCCAGTTACTGTCTGTTGCATGTTTTTGGTTCCGCAGAATATACATGTCAAACGGAGTCCAAACGGGATAAAAATGGACGGAGATTTTTTTGGAATATTTGGAAAGTCTGGAAGAAAGATCATCGCGAAACGGTGTCCGAGGTGGGCACGAGGTAGGGGGCGCGCCCTACCCCCCAAGGCGCGCCCCTGACCCTCGTGGTCCCCCGTAAGGCGGTTGACACCCTTCTTCGGCCGCAAGAAAGCTAATTTTTGGTAAAAATTCATGGCGAAGGTTTCAGTCCAATCGGAGTTACGAATCTCCGGATATAAAATAAATGGTGAAAGGGCAGCAGAAAAGATCACAGAAACAGAGAGAAACAGAGAGACAGATCCAATCTCGGAGGGGCTCTCGCCCCTCCCATTCCATGGAGGCCAAGGACCAGAGGGGAAACCCTTCTCCCATCTAGGGAGGAGGTCAAGGAAGAAGAGGAAGAAGGGGGCCCCTCTCCCCCTCTCCTCCGGTGGCGCCGGAACGCCACCGTGGCCATCATCATCATCACCGCAATCTTCACCAACACCTCCGCCATCTTCACCAACATCTCCATCACCTTCCCCCTGTAACGCCCCGGATTCGATGCGCCAGGTGTCTTCCAGTTATTCGCCGTCATTGCCATGTCATTTGCTTGTGTGTTGCACTTTGCCATGTCATCATCTACATTTCATCTGCATGTTTTTCAAAACTTGCATCCGTCCGGGTCCTCCCGGTTCTCTTCGTTGTCCGTTCCGAGCCCTTTCTCACTCGCACGCGCCCGTGGCACCTCCGAAATATTATTTTATAAGTGGCATAAAAATGTTCTCGGAATGGGTTGAAACTTGTCGAGCAGTCTTATTATAGTGTAGACAGACCGCCTGCCAAATTTCATCGCATTCGGAGTCCGTTTGATAGCCCAACCGTTAAACATATAGCGGTACCGCTGTCGGTGCCTTCGTCGGATGTTTCGGTCTTTGAAACTACCGCCGGGCCTCTCTCTCTCTCTCTCTTCTCTCCACTCAGCCCAATCCCTCTTCACACCCACCTGCAGGCCACCTAGTCCACCCTCTGTCCGGAGCCGTCCCATCATGACCCGAGGGCTCCAAACGCCCCCAAACCCTCAAACCTTAGCCCCCTTACTATTTATAGACCCCTCCTTCCAATTTTGGGCATCCCTAGCCCCTCACCTACCTCTAGCCGCCTCTCAACCGCAGCCACCTTCCTTCTCCTTGAAATCAGCGCCCCTCCTCAATTTCCGCGCCGGCCCGCTCCTCCGTCGCCACTTGGCGCGCTGCCAATCGCCGCGCTGCCACCTGAGGCGTCGCCCCGGCCAATCTGGGCGCGCCACGCCGCCTCCTCGCCTTCTCAGCGCGCTTCCACCACCAGCCCCCATGGGCCAGAATCAGCCCGCCGAGCCCATCTAGGCCCGGCCGAGCCAGCAGCCGCCGCCGCCCAGCGTCCGCTCCCGCTCCTCCCGAGTTCCTCGGCGCCCGACTTCCAGCGCTCGTCGCCCGGTGAGCACGCGCCGCCCGTCCGGCTTCCTCCTCTCTCTCCTCGACCCGTCTCTCTCTCTCTCGCGCAGGTCGCCGTCCCGTCGCCAGAGTAGCCAGTCGCCGCTCACCTCGCCGCCCGCCTCGTCTCTCCGCCAGATCCGGCCGGGGATCGACCGGATCCGCCACCTGCGACCCCCGTCGGACCAGATCTGCAGGCCACGTCACCTCCTCACCGGCCCTGCCTCGTCGTCGTCCCTCCATCGCCGGAAGCAGCCGCCGGCGCAACCTTCCTCGACCGTGCGTGCGTGTGGGCGCCGCAGCATCAAGACTTCTGCCAGCGCGTGGGCCTCTCCCGAGGCCTGCTGCCGGCCCAGCTCGGCCTGCCCCGGCCTGCCTCCACACCGACCGGGTCAAGGCCTGCTAGGTGAGCCCCGCCCGTGCGTGATTTAGCTATCCCGCGCGCTTTCCTGTTTTTTTTTTCAAAAATTCTGCTAAGTCCCAAAATTTTCATAATATATTGCTCTGTTCATCATACCATAACTCTTTGCATACTATTTCATTTCGTTCGTGTAATATGTCAAATTGTTTGTCTCAACGAGTAATACATTTCGTTCCATTGCATCATGTTCATTTGATCTCATCTTGATGCCTGAATCATCGTTGCAAAAGTGCTATATGATGTTGTCTGCTGTCTGTTAACAGAACATGCTCATTTGTCATTTTTTTCATGTTCAATGTGTGCCTCTTATGAGCTTGATGTCTACATGAGTTTTGAACTATGCCATGCCATCTTTACAGCGGTCTATGCATCCATGCCCCTAGCTGCTACAAGTCATTCTATGCATAATCTGGAGATGTACACTAAGGATGTTTTGTTATACATGTCATGGTCTATGCATCCATGCCCCTGGTTGCATTTATATCCTACTGTAACTTGTTGTAATCTTGCTCTCAACTTGCTAAATAATGTTGCTGTCAACCTGTTAACATTAAGTTCAGTTTTGCCATGTGTGTTGCTAGTGATCCATGCACTCTATGAACTTGCTCTTGCCATGCTTAGCTTCATAAACATGTCTTCTTACTGTGAGTTTCCTTGCCATGCCATGTATTGCTCTGTGGTGAGTGGTTCAAGCTCACCAACATGCCTACTTATTATTGATCCTGCCATGTGTGAATCTGTATATAAATTGCCATGTTTACAAGGGTGCCATCATATCTTGTCATCCTTTTTGGCTTATGGTCAGTAAGGGACTTTGGTTCTATGTAATTAGTAGGTTCTTTTCATGCCTTTTTTTGCCATGATAAGTTCCGGTAACATGTTGTTTGATAGCTCTAAACATTGCAACCTGATGTTTTTTCTGGAAAGTCTGAAACCGATATTATTTGCAATCTTGCCATGTGTGTTTGAGCATGTTCTGTTGATTTATGGAGATAGCTCAGTGTTCATGTTTTGTTATCCCTTACCTGTTCATCATTTCCATGACTTTTTTTCTCATGTTGGGGTGCTGTAGCATATTGTTTTGATGCTTGCAATATGCCTAGTTGTTGTTTTGGACAGATTGTTGTCATGTCTTGTATAAAGTGTATGTGTTGAACCGTTGCTCCGTTTTGAGTGTGATCTATATGAAACTTGCTTAGAATTGCATGTAGTTTCATATTATCATGTTGCATCCTTGTTTTGAGGTGTTTGATTGATGTTTGTATTCATTTTGCATCAATTCCATGTTTAACTTGTTTTGCTCATATCTTCTAGGCCGTAGCTCCGAATTTAATGAGCTTTATATGTAACTTGACTAGAATTTCGTTAGATCTTCGTGCTGCTATTTAACTTGCTATTTAACAACTTGAACATAAGGTTTATTCAGATCTGGACCAATTTCTAAATTTGCATATGAGGACTTACCGGAATTGTTATATGTTGTTTCCGGCCTCATTTAAACTTGCTTTGATGTGCTGCTCTTGTTTGCATCATCTCTTGCCATGAGTAGCTTCATGTAGTCTTGTCATGCATCATGCTTGTTTGTGCATCATGCCTTGTTCATGTGTGGTGTGTTTACTATGTTGTGTGCTTCTTCTTGTTAGTTCATGTTTCGTTGCGATCGTGAGGATTCGTTCGTCTATGCTTGGTTCGGCTTCATCCGTTCGTCTTCTTCATGGACTCGTTCTTCTTCCTAGCGGGATTTCAGGCAAGATGACCGTTACTTTGGATCTCATTACTATCATTGCTATGTTAGTTGCTTCGTTCTATCGCTATGCTGCGTTACCTACCACTTGCTGCTCAAGCCTCCCAAATTGCATGAACCTCTAACCGTTGTTACCCTTCCTAGCAAACCGTTGTTTGGCTATGTTACCGCTGTGCTCAGCCCCTCTTATAGCGTTGGTAGTTGCAGGTGAAGATAAAGATTGCTCCACGTTGGATTATGTTTATTGTTGGGATATCACAATATCTCTTATATTATTAATGCATCTATATACTTGGTAAAGTGTGGAAGGCTCGGCCTTATGCCTGGTGTTTTGTTCCACTCTTGCCGCCCTAGTTTCCGTCATATCGGTATTATGTTCCCGGATTTTGCGTCCCTAACGCGGTTGGGTGATTTATGGGACCCCCTTGACAGTTTGCTTTGAATAAAACTTGTCCAGCAAGGCCCAACCTTGGTTTTACCAATTGCCTCACCACCACCTATACCCTTCCCTTGGGTCGGCCAACCCAAGGGTCATCTTTATTCAGCCCCGGGCCAATGCTTGTCTAAGTGTTGGTCCAAACTAGAGTCCTTTGCAGCGCCACCTTGGGGAAACTTCGAGGCTGGTTTTAGTTGTACCGTGTGCTCATCCAAAGTTGCCACGAGAACGAGATAAGTGCAGCTCCTATCGGGATTGTCGGTAAGATCAGGCGGTCTTGCTGGTCTTGTTTTATTACTTTGAAATGTCTTGTAGCCGGATTCCGAGACTGATCGGGTCTTCCCGGGGAGAAGGAATATCCTTCGTTGATCGCAAGAGCTTATCATGGGCTAAGTTGGGACACCCCTGCAGGGTTTGAACTTTCGAAAGCCGTGCACGCGGTTATGTGGCAGATGGGAATTTGTTAATGTCCGGTTGTAGTAAACCTGAAGTAAACTCCTCTAAAATACACCAACCGTGTGTGTAACCATGAGTGTCTCTTTTCGGGGTCGATCGAGAGGAGAACACGGTTTCTGGGTTATGTTTGACGTAAGTAGGAGTTCAGGATCACTTCTTGATCATTGCTAGCTTCACGACCGTTCCTTTGTTTCTCTTCTCGCTCTCATTTGCGTATGTTAGCAACCATATATGCTTAGCCGCTGCTGCAACCTCACCACTTTACCTCTTCCTTACCCATTAAGCTTTGCTAGTCTTGATACCCATGGTAATGGGATTGCTGTGTCCTCGTGGCTCACAGATTACTATAACAACAGTTGCAGGTACAGGTTATGCGATGATCATGAAGCGAGAGCGATGTTTGCTTATTTTGGAGTTCTTCTTCTGCTTCTTCTTCGATCAGGGGATAGGTTCCAGGTCGGCAGCCTGGGCTAGCAGGGTGGATGTCGTTTGAGTTTCTGTTTATGATTCATCCGTAGTCGGATGTTGATCTTGTATGTTGTATTGTTGTATTGTTGTATTCATGTGATATTGTATGTATTGGATGTATCCCCACTATTATGTAATGTTGATGTAATTATATCCACCTTGCAAAAGCGTCTTCAAGATGCGCTTCTATCCTTGGTGGGACCTTCGAGTTCCATTAGGATAGGGTCGCATCTTGGGCGTGACAAGTTGGTATCAGAGCCTGGACCGACCCTAGGAGCCCCCTTGATTGATTGTGTAGTTTTGGCCGATGTCGAGTCTAGAAGAAAACTTTTTCGGAGTCTAGTTATACCGGAGAGTAGGATTTCTTTTTACTCCTCAGCCCCTTCGTCGCTCTGGTGAGGAATCTTGATGTAGGTGTTTTGAACTACTCCTCTTCCTGTTCATATTTTTCTTTAAGATCACGTGGTTAGTTTTCGTTCGTTGCTCATCCGCTTTTGTCCGGTGCATTTCTCGTCAAGTTGATTCGACCCTCTTTGTCTTTTGAGAGATCTATCCCCAGCTCTTTTCTATCAACGTTGTTTCCCTGTCTGAACTTGTCCTTGTTTTTCCCACCCGCCCACCCTTCTTCTTCTCGGAACCGGAGTCTGTAATCGAGTACCCATTCTACTCGTGCGAAGCCTTTGCTTTCATTCCTCAATGATTTCAACCGGTGTTTCCTCTTGAAGTCATTCGTCGGTTCCCCTTCCAAGTTGCCTTTGTTTTTCCCGCCCTCCCACCCTCTTATTCCCGGAGCCTGAGTCTCTTTCGACCATCAATTTCATTCATACGGAGTCTCTTCAATCTTCCCTCAATTATTCCAACCGGTGATTTCTATTTTGTTTGACATTCTTCATATCTTTTCCGGTGGACTCAATTCATGTTTTTCGTTGTCGATCGTATTCTTTTCCTCAGCTCAAGCGTTCTCCTTGCTCGTTCGTCTCTCGCCAGTTTATCCTTCCGGAGTGCTCAAGACATCACAGGAGATTCTTCTGTGTTCCAATTAATTTGAGGTTATCACCTGATTCGAATATTTCAATTGTGCCGGTGCATCATCTATCTGTTCAACAATCCTTTCCAACGGTGTTTTTCTTTTTAGTGGGCCCTAACCCACAGGTCTTTTCCCAGGAGCTTACCTGACTCTTCTAATTTCCCCGGAGTTTTTCTCAATTCTTTTCATTTGTGACGTAAGAATGGATCCCATCAGTCACATGCCTTCCCCAAGATCTCTTTCAAATTATTTTTATTGTTGGCTTAACCTCTTCGCTTTTCGTTCTCCCGGAGTATCTCAGTAATTTTTGTGGTGTTTCTCGTCGTCATTTGAAGACCGAAGAAGAGTTTTTCCTCTAAATCTTTCCAGTTCTTCTGAAGATTCATGGGTCTAGCTTCTTATTACTCTCTCGAATTATTCCGTCAAAGATTCCTTTTCTTACCATCCGGAGTATGTCAGGAGTTTTTTTTTCGGAGGCCATCGTTCCAGAAGAATTCTTCGTCCTCACATTTCAGCTACCGTTATCCAGTTATCCCGGTGCTTCGTTCAAGTTTTCTTTAATCAGCTCATGATCTCTTTGTTCTTTTACATCTAAATCCCCTCTAGTTTATTTGTTCTTCTAATTCTTCCCGATGATTCATCCTCTTTCGTCAGTCATTTCCGAATTCTAACGGCGGTTCGTTCAAGATTCTTTTTCCTTGACAATCATTTTTATTCATTAGTTCTATCCAATCCTACCTGTGGTTCATGAAGACCTTTCTCAAGTTTTGTGCTATATTCCCCTTAATTCTTTTTCAAGAAGAATAAGTAGTATGCAAAATCCATTGCTTGTCTTCAATTTAATTTGATGAAGGATAAGCATACGATAAATCTTATTCTTATTTCATCCAAGTGAGTAATCCCTTCCTTCGGAGTCCATAACAAGCAATTCTTTTTGTTGTTGATTTTCTCAACAACTCCGTTCAATCCTTTCTTCTGAGGTTGCTTCTATTTCATTTGTGGCACAAGTTGTCATTTTGTTCTCCGTTCTTTTCATTCAACTATTTCAATTCTTTCCGGAGGTTTTTGTGTCATGTCTTCATCAAGTATCATTCCATGTTTCACCCGGAGTGCTGCCTAAATCCTTTCAGTCTTATTCGTTTCTTATCTCGTTCTAACCGGAGTGGTTTCATAGTCTATTTGATTCCGTGAGCTTTCGATTCTCGTCATTCTCGTCGTTCCTCTCCTCTTCTTGAGTGCTCTCGATTCTTTGCTTCCTCTATTGAATTCTTGTTTCACCCATCCTTTTTCGCTTCTGTCTCGGTCCTAAGATCTCGGGACGAGATTTCTTGTTAGTAGAGGAGAATTGTAACGCCCCGGATTCGATGCGCCAGGTGTCTTCTAGTTATTCGCCATCATTGCCATGTCATTTTCTTGCGTGTTGCACTTTGCCATGTCATCATCTGCATTTCATCTGCATGTTTTTCAAAACTTGCATCCGTCCGGGTCCTCCCGGTTCTCTTCGTTGTCCGTTCCGAGCCCTTTCTCACTCGCACGCGCCCGTGGCACCTCCGAAATATTATTTTATAAGTGGCATAAAAATGTTCTCGGAATGGGTTGAAACTTGTCGAGCGGTCTTATTATAGTGTAGACAGACCGCCTGCCAAATTTTCATCGCATTCGGAGTCCGTTTGATAGCCCAACCGTTAAACATATAGCGGTACCGCTGTCGGTGCCTTCGTCGGATGTTTTGGTCTTTGAAACTGCCACCGGGCCTCTCTCTCTCTCTCTTCTCTCTTCTCTCCACTCAGCCCAACCCCTCTTCACACCCACCTGCAGGCCACCTAGTCCACTCTCTGTCCGGAGCCGTCCCATCATGACCCGAGGGCTCCAAACGCCCCCAAACCCTCAAACCCTAGCCCCCATACTATTTCTAGACCCCTCCTTCCAATTTTGGGCATCCCTAGCCCCTCACCTACCTCTAGCCGCCTCTCAACCGCAGCCACCTTCCTTCTCCTCGAAATCAGCGCCCCCTCCTCAATTTCCGCGCCGGCCCGCTCCTCCGCCGCCAATTGGCGTGCTGCCAATCGCCGCGCCGCCACCTGAGGCGTCGCCCCGGCCAATCCGGGCGCGCCACGCCGCTTCCTCGCCTTCTCAGCGCGCTTCCACCACCACAGGCCCGCGGGGCCCAGAATCAGCCCACCCGAGCCCATCTGGGCCGGCCGAGCCCATCTTGCGCCGCCGCTCGGCGCCCGGCTCCCGCTCCTCCCGAGTTCCTCGGCGCCGCCCGCGTCGACCCCGTTCCGGCTGCAGGAGCGCTGCCGCCGACTTCTCGCTCGTCACCGGTGAGCACGCGCCGCCCCGTCCGGCTTCCTCCTCTGTCTCCCTAACCCCATCTCTCTCTCTCTCTCTCGCACAGGGTTGTCGTCCCCGTCGCCGGAGGTAGCCAGGTCGCCGCTCACCTCGCCGCCGGCCTCGTCTCTGGCCAGATCCGGCCGGGGATCGACCGGATCCGCCACCTGCGACCCCCGACGGACCAGATCTGCAGGCCACATCACCTCCTCGCCGGCCCTGCCTCGCCTCCGTCCCTCCATCGCCGGAAGCAGCCGCTGGCGCAACCTTCCTCGACCGTGCGTGCGTGTTGGCGCACACGCAACCGCATTTCGCGCGTGGGCCCCTCCCCGCGAGGCCCTGCTGCCGGCCCAGCTCGGCCTGCCCCGGCCTGCCTCCACACTGACCGGGCCAAGGCCTGCTAGGTGAGCCCCGCCTTTGCCCGCCCGTGCGTGATTTAGCTATCCCGCGCGCTTTCCTGTTTTTTTTAAAAAAATTCTGCTAAGTCCCGAAATTTTCATAATATATTGCTCTGTTCATCATACCATAACTCTTTGCATACTACTTCGTTTTGTTCGTGTAGTATGTCAAATTGTTCGTCTCAACGAGTAATACAATTCGTTCCATTGCATCATATTCATTTGATCTCATCTTGATGCCTGAATCATCGTTGCAAAAGTGCTATATGATGTTGTCTGCTGTCTGTTAACAGAACATGATAATTTGTCATTTTTTCCATGTTCAATGTGTGCCTCTTATGAGCTTGATGTCTACATGAGTTTTGAACTATGCCATGCCATTTTTCCAGTGGTGCCATCCTTGTATTTTTATGAGTTGTGTAGTGAGTGCATCAAGCTTGTTTAGTAGGGTACTTGCTGTTGCTGTTTTATTAGGCTGATTCTGTTATATTATGATGCTATGTAAATCTGCTGCTACAAGTCATTCTATGCATAATTTGGAGATGTACACTAAGGATGTTTTGTTATACATGTCATGGTATATCCATCCATGCCCGTGGTTGCATTTATATCCTACTGTAACTTGTTGTAATATTGCTCTCAACTTGCTAAATAATGTTGCTGTCAGCCTGTTAACATTTAGTTTTTCCATGTGTGTTGCTAGTGATCCATGCACTCTATGAACTTGCTCTTGCCATTCTTAGCTTCATAAACATGTCTTATTACTGTGAGTTGCCTTGCCATGCCATGTATTGCTCTGTGGTGAGTGGTTCAATCTCACCAACATGCCTACTTATTGTTGTTCCTGCCATGTGTGAATCTGTAATATAACTTGCCATGTTTACATGGGTGCCATCATATCTTCTAATCCTTTTTGGCTTATGGTCAGTAAGGGACTTTTGTTCTATGTAATTATTAGGTTCATGGAATGCCTTTTTTTGCCATGATAAGTTCTTGTAACATGTTGTTTGATAGCTCTAAACATTGCAACCTAATGTTTTTTCTGCAAAGTCTGAAACTGATATTATTTGCAATCTTGCAATGTGTGTTTGAGCATGTTCTAGTGATTTATGGAGATAGCTCAGTGTTCATGTTTTGTTATCCCTTACCTGTACATCATGTCCATGCCTTTTGTTCTCATGTTGGGTTGCTGTAGCATATTGTTTTGATGCTTGCAATATGCCTAGTTGCTGTTTTGGACAGATTGTTGTCATGTCTTGTATAGTGTATGTGTTGAACCGTTGCTCCGTTTTGAGTGTGATCTATATGAAACTTGCTTAGAATTGCATGTAGTTTCATATTATCATGTTGCATCCTTGTTTTGAGGTGTTTGATTGATGTTTGTATGCATTTTGCATCGATGACATGTTTAACTTGTTTTGCTCATATCTTATAGGCCGTAGCTCCGAATTTAATGAACTTTATATGTAACTTGACTAGAATTTCGTGTAGATCTTTATGCTGATCTTTAACTTGTTGTTTAACAACTTGAACATAAGGTTTATTCAGATCTGGACCAATTTCCAAATTTGCATATGAGGACTTACCGGAATTGTTATATGTTGTTTCCGGCCTCATTTAAACTTGCTTCGATGTGCTGCTCTTGTTTGCATCATATCTTGCCATGAGTAGCTTCATGTAGTCTTGTCATGAATCATGCTTGTTTGTGCATCATGCCTTGTTCATGTGTGGTGTGTTTACTATATTGTGTGCTTCTTCTTGTTAGTTCATGTTTCGTTGCGATCGTGAGGATTCGTTCGTCCACGCTTGGTTCGGCTTCATCCGTTCGTCTTCTTCATGGACTCGTTCTTCTTCCTAGCGGGATTTCAGGCAAGATGACCGTTACTTTGGATCTCATTACTATCATTGCTATGTTAGTTGCTTCGTTCTATCGCTATGCTGCGTTACCTACCACTTGCTACTCAAGCCTCCCAAATTGCATGAACCTCTAACATTTGTTACCCTTCCTAGCAAACCGTTGTTTGGCTATGTTACCGCTGTGCTCAGCCCCTCTTATAGCGTTGCTAGTTGCAGGTGAAGATGAAGATTGCTCCATGTTGGATTATGTTTATTGTTGGGATATCACAATATCTCTTATATTATTAATGCATCTATATACTTGGTAAAGGGTGGAAGGCTCGGCCTTATGCCTGGTGTTTTGTTCCACTCTTGCCGCCCTAGTTTCCTTCATATCGGTATTATGTTCCCGGATTTTGCGTCCCTAACACGGTTGGGTGATTTATGGGACCCCCTTGACAGTTCGCTTTGAATAAAACTTGTCCAGCAAGGCCCAACCTTGGTTTTACCATTTGCCTCACCACCACCTATACCCTTCCCTTGGGTCGGCCAACCCAAGGGTCATCTTTATTCAGCCCCCCCGGGCCAATGCTTGTCTAAGTGTTGGTCCAAACTAGAGTCCTTTGCAGCGCCACCTTGGGGAAACTCGAGGGCTAGTTTTAGTTGTGCAGTGTGCTCATCCGGTGTTGCCACGAGAACGAGATATGTGCAGCTCCTATCGGGATTGTAGGCGCATCAGGCGGTCTTGCTGGTCTTGTTTTATTCTTGTCGAAATGTCTTGTAGCCGGATTCGAGACTGATCGGGTCTTCCCGGGGAGAAGGAATATCCTTCGTTGATCGCGAGAGCTTATCATGGGCTAAGTTGGGACACCCCTGCAGGGTTTGAACTTTCGAAAGCCGTGCCCGCGGTTATGTGGCAGATGGGAATTTGTTAATGTCCGGTTGTAGTAAACCTGAAGTAAACTCCTCTAAAATACACCAACCGTGTGTGTAACCGTGAGTGTCTCTTTTCGGGGTTGATCGAGAGGAGAACACGGTTTCTGGGTTATGTTTGACGTAAGTAGGAGTTCAGGATCACTTCTTGATCATTGCTAGCTTCACGACCGTTCCTTTGTTTCTCTTCTCGCTCTCATTTGCGTATGTTAGCCACCATATATGCTTAGCCGCTGCTGCAACCTCACCACTTCACCTCTTCCTTACCCATTAAGCTTTGCTAGTCTTGATACCCATGGTAATGGGATTGCTGAGTCCTCGTGGCTCACAGATTACTACAATAACAGTTGTAGGTACAGGTTTGGCGATGATCATGACGCGAGAGCGATGTTTGCTTATTTTGGAGTTCTTCTTCTTCATCTTCTTCGATCAGGGGATAGGTTCCAGGTCGGCAGCCTGGGCTAGCAGGGTGGATGTCGTTTGAGTTTCTATTTAGGATTCATCCGTAGTCGGATGTTGATCTTGTATGTTGTATTGTTGTATTGTTGTATTCATGTGACATTGTATGTATTGGATGTATCCCCACTATTATGTAATGTTGATGTAATGATATCCACCTTGCAAGAGCGTCTTCAAGATGCGCTTCTATCCTTGGTGGGACCTTCGAGTTTCGTTAGGATAGGGTCGCATCTTGGGCGTGACACCCCCCCTCTATCTACAGCGGTCCACTCTCCCGCAATCCGCTGTACCCTCTACTTGAACATGGTGCTTTATGCTTTATATTATTATCCAATGATGTGTTGCCATCCTATGAAGTTTGAGTAGATTTTCGTTGTCCTATCGGTGGTTGATGAATTGCTATGATTGATTTAATTTGCTTGTGGTTATGTTGTTGTCCTTTGGTGCCCATCATATGAGCGCGCGCATGGATCACACCATAGGGTTAGTTGTATGTTGATAGGACTAGGTATTGGAGGGCAAGGGTGACAGAAGCTTTAGCCTAGCATAGAAATTGATGCATACGGGATTGAAGGGGGACCAATATGTCTTAATGCTATGGTTGGGTTTTACCTTAATGAACGTTAGTAGTTGCGGATGCTTGCTAATAGTTCCAATCATAAGTGCATAGAATCCAAGTAAGGGATGACATGCTAACAGTGGCCTCTCCCACATGAAACTTGCTATCGGTCTTGTAAAGTAGTGAATTTCTTAAGGACAATTTCTCAACTCCTACCACCACTTTTCCACACTCGCTATATTTACTTTATTGTGTCTTTATTTCAACAGCCCCTAGTTTTTATTCTCGTGCTCTTTATTTTCTTGCAAGCCTATCCGAAAACACCTACAAAGTACTTCTAGTTTCATACTTGCTCTAGGTAAAGTAAATGTTAAGCGTGCGTAGAGTTGTATCGGTGATCAATAGAACTTGAGGGAATATTTGTTCTACCTTTAGCTCCTCGTTGGGTTCGACACTCTTACTTATCGAAAACTGTTGCTATCCCCTATACTTGTGGGTTATCAAGAGCTTTTTCTGGCGCCGTTGCCGGGGAGTCATAGCGTGGGGTGAATATTCTCGTTTGTGCTTGTTTTATTTATCACTAAGTAATTTTTATTTTTTGTTCTTAGTTGTTCTATCTTTAGTTATGGATATGGAACACGAAATACCAAAAAAATTAGGTGTACTTTCTGCTCATGGAGATGGGGAACCTCCTAAAACCCTCGATGCTCAATATGTGCAAAATATTATGTACCGCTCTGATAATCCTGAGAAAACCTAATTCAATTTGGTAATGGGAGTAACGTTGGATCAACGTGAATACTTTAGGGATTATCGCTTGACACAAAAGGGAAACTATTATGGGATCAAATTTATATATTGAAGTGGTATGCTCGGCAAGTATGCTTGAATTATGATTATAATTGTTGCTCTAGAATGAATGCTCCACACCTTCCATTTTCATGCAAATTTAATGATAATGAATCCTTGGCTTCTTATGCTAGAGGTATATATGATTTCTATGATGTGGAACAAATAGAAGAATTTGTTGCTTTTAAGGGTGCTTATGAAATTGAATCTTTGTTTGAAAAGTATGAAGCTTTTGATGATGATGTTTATAGGCCTGAAAATTTAGCTATCCTAAAATATTGCTATGATAATTATGAATATAAGTCCTATATTAATGCACTTATTAAGAAATTCTCCGCTGTCCAAGAAGAGACTAATATTCTGCAGGAATCTATGGAAGAAGAAATTGATGAAACTGTGAGATCATTGGATCAAAAAAGATGATGAGGAGAGCGAAGAACAAAAGGAGGAAGAGCGGATTAGCTACCCGTGCCCACCTTCTAATGAGAGTAACCCTCCAACTCATACATTGTTTAATTTCCCTTCGTGCTTACCGAAGGATGATTGTTATAATCCCGTTGATTCTTTTGAAATATCCCTTTTTGATGATGCTTTCTATGCTTGTGGCCAAGATGCCAATACGAATTATGCTTATGGAGATGAACTTGCTATAGTTCCTTATGTTATGAATGAAATTGTTGCTATTGCATCCACGCATGATAGTCCTATTATCTTTTTGAATTCTCCCGACTACACTATATCGGAGAAGTTTGCTTTTATTAAGGATTATATTGATGGGTTGCCTTATACCGTTGCACATGATGATTTTGATAGATATAATATGCATGTGCTTGATGCTCCTACTTGCAATTATTATGAGAGAGGAACTATATCTCCACCTCTCTATGTTTCCAATATGATAAAATTGCAAGAAACTGTTTATACTATGCATTGGCCTTTACTATGTGTGCATGAATTGTTCTTTTATGACATGCCGATGCATAGGAAGAGAGTTAGACTTCGTCATTACATGATATATGTTGCTTTGTGCTCACTAGTAAATTACAAATCATTGCTAATTAAAATTGTCTTTGATATACCTTGGGATCCGGGTGGATCCACTACTTGAGCACTATATGCCTAGCTTAATGGCTTTAAAGAAAGCGCTGCCAGGGAGACAACCCGGAATTTTTAGAGAGTCATTTATTTCTGTTGAGTGCTTCCATATAATTTATAAACAACAAAAATAAAGAGGGGAACCCAAAACATTTTCAAAAAAGAAAGTGAAAGTGTGAAAGACAAGCATTGTTGAAGTGGGAGAGCTCCTTGAACTTTGTTCATGCTCACGGAAACTTTGTGAATCTTGATTACAGAAAATTTTCAACAAAAATAATTATCCCCTTGTAAAATTCCATTGCATTATAAAAATAATGTGCCAAGGTCTGCCTTTAGGATTTTTACGATGCTTGTTGGTTTGTGCGGTGCAGGACAGAAACTTTGGCTGTAGTGCGTGATTTTTAATTTTTTACTGGAACGTCAAATGCTTATGATTCTTCTTGAAATGTCTATCTATAATTTTTTTTATTTTTCATAATTTTGGCATAATGTTTCAAGTACCAGAAGTATGGTTAATGTTCAGATTATTGCAGACTGTTCTGTTTTAGACAGATTCTGTTTTTGATGCATAGTTTGCTTGTTTTGATGAAAATATAAATTTATATCGGTGGATTAAGTCATGAAAAAGTTATATTACAGTAGACACAATGCAAAAACAAAATATGAATTGGTTTGCAACAGTACTTAGAGTAGTGATTTGCTTTATTATACTAACGGATCTTACCGAGTTTTCTGTTGAAGTTTTGTGTGGATGAAGTGTTCGATGATCGAGAAGGTCTCGATGTGATAAGAAGGAAGAGAGGCAAGATCTCAAGCTTGCGGATGCCCGAGGCACCCCAAGTAAATATTCAAGGATACTCAAGCGTCTAAGCATGGGTATGCCCCGGAAGGCATCCCCTCTTTCTTCAACGAGTATCGGTATGTTTTCGGATTCGTTTCATTCATGTGATATGTGCAATCTTGGAGCGTATTTTGCATTTAATTTTCATTTTTCTTTTACGAACCATGCTGGTATGAGATAGTCCTGGGTTGATTTATAGAATGCTCTTTGCACTTCGCTTATATCTTTTGAGTATGGCTTTATAGAATGCTTCATGTGCTTCACTTATATCATTTGAAGTTTGGATTGCCTGTTTCTCTTTACATAGAAAACCGCCATTTGTAGAATGCTCTTTTGCTTCACATATATTTGTTAGAGCGTGGGCATATCTTTTGTAGAAAGAACTAAACTCTCGTGCTTCATTTATATCTATTTAGAGAGATGACAGGAACTGGTCATTCACATGGTTAGTCATAAAACTCTACATAAAACTTGTAGATCACTGAATATGATATGTTTGATTCCTTGCAATAGTTCTGCGATATAAAGGTGGTGATATTAGAGTCGTGCTAGTCGAGTAATTGTGAAATTGAGAAATACTTGTGTTGAGGTTTGCAAGTCCCGTAGCATGCACGTATGGTGAACCGTTATGTAACGAAGTTGGAGCATGAGGTGTTTATTGATTGTCTTCCTTATGAGTGGCGGTCGGGGACGAGCGATGGTCTTTTCCTACCAATATATCACCCTAGGAGCATGCGCGTAGTACTTTGTTTCAATGACTAATAGATTTTTGCAATAAGTATGTGAGTTATTTATGACTAATGTTGAGTCCATGGATTGTACGCACTCTCACCCTTCCATCATTGCTAGCCTCTTCGGTACCGTGCATTGCCCTTTCTCACCTCGAGAGTTGGTGCAAACTTTGCTGGTGCATCCAAAACCCCGTGATACTATACGCTCTATCACACATAAACCTCCTTATATCTTCCTCAAAACAGCCACCATACCTACCTATCATGGCATTTCCATAGCCATTCCGAGATATATTGCCATGAAACTTCCATCATCATCATATACATGACTTGAGCGTTTATTGTCATATTGATTTGCTTGATCGTAAGATAGCTAGCATGATGTTTTCATGGCTTGTCCGTTTTTTGATGTCATTGCTACGCTAGATCATTGCACATCCTGGTACACTGCCAGAGGCATTCGTATAGAGTCATATCTTTGTTCTAGACATTGAGTTGTAAGTAAATAGAAGTGTGATGATCATCATTATCAGAACATTGTCCCATGTGAGGTTATCAAAATAAAAGAGGCTAAAGAAGCCCAAATAAAAAAGAGGGCAAAGAAGCCCACCAAAAATGAGAGAAAAGAGAGAAGGGACAATGTTACTATCCTTTTACCACACTTGTGCTTCAAAGTAGCACCATGTTCTTCATATAGAGAGTCTCTTGAGTTATCACTTTCATATACTAGTGGGAATTTTCATTATAGAACTTGGCTTGTATATTCCAAGGATGGGCTTACTCAAATGCCCTAGGTCTTCATGAGCAAGCAAGTTGGATGCACACCCACTTAGTTTCAGTTTGGGATTTCATACACTTATAGCTCTAGTGCATCCGTTGCATGGCAATCCCTACTCCTCACATCGACATCAATTGATGGGCATCTCCATAGCCCGTTGATTAGCCACGTCGATGTGAGACTTTCTCCTTTTTTGTCTTCTCCACATAACCCCCATCATCATATTCTATTCCACCTATAGTGCGATGTCCATGGCTCACGCTCATGTATTGCGTGAAAGTTGAAAAGGTTTGAGAAACATCAAAAGTATGAAACAATTTCTTGGCTTGTCATCGGGGTTGTGCATGATGTGAATATTTTGTGTGGTGAAGATGGAGCATAGCCAGACTATATGATTTTGTAGGGATGAGCTTTCTTTGGCTATGTTATTTCAATAAGACATAATTGCTTGGTTGGTATGCTTGAAGTATTATTGTTTTTATGTCAAAGGATAGACTATTCCTTTGAATCACTCGTTTCTTAATATTCATGCCATGATTAGACATATGATCAAGATTATGCTAGGTAGCATTCCACATCAAAAATTATCTATTTTTATCATTTCCTACTCGAGGACGAGCAGGAATTAAGCTTGGGGATGCTGATATGTCTCCGTCGTATCTGTAATTTTTGATTGTTCCATGCCAATATTCTACAACTTTCATATACTTTTTGGCAACTTTTTATACTATTTTTGGGACTAACATATTGATCCAGTGCCTAGTGCCAGTTCATGTCTGTTGCATGTTTTTGATATTTTTTGGAATATTTGGAAAGTCTGGAAGAAAGATCATTGCGAAACGGTGTTCGAGGTGGGCACAAGGTAGAGGCGCGCCTACCCCCTGTATGCGCCCGACCTCGTGGTCCACCCGTAAAGCGGTTGGCGCCTTCTTGACCGCAAGAAAGCTAATTTTTGGTAAAAAATCACGGCAAAGGTTTCAGTCAAATCGGAGTTACGGATCTCCGGATATGAAAGAAACGGTGAAAGGGCAGTAGAAAAGAACGCAGAAATAGAGAGACAGATCCAATCTCGGAGGGGCTCTCGCCCCTCCCGTGCCATGGAGGCCAAGGACCAGAGGGGAAACCCTTCTCCCATCTAGGCAGGAGGTCAAGGAAGAAGAGGAAGAAGGGGCCCCCTCTCCTCCTCTCCTCTGGTGGCGCCGGAACGCCGCCATGGCCATCATCTTCATCACCGCGATCTTCACAAACACCTCCGCCATCTTCACCAACATCTCCATCACCTTCCCCCCTCTATCTACAGCGGTCCACTCTACCGCAACCCGCTGTACCCTCTACTTGAACATGGTGCTTTATGCTTCATATTATTATCCAAAGATGTGTTGCCATCCTATGAAGTCTGGGTAGATTTTCGTTGTCCTATCGGTGGTTGATGAATTGCTATGATTGATTTAATTTGCTTGTGGTTATGTTGATGTCCTTTGGTGCCCATCATATGAGCGCACGCGTGGATCACACCATAGGGTTAGTTGTATGTTGATAGGTCTATGTATTGGAGGGCAAGGGTGACAGAAGCTTCAGCCTAGCATAGATATTGATGCATACGGGATTGAAGGGGGACCAATATGTCTTAATGCTATGGTTGGGTTTTACCTTAATGAACGTTAGTAGTTGCGGATGCTTGCTAATAGTTCCAATCGTAAGTGTATAGAATTCCAAGTAAGGGATGACATGCTAGCAGTGGCCTCTCCCACATGAAACTTGCTATCGGTCTAGTAAAGTAGTCAATTGCTTAGGGACAATTTCGCAACTCCTACCACCACTTATCCACACTCGCTATATTTACTTTATTGTGTCTTTATTCCAACAGCCCCTAGTTTTTATTCTCGTGCTCTTTATTTTCTTGCAAGCCTATCCGAAAACACCTACAAAGTACTTCTAGTTTCATAGTTGTTCTAGGTAAAAACGTTAAGCGTGCATAGAGTTGTATCGGTGGTCGATAGAACTTGAGGGAATATTTGTTCTACCTTTAGCTCCTCGTTGGGTTCGACACTCTTACTTATCGAAAACTGTTGCGATCCCCTATACTTGTGGGTTATCAAGAGCCGCACACGCCCTTGTGTATCTCTGCCAGCAGCTTGTGCCCATCTTCCCGGCAAATGCACTTCAATTTCACACCATTTGGCCTTTTTTCTGTACAGCGTGTCATCGACAAATGGGTACATATTTGACCTTCGGGATACTCTTTCAGCTTCTTCTTGCTCTTCGGTTAGTTCTCATATTTGTAGGAAATGGACTATGTCTTGTGCCCAAGTTGGAGCCTGCGGCTCAACAAGAAGGACTAAAGGCACCTCCTCATTCATGGGAGCGCTCACCTCGACCGCAAGAACTTTTGGTTCCACGGGAGGGTGCTACTCACCAACTGAAGTAGCGTTGCTCAAGGAAGCCTCTCTACTAGTGGCTTCGGGAAGCTCCACCAGGGGATACTTGTCAGAGTCCAACTTTCATCTTTTTCTAGCCATCATTGAAGGGGACAATGATGGTTGAGTTAGGTCGAGGACAAAAGTCCTTGGTTCCACAGGGAGCTTTTGCGCAGCACACTTTGACAACTAATCAGCAATGTTGTTTTACGCACGTGGCACCTGCTCTGCTTGTAACCCATCAAAGTGTTCTTCGAGTTATCTCACCACCTCTACAGACGCCTCCATCAATGGACTCCAGTAATCCTTATTGACTTGTCTCACCACGAGCTGCGAGTCTCCACGGATGATCAATTTCTTGATTCCCAACTCCACTGCAATTCTAGGTCCGGCAAGGAGCCTCTCATACTCGGCAGTGTTGTTGGTGGCCTTCTCCCGGGGAAAATGCATTTGAACCACATACTTGAGATGCTCTCCGGTGGGCGCAACAAGAAGCATGCCAGCTCCAGTGCCCTGCAACGAGAAAGCACCATCAAAATACATAATCCACTCTTGAGGCACCTCCTTGCCGGGGAAAACTGTCTCTGGTACTTCTTCATCTGGAGTGGGTGTCCATACTGCAATGACTCTACCAATTCTCTGCTCTGAATAGTTGAGGTACTTTCGTACTTCAGGCCAAAGCTTGACAGCTCTAGCGCCCATTCAACTATCCTGCAAGTAGCTTCGTGGTTCCTCAGTATGCACTGCAGTGGAAAATGGGTGACCACCGTGATATCGTGGGCTTGGAAGTAGTGGCGCAGCTTCCTCGAGGCCATGATGAGGCCGAAGATCAGCTTTTGCACCCCAGAGTTCCTTGATCTGGCTCCTTGCAGTAAGGAGCTTATAAAGTAAACTGGTCGCTGTACCACTTTCTTCCTTAAGGAAGTCTTGGGATCGCTCCCAACAGCTGGCCTTGCTTCCCCTTGGTGTACATCACGTCTCGCCGCAGGTGCTTCGGTTCCTTCCCCAGAAGGGTCAGTTGTCGCGGTCGCTTCCTCGTCCACTTCCTGTTGCCCCACCAGTGCTGCATAACCACTTGATTCGTTGCGGCTAAATATAGCAATAATGGATCTTGTGGTTTAGGCGCAACCATGGTGGGAGTAGAGGAAAGGTAAATTTTTAGGTCTCGCAGCACTGCTTCTGCCTTTGGGGTCCACTTCACCGGGCCAACCTTTTTTCAAGATTTTGAAAAAAGGCAAGGCGCGTTCAGCAGATTTGGAGATGAACCTACTCAGTGCGACAATGCATCCAGTTAAACGCCTCACATCCTTGACAATCTTGGGTGCTTGATTGCTCTGATCTTATCGGGGTTGGCTTCTATCCATCGACAAGACACAAAGAAACAAAGTAGCTTGCCGGATGGGACACCAAATACACATTTCTCAGCGTTCAACTTTCGATTTATCTTGCACAAGTTTTCAAAGGTCTCTTACAAGTCTTGAATGAGCGTTTATCTATGCTTGTTTTTGACCACAATATCATCCATATAAGCTTCTACGTTTCCGTGCAACTGTGGTTCGAAACCGATCTGTACTGCTCTCGCAAAAGTGGATCCAGCGCTCTTTAACCCGAAAGATATGCGTACAAAGCAGTACATGCCACATGGAATTATGAACTCAGTCTTCTCTTCATCTTCCTTGGATATGAATATCTCATGGTACCTGGAGTATGTATCCTAAAAGGAAAGCAGATCATACCCGGAAGTGGTGTCTACAATCTGATCAATGCGTGGCAGGGGGAAAGGGTCCTTCGGGCATGCCTTTGTCCAAGTCTGTGAAGTCAATGCAGAGCCTTGCGCACTACCAATGGGTTTGCTAACCATGTTGGATGCAACACTCCTCTGACCAAACCATCTACTTCAAGTTTCTTGATCTCCTCGGCAATGAACTGTTGCCGCTCTAAAGCTTGCTTCCCGACCTTCTGCTTGACGGGCCGAGTGTGAGGGAAGACAGCAAGGTGGTGCTCGATTACCTCCCAGGGAACACCGGGGTTGTCGGATGGTTTCCAAGCAAACACATCGCCATTCACCCGTAGGAAGGCAACGAGCGTGCTTTCCTATTTGTCATCAAGGGTGGCGCTGATGGTGAACATACCGTCAGCGCCATCGTGCCTCGCTGGGACCTTTTTCACAGCAGGTGAAGCAGCCTTGGGCCTCTTGCTAGTGGAACTCTCCGGCAGGTCTTCAACGGGTGAGGCGCACTCCGAAGAGACGCGCTTCCCGGAGTCCTTGCTGGCATCTCTGCTAGATTTCTTCCCGTTATTTGTTTCCTTGGCGGGAGTTGTTGCTTCTGCAGCTTCAGCTCCTATCGTGTCCCAATACATCCGATCCACACATATAATTGCATCCCTTTTATCTCATGGAATGGAAATGATACCCATCAGCCCTAGCATCTTCAAGGTGTTGTAAGCATAGTGGGATGCTGCCATGAATTTTGCTAGAGCTGGACGACCAAGAATCCCATTGTAAGGCAAGGGAAGCTCAACCACGTCAAACACGAGCCTTTCAGTCCAATAGTTCAACTCCCCGCCAGATGTCACAGGTAAGGTGACCTTTCCCTTGGGATGGCTTTTGTCGGGGTTGATTCCTTGGAAAGTGCCAGTGGCCTTAAGCTCCTCATCGGTGATCTGTAGTTTTGCAACCACCTTAGGGGAAATCAAGTTCAACCCAGCCCCGCTATCAAATGGCATCTTGGTGACCTTGGGGTTGCGGATTGTTGGGGAAACCAACAACGGCGAACATCCAACCGCAGTGGTGCGGTCAGGATGATCCTCTTCGTCAAAGATGATAGGCGTGCAGGATCACTTGAGTGGTTATCGGGAGTCTGCAACTAGCTCCATGGCGTTGACCTCACATGCCCACTGCTTGAGCTGGCGGTGAGAGGAGTGCAAAGAGGCACCCCCATCAATACACATGGCTTCGGTTGCTTTCTGGAATTCTTGCCCATTGGTTTCTTCGTCATCCCCTTCATCACTCTCACCAACTCCTTCTTTCTTCTCATGACGTCTAGTAGGTTTCTCCTTTTTCTGCGGGGCTTTGCCGCGGCTGCCCCCTCTACTACCACGGCCTTTTCTGCCAGCACCCTCTTGGTCTTTCTCCCTGTCTCGCTTCTCATATTCTGCCTTTTGCTTACTAACAAGCTGCTCAACTAGGTGGCTTTCTTAGAGATCATGACCATTAGTGTGGTGGATTTTGCAGTATGGCCCATTGGACTTCCCAGCTTTCTTTGCCGCTGCGGCCTCCCGGCGATCAGCGCACGCGACAACTTCCTTGCTGGGGCTTCGGTTTTGGCCTTCTTGCTGGTACCGAGATCGCTAGAGCTCTCAACTGCCAATACTAACTTATCTTTGCGCCTCCTGTTGTGCCTCCAGCTTCTCCTCTTCCGGTTAGTGGCCTCGTTATCATCCTCCGAATCAACCTCGATGCCATCCTCCTCCCCGAGGAGTCGCCTTCCTTCCTCAGCCCGAGCACATTTATTCGCCAATGTGTACAACTCATTGACGGTCTTGGGCAGTCGAACGTTCATTTTGGACCGTATCCTTCTGTTGCACACGTTCGAATGGAGCACGACAATCATAGTTGCTGGATGTATCTCTGGAATGTTACACTTCACTCGACTGAACCTCTACATATACTTGCGCAAGCTCTCCCCTTCCTTCTATGGAAGGACTTGCAAGTCACTAGGAAGCCCGGGCTCTTGGCCACCCATGAAGGCACCAACAAATTCATTGCACAAGTTAGCCCATGATGAAATGGATTTCTCTGGCAGATGCATCAGGCATGACCTTACATTGGGCTTGAGTGCCAAAGGGAACTAGTTGGCGGACGCCTTCTCGTCCCTGCACCCAGTGTCTTGAACTACAATTGCGTAAATGATCAAGAACTCTACCGGGTTTAACTTTCCATCATATTTTTCTGGTAACTCTAGCTTGAAGACCCAAGTAGATTGCCAGCGGACCTGCCGGATCTCACGAGTGAAGGAAGGGCACCCAACCTCATAAGGGAAATACCCGCCATCACTGGGCACGGGTTCATCAACGTCTGGGCCATTGCGCCTATCAGATTGACGGTAGGACTCCCGGCGTCGTTCTATAGTGACGCGCGCATCCTCCCTCTGTCGATCTTCCAGGACCCGCCGCTGATCCCGGTGGGCTCTTGGGTCAGACGAGTCCATCGATGCTTCGTCGGGTTTGTGGACATGCTGCTCTTGCTTCTGTCGCCTCTAGGTCTATTGTCGTGGAGGGGACTGCACCGTTAGTGTGGCCCCCTCGAACGACCATCATCCTGGGCTGATGTTGTTGTACGCGGGTACCGTGATGGCTCTTCCTGCTGTGATTTTCCAGCTTCAGCGAAGCGGATCAAACTCTGGATTGTCGCCCTCCACTCATCTAATTGATCAGCTTCCGGTGGGAATCTCAGTAGGAGTTGGGCTTGCGACATGGCTTCCGTAGCTATGCTCGGCATTGCTAACAAGGCAGACTATGACGTCGCTCGACTCCTGTCAGTGGGAAACGACACCTATGGGATAACTGGAATCCCTACTGCGGTTGTGGGGCACTGGGATCGTGAGAAGAGCAGGACTAGCAGACAGGACAGGGATCGGTTACCCAGGTTCGGGCCGCGAGGATGCATAAAACCCTAGTCCTGCTTTGATGGGTGTATTTCTGGGAGTTCTTGAGCTCTCGAACTAGCTGTGGTCAGCGCGTGGTTCAAAAGAGCCGAATCCTTCTCCAGTACGCCATGGGCCTCCATTTATAGGCGAAAGGGGCTACCATAGTGGCACACAGGAGGTCGAAAGTGCTACAGCGCTGTGAGCTCATTGTTGGTGTTTAAGGACAAAGCACATTTAATGCGAGGCTTAGGTGTCCGTTCGCTTTATCGGGGACTTGAGCGAGGCCCGTCCCGTCCGTCGGCGCTCCTCCTTGCTTCTACACGCGCCCTGGCCAGCGATGCATGCGGTGCCATGTAGGCAGGAAGGCCGTTGAGGTGGCGCGGTGGTGGAGCCTCCACGAAGGGTTGCATGTTGCCATGTAGGTGCCTGCCCAGCTGGTTGGGTTAGCAGCTGCATGCGAATGGCGGCGGAGGCTTGGTTGGAGTGGACCTGGCGGTGGCCCTGCTGGTGCCTTGGTGAGGGCCTTGCCGGGCGGCCCGGCAAGGGTCTTGCCGTGGCGCGCTATCGTCCCCGGCAAGAACCTTGCCGGGGGTCTGGTGGCCTTCCTCGGCAAGGATCTTGCCGAGGACCATCGTCTTCTATTCCCCATCTGATCTTTAATATGTCTTCACAAAGATTTGGATGCCACCACAGGGGTGCCTTCCCGAGCCCTGGCCCCACGCGGATGATGGCGTTGGGGACCGTGGGCTCAAGGGTGCCTCACTTTGCTGGTGTGGGGCGGGCTACCCCGGCAAGGGTCTTGCCGGGGGATCCTGCTTCGTCCCTCTGCTCTTTGTGGTCTTGGCCTTGCCGTTGCTCTGTTCATCTTGGGCTTCGGTCTTACCTTGACTTACCACCTCTGCTCTTCTTGGTGCGACCGCGGGAGCGGCTCCGACTGCCCGTGCACAGGTAAAGGGGTACAAAAGGCACCCTCTTTTTTGTACACGGCAGAAACCCCGCACTGGCCACACATAAGCACGACACGTTGTTGGGCCAGGCCCAAAACGGTGTGCGGGCAGGTGGGGCGGTTTTTACCATGGTAAGACTCTTCGCGCGCTCCGCTTCCCACGACCCGCGCGCAAGGCGCGGCATGGAGGGGTGTGCGTGACGTGGGCGACATGCGTGGGGCGGTTCCCGCATTCATGTGTCACATCGCAGTAAATGGGTAGCGCTCCCTGCGGCTTCCCCCTAAAAAAGGGATAACCGCGGGCGCACTGTTCCTTTTACCCTTCACGCAACCCCAATCTTAGAAACCTCCGCCCAGCTTCCTCTTTTTCTCCGAGCTTCATTTCTGTTGGCCGCCGTTGCACTTCCGCTGCCCTCTGTCCTGCCCTCCTCCTCCAGCCGCCATGGCGCCAAAATCTACCAAGGGCAAGGGGGCGGCCAAGGTCGCCAGAGCTGGAGCATTGGAGAGCCTTGTTGGCAAGGGGCAGCGGACGCTTGATCTGTTTTCTTTTTCCCATCGACGGTCGACGTGTTTGAGCTTCAGGACTCCTTCAGGCCCCTGTAGGGAGTGAAGACGGGGGGAGAGAACTCGGGGCATCCAGCCACTCGCGTCATCCCTGCCGACTGCGCCGAGCCTGCCCCAAATCGGTACCCCTTCTTTGTTGATTATTTTTCTTGTGGGCTCTTTCCTTCCTTCTCTGATTTCTTCAAGGACATCATGCACACCTTCGGCTTCCGCCTCCTGGATTTTACTCCGAATGCGGTGGCGTGCATGGCTCTTTTCGCGCACCTCTGTGAAGGCTTTGCCGGGGTGCACCCCAACACGGCGCTCTTCCGCCATTCTTTCTTCCCTCGGATCCAGACGGGAGGTGCCATCTCGGGGTGCATCACCTGGATCCCAAAATCCAAGGGACCGTACCCGGATGGCGCCATGAAGGAGAGGTGGGAGGAATAGAGGGGCTGCTGGTGCTGGATCAAAGAGAAGGACCCGCCGGCGTTCTGCAGAGTTCGCCGGGCGCCCCCGGTTCGCGGAAGTGATTGGAGCGGCGTCGATGCCGATGACGGAAAGCTCACGGTTGCCACCACCAGGATTCTCTGGCTTACCTAGGCTGGGCTCACCCTTGAAATGATTGGGGCGGACTTCATCCGTCACCGGATCGCTCCTCTGCATAACAAGGGGAGGCCAGCCTAGCTCTTCACGAACCCCGCCGACATCATGCGGCTCCGCCCCGGCCTCGACCACAACTTCACGATGATGGCGCACGCCCATTTCTGCCAGCGGCTCTTCCAACTTGACGTGGGCCGCGACGGCGAGGTCGAGTGGGCCGACAAGGTCACGAGGGCCGCCGCGAAGGCCGGCAAGGTCCTCAAGGGGCAGTTGTTCAAGCTGCCAACAGGGGTGGTCCCATTGTGCAACAATTCGCGTCGGTCCGAGATCATTGCCATGATGCCGGACTGCAACGCGCATGGCCTCGTCCCGAGCTGGAAGGAGCTGGAGGACGCCGAAGTGCAGCAGTTCTTTGACACCCTGCACGAGGGGTACGTCAACGCCGACACCGAGCGGCTGCTTGTCCAGGACACCACCCAGGCGGAGCTGGACCATATCGCCTCCAGGGCGAGGGAGGCACAGCTTGCCAGGGAGGCCACCAGCACCAGCGGTGCAGAGGACAAGGCCGCGATGGCCATAGAGGAGGAGGAGCTCGCCCGGTGGGCGGCGGCCGCAGGGGGAGCCAGCAGCGCCGGCACCGAGGCTCCTCTGGTTGAGGATGTGACCGGCGAGTCGTCGAAGGAGGAGGAGGCCGAGACTGCAGGCTCGACACCGGCTATGGGGAGAAGGCGAGTCCTGCGGCGGGCCAGTTTTGGCGAGCCGGTCCGGCCTGGCAGGGCTGCGCAGCCGCAACTGACCTTGGAGGGGTCCCGGCCCCACACGAGGGCCGCGGCGGCGAAGAAGCCGGCGAACGTCGCGGTGAAGAAGAAGACAGCCGCCCCTTCTTCATCCAAGCGTGCCTAGACACCGCCTCCTTCCCCTGGTCCGGTGGACGTTGACACGGAGGTCACCTTCGATTATGGATCCCTCAGCCCGAGGAGGAAGAGGCAGACGGCAAAGGAGGAGGCGGACGACGAGTAAGCATCTAGTTCCTTTTCGTTATCTCTGCCTCCTCACTCTGTGTTGCTTGTCTTGACTTGTCATAATCCTTGCAGGGACGGGGAGACGCTGGCCCAGAGAGCGAAGAGGGCCAAGGTCTCGGCGAGTGGCCAGCCCCCGGTTGGTACTTCGAGGGCGCCCCTGGTGGTGTCGAGCAGCCCGGACAGCAGCTCCCGGTACAGCCCCCAGCGTAAGTTCACCATTCTTCCCCCTTCGACATGTGTGAGGGGCACGACACTTTGGTGCTGACCTTTTCTAGGTATGCAGGAGGAGAGCGGCAACAGGAGGAGCCACAGAGGGCTACTCCCAACACGCCGCGCCCATCGACCACGCCGCCCCGAGGGACATCCCCGACAAGGGCGCCAAGCACTGAGCCCACAAACATGGAGGAGGAAGAGAACTTGGGCACCGGCGGCTTTGCCTCAACGCCAAATGTTGGCAGGGAGGGGACTTCCGTTTCCCAGCCGGGCGCTGGCACCGGTAAGTCGTTTGCCATTCGTCCCTGCTTCTTTTTCTTTCCGGCTCTTGGTCCTGGCCTTGCCTCACCCCCTTCTTCGGCGCCCAGATTCCTCCTCGGTGAACCCAGAGGATGTGAATGCAGTGATCGAGGATGTTGCCAAGGCCGCCGAGGCGGACGCCGAGAAGATCGCCACTGAGGAGGCCACCAAGGACGCCGCCGAGGACGTCGCCGAGGGGCCTACCGGGGAGGCCGGCAAGGCTGCCAATGAGGAGGCCGGCAAGGGGCCTGCAGGGGAAGCCGGCGGGCTGCTGCCGATGAGGAGGAGGAGGGGGCTAGCGACCGGCCTTCCTCCTCTGCTGCTTCCGGCTCCGGCAAGTACCTGAGGGTGAGTGACGACTTGTTCGTCCACCTTCCAGGCGCGTCGAGCACCAGGACACCTGAGGGAGTCCTGGATTAGGGGGTGTCCGGATAGCCGAACTATCATAGTTGGCCGGACTCCTGGACTATGAAGATACAAGATTGAAGACTTCGTCCAGTGTCCGGATGGGACTTTCCTTGGCGTGGAAGGCAAGCTTGGCGATACGGATATGTAGATCTCCTACCATTGTAACCGACTCTGTGTAACCCTAACCCTATTCGTGTCTATATAAACCGGAGGGTTTTAGTCCGTAGGACGAACAACAATCATACCATAGGCTAGCTTCTAGGGTTTAGCCTCTCTGATCTCGTGGTAGATCCACTCTTGTACTACCCATATCATCAATATTAATCAAGCAGGACTAGGGTATTACCTCCAATGAGAGGGCCCGAATCTGGGTAAAAACATCGTGTCCCTTGTCTCCTGTTACCATCCGCCTAGACGCACAGTTTGGGACCCCCTACCCGAGATCCGCCGATTTTGACACCGACAATGGTGCTTTGCACTGCGGGCCAATTCACTTGGCCATCTGGAGCAGATCAAAAGCTACGCCCCTGGCCATCAGGTCATATTCGGGAGTTTGAACTACACGGCCGACATCCGCGGAGACTTGATCTTTGACGGATTCGAGCCACAGCCAAGCGCGCCACACTGTCTCTATGGGCACGATCTAGCTCTGCCGCCAAACAGTGCCCTGGAGGCCGCACCAGCGTCCGCTCCGACCCTTAGCTCGGAGCCGACTCCGCCGATTGAGGATGAGTGGTTGGACACCGCCTCCGGGGCTACGATCTCTATGGCGATTGAGCCGAACTCCATCCATGTCCTTTGCGAAGACCGTGACTCCAAGGTGCCGGACTCCTCTCGGACTCTGAACCCCAGCGCCCCTGCCAATCGAATCCAATTGGGCGCCGGTTATGGAGTTCACTGCCGCGGACATCTTTCAGCACTCGCCCTTTGGCGACATCCTGAATTCACTAAAGTCTCTCTCTTTATCCGGAGAGCCCTGGCCGGACTACGGTCAGGAAGGTTGGGATGTGGACGACGAAGAAATTCAACGCCCACCCACCACCCACTTTGTAGCCATCATCGATAATTTAACCGACATGCTCGACCCGACTCAAGACATCGGCGGTATGGGCGGCGATGCTGGAGACAACCAGAACCAACGCCTACGAGGGCCTTTGGAAGGCCACCTCGTCATCGACATATACATGGTGGACATCCCAAAAGATGGGAGCGGTGATGGAACAACGGAGGATGACCCTCCAAGAAACAGCCCAGCGTCGGCGTCGTGGCGCGCTCTAAATCCGCCACAGCAAAAGCGGTGATTCCGGCACGGAGATAATAACACCCGGACGGTGCGAAGACAACCTCCTCCAGCAGGATTCAGCACGGGGAGGAGGAGAAGCCAGCCCTCATGATAGGCGGCGAGGCAGGGGAGGTGGAGGGCGATAATTATATGCCTCCCTCCGAAGATGAGGCAAGCCTCAATGACGACGAATTTTTCGTGCCTGAGGATCCCGCCGAACAGGAGCGTTTCAAACGCAGGCTTATGGCCATGGCAAGCAGCCTCAAGAAAAAGCAGCAGCAGCTTAGAGCTGACCAAGACTTGCTAGCTGACAAATGGTCTGAAGTCCTCGCAGTCGAAGAGTATGAACTCAAACGCCCCTCCAAGAGATACCCAAAACGCAGGCTGCTACCCCAATTAGAGGAAGCAGCACCCAAACCTACATCACCAGCGCATGATGCGGCCGACCGGCCACCCCGTGGCTGCGACAGAGAGGCCTCTAGACCCTCCATTCAAGCCGCACCCTGGCGCCGAAAAGTACCAAGGCCCGGGGAAACGCGCCAGACCTGCGAGACATATTGGAGGACAAGGCAAGGCAAACAAGATCGATCTACGGATCGCATGGGTGCCCCACGACACGTGATGATAACCGTCACGCTGGATACAACAACTCCGGCCGGGCCGAACACAGTAGACAAAGCTCATTTGAGCTGCGTCGTGATATAGCCCAATACAGAGGAGCCGCACACCCACTATGCTTCACGAGCGAAGTGATGGATCATCAAATCCCGAGGTTTCAAACCCGTAAACATTGAATCATACGATGGCACAACAGATCCTGCGGTTTGGATCGAGGACTACCTCCTCCATATCCACATGGCCCGCGGTGATGATCTACATGCGATCAAATACCTCCCACTCAAGCTTAAAGGACCAGCTCGGCATTGCCTTAACAGCTTGCCGGCGAGAATCAAATGGTTGTTGGGAGGACACGGAAGCGCATTCCTTGATAACTTCCAGGGCACATATGCGCGACCACCGGACGCCGATGACCTCAGCCACATAATTCAGCAGCGGAAGAATCGGCGGACAATTCGAACACGGTTCCTAACCAAGAAAAATCAAATCATTGACTGTCCGGATGCAGAGGCCCTTGCAGCCTTCAAACATAACATCCGCGACGAGTGGCTTGTCCGGCACCTAGGACAGGAAAAGCCGAAATCCATGGCATCCCTCACAACGCTCATGACCCGCTTTTGTGCGGGAGAGGACAGCTGGCTAGCTCGTAGTAACAACTTGACCAAAAACCCTGGTAGTTCGGATACCAAGGATAGCAATGGCAGGTCGCGTCGCAACAAGCACAAGCGCCACATTAACGGCGATAATGCTGAGGATACGACAGTCAATGCCGGATTCAGAGGCTCTAAACCCGGTCAGCGGGAAAAGCCGTTCAAAAGGAATACTCAGGGCCCGTCCAATCTGGACCGAATACTCGATCGCTCGTGCCAAATACATGGCACCCCCGAAAAACCAGCCAACCACACCAACAGGGATTGTTGGGTCTTCAAACAGGCGAGCAAGTTAAATGCCAAACTCAATGACAAGGGGCTGCATAGCGATGGCGAGGAGGAGCCCGGCCGCCGAACAATAGAGGATGAAGGTTTCCCCTACAAGTGCGGACGGTGAACATGATATCGCAACCCACATACCCAAAGGGAGGCGAGCGTGCGCTAAAGGGACATATATGCGATGGAGCGATCGCCCCAAAGTTCAACCCATGGTCCTCTGCCCGATCACCTTTGATCGAAGGACCACCCACTAGCATCCTCCATGGCGGATTCGCGCATTGGTTCTTCACCCAATCATTGTGGTTCACCTCACTAGAGTCGATGGACGGCGGTAGCAACTGAACCTGCTCTATCGGGATACTGATCATAAAATGGGCATAGACCCTCAAGGATCAAACCCACAAAGGCGACCTTTAAAGGCGTCATACCGGGTGTAGAGGCCAATTATACAGGCTTAGTTACACTCGAAGTGGTCTTGGATCCCGGATAACTTCCAAAGCGAAGAGTTAATCTTGACATAGTCCCGTTCATGGCGGCTATCACGCCTTCGCTTGGGCGAACCGCATTTGCAAAGTTCAATGCGGTGCCGTACTCGCATACCTCAAGCTCAAGATGCCAGCCCTCGAGGAGTAATCACGGTCAATGGAAACACGAGCGCTCTCTCCGAGCGGAGGAGCATCTGGCGGCCCTCACGGCGGAGGTGCAAAGCAGCCTCTCACGGCAATCCCGAGTCCGGCTACTAAGCGCCGGACACCGCCAAGCGCGCAGGTAACCTACAACAAGACCGGTAGCACGATCCGAGCATGCGTAGCAATCCGGCTAACCCAGCCCTCGCGAAATGCGAAGCCAATACTACGCGTACATAACTACGCTCGAGATACCATGGGCATAAGGGGAGGGCACGACCACGGCACGCCTGAATGCGGCTCAACCGCACTGGGGCTCAGATTGTGTCATTCTTTTTCTTTCTTCTTTTCTCTTACTTTCAGGACTCCGTTTTTCAGAAGCCCTGTCCGGCTCTATAATTGCCGAACTCACGAAGCAACAGCTAGGGAAGCAGAAAGCTACGTCGAGTATCCAGGTGGTCTCTACTACGAGCATTACACATGTTTACATACCATCCCGCAGTTTACCCCTGGAGGGGGACATGTTAAATAGTCCCATCCCTTGCTTATCGCACTATTTGTATCGTTCTGCTTTCATTGCAGTACCTTTTTGAATAAACAATACATAGCTTTTGCCTATTATTGCACTCCTTTCTTTATCTATATATATGTCCATTCATGACATGTTGCACCCGTACACTTTGGTACGGCCAATACACCAGGGGATTAAGTACCCTAAAAATATGGTGTGATAAGTCCGAACACTTTCACAAGTGTGGCACCCCGAACTTATAGCATTATATGCATCGGCTCCGAATCATGTCTTGGGTCAATAGTTGGGTTTGCCCGGCTCCCATGTTTTGGTACCTTACGTTCCGTTATATCGGCTAAGGCAGCGCTCGGAGAACCACTGCGATTGTGCCCCGGTTGAGCTGGGTTGAGCACCTCAGTGGAGAAAGCTAAAACTGATTGTCATGATAGGGCGAGAGCCGGTCGCTGTTCGAGAGGTTTTTTCGGGTCCCTAAAGACTTATGTCGCTTAGAGCGAGGAGTCGGCACTGTCCGGCCAAGGCGTGGATAGCGCCCCGAACTCGGTCTTCGAATACTAGGGGCTTCGCGAAATTTAAAATTATAGAATTCTATGGCTAAGTGAGAGTGTTCAAGCACAATAGTCCGGTTGCCTTGTTCGTTGCATTGGCGCCTCCTCGAAGGACCCAAGAATGGGAACAAGAGCACTCAAGTTTATCGAACACCCCACACTTTCGTGGCATGGGGCTGAAGCCAATGACTTGCCATCTCTCAAATTTGATAAGCGGCCGCCTGAAGGTATTATTTTAAATTCTGGCGTTGCTTAGCGCATATGAACAAGTTTTCAGCGTACATGATAACAAATGCGAGTCTATTCAAAAATTACATCTTTGGAGCATTCACCCGCTATAAGGCGGGCACCCTTCATGACGCCCTCATAGTACATTTCGGGCTTGCGATGCTCCTTGCCCTTTGGTGGCCCGTCTGTCACAAGCTCCTCGGCATGCAGCTTGCCCCAGTGCACTTTAGCACGGGCAAGGGCCTGACGG
The DNA here is from genome assembly GCA_021605205.1 of Aegilops longissima. Lineage (NCBI taxonomy): Eukaryota > Viridiplantae > Streptophyta > Magnoliopsida > Poales > Poaceae > Aegilops > Aegilops longissima. The sequence goes on along the minus strand of CM038678.1, from coordinate 568,435,431 downwards.
GCACCTTCAATGCAGACGGAGCGCTTGATGACTTCAACCCATGGACAGGCATCCACCAGCCGCCGCACTAGCCCGAAGTAGCTCCCAAACATGGCTTCCAATGGCCAAAGCCGAATTATGAGGCCCTTCATGGCCTGTTCGGCGACCTTGTGGAGCTTGACCAGCTGCTTCAGCTGGTCGCTTAGGGGCACCGGATGTCCGGCCTCAGCATACTGAGACCAGAACACCTTTTCCGTCGAGCTCCCCTCCTTGGCGCAGTAGAACGCGGCAGCATCAGACACACTACGGGGCAGATCTATGGGTAAGTAATAGGTAATTCACTTTCACATGCTTGCTTTGCATAAAGAATGCCTTACCCGCCGCTATCTTCTTTAATGATTCAATTTCTTGGAGGGCTTTTTGGGCTTCGGCAATAGCAGCTTTGGCACTCTCAAGAGCCGAGGCGAGCTCGGACTCTCGAGTCTTCGAGTCACGCTCCAAACTTTCGTGTTTTTTCACGAGAGCCTGGAGCTCTTGCCGCACCTCCGCCACCCGCACCTCCTGCTTCTCTCACTCGATGCGCTCCGAGGCTGCTTTTCTTTCGGCCGTGGACACCGCTTCCTTCAGGGTCGCCACCTCGTTCGTGGCCCCTACAATACCCATGTTAGTCCTGTCATTTTTGCAACCAAATCCTTTCTATAAGGTCTTTCTTTAATAAGGTATTACTTACCTTCCTTGTCATCGAGCTGCTTCTTGGCAAGGCCGAGCTAGTTCTCGGACCGCTCGAGCCTCTGCTTCAATGCATTGACCTCCGCAGTCAGTGCGGCCGAGGTTAGCAGCGCAGCCTGCATTCCCATATTGACATACTTATGTTAGACTCCTGCGTATATATTTTTAGATCCTCAGTCTGGCTTTTCTTTCCGAACACTGAACTGAGCATCAGGGGCTACTGTCTATGCGGTAATATTTTTACATATTCTAAACTTACCTCAAAGCCTGTTAGAAGGCTGGTACAGGCTTCAGTCAGCCCGCTCTTGGCGCACTGAACTTTCTGGATCACCACACTCATAACGGTGCGGTGCTCCTCATCGATGGAGGCGCCGTCAAGCGCCTCCAGCAAGCTATCCGGTGCCTCCGGATGGATGGAGGTCACCGGCGTCGCAGTCTTACCCTTCTTATGAAGGGGCCGCTTGCCGGACTTCGGAACCACTGAAGGTTCGATGCAGATCGCACACAGGGCGGACTTAGAGCCCTCTGGGGTTTTGCCCCCTTTGCGCCCGGAGTCCGGGAGGTCGCCTTGCGGCGCCTCCAGGACCACCTCCTCCTGGTTGGGCCCCTTTTGGGACTCCACCGCGGTGGCGTCTGTGTCACGAGGAGAGGAGGCGGTCGGAAGTGAAGTGCTATTCACATCTGACGAATCCAGGGAGCCGCTCGACGAAGCGGCGAGCTCGTCCTTGGGCGGGCTACATGGTTATATTCGGCGTTAGAAGACACTATGCGACAAATAAACAGTCATGAGCTATTCCGGAGTTCGGACACTCACGATCTCGCCAGGGGCTTTGCCCTTGTTGGCCACTCCTCCTCGTCGTTGTCGGCATTGGTGGAGAAGTCCGGAGGAAGGATCCTTCCTTTCTTGGACCCTTCGGCTTCCCCATTTAGGGCGGCCTTCCTTTTCTTCTCTCCCCCCGCTGGGGGAGAGGCCGCCTTTTCCTCCTCCTCGTCTTCACGGGAGGATTCCGCCTCAGAGTCGTCGGACGACGAGTCCGACAAGACTTTTGGTGCCGGAACTCCTTGAGTCCCCGTGGCCTTCTTCTTGGCCTTCTTCTCCGGCACCACGTGAGGTGCCGGAGCCAGCAACCCCGTCAATCGGGCGTCCGCTGGAGTCTTCTGGCAATGGGGCGGACAGTTAATCTGTCCGGACGTCTTCAGCCAGACCTGTCAAAGGTTAGGGAGTTTTAGATCCGCATAGAGTCAAACTATGAAAAAAAGTCCCACAAAGGGTAAAATAACTTACCTTGCTGGCTTGGCGCTTCTGAGCTGAATCCGCGATCTTGATGGCGGATGTGGAACCTCGGCGCCTTGAACAGCACCTTCCGGGCATCTTCGTGCGTAGTGTCAAGAGCCTTTTCAGAGTTTGGTGTTGTGCCGGATCGAACTCCCACAATTTGAAGGCCCGTTGTTGGCATGGGAGAATCCGGCGGATGAGCATCACCTGGATTACGTTGACAAGCTTGAGATTCTTGTCCACCAGGTTTCGGATGCAGGTTTGGAGTCCGGACAGCTCTTCCGACCCACCCCACGTCAGGCCCGTCTCTTTCCATGATGTGAGCCATGTGGGGAAGCCAGATCAAAATTCGGGGGCCGCCGCCCATTGAGAGTCGCGCGGCTCGGTGATGTAGCACCACCCCGATTGCCACCCTTTTATGGTCTCCCCAAAGGAGCCCTCGAGCCATAGGATTTTGGCCATCTTGCCAACCATGGCACCTCCGCACTCTGCTTGGCGGCCGCCCACTACCTTCGGCTTGACATTGAAGGTCTTCAGCCATAAGTGAAGTGGGGCTGAATCAGAGGAAGGCCTCATCACGACGATAAACGCCGAAATGTTGAGGATGAAATTCGGGGCCAGATCGTGGAAGTCCAGGCCGTAGTAGAACATGAGCCCCCGGACAAATGGGTGAAGTGGAAAACCTAATCCGCGGAGGAAGTGGGTGAGGAACACCACCCTCTCATGGGGCCTGGGGGTGGGAATGATGTCACAGCCCTAGAATTGCTTGACATTAGTTGCATTAGGGCATTCATGTCATCATGTTAAATTCCATGAAAATTGAAATGGGGATTTGTGAAACCCTCAGAATCACTTTTGGAAATGACCTAAATAAAAATCGCTCCAAAAAGGTCCAAGAAAATGCTCATGTGGCCTCTGAAAATATTGGACAGAGTTAACAATCTAACCAATATCTTTAGGATCTCATAAGTATTTATTTTGGGCATTTGGAATTAATACATCAAATATTTGCCTTGGATATATATTATTATATATATAAAATATTGTCCAAAATTGTGCCCTTTTGTTGGGGAGCTCTGTAATAATATAGTAAGCTCCTGCAAAAATTGGCATAATTAATTAAATTGGTTTAGTATTTTAAATAAACCAAAACAGATGTCAGAAAATAATAAAAGGAAACAAAATAGGTAAAAGCCTTACAGGCTTACCTTCCCACCATGACCCCAAGACTGCTTTGGCCGGCCAGCTGGCCAGCCCCTGCCCAGCCCACCTCCCTCCCCTGTCGTCTTCCTCCCCGGCAGAAGATGGGCAGCGATGCCCGCCAAGCAGCAGCCGCCAGCGCCACGCCACCTCCCTCCCTGCCTGCCTGCCTCTCCCTCCTCGTCTGGCTGCCCCGGAGGCGCCACGCAGCCGCCCGCACCTCTCGCGCTCCTCGTTCCTCCCCCTCCCTGGAGCTCTCTCCCCACCGCACCGAACATGCCGAGGCGCCACCGCTTCGCCGCCGTGGCCACCTTCTCCCCTCGCCCTCTCCCGTGTCCGTTAGCTCCGCACCGCCCTTTGCTACCTCCCGTCGAATCACGTGGCGCGGAGGCCTCGAGCGCCGCCACCGACGCCGCCGTCTCCGGTTGCGGAGATCCCCTCCGCGCCACGGCTGCTCCAGTCCCTCCCGACCTCGCCGCCCGTTAAATCGCCAACCACGGTGAGCTCCGCCACCGTCTCCCCCTCTCCGTTCTCGTCCCCGCACGCCGTAGCCCACTTCCCCTCTCCACCCGAGCTCCGGCGCCGCCGCGAGCTTCACTCCGGCGAGCCCGGGCCCCCCCAGCTCGTCCCGCCTGCTCCACCAGGTGCGCGAGAGCACGGCTACGCCCGGTGCTCTCCGGCGCCGCCCGTGGCCGTGGCGCGGACTCCGCCGTGCCAGAGGCCACCGGCGGCGAGCCCCCGTCGCTGAGCCTGCCACGTGGGTCGGTCGTCGGTGATTAGCAAGGCTAATCACCAGCTAATCTACCCTCGACATCGACCTGGTGGCCCTCGTGCCCCTAATCTTTAATTAAATTTAAACTAACCCCTCTGTTTAACCCGTGTCACCGGCGTGTGGCCCCACCGTCAGGTTTATTTCAACCAGCCGCAGTTGACCGCTGACGTCATGCTGCAAGAAGATCTTGACGCAATATTTCATTTTCTGGAATTAATTTAAATCAGGAATTCCAGAATATTTTCAAAACTTCAAAAATTCATAGAAATTCAACCGTAGCTCAGATTGAAATAATTTATATATGAAAAATGATCAGAAAAATATGAAGAATCTGTTTATGCCATGATCATGCATGTTTGAACAAGTTAACATCACTGAATAGGATAAATCATGATTAGGGTAAATTATGGAATAGCATTTGGAGTTGGAATTCAACCATGTTTGAATTCCACTTCAACTAACTTGGATTATTATTGCATTAGGTAAATTCAGTACCTTAACATGATCATGCATCATATATGTGCATTGCATTGATTGAGCTCTCTCTTGTTTGCCGGTAATTGCCCCCTCCCGGTAGACGATGTACCGACGATGATTATTCGATGACACCGATGAAGAACTATTATCTTCAGAAGTGCCAGGCAAGCAAAACCCCCTTGTTCATTCCGATACAATCCCACTCTCTCGCTCCTGCTCTATTTTATTGCATTAGGACAACAACGATTCAATGTGTTACTTGCTGCGGTAGCTGAACCCCTTGATCCTTTGCATGACTGTCATTCCACAAGAATTAGATGAAACCCACTAGCATGAGTAGGAGTTGTTTGAGCCCATGTTGTGCCTACTCATTTATGCTTGTTTGTCATGCCTGCTCTTGCTTAGAGTTGAGTCGGGTCTGATTCATCGGGAATGAATTGGAATTGTTATGAACATGTCCTATTGTGTGTGAGCTAAGTGTGTGAACACGATTTGGTAAAGGTAGCGGTGAGAGGCCATGTAGGAGTACATGGTGGGTTGTCTCATTGCAGCCGTCCTCGAGAACTGAGTTACTGTGTTTGTGATCCATGATCTGATTACTACCACGCATTGGGCCCGAAACCAATGGACCCTCTCGGCTTCTTGACCACCCTTGTCCTCGGTCAGGGAGTTGCAAGTAGTTTCGGTGTTTGTAGCATCTTTGGGGCATACAACGCTGACCTTAGGGGTGGGTTGTGTTGCGGTAGGCACCGTGTTGATGTACCGAGTGCCGTTTGGTATCTTGGGAACCCTGCACACATCGTTCGGGGCTGTATGGGAAACCTCGGCGGACTCCTGCGGATGGAACCGAATAGGCGATAAACCTGGACTAGGGACTTGAGTGTTTAGGTAGGCCGTGGCCGACACCCACGTTGGGCTTCCGCTTGAAGGTTGCCGAGTACATGTCGTGTAAACGGCGGTAAGTGGTGAGCGTGTGTGAAGAAGTACACCCTGCGGGGTTTAATATGATCTATTGAATAGCCGTGTCCACGGAGAAGGACTTCGGGTTGCCTATATCAGTTCATAGACAAGAGAAAGTGGATACTCTAAAATCGCAAGATAAGCGTGAGTGCTATGGATGGCGTTCTAGTAGGGAGGCGGAGGCGGGTCCATAGTGGTGTATTGCCATGGTGAATATGTGGACTCGTGTGCGCCACCTCAAAAGAGTTACTTGCGATCGTAGTTCAGGATAGCCACCGAGTCAAAGCTGGCTTGCTGCGGTCAAACTCCACCACCCCTTTTGATAATGATGCATATGTAGTTAGTTACGATGTAAGTCTTGCTGAGTACAATTGTACTCACGTTTGCTTATTTTATGTTTTGCGAGAGAGGCGTCGGTCTCGCTAGTAGTTCGCTTGGACTTGACGTTTAGCTTGTTACCTCAGCTACGATCTTGTGCCCTCGGCGAGATCTGGTAGATAGTCGGGCTTCTCAGCCTTTTTCATTTATAGTTATGCGTACTCGGACATGTTTAGCTTCGCTTGTGCTTTGACTTGTATGCTCGAGTGTTGGGTCATGAGACCCTTGTTTGTAATTCTCGCTCCTCGGGCCTAATGAATAATATTCGAGTCGTAGAGTTATGTTGTGATGCCATGTTGTATCTACACATATTGAGCATATTGTGTGTATGTTTGAAATGCTTGGTATGTGTGGGATCCGACAAACTAGTTGTTTATCCTTGGCAGCCTCTCATATGGGGAAATGTAGTCTCGTGCTTCGGCGATAGTAGTCCGCTACTGCCGGTTCACGAGTCCTGCTAGCCCAGCACTACTGCTTGGACACTTGACTGGCGGCATGTGATTCATTTCGTTCCTATGTCATCGTCCTTTGGGAAATGTCACGCGGTGATACTTGAGTCCTGCCTAGCTGCTACAGCCGGGATACGGAGTCTGTTAGCCAGTGCTACAGCCCAAGTTCATCGTTGATGACCGACATGCTCGAAGTGTTTCATGTATGCTGTCCCCATAGGTTAGTGCCGCTTTGGGTTCACGACTAGCCATGTCGGCCGGGTTCTTTGTCATATGGATGCTAGCGACACTATCATATCGTGAGCCAAAAGATAAGCGGTCCGGGCCATGGTAAGGCGACACCCGTGGGAATACCGTGCGTGAGGCCACAAAGTGATATGAGGTGTTACCAGCTAGGTCGATGTGACTTGGGATCGGGGTCCTGACAGCGTTGGTATCAGAGCCTGACTGCCTGTAGGTTTACCAAGCCAAACTGGTCGAAGTTGTGTCTAGAAATGCTTTAGTTATATAAGGGAATTGATTGTGGAAGGGAACGTAAGGCTCTTTTTACTCCTTGTACCTCATGGCCTTCTGATCTGAGTCATCCTCTTCTCTTCTACGGGGTTTACGAACTAGGCTTCTCATCTATCTATCAGGATGACGTGTTACTAATCCATAGACTTATAAGATTGTTGGTTTTAATCCCCAGTTCAGTCCCTACTATTTCTGAATGATAACTGTTGATCTCGGAATCTTGTTATGATGTTGTTGAGTGGTTATGCCACCCTTTTCTGCAGGATGTCTCAAATCATTTTGAGCATTTACAGCCGTTATGCTGTCCGAGTCATCCCAGGTCTCTAAATAGTCTGATGCATTTGCAATCCTTTCCTTCTGTTCCCGATGCCCTCTTTGGTCAGAATAAGCACACTAACCGGTGCGTTGGGGTAATTTATTGCCTTGACATATATGTTGGAACTACTATTATGACCCTAGGTGTTTAGGAAGTCACCTAGCAATTTAGCAATGCTTTTATATCCCCAGTGTGATGATTCTGGCCATCATTTTCGAAAGCATCCCGTGATGCCATTTAGTAGTAGGTATTCTACTCCTGGGTTGTTGAACCCAAGATTCATCCTACTTCATGTTGTTAGTATTTGCTAGTGCCTTTAGGATATTAGTAACCTTTGCGATAGTCCTCGAAGTCCGTGGTACTTCCTTCTTCCAAATACCATGAACTAATTATGGCAGAAGTTCTTTTGAACCAAAAGATCACAACTAGAGTGCTCTTGAGGAGTTCTCCATTCATAATTGTGAATCTGCCAATTCCACCTTTCTGCATGGGTTATCCGGAAGAAATGTTGAGCTTGCTCGACATACTAATCTGTGCATCCACAACTCAGAAAATTATATGTTCCTTTGAGTTGTTCTCTTAGATGCCTTCTGACCTTCATCTATCAATTGATAGCCGAGGGTATGTGTGCATTTGTGTTCATCACTGCATTTTATCCTCGTGGTCCGTCAAGCCATTCTATTCCGGAATGACTAGGAGAAACAAACTCCAGTACCTCATCCATATCCAGGATTGGGTCAAAGTAGTTGTATCCCGCAGATCAAAATGCCAATTCAGCTTTTGATTCTGTTCTACCTTGGAGTGTTACCATCTTTATGTCAAGAGTGTCATGAGGATTGCACTAACTCTCATGAATTTTTGACGTAGTGATACTCTCGCTATCACTATTCATTCCTCGGTTCCGTGTTATTGTAACCGGAATGCCGGCAAGTGAATTGTGATGTGTGAAGTCAATACCCCGAGCAACTTGTTGCTTGGTAGTGAATGGACAATATTCTCATTCTTAGCATGTTGGTTATTAAACCATCATCCTAAGATTGATCGTGCTACCTAGTCCTTAGTTCTGGTGCACCCTTCGATCTATGAGTTAGGATTCTGTCAAGTCCTCACTCGTTCGATCATATCGTCTTGCCCTCAAAAGCAGGATTGCTCTCGAGCTTAGTAACATACGGTGGTTCGTGACTTTCCAAATATCTTCTTGGAAGTGTTACCGGGTTGTTCCCTGACTGTTATGTTGAGCCCGTGATCAAGTCGGTTTCTCGTGAACCACCCTTTCTCCAAGAATCTGTGTTGGATACCCCTGAGCTAGTCGGTTAAGCTAGACAACAACTTGGAGAGTTGGAAGATAAAAGCTTGCCTAACTTAGTTCGTTCCAAAGGGATGTCCTTGTGTAGTGTGTGTTGAAGAAAGATGATACCTTCATTGATTGGTCCCTGTGATCAGTTGCTGGATCTATTGTCCTACCAATTCTTTGACTTGAGTATGGGCCATTATCAAGTCAAATCAGGACCAACGATATTCGTAATGTTGTCTTACTCGTGGTTGATCCTTCGAGCATACACCATTACATCTTTGGTCTGACCAATACTATCATGTGTTCACATGATGGTGGAAGTCCAGTGATATGGAAATTCCGATGAGTTGCTGTTGAGCCCATCAGTAGCATTTTGTCTCCCCCATGAGTCATGTTGAACATCAACCTAGTATTAGAAACTTGTGTAAGCAATTCTTCGTGTTTCGATCATGAAGCATATGTTTGGATGAAAGTAGTGACTTCCTCTAATTCATGTGCATCTGGTGTAAGTTGCCGCCATGAATTTGAGAAAGGTTTGTTTTGTTCCTTTGGAATCATCCCAAGTCAGGTCATGCGTGCGAAGTATTCTATGGTGCGATAGACTGATCATCTTCATCCCATATAGATTCCATAGCACACCAAGCCACCGATTGAATTGTTCAAGGAAAAGGAGTTCCTTCATAACAACTAGTCATGACTTATGATCGGACTTCGTTATCCTCGATGATGGTTCCCACCGAACTTCGGTAGTGTTTTATTATAAGACTACCATGTGGTCATGCTTGTCTAGGACAGTGTGTTCACATGTTTGTAGCAAAACCAGCTCATGTTTTGGAGCTTGCTATCGTAGTTCATATTCCGAGAATCTCATAGCGCCATCTCGTCGAATTGTGTTGCAACCCTTTCTTTTCAGACATGATGAGTCTGAAATATCCTAACACCAACCAGATCTGAATCTCAGGCGGATATGATGGTTGGAACATTCGAACAGTCGCATTTCGTTCCCAGCTTGCACCGTCCTTGCGCTATCTCGCTACAGCGGGTCTTCTTAGCAATTCTTGTCCAGGTTTACCTTCAAAAGTGGACTTACCCTAGGCCCCCCCCCACCTTCGATGATAAGCAAATCATCCATTGTGTTGTCTTCAACAAGGTAGTCCACATCATCCATTCTAGTCCGGGTATACCATTCCTTTGCACTCCACCAAATGATCGCTTGTGATTGCCTTTGTCTGGCATAAGGAGTTCCAATGATCTATGGATCAAAAGTAATTCTTTTGCCACTTAAGGGAATAGTTCTTGCGTCACCTTTCTCGAGGTGTCCCGTTACGGGATCATGGTAAATATTTCCTCGCCACCTTGACACCATCCACCATCTCCCTAGGCGTGGAATTGTTGACCACTAATCAAACCTCGTTGTTGTTCTCCCATCCCTCTCGATGCATTTTATATCTCAACTCGAGATGTGTCACCACCTCAGTCCGTGAGTCGATCATGTCTACTCGATCTTCATTAAGATCGAATCATGTAGGGTTTCCCCTTCTTTCTGTTGTCGAGTCGGGTGAAGATCTCGAAGACGTCAAGACCAAGATGATGGAGTGAACCAACATTTCGAGGAAGGCAATTGGATCATGGGAATTGTAATAGTTTGTGACCCCCCTTTTCCTCTTACCTCACGTCTTGAATCTCGGGGCGAGATTCTTGTTTAGTGGGGGTGAGTTGTCACAGCCCTAGAATTGCTTGACATTAGTTGCATTAGGGCATTCATGTCATCATGTTAAATTCCATGAAAATTGAAATGGGGATTTGTGAAACCCTCAGAATCACTTTTGGAAATGACCTAAATAAAAATCGCTCCAAAAAGGTCCAAGAAAATGCTCATGTGGCCTCTGAAAATATTGGACAGAGTTAACAATCTAACCAATATCTTTAGGATCTCATAAGTATTTATTTTGGGCATTTGGAATTAATACATCAAATATTTGCCTTGGATATATATTATTATATATATAAAATATTGTCCAAAATTGTGCCCTTTTGTTGGGGAGCTCTGTAATAATATAGTAAGCTCCTGCAAAAATTGGCATAATTAATTAAATTGGTTTAGTATTTTAAATAAACCAAAACAGATGTCAGAAAATAATAAAAGGAAACAAAATAGGTAAAAGCCTTACCTGGGCTTACCTTCCCACATGACCCAAGACACTGCGGCCTGGCCGCCCAGCTGGCCAGCCCCTGCCCAGCCCACCTCCTCCCCCTGTCGTCTTCCTCCCGGCACAGAGATGGGCGCGTGCCCGGCAGCAGCTCCCGCCCGCGCCACGCCACCTCCCTCCCTGCCTGCCTGGCCTCTCCCCTCCTCGTCTGGCTGCCCCGGAGACGCCACGCAGCCGCCCCGCACCTCTCTCGCTCTCCCTCGTTCCTCCCCCTCCCCTGGAGCTCTCTCTCCCCACCGCACCGAACGCCACCGAGAGCGCCACCGCTCGCCGCCGTGGCCACCTTCTCCCCCTCGCCCTCTCCCCGTGTCCGTTAGCTCCGCACCGCCGCCTGCTACCTCCCCGTCGAATCACGTGGCGCGGGAGGCCCTGGAGCGCCGCCACCGACGTCGCCTTCGTCTCCGGTTGCCGGAGATCCCCTCCGCCGCCACGGCTGCTCCGGTCCCTCCCCGACCTCGCCGCCCCGTTCATCGCAACCACGGTGAGCTCCGCCACCGTCTCCCCCTCTCCGTTCTCGTCCCCGCACGCCGTAGCCCACTTCCCCTCTCCACCCGAGCTCGGCGCCCGCAGAAGCTTCACTCCGCGAGCCCGGCCCCCAGCTCGTCCCTTTGCTCCACCAGTCTTGGCGAGAGCACGGGCTACGCCCCGGTGCTCTCCGACGCCGCCCCCGTGGCCGTGGCGCGGACTCCGCCGTGCCCAGAGGCCACCGGCGACGAGCCCCGTCGCCTGAGCCTGCCACGTGGGTCCGGTCGTCAGGTGATTAGCTTAAGGCTAATCACCAGCTAATCTACCCTACTGACACTGACCGGTGGGCCCTCGTGCCCCTAATCTTTAATTAAATTTAAACTAACCCCTCTGTTTAACCCCGTGTCACTGACGTGTGGCCCCCACACGTCAGGTTTGACCAGCCAGCCGCAGTTGACCGCTGACGTCATGCCTGCGCAGTGCTGACGCAATATTTCATTTTCTGGAATTAATTTAAATCAGGAATTCCAGAATATTTTCAAAACTTCAAAAATTCATAGAAATTCAACCGTAGCTCAGATTGAAATAATTTATATATGAAAAATGATCAGAAAAATATGAAGAATCTGTTTATGCCATGATCATGCATGTTTGAACAAGTTAACATCACTGAATAGGATAAATCATGATTAGGGTAAATTATGGAATAGCATTTGGAGTTGGAATTCAACCATGTTTGAATTCCACTTCAACTAACTTGGATTATTATTGCATTAGGTAAATTCAGTACCTTAACATGATCATGCATCATATATGTGCATTGCATTGATTGTGCTCTCTCTTGTTTGCCGGTAATTGCCCCTCCGGTGAGCGATGTCTGACGATGATTATTCGATGACACCGATGAAGAACTATTATCTTGAAGTGCCGAGCAAGCAAAACCCCTTGTTCATTCCGATACAATCCCACTCTCTCGCTCCTGCTCTATTTTATTGCATTAGGACAACAACGATTCAAGCTGTTACTTGCTGCGGTAGCTGAACCCCTTGATCCTTTGCATGACTGTCATTCCACAATAATTAGATGAAACCCACTAGCATGAGTAGGAGTTGTTTGAGCCCATGTTGTGCCTACTCATTTATGCTTGTTTGTCATGCCTGCTCTGCTTAGAGTTGAGTCGGGTCTGATTCATCGGGAATGAATTGGAATTGTTATGAACATGTCCTATTGTGTGTGAGCTAAGTGTGTGAACACGATTTGGTAAAGGTAGCGGTGAGAGGCCATGTAGGAGTACATGGTGGGTTGTCTCATTGCAGCCGTCCTCGAGGAACTGAGTTCGTGTTTGTGATCCATGATACAGATTACTACCACGCATTGGGCCCGAAACCAATGGACCCTCTCGGCTTCTTGACCACCCTTGTCCTCGGTCCGGGAGTTGCAAGTAGTTTACGTGTTTGTAGCATCTTTGGGGCAGCGCATAGCGCTGACCTTAGGGGTGGGTTGTGTTGCGGTAGGCACCGTGGCCCGTGTACCGAGTGCCCGTTTGGTATCTCGGGAACCCTGCACACATCGTTCGGGCTGTATGGGAAACCTCGGCGGACTCCTGCGGATGGAACCGAATAGGCGATAAACCTGGACTAGGGACTTGAGTGTTTAGGTAGGCCGTGGCCGACACCCACGTTGGGCTTCCGCTTGAAGGTTGCAGTACATGTCGTGTAAACGGCGGTAAGTGGTGAGCGTGTGTGAAGAAGTACACCCTGCAGGGTTTAATATGATCTATTGAATAGCCGTGTCCACGGAGAAGGACTTCTGGGTTGCCTATATCAGTTCATAGACAAGAGAAAGTGGATACTCTAAAATCGCAAGATAAGCGTGAGTGCTATGGATGGCGTTCTCGTAGGGAGGCGGGAGCGGGTCCATAGTGGTGTATTGCCATGGTGAATATGTGGACTCGTGTGCGCCACCTCAAAAGAGTTACTTGCGATGTAGTTCAGGATAGCCACCGAGTCAAAGCTGGCTTGCTGCGGTCAAACTCCACCACCCCTTTTGATAATGATGCATATGTAGTTAGTTCGATGTAAGTCTTGCTGAGTACAATTGTACTCACGTTTGCTTATTTTATGTTTTGCGAGAGGCGTCGGTCTCGCTAGTAGTTCGCTTGGACTTGACGTTTAGCTTGTTACCTCAGCTACGATCTTGTGCCCTCGGCAGATCTGGTAGATAGTCGGGCTTCTCAGCCTTTTTCATTTATGGTTGTCTGTACTCAGACATGTTTAGCTTCCGCTTGTGCTTTGACTTGTATGCTCTGAGTGTTGGGTCATGAGACCCTTGTTTGTAAGTTCTCGCTCCTCGGAGCCTAATGAATAATATTCTGAGTCGTAGAGTTATGTTGTGATGCCATGTTGTATCTACACATATTGAGCATATTGTGTGTATGTTTGAAATGCTTGGTATGTGTGGGATCCGACAAACTAGTTGTTTATCCTTGGCAGCCTCTCATATGGGGAAATGTAGTCTCGTGCTTCGGCGATAGTAGTCCGCTACAGCCCGGTTCACGGAGTCCTGCTAGCCCAGACACTACTGCTTGGACACTTGACTGGCGGCATGTGATTCATTTCGTTCCTATGTCTGTCCCTTGAAATGTCACGCGGTGATACTTGGAGTCCTGCCTAGCTGCTACAGCCGGGATACCGGAGTCTGTTAGCCAGTGCTACAGCCCAAGTTCATCGTTGATGACCGACATGCTCGAAGTGTTTCATGTATGCCTGTCCCCATAGGTTAGTGCCGCTTTGGGTTCACGACTAGCCATGTCGGCCGGGTTCTTTGTCATATGGATGCTAGCGACACTATCATATCGTGAGCCAAAAGACGCAAGCGGTCCGGGCCATGGTAAGGCGACACCCGTGGGAATACCGTGCGTGAGGCCACAAAGTGATATGAGGTGTTACCAGCTAGGTCGATGTGACTTGGGATCGGGGTCCTGACAAATGAGCTGCCCCTTATTGGGGAGCCGATGCGCGATGTCGTCGGACAAGTATCCGATTTTCCGCAGCTTTTTGATGTGCCCCTCCGTGACGGAGGAGGCCATCCACTTGCCTCCCGCTCTGGACATAGTTGGAGAAGGTCGAGATAGGATGTGCGGACTTGGGCGCTGGAGCTCGGGTGCGCGGAAATGGATGAGCAAAGGAGGAAGAAGGCGTAGGTGAAAAGGTGGATCCTTATCCCCTTATATGGACGGACGAAGCTATGCGTCCCCCGCCAGCCTGGTAAAACTCGCTTATCTCCCAAGCGCCGTAATCAATGGCGCGGTTGGGTTACCCACATCCGTATTGATGGGAGTCCCAGAATAAGGGGGCACGATCTCCGCTCTGATAAGACGTGCCAAGGAAACCGCCTCGCTAAACGCGCTAAGGTGGAGCAATAAAAGCGATTAAGTATAAAGGCCTGGCCGTGGTGTGATGTCACGCCCGCGAATACGTCAGCAGATCTGTGCAAAGGTTATTCTCTCTACGGTAGTATGTGGAACTTGTTTTACAGAGCCGGACACTATCCTTGTGTTCAAAATCATCTATGAAGTATTCGGAGGAGGAACCCGCCTTGCAATGCCGAAGACAATATGCGCGCCGGACTCGTCGTCATTGAAGCCTGGTTCGAGGGCTCTTGAGGAGTCTGGATTAGGGGTGTCCGGATAGCGAACTATCACGATTGGCGGACTCTGGATTGGAAGATACAAGATTGAAGACTTCGTCCCGTGTCCGGATGGGACTTTCCTTGGCGTGGAAGGCAAGCTTGGCGATACGGATATGTAGATCTCCTACCATTGTAACCGACTCTGTGTAACCCTAACCCTATCCGGTGTCTATATAAACCGGAGGGTTTTAGTCCGTAGGACGAACAAGAATCATACCATAGGCTAGCTTATAGGGTTTAGCCTCTCTAATCCCGTGGTAGATCCACTCTTGTACTACCCATATCATTAATATTAATCAAGCAGGAGTAGGGTATTACCTCCATCGAGAGGGCCCAAACCTGGGTAAAAACATCGTGTCCCTTGTCTCCCGTTACCATCCGCCTAGACGCACAGTTCGGGACCCCCTACCCGAGATCCGCCAGTTTTGACACCGACAACACCCGTCGAGGGAGAGGTGTTCGACGGCGAGGTTCTTGCTGATGCCGGGCTTGAAGTCGTCGACGAGCCGATTGTTGGCGGCGACGGTTCGCAGGAAGAGCGGCTCCTCCACGTCATGGGCGCCAGCTTCTGGAAGCTCCAGGCGCTCCACCGCGCCCGCCTGGACAAGGTTAAGTCCAGGACGGCGGTGGTGGAGAAGGCGGAGGCAGACCTCCAGGAGCGCGTTGCCGAGGCACAGGACTGGTTCCGCAAGGCCCACAAGGAGCTCAAGGCTGCTCAGGGCGAGCTGGCCAAGCGCGACGTGGAGCTCACCATGAAGATCGCCGACGTCGAGAAAGCTAGGGTAACGGCGAAGAACTTGGCCCCGGCCGCCGAAGCCGCCCGTATTCAGCACGAGGCCGTGCTGCACTCCCAGGAGGAGGACCTTGCTGCACGCAAGGAGAAGCTTGCCGCCATGGTTCGCGGCAAGGATGCGGAGGTGGAGAAGCTTGCCCTGCGGCGGATGCTACATCTTGAGCTTGCTTTGGTTTTCCCCGAAGAGGAGAGGATGATGCAGCACAGTAGCGTAAGTATCTCCCTCAGTTTTTGAGAACCAAGGTATCAATCTAGTAGGAGGCCACGCACAAGTCCCTCGTACCTGCACAAAACGGTAGCTACTCGCAACCAACATGATTAGGGGTTGTCAATCCCTTCACGGTCACTTACGAGAGTGAGATCTGATAGAGATAATATTTTTTGGTATTTTTGGTATAAAGATGCAAAGTGAAAAAGTAAAGGCAAAGTAAAAAAAAGCAAGTATAAAAGTGATGGAGATTGATATGATGAGAATAGACCCAGGGGCCATAGGTTTCACTAGTGGCTTCTCTCAAGAGCAAAAGTATTCTACGGTGGGTGAACAAACTACTGCTGAGCAATTGACAGAATTGAGCATAGTTATGAGTATATCTAGGTATGATCATGTATATAGGCATCACATCCGTGACAAGTAGATCGAAACGATTCTGCATCTACTACTATTACTCCACTCATCAACCGCTATCCAGCATGCATCTAGAGTATTAAGTTAAAAACAGAGTAACGCCTTAAGCAAGATGACATGATGTAGAGGAATAAATTCATGCAATATGATAAATACCCCATCTTGTTATCCTCGATGGCAACAATACAATCGTGCCTTGCAACCCCTTACATCACATGGGTAACGACACATAAGATTGAACCCAAAGCCATGCACTTCTCCTATTGCAAGAACTACCAATCTAGTTGGCCAAACCAAACGGATAATTCGAAGAGACTTGCAAAGATAACTCAATCATACATAAAAGAATTCAGAGAAGATTCAAATATTATTCATAGATAAGCTGAATCATAAACCCACAATTCATCGGTCTCAACAAACACACCGCAAAAAGAAGATTACATCGAATAGATCTCCACAAGAGAGGGGGAGAACATTGTATTGAGATCCAAAAATAGAGAAGAAGCCATCTAGCTACTAGCTATGGACCCAAAGGTCTGAAGTAAACTACTCACACTTCATCAGAGAGGCTATGGTGTTGATGTACAAGCCCTCCGTGGTGGATGCCCCCTCCGGCGGAGCTTTGGAACAGGCCCCAAGATGGGATCTCGTGGATCTGAGGAAGTTCGGCGGTGGAATTAGGTTTTGGCTCCTGTTACGATCGTTTGGGGTGCGTGAGGTATATATAGGAGGAAGGAGTACATCGGTGGAGCATCGGGGCCCACGAGGCAGGGGCGCCCTAGGGGCGCCACCCACCCTCGTGACCGCCTCCGATGTTCCTTGGCGTAGGTTCCAAGTCTCCTGGATCACGTTTGGTGAGAAAAACACGTTTCCGAAGGTTTCATTCCGTTTGGACTCTGTTTGATATTCTGTTTCTTCGAAACACTGAAAAGGCAAAAAAAAGCAATTACAATTTGGGCCTCCGGTTAATAGGTTAGTCCCAAAAGTAATATAAAAGTGGAAAATAAAGCCCATTATAGTCCAAAACAATAGATAAACTAGCATGGAGCAATCAAAAATTATAGATATGTTGGAGACGTGTCAGGCATCCCCAAGCTTAATTCCTGCTCGTCCTCGAGTAGGTAAATGATGAAAAGAGAATTTTTGATGCGGAGTGATACTTTGGCATAATTTTGATGTAAATTTTCTTAATCATGGTATAAATATTCAGATCCGAAAGATTCAAGACAAAAGTTCATATTGACATAAAAATAATAATACTTCAAGTATACTAACTAAGCAATTATGTCTTCTCAAAATAACATGGCCAAAGAAAGTTATCCCTACAAAATCATATAGTCTGGCTATGCTCCATCTTCCCCACACAAAATATTTAAATCATGCACAACCCCGATGACAAGCCAAGCAATTGTTTCATACTTTAACATTTTCAAAACTTTTTCAATCTTCACGCAATACATGAGCGTGAGCCATGGATATAGCACTATATGTGGAATAGAACGGTGGTTGTGGAGAAGACAAAAAGAGGGAAGATAGTCTCACATCAACTAGGCGTATCAACGGGCTATGGAGATGCCCATCAATAGATATCAATGTGAGTGAGTAGGGATTGCCATGTAACGGATGCACTAGAGCTATAAGTATA
Source organism: Aegilops longissima (assembly GCA_021605205.1). Taxonomy (NCBI): domain Eukaryota; kingdom Viridiplantae; phylum Streptophyta; class Magnoliopsida; order Poales; family Poaceae; genus Aegilops; species Aegilops longissima. Next base: position 568,417,660 of record CM038678.1, on the reverse strand, counting down.
TGAAAGCTCAACAAAAGAAACTAAGTGGGTGTGCATCCAACTTGCTTGCTCACGAAGACCTAGGGCATTTGAGGAAGCCCATCATTGGAATATACAAGCCAAGTTCTATTATGAAAAGTTCCCACTAGTATATGAAAGTGATAAAATGAGAGACTCTCTATCATGAAGATCATGGTGCTACTTTGAAGCACAAGTGTGGTAAAAGGATAGTAATATTGTCCCTTCTCTCTTTTTCTCTCATTTTTTTGGGCCTTTTCTCTTTTTTTATGGCCTCTTCTTTTTTTTCGTCCGGAGTCTCATCCCGACTTGTGGGGGAATCATAGTCTCCATCATCCTTTCCTCACTTGGGACAATGCTCTAATAATGATGATCATCACACTTTTATTTTTCTTACAACTCAACAATTACAACTCGATACTTAGAACAAAATATGACTCTATATGAATGCCTCCGGTGATGTGCGGGATATGCAATGATTCATGAGTGACATGTATGAAAGAATTATGGCGGTGGCTTTGCCACAAATACGATGTCAACTACATGATCATGCTAGCAATATGACAATGATGGGCGTGTCATAATAAGCGGAATGGTGGAAAGTTGCATGGCAATATATCTCAGAATGGCTATGGAAATGCCATGACAGGTAGGTATGGTGGCTGTTTTGAGGAAGGTATATGGTGGGTGTATGATACCGGCGAAGGCTGCGCGGTATTAGAGAGGCTAGCAACGGTGGAAGGATGGGAAAAAGTGCGTATAATCCATGGACTCAACATTAGTCATAAAGAACTCATATACTTATTGCAAAAATCTAGAAGTTATCAAAGCAAAGTATTACGCGCATGCCCCTAGGGGGATAGATTGGTAGGAAAAGACCATCGCTCGTCCCCGACCGCCACTCATAAGGAAGACAATCAATAAATAAATTATGCTCCGAGTTCCTCACATAACGGTTCACCATACGTGCATGCTACGGGAATCACAAACTTTAACACAAGTATTCTTCAAATTCACAACTACTCAACTAGCATGACTCTAATATCATCATCTTCATATCTCAAAACAATTATCAAGCATCAAACTTATCTTAGTATTCAACGCACTCAAAAGAAAGTTTCACATATCTTGAATACCAAGTATATTAACATTAAGCAAATTACCATGCTATTAAGGACTCTCAAAATAATCTAAGTGAAGCATGAGAGATCAAGTTTCTTTAAAACAAATCCACCACCATGCTCTAAAAGATCTAAGTGAAGCACTAGAGCAAAAATTATGACGCTCAAAAAGATGTAAGTGAAGCACTATGAGCAAAACTGTCAAGCTCAAAAGATATAAGTGAAGCACATAGAGTATTCTATCAAATTCCAATTCATGTATGGCTCTATCAAAATGTGTGTTAAGCAAGGATGATTGTGGTAAACTAACAAGCAAAGACGCAGATAATAGAAGACGCTCCATGCAAAACACTTATCATGTGGTGAATAAAAATATAGCTCCAAGTAAATTACCGATGGAAGTAGACGAAAGAGGGGATGCCTTCCGGGGCATCCCCAAGCTTTGACTTTTTGGTGTCCTTGGATTATCTTGGGGGTGCCATGGGCATCCCCAAGCTTAGGCTCTTGCCACTGGTTGTTCCATAATCCATCAAAAGAATTCACCCAAAACTTGAAAACTTCACAACACAAAACTCAATAGAAATCTCGTGAGCTCCGTTAGAGAAAGAAAACAAAAGACTACTTTAAGGTACTGTCATGAACTCATTCCTTATTTATATTGGTGTTAACCTACTGTATTCCAACTTCTCTATGGATCATAAACTATTTTACTAGCCGTAGATTCATCAAAATAAGCAAACAACACACGCAAAACAGAATCTGTCAAAAACAGAACAGTCTGTAGTAATCTGTAACTAACGCAAACTTCTGGAACTCAAAAAATTCTACCAAAATTAGAAGGCATGGAAAATTTGTTTATTGACCAGAATCAAATGGAATCAGTATTTTATCACGTTCTGGTGACTTTTAACAATTCGGGCACTGAGCGCAAAGTTTCTGGAAATTACAGCAAGATCAAATAACTATCATCCAAGAAGATCCAATAGGTTTAACTTGGCACAAACACTAATTAAAAGATAAAACAACATCTAAACAGAGGATAGATGGATTATTTATTCCTAATAAGCAAGGAAAAATATTGTGTTATCTCCCAACAAGCGCTCTTCTTTAAAGCCTTTTTAGCTAGGCATTAAGATTCAATGATGCTCACAAGAAAGACAAGAATTGAGGCATAGAGAGAGCATTATAAAACATGTGACAAACACACTTAAGTATAACATACTTCCTATGCATAGGCATATTATAGGCAAACAAATTATCGTAGCAAGCAAAAACTAGCATATGCAAGGAAGCGGAAAGGAACAAAAGTAATCTCAACATAACGAGAGGTAATTTAGTAACATGAAAATTTCTATAACCATATTTTCCTCTCTCATAATAATTACATGTAGGATCATAGGCAAACTCAACAAAATAGCTATCACAAAGTATATTCTCAACACGATCCACATGCATGCAAAGTTGATACTCTTCCAAAATAGTGGGATCTAAAGTTGACACTCTTCCGAACCCACTTTCAATATTATTGCAAACAATATTATCATTCTCATATTCATCATGGGGCTTAAATAAAATTTCAAGATCATAAGAAGAATCACCCCAATCATGATCATTGCAACAAGTAGTAGACATAGCAAAACTAGCATCCCCAAGCTTAGGGTTTTGCATCTTATTAGCACAATTGACATCAAAAGAATTTATAATAAAATCATTGCAATCATGCTTTTTATTCAAAAATCTATCGTGAGTCACTTCATGGATTTCAGGCAAAACCTTATAAAGATAATCTAGTGCATCCAAATCACTAGGAACTGGTTCATCATAATTGGATCTCTTAAAAAGATTGGCAAGCGGACGAGGATCCATAGATATTGGCTTCTTTGTTTTGGAATAAATACTCAACTATTTCAACCAAACGAGCCAAGTAAGACATCAAGGCAAACGAAAAGAGAGGGCGAATAAAATGGCAAGGGTGAAGTGGGGGAGAGGAAAACGAGAGGAAAATGGCAAATAATGTAATGTGAGAGATAGGGATTGTGATGGGTACTTGGTATGTTGACTTTTATGAGACTCCCGACAACGGCTCCGAAATCCTTCTTGCTCGTCTTGAGCTTGCGTTGGTTTTCCCGAAGAGGAGAGGATGATGCAGCACAGAGCGTAAGTATTTCCCTCAGTTTTTGAGAACCAAGGTATCAATCCGGTGAGGGCCACGCACAAGTCCCTCGTACCTGCACAAAACGATAGCTACTCGCAACCAACGCGATTAGGGGTTGTCAATCCCTTCACGGTCACTTACGAGAGTGAGATCCGATAGAGATAATATTTTTTGGTATTTTTGGTATAGAGATGCAAAGTGAAAAGTAAAGGCAAAGTAAAACAAAGCAAGTATAAAAGTGATGGAGATTGATATGATGAGAATAGACCCGGGGGCCATAGGTTTCACTAGTGGCTTCTCTCAAGAGCATAAGTATTCTACGGTGGGTGAACAAATTACTGTTGAGCAATTGACAGAATTGAGCATAGTTATGAGTATATCTAGGTATGATCATGTATATAGGCATCACGTCCGTGACAAGTAGATCGAAACGATTCTGCATCTACTACTATTACTCCACTCATCGACCGCTATCCAGCATGCATCTAGAGTATTAAGTTAAAAACAGAGTAACTCCTTAAGCAAGATGACATGATGTAGAGGAATAAATTCATGCAATTCGATAAATACCCCATCTTGTTATCCTCGATGGCAACAATACAATACGTGCCTTGCAACCCCTTCTGTCACTGGGTTGGGTCGGCAGCTGCATGCGAACGGCGGCGGAGGCTTGGTTGGAGTGGACCTGGCGGTGGCCCTGCTGGCGTCCTTGGTGAGGTCCTTGCCGGGCGGCCCGGCAAGGCTCTTGCCATGTGGCCCGGCAAGGGTCTTGCCGTGGCGCGCTGACGTCCCCGGCAAGAACCTTGCTGGAGGTCTGGTGGACTTCCTCGGCAAGTATCTTGCCGAGTACAATCGTCTTCTAATCCCCATCTGATCTTGAATATGTCTTCACAAAGATCTGCATGCCACCATAGGGGTGCCTTCCCGAGCCCTGGCCCCACGCGGATGATGGCATTGGGGACCGTGGGCTCAAGGGTGGCTCGCGCTGCTGGTGTGGGGCGGCCTGCCACGGCAAGGGTCTTACCGGGGCTGCTGAGGCTGCCCCGGCAAGTGTCTTGCCGGGGGATCATGCTTCGTCCCTCTGCTCTTTGTGGTCTTGGCCTTGGCGTCGCTCTGTTCGTCTTGGGCTTCGGTCTTACCTTGACTTACCTCCTCAGCTCTTCTTGGTGCGACCGCGGGCGCGGCTCCGACTGCCCGTGCACAGGTAAAGGGGTACAAAAAGGCGCCCCTCTTTTTGTACACCGACAACTCCTGGTAGTACCAGGAGGGGCGTCGCCGCGTTCCTGCCATCACGAACCAGTCGCCAAGGCAGTCTGTTGATAAGTGGGTCGCTCTCGGGTATTGACAACCCCGTTCGGTTCTCCGTCTTGCCCGCCTTGCTCCGGGGGCCAGTACCAGTACCCGCGCCTACGGTAGGCATGGCTAGAGGGCCACGACTTGCGCCAGAGCGAGCGTCGTTGCTGCGGCTACGCCTGCTAGTGCGGCAGGGAGATAGAGACAAAATGTTCCCTCCACCCGCGGCTTGCGGGTTATGCCCGTCGAGATGTTGTTGATGCTGCCCCCTCCCCCCGGCGCCTCCCGCTCCAGCTTCGTCCAAGGGGGACACAATGATGGCTGCGCCAGTCGTGTCTCCCATGGTATCAGCCTCACCTAACAACGCCGTGGCACCAATGACGTCAATGGCCACGTGCAAGGGGGCCTTTGAAGTGGAAGGGTGCGTAGTCATGCCGGGTATCTTCTTGGGCGCCATGGATGAATACGATGATGAAGATGATGGACGCGCTGTACACAACCTCGGGTTCATGCAAGCGATTCCCCCTACCTGGCGCGCCAAAGATGTCGTGGGAGAACATGGTCACCTATGGGGCCACCGGCCCCTTTGTGGTTCAGCAAGGGGGAGATCACGTTGCACAAAGAGTGGAGACCATGATGCAACACGATAATGGTGACACTGGTGATTTTTACCAAGGTTCGGGCCGTTGGGAAGCATAAAGCCCAACTCCTGCTTTGGTGGATTGGATGGAGGAACTCATGAACACGCAGCGCTCCAGCCCGGCAAGGTGGCCTCGGAGAGAGCTGCTACGCGCGTACAAGTGGGCAAGGGTCCGAATCCCTTTCCAGTTAGCCTTGGACCTCCTTCTATAGCTCAAGGGGTAACCATAGTGGCAAAACTGTCTTTATCAGGTGATTAGATAGCTAACAGTGCTATCAAACCTAACTCTGGCTATTAGGACAAAGTGCATTAAATGCCATGCTAGATGTCATGCTGAGGGTGAAACCCCGCAAGCCTGTCATGCCGCTTAATCGTCTTCCACTTATCTGTTCGACACACCTCTGGATGGGTGTCATATGAGGATAATATGTCTTCCAACGGGCCGCCACGTGCTTAGTGGAAGCCACTTAATCATCTGGAGGCTCGACACCGCATTGATAAGTGATTTGCATTGTTGTGCGGTGGAGAGGTGGTGCCTTGGCTGGAGTTCTTGCCCTTCTTGCCCTTGTTGACTTGGTCTTCTTTATTCGCTCCTTGATCTCAAAAAGAACGGTTTCTATGGCTTGGCCTTGCTTTGCATGTTGTTGCCGGACATGTGATGCCAGCATGACTGTGTATAAGTCCGGGAAACGAATGTGAATGTTTGTTGCACCAACAAGTAAGCAGCAAGAAGGATTGATCTATCGGGTTCAGTTAGCAGCTGTGAAGGAATCACTCGGGTTCAGTTAGCAACGAAGGGATCGATCAGGTTTAGTATGTAGTGCGATGGAGTGATCGCTCAAGTTCAGTTAATAGTGCGAGGGCGAGATTGATCGCTCGATTTCACTAAGTGAACGCCTCACTCAACTTCAGTTAGCGAACACGGCTCGCTGACATGAGGGCGTACTAGAAATGTGCAATCAATTGCATCGCTTGGGCCTGACCACCCACCGTACACCGGGAACTCCTCGAAAATTTCCTCGCTCTCACTTCTACCATGATTTTTTATGTCATGGACGGCCAAAAGAATGTCATGCAGGTGCATCTCCGGTCCGCCCAGGACAAAAAAGCCCATTTTCTGTCATAATTTTTTGTCATAGAATTAGGAGCCCACCACATCTATGATGATACGTGTTTTTATCACAATTATCATCATAGAAGTGTCATATCCATGACAGAAGAAGTATTCATTTGGACCATAATGTCTCGAATGTGTCTTTTTTTGTAGTGAAGATTGCTCAAACAGTCATCAAAAGAAGTTCCGTCTACAAAAAAATCATCCATGAAGATCTAAACAATTTTCTCACATAAGTCAGAGAATATAGCAGTCCTACATCTTTGAAATGTAGCAGGTGCATTACATAAACCAAAAGGCATACATCTATAAGCATAAGTTCCAAAGAACAAGTAAAAGTAGTTTTCTCTCGATCTTCTAGTGACACAGGTATTTGATGGAAACCAGAACATGAATCTAAGAAACAAAAGTGTGTGTGCTTAGATAATCTTTCTACTATTTGGTTAATGAAATGCAAAGGATAATGATCTTTTCGAGTAGCTTTATTCAATTTTCTAAAATCAATTACCATCCTATAACTTGTTACAATTCTTGTTGGATAAGTTCATTTTTATCATTAGGAACAACAGTGATGCCACCTTTCTAAGGGACGCAATGAACTTGACTTACCCATCTACTACCAGCTAAATTACAGCTGCTTCCAAAAGCTTTAATATTTTAGTTCTTACCGCATCCTTCATCCAATGATTCAAGCAATGTTGATGATCAACAACTGGTTTGGCATCAGGCACCACATTAATCTTGTATTGATATAGAGTAGGACTAATGCCCATAAGATCATCAAGAGTTTATCCAATTCCTGCACAATGTTTCAAAGTTTTCAGTAATCTCTTTTCTTCGTGCACTAAAAGGTTAGCATTGATAACAATATGATATATCTTCTTTTCACGTTGATAAGCATATTCCAATGAATCTAGCTAAGAGTTTGTTTAATTCAAACACGGGGTTGCCCTTAGGTGTAGGAGGATTTCCCAAAATTTCAACTGGCAAACTATGCAAGATAGGTGCTTGCCCAAAGAATATTCCATCTATTTCATTTCTTTCATTCATATGCATATCATTTTCATGATATAACAAATATTTCTCTAAAGTATTGGTAGGAGGAACGACAATACAAGCAAGAACAGTAATATCATCTTTATTAGGTAAACCTTTATGATGAGGTTGTCTAGTGAACTTAGAGAAATTAAATTCATGAGATACGTCACCAAATTTAACCTTAACTTTCTCTTTAACACAATCAGTTTTAGCATTAACGGTATTCGAAAAGGGTCTAGCAAATATAATGGGACAAAAGTTATTTTGTTGTGATCCGAGTACTAGAAAATTAGCAGGATCCTTAATATTACCACACAATGCTTCAACATCTCTAACAATTCCAAGAGGTGAAATGGTATACCTATTTGCAAGCTTAATAATAACATCAATCTCTTCTATCTCTGCAGGTGAAATTTCATGCATAACTTCTTGATAGACAGAGAAATGAATAACACTTATAGTAACATCCATGTCACATAAACCATCATAGCAATGATCTCCAATTTTAACAGAAACAACAGGCATGCCAAGAACTTTCTTATTATTATCTAACATATATATCTCCTTCATTTCTAAAAGGTTTCGCAATTCTAGCAGCTTCATCAGTATTATCAACCAAGAGACCTTTAACCATTGCAATAGGAGGTTCTACTTTAATTTATTCAGAGGGTTTAGGTGCTCTAATATTACTTTTATGAATCAAGTTGTAGCCTTAGCATTTTCCTTAATGCTAACAAGGAAAGGAGGATTCTCAAAGCAAGTAGCACGCACAACAGTATTGGTAGTATAAGCAAGTGTTTCAGTTTTAGCAATAATTGGTTCTTCATGAATATCTTTAATGGGTGGATGAAACTTAAACCGCTTCTCCTTAGAGCGATCAACTCAGTATCAAATGATTCACAAAATGTAGCTACTATCTCAAAGTCAAGTCCATATTTTGCACTAATTAGCTCATGAAAAACAACTATGTCTACGAAAGACTTAACACAATCAAATTCAAAATTTATACCCGACTCATTACCTGTGTCAATTTCTCAATCTTGAAAGTTGTGTTTAATTCTTTCAATAAGACCATTTAAATTCAATACTTCTTTTTGAGAAAGAACCGGCAAATGAAGAATCAAGCATTATTCTATCATTATGAGAAAGCCGGGCATAAACTTTATGTATAATCATATCTCTAGAAAGCTCATGATCGGGGCATTTGAGCATCATGTCCTGAAGCCTCCCCCAAGATTGAGTGATACTTTCTCCTTGGCAAGGCCAAAAGTTACAAATATAATTCCGATCACCATGAAGTGCATAGGATAAAAAAATTGATGGAATTCTAGCTTCACTCGGTTCCAGTCCCATGTTTCATGTCCATCCAATAGCATGTACTATGCAAATGCCCTTCCCTCCAAAGATAAAGGGAATAATTTCTTCTTAACTCCATCTCCTGATAAACCTGCAATCTTAAACAGTCCACAATGTTCATCCATATAGATTAAGTGCATATCAAGATGTATTGTTCATCTCCTGCATAGGGATTAGCATTCAATTTTTCCATAATACCAACTGGGATTTTGACGAAGTGAACTCCCGTAAGATCCCTCGGTAGGCTTCATGACGAGACCAGAAGTACCGGAAAGAGTCTAGACACACAATTTACCTAGGTTCGGGCCTCCGAAGAGTAATACCCTACGTCCTGCTTTGTTTTCGTATTAATGGTGAGAGGATACCGCATGTAGAGGATTACAATGGTGAACGATCTGTCTACCGAGAGTTTGTTCTAGATTGGATCCCTAATGAGGGCCCTAGACCGCCCTTTATATAAATAGGAGATGTCTAGTGTTTACATGGAGAAGATATCGGATCGATCTGGCCCTGCCTTGAGGCATACGTGAACTTGCCCTTTCCTTCTTAGGGTTCCGTGATGCTCTCTAGGCCTGGTGGTCCCTAGTCGAAGTAGAGGCCGGGCTCCTTTACGTTAGGCACCCTTGGTCTGGGACCCCGTTAGTAACCCCCGAGCTTCGCGGAGAACGCGAGCATCCGGGCTCAGAGATCTCCGTTGGGCTCTTCTTCTCATGCCTCCGGCCTCCTGAACTCCCTGTTGGGAGGTCTTGTCCTGCTTCGCGTTCGTGATGCCACCGCGTCGGTTTTGGACGACTGGGACGGTCAGAGCCTAGCGGGCTGGCCCACTAGTCGCACGGTTATTGTCCCGCGCATGGTTCATTGTCCTGCTTCCTTAAATACAACGGTCACGTGGTCGCCTTGGTGCTTGCCTGACACTTCTTCTCTCCCACCGTGCGTCTTGCTTACCCCTTCTGCATCACCAGCGTTGGTGCCTTCGTTGGAGAACTATGGCCTCCATCCCTTTCCTCTTTCAGGATGGGCGATCCGCCCGACCCCGTGCCGCCGTGTCTGCCGCATCCGCCCGTGTGGGCCAACGAATGGGAGCGCTGCTCCGTTTCGCGATCCCAACTAGAGCAGTTGGGAGGAAGGGGCTTCTCCAGGAAATTACCAAGATAGGTTGGATGGCGCCTAGATGAGGGACAAAGTTCCACGGCCGCTCCGCTAGAACCAGGTGGTGCACGTGGCGTTCATCCACCGTGGGTTGCGGCTCTTGCTTAGCTTGTTTACTAGGGACGTGCTGGCCCTCTATGATCTGCAGCTGCATCACCTGATGATATGTCTCTAACATATCTATTTTTTTTATTGTTCCATGCTATTATATTATCAATCTTGGACGTTTTACATACATTTATTAGCAACTTTATATCATTTTTTGGGACTAACCTATTAACTTAGTGCCCAGTGCCAGTTGCTGGCTTTTGCTTGTTTTTACTTTAAAGAATATCAATACCAAACGAAGTCCAAATGCCACAAAACTTTTTGGAGATTTTTTTGGGTAGTAAAGGACCCTGGAAACTTCTGGAGGCCACGAGAAGATGGGCCAGTGGCCCACTAGGCACCAGGGCGCGCTAGGGGCCTATGGCGCGCCCTGGTAGGTAGTGGGGCCCAAGTGGCTCAGTTTGACCTACCTCTGCCTCTATAAATACTTTAAAAACCAAAAACCCTTAGGGGAGTCAACGGAATACTTTTTCCGCTACCACAAGTTCCAGAACCACGAGATCCAATCTAGAGGCCTTTTCTGACATGGAGGGGTCCTTCATCCTTGTTGCCGCACCGATGATGCGTGAGTAGTTTACCACAGACCTATCAGTCCATAGTTAGTAGCAAGATGGCTTCTTCTCTCTTTTTGATCTTCAATAGAATATTCTCCTTGATGTTCTTGGAGATCTGTTTGATGTAATTCTTTTCTCGATGTGTTTGTTGGGATCCGATGGATTGTGAGTTTATGATCAGATCTATCCATGAATATTATTTGAGTTTTATCTGAACTCTTTTATGCTTGATTGTTATAGCCTCGTATTTCTTCTCCAATTTATTGGTTTTGTTTGCCAACTTTATTCACTGGTACAATGATGTGCTAAACAAACGGTTTTTAACCCCTTTCCACGACGGCATTTGGAACCGTTGCCAAGTGAGTGTGGGCGATAGGGGGGGTCCTTTCCACACTACCCAGAAATCATCGGGGATAGGCCCTCCTGGGACCCAGGCTGGGGCCGTGTGCGATTGGGCGAGGCTTCGAGAGTGTAGGACCTTGAAGTATGTCTAGAGGGGGGGTTATTAGACTACTTGACCAATTAAAAACTTAGCCTTTTCCCAGTTTTAGAGTTTGGCAGATTTTAGCTATCTTAGGACAAGTCAAGCAATCATCACACAATTCAAGCAAGCATGCAAAGAGTGTATGAGTAGCGGAAATTAAAGCATGCAACTTGCAAGAAAGTAAAGGGAAGGGTTTGGAAGATTCAAACGCAATTGGAGACACGGATGTTTTTGGCGTGGTTCCGATAGGTGGTGCTATCGTACCTCCACGTTGATGGAGACTTCAACCCACAAAGGGTAACGGTTGCTCGAGTCCACGGAGGGCTCCACCCACAAAGGGTCCACGAAGTAGCAACTTTGTCTATCCCACCATGTCCGTCGCCCACGAAGGACTTGCCTCACTAGCGGTGGATCTTCACGAAGTAGGCGATGTCCTTGCCCTTACAAACTCCTTGGTTCAACTCCACAATCTCGTCAGAGGCTCCCAAGTGACACCTAGCCAATCTAGGAGACACCACTCTCCAAGAAGTAAAAAATAGTGTGATGATGATGAACTCTTTGCTCTTGTGGTTCAAATGATAGTCTCCCCAACACTCAACTCTCTCTCATAGGATTTGGATCTGGTGGAAAGAAGATTTGAGTGGAAAGAAACTTGGGGAAGGCTGGAGATCAAGATTCATATGGTAGGAATGGAATATCTTGGTCTCAACACATGAGTAGGTGGCTCTCTCTCAGAAATGGTAAGTTGGAAGTGTAGGTTTGTTCTGATGGCTCTCTCCGTGAATGAAGAGGAGGTGGAGGGGTATATATAGCCTCCACACAAAATCTAACCGTTACACACAATTTACCAATCTCGGTGGGACCGAATCAACAAACTCAGTCAGACCGATTTAGTAAACCTAGTGATCGTTAGGGTTTTCGGTGGGACTGAATTGCATCTCAGTAGGACCGATATGGTTAGGGTTAGGGCATAACGTAATCTTGGTAAGACCGATTACACAAACTCGGTGAGACTGATTTTTGTAATTAGCTAACCAGAGAGTTGGTCGGGTAAACTCGTGGGACCGATTCGCTCTTTCGGTGAGACCGATTCGCTCTTTCGGTGAGACCGAAACGTTATGAAAGGGAAACATAAAGTTTACATTGCAATCTCGGTGGGACCGATCCGCTCTTTCGGTGAGACCGAAAAGTTACGAAAAGGAAATAGAGAGATTACAATCCCATCTCGGTGAGACCGAGATCCCTATCGGTAGAACCGATTTGCCTAGGGTTTGTGGCAGTGGCTATGACATTTGGAATCGGTGGCGCCGGATAGGAAGAATCGGTGAGGCCGATTTTGGCTTTAGGTTTCGGTCATATGTGGATGTGAGAAAGTGGCTGAGGGTTTTGGAGCATATCACTAAGCACATGAAACAAGAGGCTCATTAAGCAACACCTCATCCCTCCTTGATAGTATTGGCTTTTCCTATAGACTCAATGTGATCTTGAATCACTAAAATATAAAATGAAGAGTCTTGAGCTTTTGAGCTTGAGCCAATCCTTTGTCATTAGCATTTTGAGGGATCCACTTTCATCATCCATGCCATGCCATTCATTGAGCTTTCCTGAAATGTTCATCTTGGAATAGCATTAGCTCAATGAGCTATATGTTTTTATGAATTACCAAAACAACCTAGGGATAGTTGCGCTTTCAATCTCCCCCTTTTTGGTAATTGATGACAACATATAGATCAAAGCTTCGACAAATGATAATAAGATTGAAATACATCGTCGCTTTGAGAAGTATGTGATAAGCAAGAGCTCCCCCTAAATTTTTGCATAGTTTACGATTTGCTTTGGACTGCAAATGCACAAGGAATTAGGCTCATGGGTTACTCTTCCATGTCACATACATCTTGGTGGGCGCTCAAAATGATCTGGATTGAATACATGCACTCATCACCAAGCACAGTGAATGATCACATAGGATAGATAAGATAATATCATCAAACATGCATAAGTGTAGCTTATGATCAAACACATGATCATCAATGTCTCACAAACATAGTATCTCAAGCAATCAAAAGCAAAAAAGTTTAAAACCACCAAATCAAGAGAGAACAAAAGCAACACTCTCTCTCTCTCTAAAGCCTATGATCTATACATTTTCTCCCCTTTGGCAACAAGTTACCAAAAGTTCATAGAAAATGCATAGTGCTAGATCGACTCTCGGGCTTGATCTTGGTGGTGGTATCCGGATAGCGCCGAGGACAGAAGGCTTGAGTTGAAGTAGATGGAGCTGGAGCTGGTGTAGGTCTGGAGCTGGTGGCACCGAGGCTGTAGCTGGTGCAGATGAAGTGGCTCGGTGTCGAGGAACTGCACAGCAGATGACCTCTGGGTTCTAGGCACTCTGGCAAATGCATCAGTTGTTGTTTTGCCCTTCCTCTCCTGCATGTCATCCTGTATTTGCTCCACAGCAGACTGAATCTCAGTTACTTTCACATCTAAGTCATAGAACTTTTGTTCCATGATTCTTCCAAGCTCTCCTGATTTTGAGTGAGGGTGGCCAATCCCTTCTCAATCCTCAGTATTGATGCTATTAAGTATCCAAGCTGCTCCTGCTTGTTCTTCAAGAAATACTCAGATGCCTCCTCTTGAGTTGGCATCCTGGCAGCCTTCTCCTTCCTTGCCTTCTCCTTCTTCTCTTGTGCTTGAACTGACGATGGATCATTCTCATTCATGACAACCTCATTGTCCTCAAAGTCTGGATAAATTGGAAAATGTTCTTTATCCAATAGATATTTGCCTGTGCCCATCTTTGAGTTAATCAACTCCTGGATCTGAGAGGCATATCCACAACTTCTCTTTTGGTCTGCTGCAGTCCTCTTAATGGTTTCAACCATAAGGCTCATGACTTTGAATTTCTGTGGCACATCAAACAAATGCAACATGTTGATTGCATGCCCTCTAATCATGTTGTGGTCACCAGACTTAGGCAGTAGAGTATGCCTTATGATGCAGTTGATAGTTGGTAGCCCTGATAGAAGGAAGTGGACTGATCCAAACTTATGTGTCTCAATGGCTGTGTCTGGGATCTCCTTGTACATGTGTGCCATGGAATTGTGGTCCATTTTCTTCTTGGCATATACATCCAGGTCATCTTCATTCTCCTCTGGGGCATTTATCAGCTTTGCCCACTCCTCAACAGTTGACTGGTACCTTGTATCTTCAGACATCCACACTATCCTGCCATCTGGATAAAAGTGTGTTGTGGAGTAGAACTGCATGATAAGTTCATCGTTCTAGTTGGTGAGCTTTTGCCCAACGAAGTCTGCAACTCCAACAGCAACAAAACTGTCTTGCACTCCAGGATAGTGCTCTACATTTTCTTTCATGTAGGTCCAGTCGACCCACCTCATATCACACACTATGGGCTTCTTATCCAGCAGAATAGTCTCATAAAAGTCCTGCTTGTTCCTTGGTGTGGAACACGTAGTCCACAGCAGTTCTTCTCCTTGTGTCATATGGATCTGTCATCCTCCATAGCCTCAACCCATTGTCTCTTCTCGATCTTCATGTCCTCGCCACAGGATGGGCATCATTGTGGTCTGGTATCTTGGGCTTGAGCTTCCTCAGAACTTGTCCTTCTTCATCTTCTTCATCAGCAACCTTAGGCACTGGGGCCTTGTTCTTCTCAGCAGCTGGAATACTCCTGGTATTCCTCTTTGGTGCTGACTTGGCCTTGGGGGCAGCTTTGGGTGCTTCCTTGGGCTTAGATGTGGCAGCCCCTGATCTTATAGCATCACCCATAAGCTTTGGTGCCTTGGGTGCCGGTGCAGCAATCTCTTCTTCCTCTTCCATCATGGAAGGCTTCCCAATAACTCTGACTGTGGTCTTCTTGACCCTTTCTTTCCTTTTCTTTCCTTCAGCAGCAGCTGGCTCTTTGGGATCAGGCTTTTCTGGAATTTGAGTTGATGCTCTGACCTTTGGCATAGGTGTCCTCTTGGCAGGAACCTTCCTATTGAGTCCGAGCTTTGTGCTATGTCTTGAGCCATACTCCTTTTGAGCACTTGCCTTCTTGGAGGTTGCCTCATCCTCTTCTGCCCTATAATCCTCATCTTTAGAATCTGAGGTTTTCTTCTTCCTTTGCCTGGTGGCAGCTTTAGGCAAATTGCTAGGGGTGCTCCTGCTGCCTTCATTTGAAGTGCTGGAGGGACTAGTGCCCTCACTCATGTTCACCTGCTCCTCTGACCTGTTCTGACTGTCACTCGGATCTGACATGCTGCAAACATTGACTGCTGACCCTGTGAAGAGTTGTAGATGAGGTAGAGTGGATGAGCATCACAAAATGCAGATATTTTTGCAAAAGAATGACTCAAAGATTCAGTTTTAGTTTTCCAGAGAAAGAATTTCGGATCAACCGATTTTCAAACTCGGTGATACCGAAGCAGTTTTGGAACCTAAACTGATGAACTTGGTCAGACCGAGTCACAATTTGGTGGCACCGAGACTGCTAGGGTTTCACAAAGTCCTAAAATTGGTCTCACCGATTAGCAATTCTCGGTCAGACCGAGTCTCACTAGTGTAATGGCATAAGCCAAATCGATGGCACCGAGTTTTTCAACTTGGTGGGTCCGAGATGGTTTCAGCGGAAACCTAACCCTAAATTTTTCGAATCAAAACTATTCTAAGGATTACATTGACTGGATAGGAGTGTTTCAATCGTGGCAAGAATCAATAAGAACACAATGTGCTAAGAATCGGACGAGGAAAGCACTGTGATCGAGTCCATACCCTAGTTCAGCGGAGACTCGCTACGACGGCAACGGCGGGGTTGAATTCCGTTGACGGCGGCGGAGACCAGCGACAGGAGGCGGATGGCGACCAGGAGACGACCCGGAGACCACGGAGGCAGAGCGAGCTATTGCGCTGGCGAAGAGGTTCGGAGAAATTTCAAATTTTGCCCGTGACTATATAGCCCGACCACAGCCGGTGTGACCGAAGTGGAACAACTCGGTGGCACCGAGATGCAAAACTGTGTACAGTTATTGCAACTCGGTGTGACCGAAGAGTTCAAATCGGTTGCACCGAGATTGAAAACCTAGATCGACTTAGTGATCTCGGTAAGACCGAAATGGAGGAATCGGTCAAACCGAGAATCACAAAGAAGTTTTGGAAGTTTAAGTCTATGACGAATCGGGGACTCCGAGTGCTCCTCACATAGAGTGGTTCGAATCTGACTTGATCAGATTTTGTGATGTAGCATGAATAGAGTTTGAGACAAGAAAAGCATAGATAGCTAGAGAAGGTTCTTAGGCATTCTTGTCCATCCACTTGGCCAAAGAAAAAGAAGCTAATCAATCAAAACAACAAAGTGGATGTCCTCGAATGAGTAAAGTATGCAACCAACATGCTCACACAATAAGATGGCAAATGAAATATGTGGCAAAGCATGCACAACCGATTCTAGCATCTATCAAACAATTGGCAATGACTAGGTCATCTATATATGAGTATATTGACTTAGGAGTCAAATGATAGACATTTGATCATAGGTCATACTCATCGTTTAAGCTCAAGTGGGGTTACCACTTTTACATAAAGCATTTATGTGTTCACATAATTAGAGTTGCTTTGACTCAATTCTTAGAGTTAAGCTCCCCCTAGATGTGAGATCCCCCCTAAGAGGGATGAACTAACCTTGGGTTTTGTCGTTGATGACTTCATGTAGGTGTTGAAGATGTGGATGCTCAATGTTGATGTAGATCTTTTTGGAGCAGTCCTTTGGAGTGAGTTGCACTTTCAATACCTACATGGGTTAGTCCCACAAGGAACAAACAAGTATATCCATAGACATAGAGTGATGCACACACAAAATGATGTCCATGAAATCATTAGGTTACCTTGTCCCTCGCCTTACCAACATGAGGGTTTGTGACTCCTTGAACTAGTGCAAGATATGGAAGTTGATTGCACTTGTCCTTGCCATAATGATATGAGTGAAATATGTTGCCAGAGTCACCCTCAAGAACTATCTAGCTCTTCTTCTTCGGGATCCACATCATCTTGATGGGAATCCTTGGAGTTGTAGTTGTACTTGATGAGGTAGAACTTGACGTAGTCTTGGGAATCCACTTGACCAAGACCTTAGGTGCCTCTTCAAATGCATCAATCTCTTCTTGAAGCTTGTCCTTGCCTTTGTTCTTTTGGTCTTGTGGTGGAAGATCATCTTGTGCTTTTGTTCCCTTGAAGGAAGTAGGATCATACTTCTCTTGTTGAGGAACAAACTTCGCCTTGGGGTATTGATCTTCTCCCCACTCAACTCCATTGGCATTGAACTTTCGTTCAAAACCAACACCTTGATTCTTCCGGTGCCTTCCTTCCTTGCATACAATTTCCTCGAATTGCTTACTCCCGGCAAGGCTCTTGTATACACCTTTCTCTATAATTCCCTTCAATAAGCTATTTTATTGCTCAAGTGTAACTTGGCTAAGAGAATAATTAGTGGAATCAAGAGAACTACTAGAAGCAACAATACTGGATTTGACATTATTATTGTTACTACTAGAGGAAGAATCTTTCGTGATCTTGTTACTAGACTTGACTTGAGGCATGTAAGTAGATAAGAGTAAACGCTTGGCAATGTAAGAGGAACTTTTCTTACGGAGATCATCATTGATTGCTTTTAAGAACTCATGCTCTTGCTCAAGATTGAGCTTTTCAAAGCGTAACTTCTCATGAGCCCTTAAAAGTTCTCGATGATCTTCGAAGATAGTTTCATGAGCTAACTTAAGAGAGTTTAGTTCTTTAGTTAGATGCTCAATCTTATCCTTATCATTGTCATTCGTTTTATCTTGATTAGCATGATTAATTGATGTTTCATCATAGTATTCATCACTAGAGTTGTCAACAAGTAAATCATCATCCACAAGCAAGTCATCTTCATCACTATTGAAATCAACATACTCAGGATGTGTTACCTTTGGACCTTTGGCCATGAAGCATCTTCCAATTCCTTCATTTGGTGACTCAAATATGTCGTAGGAGTTGGTTGACACAAGTGCTAGACCGGCAACACCTTCATCTTGAGTATGTTCAGAGTCGGAGTGATAGCTTCTCTCAGAGTGATTGTCGGAGTCGGAGCCGGATACCCATTCACCAACATGAGCTTGATGTCTTAATTTTATGTAGCTCTTTGATGACTTGTCCTTCCTTTCCGAATCCTTGCTTCTCTATGAGGGTCTTTGTTCATAACGATCATCTATACTCCTCCTCTCTCTTGGTGGTGATTCTTCTCTTCTACTTCTTCTTTTTGGAGAGTCTTCTCTTCTTTTGTAGGGTGTCGTACACTCATTGGAATAGTGTCCGGGTCTCCCACAATTGTAGCAATTTCGCTCTCGACTAGAAGATCTTTTGTCATTGTAAGACCTTGACTTGGAGCTTCTTTCTTTGCTTCTACTCTTGTAGAATTTGTTGAAGTTCTTCATCATTAAGCTCAATTCTTCATTGAAGGTGTGTTTCTCACTTGATGATGTGGGGGCTTCACTTGAGGCTTTGTAAGAACCACTTGACTTGTCACAAATGAGATTGCCGTCAAGGAATCCAAGTTGGATGTGCTCCAAAGTCAAGAAATCATCACACAATTCAAGCAAGCATGCATAGAGTGTATGATCAGCGGAAATTAAAGCATGCAACTTGCAAGAAAGTAAAGGGAAGGGTTTGGAGGATTCAAACGCAATTGGAGACATGGATGTTTTTGGCGTGGTTCCGATAGGTGGTGCTATCGTGCCTCCACGTTGATGGAGACTTCAACCCACGAAGGGTAGCAGTTCTTGTGAGTCCACGGAAGGCTCCACCCACAAAGGGTCCACGAAGTAGCAACCTTGTCTATCCCACCATGGCCGTCCCCCACGAAGGACTTGCCTCACTAGCGGTAGATCTTCACGAAGTAGGCGATCTCCTTGCCCTTACAAACTCCTTGGTTCAACTCCACAATCTCGTCGGAGGCTCCCAAGTGACACCTAGCCAATCTAGGAGACACCACTCTCCAAGAAGTAACAAATGGTGCGTTGATGATGAACTCCTTGCTCTTGTGCTTCAAATGATAGTCTCCCTAACACTCAACTCTCTCTCATAGGATTTGGATCTGGTGGAAAGAAGATTTGAGTGGAAAGCAACTTGGGGAAGGCTAGAGATCAAGATTCATATGGTAGGAATGGAATATCTTGGTCTCAACACATGAGTAGGCGGCTCTCTCTCAGAAATGGTAAGTTGGAAGTGTAGGTTTGTTCTGATGGCTCTCTCCACGAATGAAGAGGAGGTGGTGGGGTATATATAGCCTCCACACAAAATATAACCGTTACACACAATTTACCAATCTCGGTGGGACCGAATCAACAAACTCGGTCAGACCGATTTTAGTAAACCTAGTGACCGTTAGGGTTTTCGGTGGGACTGACTTGCATCTCGGTAGGACCGATATGGTTAGGGTTAGGGCATAACGAAATATCGGTAAGACCGATTACACAAACTCGGTGAGACCGATTTTGGTAATTAGCTAACCAGAGAGTTGGTCGGGTAAACTCGGTGGGACCGATTCGCTCTTTCGGTGAGACCGAAACGTTACGAAAGGGAAACAGAAAGTTTGCATTGCAATCCCAGTGGGACCGATCCGCTCTTTCAGTGAGACCGAAAAGTTACGAAAAGGAAATAGAGAGATTACAATCCCATCTCGGTGAGACTGAGATCCCTATCGGTAGAACCGATTTGCCTAGGGTTCGTGGCAGTGGCTATGACATTTGGAATCGGTGGCGCCGGATAGGAAGAATCAGTGAGTCCAATTTTGGCTTTAGGTTTAGGTCATATGTGGATGTGAGAAAGTAGCTGAGGGTTTTGGAGCATATCACTAAGCACATGAAACAAGAGGCTCATTAAGCAACACCTCATTCCACCTTGATAGTATTGGCTTTTCCTATAGACTCAATGTGATCTTGAATCACTAAAATATAAAATGAAGAGTATTGAGCTTTTGAGCTTGAGCCAATCCTTTGTCATTAGCATTTTGAGGGATCCACTTAAATCATCCATACCATGCCATTCATTGAGCTTTCCTGAAATGATCATCTTGGAATAGCATTAGCTCAATGAGCTATATGTTGTTATGAATTACCAAAACCACCTGGGGATAGTTGCACTTTCAGAGACCCAATCATTTCCATAGGTATGTACATCCCACACGGTAAACCGAGAAAATTATTTCCGCAGTTATGTACATCCCACACGGTGAATCCCAGAAAATCATTTCCGTAGGTATGTACATCCCACACGGTGAATCCCAGAAAATCATTTCCGTAGGTATGTACATCCCACACGGTGAATCCTAGAAAAACATTTCCGTAGGTGCAAGGGGTAAATAGCTGTTGTAAATTTTGAAATGGCGCAAGGGGTAAAAACAAGTTAAAGAGTTGGTACCATCCTATAGTTTACTGATGTCTTCTTCATTGTGCAAACAAAGATCTTGCTATTATTCGTCACAAGATTCTTCATCCTAAAATCTTTCTAAGTTTCATGACTTGACTTATATTCATGGACATCTCATTTCCCCATACGCAAAATGGGTCGAATAGTGGGTCTAAGCCTCTGACAGCAGGACCTACATGTGCGATACCAAATTGTAAGAAGCCTAAATATTAGAATGATTCCTGCAACTACACAATAATGTGCTGTTAGCCAAAGGACCCTGCTTGAACAAACCTCGATGGTAAACCGCAGAATATGTATTGAGTACAGCCAAATTTGATTGGTGTCACATGCATAACAATAAAAAATTCTACCCACAGCAAATGAAAATCAAATTGTAGAACTGAACCAACCATTTAAATGGACAGTAGACCAAATGAACAAAAATAGTTAACTAAGCACGACATTGCAGAATAGAAACATGTACTAGAAGATAAGACAGTTAAGAAAACAAAGAATGCTTGAGAGCAGTACTACGAAATGTAGCAATTGTCGGACCAAAGTGTTAACTGAACATTACATTTCAGAGGACCAAACTATTAACTGAACAACAGATTGCATATTAACATTACAGAGGAGAAATCACTAGAAGGCACTGGCGGTGGCCTCGAGAAAACATCACGGACTGTATTTTGAAGTAGACAACTGCGTGGCGGTGTCGACGGTAGCCTCGAAGAAGAGGTGCTCCTTCAAGATCTGGCGATCGACATGCATGGCAGCCATAACGACCTTGTTCGCGCATGCGGCTACATGCTACTGAGCTCCATGTTATATTGCATGCAAAATGGCTGTGGGTGGCGCTTAATTGGAGGAGGGGGGCAGTGATTTCGGTGAAAGGTGTCGCTCCGTCGGTCGGGGCATGTGGGACGGGAAATGAGGAGGATGGTGTGGGTGGGGTGTGGATTACCTGACCATATCGACGAGGCCGCGCAACAAGAAGAAGGGTCGGCAGTGAGGAGGTCGCGCAGCAAGAAGAAGGGTAATCAGCGAGGAGGCGGCGCTGCAAGAAGAAGGGTCGCCGACGAGGAGGTGGCGCTGCAAGAAGAAGGGTAGCCGATGAGGAGGGGGCGCTACAAGAAGAAGGGTCATCGGCGAGGAGGCTGAGCTGCCAGTAAGCAGCAGTGAAGGTTTGAACTTGGAAAGCAAGGAGGAACAGTGGAAATGTGGCTTTTGGTAGGAGGGAGGGGGTGGGGAGATAGATATTTCCATGGTGGCAAATTTTTTTCGCTCGGTGCCGCGAGAAACTGGCGCGCAAGTGTGGTTCAAGTGGGGGTGGTGGACTGTAGATGACGAAGCTTCCTGCGTAAGCCAGACAAGACGGTGCGCCAAGATATTTTATATTGCATCCCACACAAATTCTTTCTAGTAAACTGTTTGTGATATATACCTGATATTTTTTCATTATGTTTTGAAAAACAAAATGGTGTTACGGAGGGAAAGGATGGTGTTTGAATTGCTAGAACATTTACGTACAGTGAACATGCAACTAGTACATGAGTGTCGTGTTTAAATTTGGAATTATTCCGGGTTCGTTTGGCATTTTTATACATTAATTAAGTTTCTCGGCATTTAATGTACATAATTCAAATTTGAAATAGAAGCACATGCTCCAATGCACCAAAGTTTGTTGAAAAATCACATGTGTGTCTTTGTGTGAATTTATAGGTCCCATGCGAGAAATGGGAATGCAATTCAAACATCTAGGCGTCGTGGCTCGGCCGGAATGATTGAGAAACTTTGTTTTTTAATTCCTATAAATCCAACATGGCTGGAAATCATGAAACTTGGCATGGTGTCATGACATGGCACCAACATGTTAGAGTAAATTTTTTGGCCAAATTGGGACAAGCTTTGCCGAAAGCTTCCTGGAAACCGGCTTCCCTCAAGAAGGCTCTTGGTTCCGAGAGGGAACGTGTCACGTCAGTGTGCGAAACTACATACGTACACTGCCTTCTCCCGCCTTAATTTTTTTACACTAGCAGATTAGACCAAATAGAAGTATCGTGCTAAATTTTGGAATTATTCCGGGTTTGTTTAGCCTTTTTTATACATTAAATGAGTTTCTGGGAATTTAATGTGCATAATTCAAATTTGAACTACAAGCACATGCTCCGGTGCACCAAAGTTGGTTGAAAAATCACATGTGTGTCTTTGGGTGAATTTATAGGTCCCATGCAAGAAATGTGAATGAAATTCAAACATCTAGGCGACGTGGCTCGGCCGGAAAGATTGAGAAACTTGGTTTTTTAATTCCTGTAAATCGAAAACACTCTTGAAAATCATGAAAGTTGGCATGGTGTCATGACATGGCACCAACATGTTACGGTAATTTTTTCGGCCGAATTGGGACTGTCGGCGTTCTGGGAACGGGTGTCCCCAGACTTGCCTGCCTGCAGCCCACGGTGTGGCTCCACCAGTGGCCTGGTCCGACCCATCTTCACCAGCAAACACTCAAGACCCTCGCGAGGCGGACGACACAAGACCTCCTCAGGGGCGGCCTCACTAGGCTGGCTCACGAGGGGCGGAGAGATCAAGGCGAGGGGCACCTCGTTAGGTTCCCGTGACGTGATCAGTGATGACCAAGGCCAGGCGGGCGCCAGCGGGCGCAGAGTACTCATTGCCTCTTTGGTGCTAATGGGGCAAGCGCAGGCGAGGAGTCCCGAGGCATCAGGCAAAGATTTCCATACCGGTGCAACGAGACCAGGACCAGTAGGACGGTAGGACGGAGGTCATCCCGGAGCCCGCGATAGCGTCACCACCAGAGCCTTTGGCAGGCAAAGACCACCTTTTGTCAGGATAGCTTATACTAGTTGTCCCCCTTCAAATTGGCCATTGTGGGATCCCTTCCCGCCTAACATTTGGGTAGAGGACCCGGGCCTCTTTAAATAGGACTAGCCACCACCTTAGAAGGGGACGGATCATTCAGATCATCCTCAACCAGACAAGCTCACGGAGCCCAAGAACACCTCTCCTCAGGAGGTTGTTCCTCCCTTGTACTTGTTCATCCTTAGCCTACGAGGCAATCCACCACACCACACTAGAGTAGGGTATTACACCACATTGGTGGCCTGAACCAGTATAAACCCTGTGTCCCTTGTTCTTCGAGTTCGACGTGCTGAGCCTAGAGATCGTGGTGAGTGAGTGAGCTAGGGGAGGGAGAAATCTTCATGCGCACCGCAGTGTTCGAACCTTAAGGGTTTTTCTGGAACCCAAAATCCATCATTTGGCGCGCCATGTAGGGGTGCGCTAAAGCTTTTCTTCCATCGATCCACGCTGCACCACCTCCGCGCCTTGTCCCCATGGCCGGCGTTGCTCCTCCTGCTGGGATGACGGACGCCCACGACGGTGCCAGGGGGCTCAGAGTCCTTGCCCCCACCTCGTGACGGGTACAGTGGCCGCCCAAGTTCAAGCCGGAGATGCCGCCGTGTTACGATGGCGTGGCGGACCCGTCGGCCTTCCTGCTGGCATATGAAGAGGCCGTCCTGAAGGCTGGGGGTGCCGACAAGGTCATGGCCCACTGGCTTCCCGTGGCCCTCGTTGTAGCACCACGCGCCTGGCTGCTCACCCTCCCAGGATCCTCAGTGGCATCTTGGGAGGAGCTGCGCGGCCTCTTCGTCGCGCGCTTTGTGGCACCGGCGCCCCTCGCCGCCGCAACCCTCCTCGGCGGCTCGCAAGCGCCGCCCTCGGACCGTCACACCAAGCAGTTCTTTCGTCAGATCGGCGTCGCTACCGTGCAGCAAGGAGCTCCCCCGGGTTGGGCGGCGCCCAAGGCCGACCTCACCTTTGACTCGGGGTATCACCCCGTCACCAGCGTCGGCTCGGGCGTGCTCCCAATGCTTTGCACGCCCACCATATGCAACGTAGTTGTCACCAAGACCCGCATCGACGGCGATGCCGGCCTCAACATGCTTTCCATGGAGGCTTTTAGCCTTCTTCACGTACCATTCGGACGGCTCCGCCCCAGCAAGCCCTTCTCCGGGGTCGGCGGCGGCTCCGCCAGCCCCCTGGGGCAGATCCGCCTTCCTGTGACCTTTGGCACCCGCGACAACTACCGCACCGAGCTCGTCGACTTCGACATCGCCCATATCGGCCTCCCATACAACGCCATCCTCGGGTACCCGGCTCTGGCTTAGTTTGTGGCGGCAACTCATCCGGCCTACAACCTCATGAAGATGCCCGGGAGTGAGGACGTCCTCACCATAGTTGGAGACACCAAGGAAGCTCTGGAGGTGCTCAAGCTTGCCCTCAAGACCATCGCCGCAGCGCGACTGGCTTACGAGGCCACTCCTGGAGCTAAGGGGGCCGCGCCAGCAAAGAAGAAGCAGTTGTTCACTCAAGATCGGGCCGAAACTAAGCAGGTGCCGGTTGAGGAAGATGGGTCCTCAAGAGCCACCTTCACCATAGGCGCCAACCTTGACCCGGATCAAGAGGAGGAATTGATGAGCTTCCTGCACGCGAACAAGGATGTATTCTCCTGGGAACCCAAGCAGCTAGTAGGGGTCCCGAGGGGGGTGATCGAGCATCACTTGAGGGTGTGCCCCAATGTGCGCCGTGTGAAGCAGAAGGTGCGGCGATAGTCCATGGAGAAGCAGTCCTTCATCATCTAGGATACCCGCAAGCTGGAGGCAGCAGGTGTCATTCGCGAGGTTCGGTACCCTGAGTGGCTGGCGAACCCCGTTGTCGTACCGAAGAAAGGCGGGAAGGAGCACATGTGTGTCGACTTCACCAACCTCAACAAGGCCTATCCCCAAGACCCGTTCCCGCTTCCGCACATCGAGCAGATTGTCGACTCCACCGCCGAGTGCGACCTGTTGTGCTTCCTGGACGCGTTCTCAGGCTTTCACCAGAACAAGATGGTAGTGGAGGATGTGGAGAAGACAGCCTTCCTGACCCCGTGGGGGTGTACTGCTACACTTGCATGCTGTTCGGGCTGCGCAATGCAGGTGCGACCTTCCAGCGGCTGATGCACATCGCCCTGGGACAGCAGCTCGGGAGGAACGCTGAAGCCTACGTCGACGACATCGTGTAAAATCTCGGGAGGCGAGAACCTTGAATCAGGACCTGGAGGAGACCTTTGCGAGCCTGCGCCAGGTGGACCTGCGGCTCAACCCAGAGAAGTGCATGTTCGGTGTCCCCTCCGGTAAGCTGCTGGACTTCCTCGTGTCCCACGGGGGGATCAAGGCTAACCCGGAGAAGGTCAAGGCGATAGAAGACATGAGCCCACCACAAACTCTCAAGGAGATGCAGAAGCTTGCGGGCTGCGTGACCTCGCTGGGGCGCTTCATCTCCAAGCTGGGAGAGCGTGCCGTGCCTTTCTTCAAGATGATGAAGAAGAAGGGGCCGTTCGAGTGGACCCCGGAGGACGATCAAGCGTTTCAAGCCCTCAAGAGATATTTACCAGCCCTCCGGTGATGGTGGCGCCTCGCCCTCTTGAGCACCTGGTGCTTTACCTTGCCGCCACTCCCTACTGTGCTAGCGCAGCTCTAGTGGCGGTTTGAGAAGAGCGATAGGCCAAGGGTCCGCCGCGCCATGCCTCACCTCTAGCCGGGGCGATACGGGACCTGGAGGGCAACGCAGAGGCTGCAGCAACGCCAACGAGTGATCAGGCCCAGCAAAACGGCGTTCGCGGGCCTGCAGAGGCCCTAGTGGGCGACCAGGCTCTTGTTGTCCCGTCACCTCAGGAGACGCCCCAACCTCCGGCAGACGCAGGCTCCGTCGATGGTCCCGCCCTCGTCGAGCACCCAGTGTACTTCTTCAGCACGGTACTACGGGATGAAAGGGCACGGTACCCCATGCCTCAAAAGCTCTTGCTCGTGCTCTTGGTGGCCTCGCGTAAACCGCATCACTACTTCCAAGGTCACCCAATCAAGGTCGTCTCGGCCTACCCGCTGGAGAGGGTACTCAGGAGCCCCAACGCCGCTGGAAGAGTCGCAGAATGGAACATCCAGCTGCAAGCATTCCAGCTGGAGTTCAGCACAACCAGGGTCATCAAAGGATCCGCGCTCGCCGACTTTGTGGCAGAATGGACTGACACCCCGGGGCTCGAAGTAGGCGAGGACCGATCCCTCTCGCCAGGAAGTTAAGCGCCAGATGGCTGGGTTATGTATTTCGATGGTGCGTTCGCACGCCAGAGCACGGGGGCTGGAGCAGTGCTCATCTGGCCCACTCAGGACAAGCTTTGCTACGCCATGCAGCTCTGCTTCCAGCAGGGCGAGAAGGTCTCCAACAACATCGCATAGTACGAAGGCCTCATCGCTAGCCTTAAGGCTGCGGTAGCTCTGGGGTGAAGCGCCTCACCATCAGGGGCTCCTCGTAGCTCCTCATCAACTTCTCCAACAAGGTATATGAGCCGAGGGATGAGCACATGGAGGCATAGCTCGCGGAGGTACGCAAAACGGAAAAGCAGTTCTTGGGCCTAGAGTTGCAGCACGTGCCTCGTGGCACCAACAAGGAGGCCGACAATATCACCAAAATGGCATCCAAGCGCCAACCCCAAGAGCCCGGCGTCTTCGAGGAGTGGCTCTACAAGCCTTCAGCAGCAACTCCGCTTTCAGGGCCGATGCCGCTGTCACAGCCCCAGTTCAGGCCTTGCTTGCCTTTGCATTAGCATCCATGCATCATGTTTAAATTTCATGAAACTTGAAATGGGGATTGTTGAAACCCTAGCACCAAATTAAATTCAACTAGGTTCAATAAAAAATATATTTTCAATGACCAAGAATGCCTTTTGGAAATGTTCATGATTTTTGTTAAAGGTGAAAACCTCTTCCAAAAATGATGAATATATTTATAGGCCATTCTGGTTTTTTTGAATTAAATCTTATTGTATTTGACTTTGGGCATTTAAATACTATAAATATTTTAAATGTCCAAATAATCATGAACTAAAATGTTTGCTGTTGGTAATACTCTAAACAGTATCCATGAGCAGTTCCTTGATTTTTGGGTATGTTCTGGTATTTTAAATAAATCCCTAAAGCTACAGAAGAAATAGAAAACTAAAACAAATAAAAGAGAGAGAGAGAAGGACTTACCTGGCAGAAGCTTACCTGGCGCCCACCAATAGGCCCAGTACTGTAGCTAGCGGCCCAGCCCACCACCGCTGCCCCCTGCCGTCTTCCTCCTTGGATAGAAGGACAGGGGCGCGTGCGCCGCCGCTGGCACGCCTTGTGAGCCACCTCCTGCCTGCCTGCGTACTCCCCCGACGCCCTGGACGCCTCTGGCATCGCCACGCAGTCCCGTGTTTCCCTCGACCTCTCCCCTCCTTGCAGCTCTCTCTCCCCTCCACTGTCTTTCTCTCTTCCCCACCATCGACCTCGCCTCCCCGACTGTCGGGGAGGCTGATCGTACCCACGAACACCTATGGGGCCGGCGGACCAGGCCCCTTTCGGTTCGGCGGGGAGCGGAGATCGCATGAAGAGCGGACCGAGGCGAAGCACATGAGCAGTTTACCCAGCTTCGGAGCTCTCCGGAGAGATAATACTCCTACTGCTGCTTGTCTGATTGTATTGTGTTCTTGCTAGGGAGCATTGAGAGCTACAAAACCTAGCGTGGGAGTTCTCTAGCTTCGAATGAGTCGAACCCTTTCTACGTTGCGCATGGGCCTCCTTTTATATGCTCAAGGGGTCACCACAGGCGGCAGTGTAGACAAGGGCAAAGAAGGAAAATGAGTTGTGGTTGGTACAACTACTTTGTACAGTGTATTCTACCTAACTCTGACGGCAAGGGACAAAAACATTAAATGCCCGTCCATGTCGCTTAAACAGTGCAACAGGGACCGTCAGGAGCGCCACCGTTCGCCACGATGGCAATCTTGTCAGCGCCGCTTACCGCTGCTCTCAGCTGGCCGCACAACCTCTTGACACGCGCGCCTGGAATGGTCCCATGGCGACACGTTGGTGGATGAGCTGGAGCGGAGATAAAGAGTGGTTGCTGCGCCACGCAAGCGCCTTGCAGCGGCTGAATCCTTGTCGCGTCCGGGAGCTCGTCGCTCACCGAGCCTTCCCGGCAAGCTCCTCTTGCCGGGGTCTTGTCTTCTGCGTGCCTTGAGTGGCCTTCCTGGCAAGCTCCTCTTGCCGGGGCCTTGTCTCTTTGACTTGAATACTTTGTTTTTGAATGGCTCCAAAGGAACCACGGAGGACCTTGGCGGTCACCGAGCAAGCCTTGCCGCTGGTGCTGCACTGCCTGCACGCAGTTCGGGATACTAGGGTACCCCTACTCTACTAAACCGATAGGAGCCCCCGGTCCTGGGCCACACACGGCGCCGAGCTCTGTTGGGCCAGGCCCAAAACAGTGCACGGGCACGCGCGGCCTAGATCACGCCGTTACTTGCTCCGGACCCACCACGTCCCCCACGAACAGCACGTGTCGAACGTGGTGTCGTGGGGGAGATCGTGGGGGTTTCTTTATTTGGCAAAGCGGAACGTCCGCCCCCTCTCCCTCCTTATAAACATGGGAAACAGGGGTAGGTCGCCTCCCTCGCCATCTGCTGTCTCATCTCGAAAACCACCGCCGCTCCCCCCTTCTTCTCTAGTCTGAAGAGAGCAGCGCTCCGCCCCCCATCGCCACCAGCGCCATCAACGCCGTCGGTCTCTCCCACCACCTTCGCCATGGCTCCGAAAGCCGACAAGGGGAAGGGCGTGAAGTTGGCCGAGGAGCTGAGGGAATGGTACTACCTCTTCTGGTCGACGGAGACACGAGCGCATCCGCGCACGAAGGTACTCTCAGCCGCCGCATCAGATTTGGCTCCGAGCGGGTACCCCTTCTTCCCGGTCTTCTTCTATTGCGGGCTCTGCCGGCCCTTCTCTGAATTCTTCTGCGATATCATGAACACCTACGGATTTCGCCTCCTTGATTTCACCCCCAATGTTGTCCTGACCATGGCAGTTTTCGCACATCTCTGCGAAAACTTTGTCGGAGTCCACCCAAACATAGCCCTCTTCCGCCATTTCTTCATGCCTCGGGTAGAGAGAGGAGAGCCTCTTGCCGGAGGGATCACCTGGATCTCAAGAATCGGCAAGAAAGAGGCCTATCTGGAAGGAGAGCTCCGTAGCAAGTGGGAGGAGTGGAGGGCTGATTGGTGCTGGATCGTAGAGGAGAACCCGCAGCCATTCACTGCCCAGCGCCAAACCCCAATAGTGCGCGGCAATGATTGGAGCCACTTGGCGCCGGAGGATGCTAGACTGAAGATTGCCGTTACCCGAATCCTGCGCCTCAGGCTTGCGGACTCATTGTAAGCGCGATTGGCGAGATTTCTTCGCCACATGCTTCTTGCAGGAGAGGAGGAGACCTGCTTGGGAGTTTCAGAACGCGGCAGACATCATGAGGCTGCGCCCGGGCCTCAACTTCAATTTCACTGTCTTGGAGCTTGACGCGATGCTCTTGGAGCTGTTCAAGCATGACCCCGACCACCCCGAATGGTTCATGTTGCCAAGGGGAGTCTTTCCTTTATGCAACAACTCTTCGCTCGACCGCATCTGTGCGATGATGCCGTTGTGTGATTCCCATGGAATCGTTCCAACTTGGCAAGAGCCCGCCGATGACGTCGTGCAGCAGTTCTTCGACAGCTTGGAAGTAGTGCCAATCCGCCCCGACGAGCAGAAGAGCCTCACCCGTGACACCACCGATGAAGAGATGCAACGCATTGCCACGAGGTTGGAGGAGGCGGTAGCAGCTGCTGCCGCTGGCGAATTTGGATTTACTGTGGAGGAGGCGGAGGCAGCAGAGGCGGCAAGCCTTGTCGATCGAGAGGAGCTTGCCGACGCGGAGCTGCAGCCCGAGCCTGAAGTTGAGCCGAACGAGCCTGCCGGGGGCGCCTCCTCCTCACCTTCAAGTAGCTTGCCGCGAGCGGAGCCCACGGCTCCACCAAGAAGGCACCTCCGCAAGGCCGGAGAAGTTGCGGGGCGGCAGACGGGCCAACAGCCGTCGCACCTCACAGCGACGCCTCCATCATGGCAAGCACTTGTTGCCTTGGAGCGCCTCACGCCGCCACAGAATCTGGAGCGGGGCCTTCTGGGACCACGGCTCCTGCACCCGCCAAGCGTCCGAGGGAGCCTACTCTTCCAGCTCGTCGCACCGGAGGTGGACGGAATCGACTTCTCCGCTTAGCTCAGGAAGAAGAAGAGTAAGATCTTGTCGCTGTACTTGTAATTCTTCAATTTGTTGTTTTGTCTTGTGTCTGACTTGCTTCATTCTGAACTCTTTCCTTTTCAGGACGCTGGCCCAGAGAGCTTCGAAGAGAGCCAAGACCCCGGTGATCGTCATCGAGGACGAACCCACCACAGCAGCAGGAGGCGCGTCCGAGACGTTCTTGCCGGACCCGACGACCCTTCCACAAAGCAGCCCCCAGCGCAGCCCCCAGCGTAAGTATATGGTTCACTTTATGCGGTTAAGCGCGCATGGGTGCTCTTTATTTGCTGATATCTGACTGTTGATTTGTGTAGGGGCAGAGCAGCCCCGCCAGGAGTGTCCTGAGGCCGTTCCTGACATGCCATCTGCTTCAACTACGCCGCCAAGGGAAGATCCCCCGGCAAGGGAGTGCACCCCGGTGAGGGAGGCTTCTCCGGCAAGGGACGGCCCTCCGGTAAGAGACGGCACCGTCGACCCTCCGTTGGTCGAGGCCGGCGGCAGATCCCATCGCAGGTAAGCCTCTTTCCGTAAGCTGCCCTTGTGTTTTCTTCTTCCAATTCTTCTTTTGGATATTTTGTTGACTTTTCTTTCTTTTCCTTGTTGTCAGATCCATCCGCCGCGGAGCCGATGGAGACTGAGGTCGCCGGCGAGGAGGACGTGCGCGGCAACATTGACGACGCCGCCGTCGTCGAGGAGCGACACGGCGCGGACGAGCCCGCCGTCGAAGAGGCCGCCAAGGCTGCCGCCGCAGAATCGGCGAGGGTCCGCGATCATCTCGACGACCACAGAGGCCGCAGGAGCGCCGGGCGCTACACCGACCGCGGATCCCTCGGCCGCTGCCGCAGCGCCAGGCTCCGAGGAGCCCCAGCCCGGCGACTACTTAAAGGCCGGCGATGGGGTCTTCATCAAGCTCCCCAGGCGTCGAGCTCGAGCACCGTCGAGGAGAGAGCTTGACGAAGAGCTGCTCGCCTCCATGGGCTGTCGTTGGTCGACGCGCCAAGCAGCAGCAGCGGCGAAGTCCGAGGAGGAGCAGCTGTTGCGGAAGCTGCTGTCGCTCTACCGCACCCGACAAGCCAAGCTGGAATCCCGGGAGGCACTTGTCGCGAGGGCGGGAGCAGACATGGAGAAGCGCGCCAAAGAGCTCCGGGGCGCCAACCAAGAAGCTCTCCGGAACATAGCGGAAGAGCGGGAGCGACTTGCTGAAGAGCGGACAGCCTTCATCCTTGAGAAGGCTGAGGTCGAGGAGCAGCAGCGGCTAGCTGCCGAGAAGCTATCTGCGCAAGAAGGCGAGTTGGCGCAGCGGAAGATCAACCTTGACAGCTATGAGGAAGAGCTTTCCGCGGGCGAGCAATCAATTGGCGGAGCTCTCAAGGAAGCAAAGGACGCTGCCGCAGCTGCCGAGGCCGCCAAGAAAGAGTTGGAGATGAAGGTGACGCAGCTGGAGGCCAACCTCCAGAAGAGCGGCGAGGAGCTTGCTGCGCTTAAGCATGAGCGCGACAAGGACACCTACACTCTTGGCGAGCTGCAGGGCCGTCTCGCCGAGAGGAGCAAAGAGCTCGACGCCGCCAAGGACTCTAGGGCAGATCTTGAGCTAAAGCTGACCACCATGATGCAGACGTTGGACGGCGCCAATGAGCGGGAGGTGGCCCTGTTGGAGAAGATCAAGACCGACGAGGCTGGCCGGCGAGTGCCACGACCGCCCATAACACCTTCAGAGAGAACGTGATGCACTGGACCGAGGGTCTTGTAAATACTGCCGCCGCCATCGACAAGGAGCTGACGGAGCTGGGGATGGTGGATCTCGGGTACTCCACCGACGAGCATCTCCAACCCAGCGCCAAGCTCAGCTTGTTCTTCAAAGGCGTGGTGGCGGCTCTCCAGCGGCTCCGGGAGGAGATCCCAAAGCAGCTGGCCGATGAGTCGCGCCAAATCTGTGCAGGGGCTCTTCAGAAGGTGCTGATGAAGGTGGCCTTCCGCAATCCAGGCGTTAGCTTTGCCAACGTCCTCAAGTCCTTGCCGCCGACTGCTGACGTTGAAGCGCTCAAGGCCCTTGTCGCACCCATTGTGGACAGGGTGAGCGGGGTCAAGAGGGTCGATGGCGACCGCATAGACTAGGTCGCTCGTTTTATCTTTTCCTTGTCGCCGCTGGTCATGTTAGGAGAACAATTTATTAGAGCTGCGACAAGCTATCTTGTAATATAACTCTATTTTAGTTAGTAATTGCTATGTTATTTCCTTTACTTGGGTCCTTCCTTTGTATGTTTCTGCCCTACACTTTTAGGGAACTTGTCGGCGTAGGCACCCTTGCCGCGAGCGCTGAGTGTGGAACGTCAGCAGCCTGCTGGCGATGCCGCCTCCGACAAGCAACCTTGTCGCGACTAGTTGCAGCTCACTTAAGTTGTTGAGCGGACTCGAAACAAAGTAAGGGCGCAAACTAGCAACGAGTTGGTTCCTTTGCGCACAGGTTTTCCATACAAAGCACGGTCGTTCGAGGAAGATAACTTAAAAATTTAAAACTGACTGCTCAAACTTTGGCAACTTAGCTTTTCTGTCGTTTGCTTCCCGGTAAGGCAAAATTTCTTCGAGCTACGCTTGGTCCACAACATTATCTTCTTCTCCTTCCCCCTGGCAAACTTGTGGGCTAGGGTACCTTCTTTTCTTTGAGAAAGAGAAAGAAGAGAAAATAAAGATATGGAGCCACGCGGCTAGTTATTGCTTACCGGAATAGGTGCTGCACAAAGTGTCAGATAATACATGCAAAGTAAAAAGAAAAATGCACGAAATTGACAAGATGTGCGGAGCACATGAGCTTTACTGATGCACGGGGTCTGCGCCCGGC
The DNA here is from genome assembly GCA_021605205.1 of Aegilops longissima. Classification (NCBI taxonomy): domain Eukaryota; kingdom Viridiplantae; phylum Streptophyta; class Magnoliopsida; order Poales; family Poaceae; genus Aegilops; species Aegilops longissima. Next base: position 568,384,186 of record CM038678.1, on the reverse strand, counting down.
TTTGTACAAAGGATTACATGCAACATGGGCAAGACTTGTACAAAAGGTGGTTGCCGGAACAGGTTCCGGCAACCGCGCCCTATGGGTAAAACTTACGAAGATGCTCAATATTCCAGGAGTTGCTCACCGGAATGCCATCTTCGGTCTCAAGGCGGACAGCGCCAGGCCTAGTGACTCGTCTCACCCGATAAGGGCCTTCCCACTTTGGCGTCAACTTGTTAGAATTCTTGGCGGACTGAGCGCGCCGAAGAACAAGGTCGCCTTCCTCGAGACTTCTGGCACTAACTTTGCGGCTATGGTAGCGGCGCAAAGCTTGCTGATAACGAGCAGCTCGTACAGCGGCCTAAAGACGGTCCTCCTCAAGGAGCAGCGAGTCATCTTGTCGCAGATGCTCTTGCTCAAGCTCATCATAAGCGAGCACTTGAGGTGACCCGTATACGAGTTCCGCGGGGAGAACTGCCTCTGCTCCATAGACTAGAGCGAAAGGTGTCTGACCAGTGGCTCGATTTGGCGTCGTCCTGATCGACCAAAGAACCACCGGCAGCTCCTCAATCTAGTTTCTTCCGCACTTGTGCAGCCTGTCGAAAGTTCTGGTCTTGAGCCCTCGCAGCACTTCAGCGTTTGCCCTCTCCGCTTGACCGTTGCTTCTCGGGTGAGCAACAGAAGCGAAACAAACCTTGGCGCCAAGATCTTGGACGTACTACATGAAGGTGCGGCTCGTGAATTGCGTGCCGTTGTCGGTGATGATCCTGTTAGGAATCCCAAAACGGCAAACAATCGACCTGAAGAACTTGACTGCTGACTGTGCTGTCACCTTCCTCACTGCTTCCACTTCCGGCCACTTTGTGAACTTGTCGATTGCGACGTACAAGTACTCAAAGCCCCAGACAGCTCGGGTAAAGGGGCCGAGGATGTCGAGCCCCCAGACCGAAAATGGACAGGATAAAGCTATCGTCTGGAGAGTTTGAGCTGGCTGGTGTATCTGCTTGGAATGGAACTGGCACGCTTCACACTTGGTTACTTGTGCAATTGCATCCTGGAGGGCTGTCGGCGAGAAGAAACCTTGCCGGAAAGCTTTGCGGCAAGTGCTCTTCGCCAATGTGGTGACCACATACGCCTCCATGTATCTCTCGCCAACAGCTTCATCCATCTTCCCGTGAATACACTTCAATTTCACATCTGTTGAGTCTTCTTACGCATGAAATCTTTGTCGACAAACTGGTACATACTTGACTGCCGGGCTACTCTTTCCGCTTCTTCTTGCTCTTCGGGAAGTTCTCCTGTCTGAAGGAAACGGACGATCTGCTGTGCCCATGTTGGAGCTTGCGGCTCGACAACAAGGACTAAAGGCACATCCGCTGCTGCGGGAACATCCGCTTCTACGGCGAGAACCTGCGGCTCAGCCGGAGCTTGATGATCCCCGTCAAGCTTGCCGGAGCAAAACTTGTCGGGAGCGTCTGCTTCAATGAAACAAACCCTTAGGCTTGTCGGAGCAGACTGCTCCTCAGCAGTATTGGTGTTGATCTTGGGGACCTTTTTGGCGGCGGCTTCAGGGAGCTCTGCAGAATAGTAGTCACCAGAAACCAACTTCCTCTTCTTGCTCTGTCTAGTTGATGACGTTACAGTCGGTTGAGTCAGCTTGAGCACGAAAATCCCTGGTTCCACAGGTAACTTAAGTGCGGCGCACTTCGACAGGCCATCAGCAATGTCGTTCTGAGCTCTTGGAATATGTTCCATTTGTAGGTCGTCAAAGTGCTCTTCTAGCTTCCTCACTTCATCAACATAAGCCTCCATCAACGGACTCTGATAATTCTTGTTCACTTGGCGGACGACAAGCTGTGAGTCACCCCTGACAATGAGTTTCTTAATCCCAAGGTCCGCTGCGATCCTGAGACCGGCAAGCAAACCTTCATACTCTGCAGTATTGTTCGTTGCTTGCTCCTTGGGAAAGTGCATCTATACTACGTACTTGAGGTGCTCTCCGGTGGGTGCGACAAGTAGTACGCCGGCACCGGCGCCTTGCAGCGAGAAGGCACCGTCAAAGTACATCAGCAACTCTTTGCTTGCTTCCTTGACGGAGATGCTCGTTTCTGGGATTTCTTCATCTTGTGTTGGCGTCCATTCTGCTATGAACTCTGCCAATGCTCTGCTTTGGATAGTTGAAGTGCTCTCAAACTTGAGGCCAAAGCTTGATAGTTCCAGTGCCCACTCGACAATCCTGCCTGTTGCTTCTGGATTTTGCAGTATCCTCTTCAGTGGAAAGCGAGTGACGACTGTGATCTCATGTGCTTGGAAGTAATGGCGCAGCTTTCTCGAGGCCATGAGAAGGCGAAAAGCAACCGCACACCGTGTAGTACCTCGACCTAGCCCCTGCGAAGGGAACCGACAAAGTAAACTGGCGCTGCACCATCCTTTTCTCATCTTCTCATGCTCCTGCGCAGATCCATCCTTGTCGGGACCAGAGCTTGTCGGTGAAGCCCCCTGCTTGTCGCTGGATGCTTCTGCCATGGTCGCTAGCTCATCATCCGCCTCCCTCTCCGCTACTAACGCAACACTAACCACTTGATTGGTCGCCGCTAAATATAGCAGCAACTTCTCTTGTGGCTTAGGTGCGACAAGTACAGGAGTGGAGGACAGGTACCTCTTCAAGACCTGCAGCGCAGCCTCCGCTTCCGGAGTCCATTTCATTGGACCCGCCTTTTTCAAAATTTTGAAAAATGGCAGGGCGCGCTCAGCAAACCTAGAGATAAACCTACTGAGAGCAGCAATGCAACCGGCAAGTCTTCGTACGTCCTTGACGCGCTTTGGTGCTTCAATCTGCTCAATGGCCTTGATCTTGTCAGGATTGGCTTCAATTCCCCGCTGAGACACGAAGAACCCGAGAAGCTTGCCGGAGGGGACTCCACACACGCACTTCTCGGGATTGAGCTTGAGGTTGATCGCGCAGATTTGCAAAGGTTTCATCCAAATCTTGAATCAGAGTTGCCCTGTCCGTGCTCTTGACCACTATGTCATCCATGTAGGCTTCCACATTTCTGTGTATTTGCGGCTTAAAAGCGTGATGGACTACTCTTGCAAATGTTGAACCGGCATTCTTTAATCCGAAAGGCATCTGTACAAAACTGTATGTGCCACATGGGGTGATGAATGCGGTTTTCTCTTCATCCTCTACTGCCATGAAGATCTGATGGTATCCTGAGTATGCATCAAGAAATGAAAGCAAATCACATCCAGCCGTGGAGTCAACAATCTGGTCGATACGCGGCAAAGGAAATGGGTCTTTGGGACAAGCTTTATTAACATCTGTGAAGTCGACACAAAGTCTCCATTTCCCATTTGCCTTATGCACAACTACAGGATTGGCCAACCACGAGGATGGAGCACTCCTCTGACAAGGCCTGCTGCTTCCAATTTCTTGATCTCTTCTGCTATGAATTCTTGGCGCTCCACTGCCTGTTTCCTGACTTTCTGCTTGACGGGTCGCGCATGAGGATAGACAGCGAGATGGTGCTCAATTACTTTCAGGAACACCGGGATGTCGACGGTTGCCATGCAAACACGTCGACGTTCGCCCGCAGGAAAGCAACGAGCGCGCTCTCCTATTTAGGGTCAAGCGTGGCACTGATGGTGAAGGTACCACCAGTGCCGTCCTCCTTGGCGGACACCTTCTTGGTCTCTGGAGCTGCCATCGTCTTCTTACACTTGCCGGTGGAGCTCGAGGTGCCGCCTCGGCGGTGGCGCAGCACTCAGGAGGTGCGCTTGCGGAGTGGGCATCGAGCTCTTGCGGACTTGGTCTTCTTCTTCCCCGGAGCTTCAGCCGCAAGTGACTTGCTATCTGTTGCGGCAACTGCTTCCGGTAGATCTTGTCGGCGCAGATAAGAGCATCCTTCTTGTCGCCATGGACAGAAATGACACTTATCGGACCTGGCATCTTGAGTAAGTTGTATGCATAATGAGAGGCTGCCATGAACTTGGCGAGTCTGGGCGGCCAAGTATCCCATTGTAAGGCAATGGAAAATCAGCAACGTCGAGCGTGACCCTCTCATCCTGAAGTTTAGCTCGCTGCCAAATGTTACCGCAACGTGATCTTCCCTTCGGCTTGCTCCTTCCCGGATTGATTCCTTGGAATGTGCCAGTCTCTTCGAGCTCGCTGTCAGGGATCTGAAGCTTCTGGAGCACCGCGGAGGAGATCAGGTTCAAGCCGGCCCCGCCGTCTACCAACATCTTAGTGACCTTGAGATTGCGGATAGTTGGTGAAACCAACATCGGCAAGCACCCGACCGCAGTTATGCGATCAGGGTGGTCCTCAATATCAAAGATGATGGGCGTGCTGGACCACTTCAGAGGCTTGCGTGACTCTACGGATGGTTCTGCCGCATTAACTTCCCGCATCCACTACTTGAGTTGGCGGTGTGAAGTATGCAGAGAGGCACCGCCGTCAACGCAGAGGACCTCTGTGGCTTTCTGAAACTCCTGCTCATCGGTCACGTCGTCTTCCATATCTTCATCGTCGTCATCGTCTTCATCCTTGTCGCGGCCGCGGGGAGGTCTGTCTCCTTGCCGCTGCTTGGCCTTGCCGCGCATCCTCCCGGCGGGTCGCTTCTAGCTAATTCCCCAGCACCTTCTGGGCCTTCTCCTTGTCGCGCCGCTTCGTACTCAGCCTTCGCTGTTCAACAAGCTGCTCGACCTTCTTGCAGCTCGGAGGTCATGGCCCTTGGTGCGGTGGATCTTCTGATCTTGCTTGTTGAGCTGTCCTGCTTGTCGGCGGCCACCACAACTGGCAGTTACGCCAGGCAACCTCCTTGCCGGAGCTACCAACCTTAGCTTTCTTGGCGTCGCCTCCGTTGCCGGACTGCGCGATAACTAGCACGTCCTTGCCTTTCTTCTTTCTGTTATTCCGCCGTCGGCTCTTCCTTGTCGGGGCAATCTCTTCACTATCAGATCCTGCTTCTGCATTCTCTCCTGGGAGTCTCCTCCCTTCCTCAGCGCGTGCACACTTGTCGGCCAAGGCATACAGCTCACTAATGTCCTTGACTTTGCACATCGCCATCTCTTCCCTCATCCTGCGGTTCCGCACGTTTTGATGAGACACGCTGATCACCGCGGCAGGGTGGACATCTGGGATGTTGTAGTGCACACGGCTGAATCTCTGGATGAACTTGCGCAGGGACTCTCCTTCCTTCTGGGCGAGCAGATGAAGGTCGCTTTCCTGGCCATGAGGCTTGTGGCCGCCTGTGAAGGCGCCGTCAAACTGATGGCATAGATCAGCCCAAGAGGATATGGAGCTGTCCGGCAAGTGCATGAGCCAAGATCTGACATTAGGCTTGAGCACCAGCGGGAAGTAGTTGGCCAGAATCTTGTCGTCTCGTCCCCCGGCAGCTTGCACCGCGATGGTGTAGATGCTGAGGAACTCCGACGGATGCGTCCTGCCATCATACTTCTCTGGCAGATCTGGCTTGAAATTTTTCTTGTCGGGCCACTGGACTTGCCGCAGCTCACGAGTGAACGCAGGGCAACCTCCCGCGTACGGCAAGTCACCTGGTTCCCCTGGCGCATGCATGTCGACAGAGGGCCCAGCGCGCTGGTCGGATTGACGTCGCGCTTCTCTTCGGCGCTCGATGCGAGTTCGAGTGTCTTCTTGTTGCCGTTCCTTAAGAACTTGGCGCTGATCACGGCGAGCTCGTGGATCTGATGACGCGGTGGAGTCGCTGTCGAGGTGGATCCGACGAGTCGGCGGTCTTGGCCTTCGGGGTGGAGAGTGCATGGTGGTTGCACCCCCACAGGTCTCGTCGCCACCGGCTCGTGCCTTGTCGCCTTGCCGCCGCAGCGATGTGCTTGGTTGCTGTGGAGCGTCGCCGTTGGCAAAGCCGATGAAAATCTGGATGGTGGCCCTCCATTCGTCGACCTTGTCTGCCGTTGGAGGGTAATCCAGGAGCAGTTGAGCTCGCGCCAAAGCTTCTGCTTGAGTGGTGGGCGGCAATGGCGAACGGTGCGAGGAGCGGGATATGCTCGGACTTCTAAATATGTTAGAAGGAGCAGTATCCCGTCCAGGCGACCGTGCCCCACTCGCACCAGCCTGTTGGCGCGCAAGCTGTTCTTGAGCGTCCCTGGATCCACCAGCTCGATCTTGGCCCAACGAACGTATGGCGCTGCGAGCACCATGACGCCGTCGGTCTCGCGCCTCCTGAGATGGACGCGGTGCGTGCACGGACGCCGAGGTTTGCGCCGCCTTGTCCTTGGACTTATTAGCGACATGGGCTCCCTCGTCAACGCCCGTTCTTCCGCCGGCGTCTTCCCCACCACTCGCCAGCTCCGGTGGTGGTGGGTTTGACGCGGACGGCTCTGCTGCCGCTGAAGCCTTCTTCTTCGGTGGCATGTCAATGAAGATGATGCAGATGTTGCTCGTGTGAATGCCGGATCAGGTTCACACAGCCTCGACGCCCCCTACCCGGCGTGCCAAAGATGTCGGGGAGGCTGATCGTACCCACGAACACCTATGGGGACGGCGGACCAGGCCCCTTTCGGTTCGGCAGGGAGCGGAGATCGCATGAAGAGCGGATCGGGCGGCTAGCACCGAGCAGTTTACCCAGCCGAGCTCTCCGGAGAGATAATACTCCTACTGCTACTTGTCTGATTGTATTGTGTTCTTGCTAGGGAGCATTGAGAGCTACAAAACCTAGCGTGGGAGTTCTCTAGCTTCGAATGAGTCGAACCCTTTCTACGTTGCGCATGGGCCTCCTTTTATATGCTCAAGGGGTCACCACAGGCGGCAGTGTAGACAAGGGCAAAGAAGGAAAATGAGTTGCGGTTGGTACAACTACTTTGTACAGTGTATTCTACCTAACTCTGACAGCAAGGGACAAAATCATTAAATGCCCGTCCATGTCGCTTAAACAGTGCAACAGGGACCGTCAGGAGCGCCACCGTTCGCCACGATGGCAATCTTGTCAGTGCCGCTTACCGCTGCTCTCCGCTGGCCGCACAGCCTCTTGACACACGCGCCTGGAATGGTCCCATGGCGACACGTTGGTGGATGAGCTGGAGCGGAGATAAAGATTGGTTGCCTGCCGCGGCAAGCGCCTTGCCGCGGCTTAATCCTTGTCGCGTCCGGGAGCTCGTCGCTCACCGAGCCTTCCCGGCAAGCTCCTCTTGCCGGGGTCTTGTCTTCTGCGTGCCTTGAGTCGCCTTCCGGGCAAGCTCCTCTTGCCGGGGCCTTGTCTCTTTGACTTGAATACTTTGTTTTTGAATGGCTCCAAAGGAACCACAGAGGACCTTGGCGGTCACCAGGCAAGCCTTGCCGCGGGGTGCTGCAACTGCCCGTGCACGTGTTCGGGATACTAGGGTACCCCTACTCTAGTACACCGACACCGACGTATCCCTCATCGCCGCCCCGTCGTCCTGAAGCTCCGCACCTACTCACGCAAGCCAGGGAGCCCCGCAACATCGCCGACCTCATCGTGTTCATCGTCGCGCGCCGGATTCGTCGTCGTCGATTCGCGCCGAAGAGGGCCTCCCCGAGCCGTCTGAGCTGCTAAACGACTGCGCTGTGAGGACTCCTTCGTTTCCCCCTCCTCCTGTAACGCCCCCGATGCGGCTATATCTCCCACGTGTCGAGGCACGACTTAGAGGCATAACCGCATTGAAAGCAATGTCGCAAGTGAGGTAATCTTCACACAACCCATGTAATAATTAAGGAAAGATACATAGTTGGCTTACGATCGCCACTTCACACAAAGACATAAATAAACATCCATCATTCAGAGTACACTCAAGGTCCGACTACGGAACCAAAATAAAAGAAGATACCCCAAATGCTAACACAGATCCCGGATCGTCCCAACTGGGCACCACTCTGATCATCTGGAAAAGACACATAGTAACGACCACGTTCCTCGTCGAACTCCCACTTGAGCTCGGTGGAATCACCTGCACCGGCCTCATCGGAACCTGCAACTGTTTTGGAAGTATCTGTGAGTCACGGGACTCAGCAATCTCACACCAGCGAGATCAAGACTATTTAAGCTAATAGGAAGGACAGAGTAGTAAAGTGGAGCTGCAGCAGCGACTAGCATATATGGTGGCTACTTCAAAAAAGAGAGCGAGAAGAGAAGCAAAGCACGGTCGTGAAACTAGTAGTGATCAAGAAGTGATCTGAACTACTTACGTCGGACATAACTCCAACACCGTGTTCACTTCCGGACTCACGAGAAGAGACCATCACGGTTACACACGCGATTGATGTGTATTTTATTTGAGGTCAACTTTGGGTTTTCTACAACGGACATTAACAAATTCCCATTTGCCTCATAACATGCAGCACGGCTTTGAAAGATATTACCTGCAGGGTGTCCCAACTTAGCCCATTATAAGCTCTCACGGTCAGCGAAGGATATTCCTTCTACCGGAAGACCCGATCAATCTCGAATCCCGGACTACAAGACATCTCGACAGAATAAAACAAAACCAGCAAAGCCGCCGGATGTGCCGACAAATCCCGATAGGAGCTGCACATATCTCGGTCTCGTGGCACACCGGATTGTCCAAGCTTCCGGTAGGCCAACCCGAGTTGCCCCCTGGCCACCGGCGGTCGACAGTTTGGACCAACACTCGAAGGAGCACCGGCCGGGGTTAAAATAAAGATGACCCTTGAGTCTGCAGAACCCAAGGGAAAAAGGCTTAGGTGACAAATGGTAAAACCAATGTTGGGCCTTGCTGGAAAAGTCTTATTCAAAGCGAACTGTCAAGGGGGTCCCATAAATCACCCAACCGTAAGGAACGCGAAATCAAGGAACATAACACGGTATGACGGAAACTAGGGTGGCAAGAGTGGAACAAAACACCAGGCATAAGGCCGAGCCTTCCACCCTTTACCAAGTATATAGATGTATTAATTATAGCAGATATATATTGTGATATCCCCAACAAGTAAACATGTTCCAACAAGGAACAACATCTCCATGTTCAACAAGGAACAAACTTCAGCTTCACCGCAACTAGCAGCGCTATAAGAGGGCTGAGCAAAGCGGTAACATAGCCAATCAACGGTTTGCTAGGAAAGGATGGTTAGGGGCTGACATGGCAATATGGGTGGCATGATATAGCAAGTGGTAGGCATCGCAGCATAGGCATAGCAAAAGAGCGAGCAACTAGCATAGCAAAGATAGAAGTGATTTCGAGGGTATGGTCATCTTGCCTGCAATGTTCTCAGAGTTGTCGAAAGCTTGATCCTCGAAAACGTTCTCAACAGGCTCCTCGTTCACGTACTCGTCTCCCGACTCTACCCAAAACAACAACACAAACAAAGGAACCACAATAAATCACGGTGCAATGCACAATCAACATGATGCAAAACATGACATGATATGCATGATGAGATATGCAATGCTTATGTGCGCTCCGGAAGGTAAATGATGAACCAGGCATCAACTTGGCAAACCAAGCATGCCACTGGAAAGATGAGATGATTTCGGTTGAAATCGATATAAAGATCACCGGAATCGGATGCACGGTTTGCAAATGGCAAGCAAAACAAGAATGGCGCAAATCTGCCATTAACAGCATGATGCCACTTTGCAAGCAACAAATAATTAAGCTACTGCACCCAAACGTAACAACAAAGCACATGGCAGTGATCTACACATGATGCTCGACAAAAGATGAGCACTGAGCTACGGCTAGTTCACATCATAACAGGTTCAAACAAGCATGGCAAAAATGCTCAAAGTAACAGGCTGGACATGGCAAAAACAGTAACAGGTTGCAATGTTCAGAGCATCAAAACTACATGCTACAGGAACTTAAAATAGCAAAACAAGGCACGGCATGAATCTACTCAAAGCCTATTGCAAAAGTCCCTTACTGACCATAAGCCAAAAGGACTAGAAAATATAGTAACACCCATGTCAATATTGAAAGTCTTGTTAACAGATTCAGCAACATGACATGTCAAAACTGATAACGAGATGGCATGTTAACAAGCTCAATGCACTCACTACAGAGCCTCAAATGATAAACTAAGCATACATACATCAAGAAGACATGACATAGAAGACATACATGGCAAGAACACTAACATAGCATATATGGATCAACCACAACAAGCTAGGCAAAATTGAATAACACGTATACAATCTGCCAGGAAACATTTGGTAGCAAAAGTAGAGCTCGATTGACTCAAGCTATGGCATCCCATAATTGCAAACAAAGGCATGGATGGATAGAGCAAGTCATGCTTTACAAAACACCCTTACTGAAGTATCTCAAAATATGCATAGATCTCTCGGTATCATCAAGTAAACATGGCATCAAAATCAGCTAAAACAGGGCTGAAATCAGCAACATTAGGACACCTACTTTGCATGCTTGTGCTAGTCACCACATAGATCACAAAAATACATGGCATATACCCTGGAAAGATGACATGGCATTTTACAAAACACATGTAGGACTCAAATCCATAGGGTGCACATATTAATCATAGCAAAAATAACAAAAGTGCAACTCTGATAAAAATCAGAAACTATCAGCACATTGCACTCTTCCAACAGCATTTCGGGCATCAAGATGAGCTCAAATGAAAATGATGCAATGGAATGAAATGATCTACTCTTCGAGGCGAACATTTTGACATATTATACGCGAAAAATGGATCTACGGATGCGAAGATATAGCAAGTTGAATATTGCACAAAATTACAAAGATTTATGACTTAGAGAAAAGAGGGGAGGGAGAGGTCAACGGCGCGTGGATCGAGGCGGATCCGATCGGATCGGGCGGATCGGCGGCTGCGGCGACGGAGGAGCCCGGCTCAGCGAGGAGGACGCCGGCGGGTCGGCCGGGCGAGGGCGGCGGCGGGCGGGCGCGGCGCGGCGGGCGCAGGAGGTCGGGCGAGGCGGCGGCGCCACAAGGCAAGCGGAGGCCGCGGCGGTGGAGCCGGCCGGGCGGCGCCAGCGACGGGGAGAGGGCGGCTGGCAAGGCGGGCCGCGGAGGTCGCCGGAGAGCGCCGGCGGGCAGCGAGGAGGCGCCGGGCGTGAGACGCCGGAGGCCGCTGGCCGGCGGGGGGCGCGGCGGCGCGGGGTCATTGGGCGGGAGGGCCGCCAGCACGGGCTCGCAGGGCCCATGCTCAGTCGGCGGCGGCGGGCGCGCGCTCGCCCACGTGGCGGCGCGAGAGGTCCGGGCGGCGGGCGGATGTCCGGCCGTCCGGATTCGTCCCCAAGGCGCTGGGCGGGGGAGACTAGGGTTTCGTCCGGAGGTCGGGGAAGGGACCTATATTTATAGGTAGAGGGAGCTAGGAGAGTCCAAATGAGGTGTAGTTTTCGCCCACACGATCGTGATCGAACGACGGAGAGCATGGAGGTGACTTAGATGGGTTATTGGGCTGTTTTGGAGGGGTGTTGGGCTGCAACTTAAAAGAGGCCTTTGCGAAGGTGCGGTTAACCGTTGGAGTACCAAACGAGCTCCAAATGACCCGAAACTTGACCGGTGGTCTCGGGGTGGTATACCAAGGCCACTAGACAAACCTCGGTCCATTTTGAGACGGTTTAATACCCGCACACGGAAAAACGTAAAAGGGACCGCCGGGGAAGATAGGAGTGTCGGATTGCAAAACGGACAACGGGAAAAATGCTCGGAATCATGAGGCGAACACGTATGCAAATCGATGCACATGATGACATAATATAAAATGCATGACATGGACAAAATGCAAAAGGAGAAACCCAACCACGGAGGGAATATCATATATCAATGCCGAAAATGGCAAGAGTTGGAGTTACAAATATGGAAAGTTACTTCCGGGTGTTACAACACTCCACCACTACAAGAGGATCTCGTCCGAGATCTAGGACTGAAAGAACTCCGGATACTCGAGCGGAGGTGATCCTCGCGCTCCCGTGTAGCTTCTCGGTCGGAATGGTGTGACCACTTCACTTTCAGGAATTTGATTGACTTATTGCGAGTCTTGCGCCGGTTTCTTCAAGAATAGCAACGGGTGCTCATGATAAGAGAGATCTTCTTGAAGGTCAATCTCTTGAAGTTGATAGTGCGTTCAGAGTCTTGAAGCACTTGCGAAGCTGTGACACGTGAAACACATCGTGCACGTTTGCAAAGTTGGATGGAAGCTCAAGTTGATAGGCGAGATCGCCTCTTTTCCCAATGATCTTGAAAGGACCCACGTATCTAGGGGCAAGCTTCCTTTGATACCGGGCGGCGAGTACCTTTCATTGAGAGACGCGAGGTAGACATGGTCTCCGATTTCAAAAGCCACATCACGGTGCTTATCATCATAATAGCTCTTCCGCGCGATTATGCGGCTTTGAGATTCTCACGAATGACTTGCACATTTCTTACGCTACGTGATCAAGTCATTGCCAAGAAGTTGGCGTTCACTCTCCTCGCACCAATTGAGAGGAGTACGGCACTTTCGCCATAGAGAATTTCGAATGGGGCCTTGCCCAACTCGCTGGAAGCTGTTGTTGTAAGAGAACTTCGGCATAAGGAAGACAATCTTCCCACTTCATACCGAAGGAAATGACACAAGCCCCGAGCATATCTTCAAGGATTTGATTTACTCGCTCGACTTGGCCACTTGTTTGAGGATGGAAAGCTGTCTTTGAAGCGAATGTTGGTGCCCATGGCCTTCGAAAGAATCCCAAAACTTGGAGGTAAAGATGCTGCCACGGTCTCAAGAGATCACTTGAGGAATGCCGTGCAAGGAGACAATCTCGAGGTGTATAGCTCGCCAACCGAGCTGCGTGATGGATTCTTTGATAGGAAGAAAATGAGCCACTTTAGTAAGCTTGTCAATGACAACGAAGATAGCATCATTTCCACGCTTGGACTTTGGAAAGCCAGTCACGAAGTCCATTTCAATATGATCAAACTTCCATTCAGGAATAGCAAGAGGTTGGAGGAGACCAGCTGGTCTTTGGTGTTCCTTTCACTCTTCTGCAGACATCACACTCATTCACGAATTGAGCAATTTCTCGCTTCATTCGAGTCCACCAATATGACTGCTTGAGGTCATGGTACATCTTCGTACTTCCAGGATGAATGGATAGAAGCGAATTGTGAGCCTCGTTCATAATGACTTTTCGCAGATCACCCTTAGGAACCACAATCCGGTCCTCAAAGAACAGAGTGTCTTTGTCATCAACGCGAAGCACTTGTACTTGAAATGCCCTTGTCGATACCACGTTTCACTTTCTTCACCATGGCATCCAGAAGTTGAGCCTCACGAATCTGATCTTCCAAAGTAGGAGATACTATGAGGTTGGCAAGAAAGCCTTGAGGAACAACTTGAAGATTCAGCTTGCGGAAAGATTCACAGAGATCCGGCTGAAAGGGCTTGAGGATTAGACTGCTTGCGATAAGCTTTCCTGCTCAAAGCGCCTGCAATGACATTGGCCTTGCCCGAGTATACTCAATACTTGGGTTGTACTCTTGAATCATTTCGACCCATCGAGTCTGCTCGAGGTTGAGGTTGGGCTGAGTGAAGATGTACTTGAGACTCTTGTGATCGGTGAAAATGTCCACTTTCCTTCCCAACAAGAGATGTCTCCACGTAATCAATGCATGGACAACTGCCGCCAACTCAAGATCGTGAGTGGGGTAGTTCTTCTCGTTGGGCTTCAATGGCGAGAGGTATAAGCCACAACTCTCTTCTCTTGCATTAACACAGCACCGAGACCTTGAAGAGAAGCATCACGAAAACTTCATATGGCTTGGATTCATCGGAGGAGTCAAGACAGGGGCTGTGACGAGTTTCTCTTTGAGGGTATTGAAAGCAACGTCACACTCGGGAGACCGACATACTTCACCGCTTCGGAGAAGGTTGGAAAGAGGCTTTGCAATCTTGGAGAAGTTCTCAACGAATCTTGACAATAGCTTGCAAGACCAAGAAAGCTGCGAGCTGCTTGACATTCTGAGGAGGTTCCCAATTCACAATTGCGGACACCTTCTCGGGATCAACAGCGATGCCCTTGGCAGAGATGATATGACCAAGATAAAGCACTTCATCAAGCCAGAATTCACATTTGGAGAACTTAGCATAGAATTGGTACTCTCTGAGCTTGTCTAGCACCAATCGCAAATGTTTGGCATGATCCTTCTTATTCTTGGAAAGACCAAAATATCATCAAGATAGACCAAGACGAATTCATTGGTGTAGGGTTGAATATGAAGTTCATCATCCGAGAAAGTTGGAGGAGCATTGACGAGGCGAAAGACATGACAAGATATTCATAAGAACCAAAGCTTGTTCGAATGCTGTCTTGGGAATATCTTGTTCACGAATGCGAATCGATGATACCCCATACTGAAGGTCAAGCTTGGAGAACACTTGAGCACCTTTGAGTTGCTCGAAAAGCTCATTGATGTTGGGAAGTGGATACTTGTTCTTGATTGTCTTCTTATTCAATGGGCGGTAATCGACGCAAAAGTCGGTCCGTGCCATCCTTCTTCCGGACAAAAGAACACCACAACCCCAAGGAGATGAACTCGATCCGATCAAACCCAGACGCTCTTGTTCATCGAGCTGCTTCTTCAATTCCTTCAGCTCATCAGGTCCAAGCTTGTAAGGACGCTTGCAAACGGGTTCGATGCGGGCTCAAGATCGATAACGAACTCAAGCGGCCGATGAGGAGGCATACCCGAAGCTCTTCCGGAAAGACATCTTGGTACTCACAAACGATCGAATCGAGAGATGGCATTCAATTCGCCCTTCTCATTGAGAGAAAACAACCGAATAGTTTCATCACGAGAGGCATAGATGATCACATCATTAGAAGAGTGAGTCAATTGAATTTCCACAGCAGCACAATCAAGTGAGCTTTGTCTTGATAAAGCCACCCATTCCGAGAATAAGATCAATATCCGAGTCACCAAGGACAACTGGTTTAGACAGAAATCTATAATCGCCCATCTTGATAGAGACATCCGAACCATGTAGCTTGCATTCATGCATTTACCCGGAGAGACAACTGCTAATGGTCTTGGCAAAACTTGGAAAGACAAATCATGCTTAGATGCAAATGGTTTAGAGATGAAACTAAGCGATGCACCAAAGGTCAAAGAGAACTTTTGCAGAATATCATTAACAAGAAGATTACCCATTAGCACATCTCAAGAATCCTCTGCTGAGCTGCATTCATCATATTGACCTTGGCATACTTTGGATTATGCTTGACCACTTTGCATTGCTGGAAGATTTCACAGAGGAGGAGGCGGAAGGCGCCTCTGGTTGAAGCACTTGTTCGCATAGTGACCCTTCTGCTGACACTTGTTGCAAGTGACCTCAGAGAGCGGACGGTGGTAAGGAGCACTTGACCTTGGAGCTTGAGAATTAGACTTGTTCTGATAGCTTGGGTTGGGTGGGTGGGAAGATCCACGGCCACCTGAGTTCTTCTGCTGGTAAGGCTGGCGGAACGGAGGAGGGGGCAGGTAAAACTTCTGCTGCTTGGCTGCCACTTGAGAGGACGAGGAGGACTGAACTGCATCCCTGATTCTCTTCTTAGAAGCCTCGCATTTGAGCTGTGCCGCTTCTTGCTTGAGTGCCATGTTGTAGAAATCATCATACTTATCTGGCTCAAACAGCACAAGAGGTAATTGCAGATCTTCTCTCAGACCACCCCTGAACTGATAGATCATACTCCTTTCATCAGGTACGTCTTGCTTAGCAAAACGAGCGAGCTTCTGGAACTGGATATTGTATTGATAGACAGACATGGTGCCTTGCTTGAGATTGCGAAACTCCTCACGCTTGCTCTCAACAACACTCTTCGGAATGTGATGAGCTCGGAAATCACGGCGGAACTCATCCCAGGTAATGACACGACCTCCTCTAGAATCTTTGTATTCTTGGTACCACTCAGCAGCTTGATCCTTGAGTTGAAGCGATGCAAACTTGACAAAGTCCTCGTGTCCGACATTGCTACAGATCAAAGTGCTTGCAGATGTCCACTAACCAATCATCGGCGTCTGTTGCCTCAACACGTAAACCGAAAGACTTCGCTGATTAGCGAGGAACCGACCGAGAGTAGCAAAGTGTGGCTGATTGTTGCCTTGACCTTGATTGCCTTGATTGCCTTGATTGCCTTGCCCTGAGCACGTTCTTGCAAGAGCTGCAAAATCATCTCGAGCATTGGCATTGGTGGCTGCCATGATAGCTTGCCGGAGCCTCCGGAGGCGGAGGTGGAGGTGGAGGTGGAGGATTCGACGATCCCCATCATTGCGATCCGGATTCGACGCTGTTGGCGGAGCCATCTGGAGAGGGTGACATCCGTTAGTCCTTTGATAGACAAATGATAAGTAGAATCAACGGATAGAAATTGCAACATATAGTCTTCACAATAAACATTCAACAAGAATGAACGAATGAATTCAAAGTTAATCATCACACATCCATTAAGGTGAGAAGCCACTTAGATAAAGGATATGGAAACAACATCATCTTAGAAACAAATCGAAAATCACAATTGAAAACAAAGATTGGCTTCTAGAATGAGCGGAACAAACACATGATAGAGATTTCGCTCAAAGTGTTAGTGGTGGGGCCCACACGGACACGACGTATAGCGGACGTCACGAATGACTAACAAGGCGTCCCGAATCAGCATAGCCAAGGATTCTTTAAGGCGTCTCGCGACCATCAGAATCGACCGTGAATGGGCGGACCACTAGACGTTGAACCCCAATCTCAAATCATACATCCGTCGGAAAGAATATCCCGTAAGCTACTAGAATTCCCACCTATAAACTCCGAAACTTTACGGTTATGCAATCTGGTGTTGGGATACAGGGACACAAAATATATCACCCAAACTAACAATACCTAGATCCAAATTGTATCCATCCGTCAACACATAACCAAGAAATCCTCGGAAAATCGTGTACCTCGACCTTGAAAAACATCCGTTATACAAGTCATGGCAATACTCCCTTTTCGCCACAAGATCTTTGGCTATCGTGGTTATCTCACCAACAACTGCACAAAAGAGATTTCGATGTCGGCAAAACTCGGTATTCCGAATGAAACGATAAAATTGTGACGACAACACCTCGGAGCTCAACTCCCGGGACACCGCCACAACCCCTAAATGTCGAGGCACCAAGAACAATGTTCTCGTCACAAAACCATCGGAATGATTCCAAGATACCCACGTGATCCTAAAAAATTTTTAGTGAAATTTGAGGAGAGAAGAGTCAAAGCTCTCGTCAGATACCTCACCAGAGCGACGAAGGACCGGGAAGTAAAAAGAATCCTACTCTCCGATATATATAATCCTAAGACTCAAAACATTTTCCATTCTAGACTCAACAACGTCGACAAACAATCAAGTAGGGGCTCCTAAGTCGGGAAGGCTCGATTACCAACTTGTATACGCCCGATGCGGCTATATCTCCCACGTGTCGAGGCACGACTTAGAGGCATAACCGCATTGAAAGCAATGTCGCAAGTGAGGTAATCTTCACACAACCCATGTAATAATTAAGGAAAGATACATAGTTGGCTTACAATGCCACTTCACACAAACATAAATAAACATCCATCATTGAGTACACTCAAGGTCCGACTACGGAACCAAAATAAAAGAAGATACCCCAAATGCTAACACAGATCCCGAATCGTCCCAACTGAGCACCACTCTGATCATCTGAAAAGACACATAGTAACGACCACGTTCCTCGTCGAACTCCCACTTGAGCTCGGTGGAATCACCTGCACCGCCTCATCGGAACCTGCAACTGTTTTGAAGTATCATGTGAGTCACGGGACTCAGCAATCTCACACCCGAGATCAAGACTATTTAAGCTAATAGGAAGGACAGAGTAGTAAAGTGGAGCTGCAGCAAGCGACTAGCATATATGGTGGCTACTTACAAAAGAGAGCGAGAAGAGAAGCAAAGCACGGTCGTGAAACTAGTAGTGATCAAGAAGTGATCCTGAACTACTTACGTCGGACATAACTCCAACACCGTGTTCACTTCCGGACTCCGCGAGAAGAGACCATCACGGTTACACACGCGATTGATGTGTATTTTATTTGAGGTCAACTTTGGGTTTTCTACAACCGACATTAACAAATTCCCATCTGCCTCATAACATGCGGGCACGGCTTTGAAAGATATTACCTGCAGGGTGTCCCAACAGCCCATTATAAGCTCTCACGGTCAACGAAGGATATTCCTTCTACCGGAAGACCCGATCAATCTCGAATCCCGGACTACAAGACATCTCGACAGCAATAAAACAAGACCAGCAAAGCCGCCCGGATGTGCCGACAAATCCCGATAGGAGCTGCACATATCTCGTCTCGTGGCACACCGGATTGTCCAAGCTTCCGTAGGCCAACCCAGAGTTGCCCTGGTGGCCACCCGCGGTGACAGTTTGGACCAACACTCGAAGAGCACTGGCCGGGGTTAAAATAAAGATGACCCTTGAGTCTGCAGAACCCAAGGAAAAAGGCTTAGGTGGCAAATGGTAAAACCAATGTTGGGCCTTCTGGAAAAGTCTTATTCAAAGCGAACTGTCAAGGGGTCCCATAAATCACCCAACCGTAAGGAACGCAAAATCAAGGAACATAACACGGTATGGCGGAAACTAGGGTGGCAAGAGTGGAACAAAACACTGGGCATAAGGCCGAGCCTTCCACCCTTTACCAAGTATATAGATGTATTAATTATAGCAGATATATATTGTGATATCCCCAACAAGTAAACATGTTCCAACAAGGAACAACATCTCCATGTTCAACAAGGAACAAACTTCACTTCACCGCAACTAGCAACGCTATAAGAGGGCTGAGCAAAGCGGTAACATAGCCAATCAACGGTTTGCTAGGAAAGGATGGTTAGGGCTGACATGGCAATATGGGTGGCATGATATAGCAAGTGGTAGGCATCGCAGCATAGGCATAGCAAAAGAGCGAGCAACTAGCATAGCAAAGATAGAAGTGATTTCGAGGGTATGGTCATCTTGCTCGCAATGTTCTCGAGTTGTCGAAAGCTTGATCCTCGAAAACGTTCTCAACAGGCTCCTCGTTCACATACTCGTCTCCGACTCTACCCAAAGCAACAACACAAACAAAGGAACCACAATAAATCACGGTGCAATGCACAATCAACATGATGCAAAACATGACATGATATGCATGATGAGATATGCAATGCTTATGTGCGCCCGGAAGGTAAATGATGAACCAGGCATCAACTTGGCAAACCAAGCATGCCACTGGAAAGATGAGATGATTTCGGTTGAAATCGATATAAAGATCACGGAATCGGATGCACGGTTTGCAAATGGCAAGCAAAACAAGAATGGCGCAAATCTGCCATTAACAGCATGATGCCACTTTGCAAGCAACAAATAATTAAGCTACTGCACCCAAACGTAACAACAAAGCACATGGCAGTGATCTACACATGATGCTCGACAAAAGATGAGCACTGAGCTACGGCTAGTTCACATCATAACAGGTTCAAACAAGCATGGCAAAAATGCTCAAAGTAACAGGCTGGACATGGCAAAAACAGTAACAGGTTGCAATGTTCAGAGCATCAAAACTACATGCTACAGGAACTTAAAATAGCAAAACAAGGCATGGCATGAATCTACTCAAAGCTTATTGCAAAAGTCCCTTACTGACCATAAGCCAAAAGGACTAGAAAATATAGTAACACCCATGTCAATATTGAAAGTCTTGTTAACAGATTCAGCAACATGACATGTCAAAACTGATAACGAGATGGCATGTTAACAAGCTCAATGCACTCACTACAGAGCCTCAAATGATAAACTAAGCATACATACATCAAGAAGACATGACATAGAAGACATACATGGCAAGAACACTAACATAGCATATATGGATCAACCACAACAAGCTAGGCAAAATTGAATAACACGTATACAATCTGCCAGGAAACATTTGATAGCAAAAGTAGAGCTCGATTGACTCAAGCTATGGCATCCCATAATTGCAAACAAAGGCATGGATGGATAGAGCAAGTCATGCTTTACAAAACACCCTTACTGAAGTATCTCAAAATATGCATAGATCTCTCGGTATCATCAAGTTAACATGGCATCAAAATCAGCTAAAACAGGGCTGAAATCAGCAACATTAGGACACCTACTTTGCATGCTTGTGCTAGTCACCACATAGATCACAAAAATACATGGCATATACCACTGGAAAGATGACATGGCATTTTACAAAACACATGTAGGACTCAAATCCATAGGGTGCACATATTAATCATAGCAAAAATAACAAAAGTGCAACTCCTGATAAAAATCAGAAACTATCAGCACATTGCACTCTTCCAACAGCATTTCGGGCATCAAGATGAGCTCAAATGAAAATGATGCAATGGAATGAAATGATCTACTCTTCGAGGCGAACATTTTGACATATTATACGCGAAAAATGGATCTACGGATGCGAAGATATAGCATGTTGAATATTGCCCAAAATTACAAAAGATTTATGACTTAGAGAAAAGAGGGGAGGAGAGAGGTCAACGGCTGCGTGGATCGAGGCGGATCCGATCGGATCGGGCGGATCGGGCGGCTGCGGGCGACGGAGGAGCCCGGCTCGGCGAGGAGGGACGCCAGGCGGGTCGGCCGGCGAGGGGCGGCGGTCGGCGGGCGCGGCGGTGGCGGGCGCCACGGAGGTCGGGCGAGGGCGGGCGGGCCCAGGCCGGGCGGAGGCAGGGCGGCGGGAGCCGGGGCGGGCGGGCAGGCGACGGCGGGAGGGCGGCGGCGGGGCGGGCGGGCGGAGGTCGCCGAGACGGCGCGGCGGCGAGGAGGCCGCGGGGAGACGCCGGAGGAAGCCGGCCGGGCGGGGGCGGGGGCGGCGGGTCGGCTGGGCTCGAGGGGCTCGCCGCGGGCCTCGCGGGCCTCTGGGCGGGCGGCGGTGGTGCTGGCCATGCACGTGGCGGCGCGCGAGAGGTCCGGGCGGCGGGCGGATGTGTCCGGCCGTCCGGATTTCGCCCGGGCGAAGGGCGAGGGGGAGACTAGGGTTTCGTCCCGGAGGTCGGGAAGGGACCTATATTTATAGGTAGAGGGAGCTAGGAGAGTCCAAATGAGGTGTAGTTTTCGCCCACGATCGTGATCGAACGACGGAGAGCATGGAGGTGACTTAGATGGGTTATTGGGCTGTTTTGGAGGGTGTTGGGCTGCAACTTAAAAGAGGCCTTTCGAAGGTGCGGTTAACCGTTGGAGTACCAAACGAGCTCCAAATGACCGAAACTTGACCGGTGGTCTCGGGTGGTATACCAAGGCCACTAGACAAACCTCGGTCCATTTCGAGAAGGTTTAATACCCGCACGGAAAAAGCGTAAAAGGACCGCGGGGAAGATAGGAGTGTCGGATTGCAAAGCGGACAACGGGAAAAATGCTCGGAATCATGAGACGAACACGTATGCAAATGCGATGCACATGATGACATAATATAAAATGCATGACATGGACAAAATGCAAAAGGAGAAAACCCAACCACGGAGGGAATATCATATATCAATGCCGAAAATGGCAAGAGTTGGAGTTACAAATATGGAAAGTTACTTCCGGGTGTTACAACACTCCACCACTACAAGAGGATCTCGTCCCAGATCTAGGACTGAAAGAACTCCGGATACTCGAGCGGAGGTGATCCTCGCGCCCCGTGTAGCTTCTCGGTCGAATGGTGTGACCACTTCACTTTCAGGAATTTGATTGACTTGTTGCGAGTCTTGCGCTCGGTTTCTTCAAGAATAGCAACGGGTGCTCATGATAAGAGAGATCTTCTTGAAGGTCAATCTCTTGAAGTTGATAGTGCGTTCAGAGTCTTGAAGCACTTGCGAAGGCTGTGACACGTGAAACACATCGTGCACGTTTGCAAAGTTGGATGGAAGCTCAAGTTGATAGGCGAGATCGCCTCTTTTCCCAATGATCTTGAAAGGACCCACGATCTAGGGCAAGCTTCCTTTGATACCGGCGGCGAGTACCTTTCATTGGAGACGCGAAGATAGACATGGTCTCCGATTTCAAAAGCCACATCACGGTGCTTATCATCATAATAGCTCTTACGCGCGATTATGCGGCTTTGAGATTCTCACGAATGACTTGCACATTTCTTCCGCTACGTGATCAAGTCATTGCCAAGAAGTTGGCGTTCACCTGTCTCGCACCAATTGAGAGGAGTACGGCACTTTACGCCATAGAGAATTTCGAATGGGGCCTTGCCGAACTCGCTTGGAAGCTGTTGTTGTAAGAGAACTCGGCATAAGGAAGACAATCTTCCCACTTCATACCGAAGGAAATGACACAAGCCCTGAGCATATCTTCAAGGATTTGATTTACTCGCTCGACTTGGCCACTTGTTTGAGGATGGAAAGCTGTCTTTGAAACGAATGTTGGTGCCCATGGCCTTCTCGAAAAGAATCCCAAAACTTGGAGGTAAAGATGCTGCCACGGTCTCAAGAGATCACTTGAGGAATGCCGTGCAAGGAGACAATCCGGAGGTGTATAGCTCGCCAACCGAGCTGCAGTGATGGATTCTTTGATAGGAAGAAAATGAGCCACTTTAGTAAGCTTGTCAATGACAACGAAGATAGCATCATTTCCACGCTTGGACTTTGGAAAGCCATCCACGAAGTCCATTTCAATATGATCAAACTTCCATTCAGGAATAGCAAGAGGTTGGAGGAGACCAGCTGGTCTTTGGTGTTCTGCTTTCACTCTTCTGCAGACATCACACTCATTCACGAATTGAGCAATTTCTCGCTTCATTCGAGTCCACCAATATGACTGCTTGAGGTCATGGTACATCTTCGCACTTCCGGGATGAATGGATAGAAGCGAATTGTGAGCCTCGTTCATAATGACTTTTCGCAGATCACCCTTAGGAACCACAATCCGGTCCTCAAAGAACAGAGTGTCTTTGTCATCAACGCGAAGCACTTGTACTTGAAATGCCCTTGTCGATACCACGCTTCACTTTCTTCACCATGGCATCCAGAAGTTGAGCCTCACGAATCTGATCTTCCAAAGTAGGAGATACTATGAGGTTGGCAAGAAAGCCTTGAGGAACAACTTGAAGATTCAGCTTATGGAAAGATTCACAGAGATCCGGTGAAAGGGCTTGAGGATTAGATGCTGCGATAAGCTTTCCTGCTCAAAGCGTCTGCAATGACATTGGCCTTGCCCGAGTATACTCAATACTTGGGTTGTACTCTTGAATCATTTCACCCATCGAGTCTCGCTCGAGGTTGAGGTTGGGCTGAGTGAAGATGTACTTGAGACTCTTGTGATCAGTGAAAATGTCCACTTTCCTTCCCAACAAGAGATGTCTCCACGTAATCAATGCATGGACAACTGCCGCCAACTCAAGATCGTGAGTGGGGTAGTTCTTCTCGTTGGGTTTCAACTGGCGAGAGGTATAAGCCACAACTCTCTTCTCTTGCATTAACACAGCACCGAGACCTTGAAGAGAAGCATCACAGAAAACTTCATATGGCTTGGATTCATCAGGAGGAGTCAAGACAGGAGCTGTGACGAGTTTCTCTTTGAGGGTATTGAAAGCAACGTCACACTCGGGAGACCAGACATACTTCACCTGCTTCTGGAGAAGGTTGGAAAGAGGCTTTGCAATCTTGGAGAAGTTCTCAACGAATCTTCGGCAATAGCTTGCAAGACCAAGAAAGCTGCGGAGCTGCTTGACATTCTGAGGAGGTTCCCAATTCACAATTGCGGACACCTTCTCGGGATCAACAGCGATGCCCTTGGCAGAGATGATATGACCAAGATAAAGCACTTCATCAAGCCAGAATTCACATTTGGAGAACTTAGCATAGAATTGGTACTCTCTGAGCTTGTCTAGCACCAATCGCAAATGTTTGGCATGATCCTTCTTATTCTTGGAGAAGACCAAAATATCATCAAGATAGACCAAGACGAATTCATTGGTGTAGGGGTTGAATATGAAGTTCATCATCCGAGAGAAAGTTGGAGGAGCATTGACGAGGCGAAAGACATGACAAGATATTCATAAGAACCAAAGCTTGTTCTCAATGTTGTCTTGGGAATATCTTGTTCACGAATGCGAATCGATGATACCCCATACGAAGGTCAAGCTTGGAGAACACTGTAGCACCTTTGAGTTGCTCGAAAAGCTCATTGATGTTGGGAAGTGGATACTTGTTCTTGATTGTCTTCTTATTCAATGGGCGGTAATCGACGCAAAGTCGGTCCGTGCCATCCTTCTTCGGACAAAAGAACACCACAACCCCAAGGAGATGAACTCGATCCGATCAAACCCAGACGCTCTTGTTCATCGAGCTGCTTCTTCAATTCCTTCAGCTCATCAGGTCCAAGCTTGTAAGGACGCTTGCAAGCGGGTTCAATGCGGGCTCAAGATCGATAACGAACTCAAGCGGCCGATGAGGAGGCATACCCGAAGCTCTTCCGGAAAGACATCTTGGTACTCACAAACGATGGAATCGAGAGATGGCATTCAGTTCGCCCTTCTCATTGAGAGAAAACAACCAATAGTTTCATCACGAGAGCATAGATGATCACATCATTAGAAGAGTGAGTCAATTGAATTTCCACAGCAGCACAATCAAGCTGAGCTTTGTGCCGATAAAGCCATCCATTCGAGAATAAG
Source organism: Aegilops longissima (assembly GCA_021605205.1). Lineage (NCBI taxonomy): Eukaryota > Viridiplantae > Streptophyta > Magnoliopsida > Poales > Poaceae > Aegilops > Aegilops longissima. The sequence goes on along the minus strand of CM038678.1, from coordinate 568,359,540 downwards.
ATCAATATCCGAGTCACCAAGGACAATTGGTTTAGACAAATCTATAATCGCCCATCTTGATAGAGACATCCGAACCATGTAGCTTGCATTCATGCATTTACCCGGAGAGACAACTGCTAATGGTCTTGGCAAAACTTGGAAAGACAAATCATGCTTAGATGCAAATGGTTTAGAGATGAAACTAAGCGATGCACCAAAGTCAAAGAGAACTTTTGCAGAATATCATTAACAAGAAGATTACCCATTAGCACATCTGAAGAATCCTCTGCCTGAGCTGCATTCATCATATTGACCTTGGCATACTTTGGATTATGCTTGACCACTGCATTGCTGGAAGATTTCACAGGAGGAGGAGGCGGAAGGCGCCTCTGGTTGAAGCACTTGTTCGCATAGTGACCCTTCTGCTGACACTTGTTGCAAGTGACCTCAGAGAGCGGACGGTGGTAAGGAGCACTTGACCTTGGAGCTTGAGAATTAGACTTGTTCTGATAGCTTGGGTTGGGTGGGTGGGAAGATCCACGGCCACCTGAGTTCTTCTCGCCGGTAAGGCCGATGGCGGAGCGGAGGAGGGGCAGGTAAAACTTCGCTGCTTGGCTGCCACTTGAGAGGACGAGGAGGACTGAATCTGCATCCTGATTCTCTTCTTAGAAGCCTCGCATTTGAGCTGTGCCGCTTCTTGCTTGAGTGCCATGTTGTAGAAATCATCATACTTATCTCGCTCAAACAGCACAAGAGGTAATTGCAGATCTTCTCTCGCACCACCCTGAATCGATAGATCATACTCCTTTCATCGTGTACGCCTTGCTTAGCAAAACGAAAGCGAGCTTACGAACTGGATATTGTATTGATAGACGACATGGTGCCTTGCTTGAGATTGCGGAACTCCTCACGCTTGCTCTCAACAACACTCTTCGAATGTGATGAGCTCGAAATCACGGCGAACTCATCCTGTAATGACACGACCTCCTCTGGAATCTTTGTATTGCTGGTACCACTCAGCAGCTTGATCCTTGAGTTGAAACGATGCAAACTTGACAAAGTCCTCGTGTCCGACATTGCTACAGTCAAAGTGCTTGCAGATGTCCACTAACCAATCATCGCCGTCTGTTGCCTCAACACGTAAACCGAAAGACTTCGCTGATTAGCGAGGAACCGATCGAGAGTAGCAAAGTGTGGCTGATTGTTGCCTTGACCTTGATTGCCTTGATTGCCTTGATTGCCTTGCCCTCGAGTACGTTCTTGCAAGAGCTGCAAAATCATCGAGCATTGGCATTGGTGGCTGCCATGATAGCTTGCCGGGCCTCCGGAGGCGGAGGTGGAGGTGGAGGTGGAGGATTGATGATCCCCATCATTGCGATCCGGATTCAGACGCGTTGGCGGAGCCATCCTGGAGAGGGTGACATCCGTTAGTCCTTTGATAGACAAATGATAAGTAGAATCAACGGATAGAAATTGCAACATATAGTCTTCACAATAAACATTCGAACAAGAATGAACGAATGAATTCCAAAGTTAATCATCACACATCCATTAAGGTGAGAAGCCACTTAGATAAAGGATATGGAAAACAACATCTGTCTTAGAAACAAATCGAAAATCACAATTGAAAACAAAGATTGGCTTCTAGAATGAGCCGGAACAAACACATGATAGAGATTTCGCTCAAAGTGTTCGTGGTGGGGCCCACACGGACACGACGTATAGCGGACGTCACGAATGACTAACAAGACGTCCCCGAATCAGCATAGCCAAGGATTCTTTAAGACGTCTCGCGACCATCAGTCGTCGACCGTGAATGGGCGGACCACTAGACGTTGAACCCCAATCTCAAATCATACATCCGCCGGAAAGAATATCCCGTAAGCTACTAGAATTCCCACCTATAAACTCCCAAACTTTCGGTTATGCAATCTGGTGTTGGGGATACAGGGACACAAAATATATCACCCAAACTAACAATACCTAGATCCAAACAGTATCCATCCGTCAACACATAACCAAGAAATCCTCGGAAAATCGTGTACCTCGACCTTGAAAAACATCCGTTATACAAGTCATGGCAATACTCCCTTTTCGCCACAAGATCTTTGGCTATCGGGTTATCTCACCAACAACTGCACAAAAGAGATTTCGATGTCGGCAAAACTCAGGTATTCCAGAATCTGAAACGATAAAATTGTGACGACAACACCTCGGAGCTCAACTCCCGGGACACCGCCACAACCCCTAAATGTCGAGGCACCAAGAACAATGTTCTCGTCACAAAACCATCGAACGATTCCAAGATACCCACGTGATCCTAAAAAATTTTTAGTGAAATTTGAGGAGAGAAGAGTCAAAGCTCTCGTCAGATACCTCACCAGAGCGACGAAGGACTGGGAAGTAAAAGAATCCTACTCTCGATATATATAATCCTAAGACTCAAAACATTTTCCATTCTAGACTCAACAACGTCAGCAAGCAATCAAGTAGGGGGCTCCTAAGTCGGGGAAGGCTCTGATTACCAACTTGTAACGCCCCCGATGCGGCTATATCTCCCACGTGTTGAGGCACGACTTAGAGGCATAACCGCATTGAAAGCAATGTCGCAAGTGAGGTAATCTTCACACAACCCATGTAATAATTAAGGGAAAGATACATAGTTGGCTTACAGTCGCCACTTCACACAGTACATAAATAAACATCCATCATTCAGAGTACACTCAAGGTCCGACTACGGAACCAAAATAAAAGAAGATACCCCAAATGCTAACACAGATCCCCGGATCGTCCCAACTGGGCACCACTACTGATCATCTGGAAAAGACACATAGTAACGACCACGTTCCTCGTCGAACTCCACTTGAGCTCGGTGGAATCACCTGACTTGGCCTCATCGGAACCTGCAACTGTTTTGAAGTATCTGTGAGTCACGGGACTCAGCAATCTCACACCATGAGATCAAGACTATTTAAGCTAATAGGAAGGACAGAGTAGTAAAGTGGAGCTGCAGCAAGCGACTAGCATATATGGTGGCTACTTCGCAAAAGAGAGCGAGAAGAGAAGCAAAGCACGGTCGTGAAACTAGTAGTGATCAAGAAGTGATCCTGAACTACTTACGTCAGACATAACTCCAACACCGTGTTCACTTCCGGACTCACGAGAAGAGACCATCACGGTTACACACGCGTTGATGTGTATTTTATTTGAGGTCAACTTTGGGTTTTCTACAACCGACATTAACAAATTCCCATCTGCCTCATAACCGCGGGCACGGCTTTGAAAGATATTACCTGCAGGGTGTCCCAACTTAGCCCATTATAAGCTCTCACGGTCAACGAAGGATATTCCTTCTACCGGAAGACCCGATCAATCTCGAATCCCGGACTACAAGACATCTCGACAAAGAATAAAACAAAACCAGCAAAGCCGCCCGGATGTGCCGACAAATCCCGATAGGAGCTGCACATATCTCGGTCTCGTGGCACACCGGATTGTCCAAGCTTCCCAGAGGCCAACCCAGAGTTGCCCTGGTACACCGGCGTGGTGACAGTTTGGACCAACACTCGAAGGAGCACCGCCCGGGGTTAAAATAAAGATGACCCTTGAGTCTGCAGAACCCAAGGGAAAAGGCTTAGGTGACAAATGGTAAAACCAATGTTGGGCCTTGCTGGAAAAGTCTTATTCAAAGCGAACTGTCAAGGGGTCCCATAAATCACCCAACCGTAAGGAACGCAAATCAAGGAACATAACACCGTATGACGGAAACTAGGGTGGCAAGAGTGGAACAAAACACTGGCATAAGGCCGAGCCTTCCACCCTTTACCAAGTATATAGATGCATTAATTATAGCAGATAGATATTGTGATATCCCCAACAAGTAAACATGTTCCAACAAGGAACAACATCTCCATGTTCCAACAAGGAACAAACTTCACTTCACCGCAACTAGCAACGCTATAAGAGGGCTGAGCAAAGCGGTAACATAGCCAATCAACGGTTTGCTAGGAAAGGATGGTTAGGGCTGACATGGCAATATGGGTGGCATGATATAGCAAGTGGTAGGCATCGCAGCATAGGCATAGCAAAAGAGCGAGCAACTAGCATAGCAAAGATAGAAGTGATTTCGAGGGTATGGTCATCTTGCTCGCAATGTTCTCGAGTTGTCGAAAGCTTGATCCTCGGCGTTCTCAACAGGCTCCTCGTTCACGTACTCGCCTCCGACTCTACCCAAAACAACAACACAAACAAAGGAACCACAATAAATCACGGTGCAATGCACAATCAACATGATGCAAAACATGACATGATATGCATGATGAGATATGCAATGCTTATATGCGCCCGGAAGGTAAATGATGAACCAGGCATCAACTTGGCAAACCAAGCATGCCACTGGAAAGATGAGATGATTTCGGTTGAAATCGATATAAAGATCACCGAATCGGATGCACGGTTTGCAAATGGCAAGCAAAACAAGAATGGCGCAAATCTGCCATTAACAGCATGATGCCACTTTGCAAGCAACAAATAATTAAGCTACTGCACCCAAACGTAACAACAAAGCACATGGCAGTGATCTACACATGATGCTCGACAAAAGATGAGCACTGAGCTACGGCTAGTTCACATCATAACAGGTTCAAACAAGCATGGCAAAAATGCTCAAAGTAACAGGCTGGACATGGCAAAAACAGTAACAGGTTGCAATGTTCAGAGCATCAAAACTACATGCTACAGGAACTTAAAATAGCAAAACAAGGCATGGCATGAATCTACTCAAAGCTTATTGCAAAAGTCCCTTACTGACCATAAGCCAAAAGGACTAGAAAATATAGTAACACCCATGTCAATATCGAAAGTCTTGTTAACAGATTCAGCAACATGACATGTCAAAACTGATAACGAGATGGCATGTTAACAAGCTCAATGCACTCACTACAGAGCCTCAAATGATAAACTAAGCATACATACATCAAGAAGACCTGACATAGAAGACATACATGGCAAGAACACTAACATAGCATATATGGATCAACCACAACAAGCTAGGCAAAATTGAATAACACGTATACAATCTGCCAGGAAACATTTGGTAGCAAAAGTAGAGCTCGATTGACTCAAGCTATGGCATCCCATAATTGCAAACAAAGGCATGGATGGATAGAGCAAGTCATGCTTTACAAAACACCCTTACTGAAGTATCTCAAAATATGCATAGATCTCTCGGTATCAACAAGTAAACATGGCATCAAAATCAGCTAAAACAGGGCTGAAATCAGCAACATTAGGACACCTACTTTGCATGCTTGTGCTAGTCACCACATAGATCACAAAAATACATGGCATATACCCCTGGAAAGATGACATGGCACTTTACAAAACACATGTAGGACTCAAATCCATAGGGTGCACATATTAATCAAAGCAAAAATAACAAAAGTGCAACTCCTGATAAAAATCAGAAACTATCAGCACATTGCACTCTTCCAACAGCATTTCGGGCATCAAGATGAGTTCAAATGAAAATGATGCAATGGAACGAAATGATCTACTCTTCGAGGCGAACATTTTGACATATTATACGCGAAAAATGGATCTACGGATGCGAAGATATAGCAAGTTGAATATTGCACAAAATTACAAAAGATTTATGACTTAGAGAAAAGAGGGAGGAGAGAGGTCAACGGGCGTGGATCGAGGCGGATCCGATCGGATCGGGCGGATCGGCGGCTGCCGCGACGGAGGAGCCCGGCTCCGGCGAGGAGGACGCTGGGGTCGGGCCGGGCGAGGGCGGCGGTCGGCGGCGCGGGCGGTGGCGCGGGCGCCGAGGAGGTGGGCGAGAATGGCGGCGCCATGGCGGGCATGAGGCCATGGCGGGCCGGAGCCGGCCGGGGCGGCGCCGGGCGACGGCGGGAGGGCGGCCAGCGCGGCGGGCGGGCGGAGGTCGCCGGAGACGGCGCGGGCGGCGAGGAGGCGCCGGGGGAGACGCCGGAGGAGCTGGCCGGCGGGCGCGGCGGCGCGGGGTCGGCTGGGCTCGAGGGCCCGCAGACGGCCTCAAGGGCCCAGGGTCGGCGCGGCGGTGGGCTGGCTCGCCACGTGGGCGCGCGCGAGAGGTCCGGGCGGCGGCGGGATGTGTCCGGCCGTCCGGATTCGTCCGTGGCGCGGGCGGAAGCGGGGAGACTAGGGTTTCGTCCGGAGGTCGGGAAGGGACCTATATTTATAGGTAGAGGAGCTAGGAGAGTCCAAATGAGGTGTAGTTTTCCCCACGATCGTGATCGAACGACGGAGAGCATGGAGGTGACTTAGATGGGTTATTGGGCTGTTTTGGAGGGTGTTGGGCTGCAACTTAAAAGAGGCCTTTGCGAAGGTGCGGTTAACCGTTGGAGTACCAAACGAGCTCCAAATGACCGAAACTTGACCGGTGGTCTCGGGTGGTATACCAAGGCCACTAGACAAACCTCGGTCCATTTCGAGACGGTTTAATACCCGCACACGGAAAAAGCGTAAAAGGACCGCCGGGGAAGATAGGAGTGTCGGATTGCAAAACGGACAACGGGAAAAATGCTGGGAATCATGAGACGAACACGTATGCAAATGCGATGCACATGATGACATAATATAAAATGCATGACATGGACAAAATGCAAAAAGGAGAAAACCCAACCACGGAGGGAATATCATATATCGATGCCGAAAATGGCAAGAGTTGGAGTTACAAATATGGAAAGTTACTTCCGGGGTGTTACACCTCCCCTGCTCATTCTCGTGCCGTAGCTGCCGTCCCTGCAAGAACCGAGCTCCAGCCATCGCCATGGCCGGCGAACCTCGCGCCCCGGAGCTCTTCCGCTCGCTCCAGTAGCTCCCGCATGCTCTCCAGGTCCCCAGGGTCCCGACGCGCCTCTGCTCTCTGGCTAACGCACTGCAGCCACCCCTGCCATGCTGGCCCGAGCTCCGGCCGCCGCAAAAGCCGCTGTGGTCGTTGTTCCCGGCCACCCCACCGCCTCGCGAGGCCTCCCCTAGTCGCGCATGAGCGTGAGCTCTCCACTGGTACCCTCGGCGCATCGAACCGCTACCGGAGCATCGATTCCGACATGCCTCCACCGTCGGATGAGGTCGCCGGCGACAAAACCCTGTCTCGCTGACGTGGCCCGTCATTAGCCACTAATGACCCTGCTAATTAGCCCCCTCTCTCACCGACATATGGGCCCCACGCCCTTAACTAACCACGGCTTAAACTTCTGTTTAGTTTAGGTTAACCACAGAGGCCCCACGCGTCAGCTTTGACCGTGCTGACTGGGCTGTTGACTGGCCCCACATGTCATGTTGACTTTGCTGACGTGGGCGTTGACCGGACCCACCTGTCATTGACACTAACCAGCCCCAGCCACTGACCAGTGGACCCCACTGGTCAGGTTGGACTTGGACCCGCCTGTTGACCTGCTGAGGTCAGCATGACCTAATGCTGACGCAGTAAGTATTTTCTGGAATTAAAATAAATCAGAAAAGGTTTATAAATTTGAGAAAATGCTCTAAACTTCTAAAAATCATAGAACTTAATCCGTAGCTCCAAATCAAACAAATTATATATGAAAAATTATCAGAAAAATTCAAGGAATCCATCTGTACCATTTTCATGCATGTTTGAACAATGATTGTCCTCTGTTTTGGACAAAACAAATAAAGGGCATTTAAATAATCATATATGGAGTTGGAATTTGAATCATGTATTCAAACCAACTTCATTTAAATCATAGCTAGATGCATTAGCTCAAATCACAGCATCTTGCCATGTCATGATCATGCATCATATTGTGGCATTGCATTGATTGTGTTCTTTCTCAGTTGCCGGTGTTTGTCCCCTCTCGATAGACGTGGTTACGGCGATGAGTTCGATGACACCGATGAAGAACTATATTATCTTCAGAAGTGCCAGGCAAGCAAAACCCCCTTGTTCATTCCGATACAATCCAACTCTCTCGCTCCTGCTCTCTTTTATTGCATTAGGACAACAACGATTCATCATTACTTTGCTGCGATGTTGAACCCCTTTATCCTCTCGCATGACCTGTCATTCCACAAGAAATAGATGAAACCCACTAGCATGAGTAGGAGTTGTTTGAGCCCTGTTGTGCCTACTCATTCATGCTTGTTTGTCATGCCTGCTCTTGCTTAGAGTTGAGTCGTCCGATTCATCGGGAATGAATCGGAGGTGTGTAAACATGTCCCCTCGTTGAGAGCTAAGTGTGTGAACATGATTTGATAAAGGTGGCGGTGAGAGGCCATGTAGGAGTACATGGTGGGTTGTCTCATTGAAACCGTCCTCGAGAACTGAGTTCTGTGTTTGTGATCCATGAACAGTTACTACCACACATTGGGATCCTTAATTGACTCTCTCGGCTTCTTAACCACCCCTGTTCTCTGTCCAGGAGTTGCAACTAGTTTACGTGTTTGTAGGATATGTGTTGGAGGCCGTGCGTAGCGCTGACCCTAGGGGTGGGCTATGATGCGGTAGATACACCGTGTCCCGGTGTACCGATTCGCCCGTTTGGTGTCTCGGGAACCCTGCACACATCGTTCGGGGCCGTTAGTGGAAACCTCAGCCGGACTCCCTGCGGATGGAATCCGAATAGGCGATAAACCTGGACTAGGGACTTGAGTGTTTAGGTAGGCCGTGGCCGACACCCTCGCCAGGCTTCCGCTTGAAGGCTGCCGAGATACATGACGTGTACATGGCGGTAAGTGGCGAGAGTGTGTGTGAAGAAGTACACCCCTGCAGGGTTATAAATGATCTATTCGAATAGCCGTGTCCACGGTAAAGGACTGCTGGGTTGCCTATATCAGATAATAGACAAGTGAAAGTGAATACTCTAAAATGCGCAAGATAAGCGTGAGTGCTATGGATGGCGTTCTCGTAGGAATACGGGATTGGATCCATAGTGGTGTATTGATTGGTGAATATGTGCACTCGTGTGCGCCACCTCAAAAGAGTTACTTGCAGTTGTAGTTTAGGATAGCCACCGAGTCAAAGCTGGCTTGCTGCAGTCAAACTCCACCACCCCCTTTGTTGATAATGATGCATATGTAGTTAGTTCTGATGTAAGTCTTGCTGAGTACATTTGTACTCACGTTTGCTTATTTTATGTTTTGAAGAGAGACGTCAGTCTTGCTAGTAGTTCCGCGTGGACTTCGACGTTTAGCTTGTTACCTCAGCTACGATCTTGTGCCCTCGGCAGGATCTAGTAGATAGTCAGGCTTCTCAGCCTTTTTAATTTGTAGATGTCTGTACTCGGACATGTTAAGCTTCCGCTTGTGCTTTGACTTGTATGCTCGAGTGTTGGGTCATGAGACCCATGTTTGTAATATCTCGCTCCTCGGAGCCTAATGAATAAATATTTGAGTCGTAGAGTTATGTTGTGATGCCATGTTGTATTTACACATATTGAGCATATTGTGTGTATGTTTGAAATGCTTGGTATGTGTGGGATCCGGGAATCTAGTTGTTTATCCTTGGCAGCCTCTCATATGGGGAATGTAGTCTAGTGCTTCCCGAGCGATAGTAGTCCGCTTCTGCCCGGTTCACCGGAGTCCTGCTAGCCCAACTCTACTGCTCTGACACTTGACTGGCCGACATGTGTTTCACCTCGTTCACGTGTATTCATCCCTTTGGGGAAATGTCACGCGTGACATTCGCAGATCTGCCTAGCCTGCTATGACCCAGAGTTACCGGAGTCCTGTTAGCCCAGTGCTACAGCCTGGATTCACACGTTGATGACCGACATGCTCGATGTGATTCATGTATGCTGTCCCCATGGGTTAGTGCGCTTTGGGTTCACGACTAGCCATGTCGGCCGGTTCTCTGTCATATGGATGCTAGCGACACTATCATATCGTGAGCCAAAAGGCGCAAACAGTCCGGGCCATGGTAAGGCAACACCGTGGAATACCGTGCTTGAGGCCGCAAAGTGATATGAGGTGTTACCGGCTAGATCGATGTGACTTGGAATCGGGGTCTGACAGCGTTGGTATCGAGCTTTGTTGCAGAGGATTACCAAGCCAAACTGGTCGAAGTTGTGTCTAGAAATGCTTTAGTTATGTAAGGTAATTGATTGTGGGAGGAACGTAAGGCTCTTTTTACTCCTTATACCTCATGGCCTTCGATCCGAGTCATCCTCTTCTCTTCTCGGGGTTAAGAACTAGGCCTTCTCCTCTATCTATCGATGACGTGTTACTAATCCGTAGACTTTTAAGATTGTTGGTTTTAAGCCCCGCCAGTTTCTACTACTTCCGTGTGTTCATAGTTGGTCTCGTAACCTTGATATTGCGTTGTTGAGTGGTCATGCCACCATTTTTGCAGGATGTCTCAAATCATTTTGAGCATTTTCAGCCGTTATCTTTGTCCGAGTCATCCTGTGTCTCTGAATAGTCGATGCATTTGCAAAACCTTCTTCCGTTCGATGTCCTTTTTGGTCAGAATAAGCACACTAATTGCTGAGTTGAGGTACTCCAGTACCTCGACATATCTGTTGGAGCTATTATTATGACCCTAGGTGTTTAGGGAGTCACCTAGTAACTAGCCATGTTTTGTGTTCCCCGTGTGATGATTCTGGCCATCATTCTCTAAAGCATCCCGTGATGCAATTTAGTTAGTAGGTATTCTATTCCTGGATTCTTGAACCCGAGATTCACCCTACTTACTTCATGTTGATAGTAATTGCTAGCTCCCTTAGGTTATTAGTAACCTTTGCATTAGTCCTCGAGGTCCGTGGTATTTCTTTCTTTCGAATACCATGAACCAATAAGGCAGAAGTTCTTTGAATTAAAAGATCACAATCAGAGTACTCTTGAGGAGTTCTCCATTCATAATTGTGACTCTGCCAGTTCTACCTTCTCCGCATGGGTTATCCCAAAGAAATGTTGAGCTTTGCTCGACATACTAATCTATGCATCCACAACTCAGAAAATTATATGTTCCTTTGAGTTGCTCTCTTTAGTTGTATCCCGACCATCCTCTATCAGTTGATAACCAAGAGTATGTGTGCATTTGTGTTCATCGATGCCTGTTATTCTTGTGGTCATCAAGCCATTCTATTCCGAATGACTAGGAGAAACAAACTCCAGTACCTCATCCATATCTAGGATTGGGTCAAAGCAGTTGTATTCCGTAGATCAAATGCCAATCCAGCTTTTGATTCTGTTCTACCCTGAAGTATTACCGTCTTATGTCAAGAATGTCATGAGAATTGCACCAACTCTTATGAATTCTTGTTGCAGTGATACCTCTCGCCATCATTGCTCATTCCCCGGTTCCGTGTTGTCATAACCGGAATGCTGGCAAGTGAGTCATGATGTGTGGAATCAATACTCCTAGCAACTCCGTTGCTTGGTAGTTAATGGACAATATTCTCATTCTTAGCGTGTTGGTTATTGAATCATCATTCTAAGATTGATTGTGCTACCTAGTACTTATTTCCGGTGCACTCTTCAATCAATGAGTTAGGATTATTCAATCCCTTGCTTATTGTTCATATCGTCTTGCCCTGAAAAGCAAGATTGTTCTCGAGCTTAGTAATATATCGGTGGTTCGTGATGTTCCAAAAATCTTCTCTTAAGTGTTACCAGGTTGTCACCTGACCGCTATATTGAGTTCGTGATCAAGTTGGTTTCCTTGTAACCACCCTTTCTCCAAGAATCTGTGCCGGATACCCTGAGCTAGTTGGTTAAGCTAAACAAAAACTTGGAGAGTTGGAAGATAAAAGCTTGCCTAACTTAGTTCGTTCAAAAGGGATATCCTTGTGTGTGTGTGTGTGTGTGTGTGTGTTGAAGAAAGATGATATCTTCGTTGATTGATCCTCGTGATCAGTTGTCGGTGCTATTGTCTTATCCAAACCTTGATTTGAGTATGGGCTATCGTCAAAATCAAATCAGTACCAACGATGCTCGTAATGTTGTCTTACTCGTGGTTGATCCCTCGAGCATATACCATTACATCTTTTGGTCTGACCAATGCTATCACCATGTTCACATGATGGTGGAAGTCCAGTGATATGGAAATTCCGATGAGTTGTTGTTGAGTCCATTAGCAGCATTTTGTCTTCCCCATGAGTCATGTTGAACATCAACCTAGTGTTGGAAACTTGTGTAAGCATTTCTTCGTGTTTCGTTCATGAAGCATATGTTTGGATGAAAGTAGTGACTTCCTCTAATTCATGTGCATCTGGTGCAAGTTGCCGCCGTGAATTTGAGAAAGGTTTGTTTTGCTTCCTATGGAATCATCCCAATTCAGTCATGCATACGTGCGAAGTATTCTATGGTTCGGAGACTTGCAACCTTCGCTCTACATGTGTCCCTAGCACACCAAGCCACTGATTGATTTGTTCAAGGAAAAGGAGTTGTTGTGCAAATCCTAGGTCATGCACAAGACTTCGTTACCCTAGATGATGGTTCCCCACCTGAACTCGGTAGTGCTTTATCATAAGACTACTATGTGGTCATGCTTGTCTGGGACAGCGTGTTCACATTGTTTAGCAGAACCAGCTCATGTTTTGGAGCTTGCTATCTTAGTTCATTCCTCGAGAATCTCGCAACGCCATCTCGTCGAATTGTGTTGCAAACTCTCTTCTCAGACATGCTGTCTGAAATATCCTGTTTCCAACCAGATCTGAATCTCAGGCAGATATGATGGTTGGAACCTTCCCAACATTTGCATGTTGTTCCTAGCTTGCACCCCATTGTGCCAATTTTCCATGGGATGTCCTTCTCAGCAGTTGATGTCCAGCATCATCTTCATAGTGGACTTACCATGGGTCCCCTCCACCTCCGATGATAAGCAAAATAATCCATTGTGTTGTCTTCAACAAGGTAGTCCACATCATCCATTCTAGTCCGAGTATGCCATTTCTTCGAGCTCTTTCAATCAATCAATTGTAAATTTCCTTAAGCTGGTATGAAGAGTTCCAATGATCTATGGATCAAAAGTAATTCTTTTTGCCACTTAAGCGAACAGTCCAACGAGTCACCTTTCTCGAGGTGCCCCGTTACGGGATCATGGTAAATATTTCCTCGCCACCTTGACACCATCCACCATCTTTCTAAGCGTGGAATTGTTGCCCACCAATCAAACCCCGTCGTTTGTTCTTCCATCCCTCTCAATGTGTTTTGTGTCTCAACTCGAGATGTTTCAACATCTCATTCCACGAGTTGATCTTGAGTGCTCGATCTTCGAGGAGATCGTTTCCTATAGAGTTTCTTTCCGTCGCCATCATGTTGGATGAAGATCTCGAAAGCAAAGATGTCAAAATCAATTGGAGCAATAAATCAACATCTTCGAGAAGGGCTTTTGGATCATGAAGATCGTGTTAACTTGTGACCCCTCTGACTTCTTACCTCACGTCTTGAATCTCGGGACGAGATTCTTGTTTACTGGGGGTGAGTTTTCACAGCCCCAGTTCAGGCCTTGCTTGCCTTTGCATTAGCATCCATGCATCATGTTTAAATTTCATGAAACTTGAAATGGGGATTGTTGAAACCCTAGCACCAAATGAAATTCAACTAGGTTCAATAAAAAATATATTTTCAATGACCCAGAATGCCTTTTGGAAATGTTCATGATTTTTGTTAAAGGTGAAAACCTCTTCCAAAAATGATGAATATATTTATAGGCCATTCTGGTTTTTTTGAATTAAATCTTATTGTATTTGACTTTGGGCATTTAAATACTACAAATATTTTAAATGTCCAAATAATCATGAACTAAAATGTTTGCTGTTGGTAATATTCTAAACAGTATCCATGAGCAGTTCCTTGATTTTTGGGTATATTCTGGTATTTTAAATAAATCCCTAAAGCTACAGAAGAAATAGAAAACTAAAACAAATAAAAGAGAGAGAGAGAAGGACTTACAGCGAAAGCTTACAGGCGCCCACCAATAGGCCCAAGATCTTGTGGTGGCGACCCAGCCCACCACCGCTGCCTGTCGTCTTCCTCCTTGGGCCGGAAGGGCAGGCGCGTGCTCGCCGCCCTGGCTTGGCCACGCTGAGCCACCTCCTGCCCGCTGCGTACTCCCGACACCACACGCCTCGCATCGCCACGCAGTCCCGTGTTTCCCTCGACCTCTCCCGTCCTCGCAGCTCTCTCTCCCCTCCACTGTCTTGCTCTCTTCCCCACCACCGAGCGTGCCCGTCGCCGCCGCTTACCGTTGCTGCGCCCTGAGCCACGGCCTCGCCTCCCCGACGTATCCCTCATCGCCGCCACGTCGTCCTGAAGCTCCGCACCTACTCACGCAAGCCCGGGAGCCCCGCAACATCGCCGACCTCATCGTGTTCATCGTCGGGCGCCGGATTCGTCGTCGTCGATTCGCACCGAAGAGGGCCTCCCCGAGCCGTCTGAGCTGCTAAACGACTGCGCTGTGAGGACTCCTTCGTTTCCCCCCTCCTCCCCTGCTCATTCTCGTGCCGTAGCTGCCGTCCCCGCAAGCACCGAGCTCCGGCCATCGCCATGGCCGGCGAACCTCGCGCCCCGGAGCTCTTCCGCTCGCTCCAGTAGCTCCCGCGTGCTCTCCAGGTCCCCAGGGTCCCGACGCGCCTCTGCTCTCTGGCTAACGCACTGCAGCCACCCCTGCCATGCTGGCCCGAGCTCCGCCACCGCAAAGCCGCCGTGGTCGCTGCTCCAGCCACCCCACCGCCTCGCGAGGCCTCCCCTAGTCGCGCACGAGCGTGAGCTCTCCACTGGTACCCTCGGCGCATCGAACCGCTACCGGAGCAGCGATTCCGACATGCCTCCGCCGTCGGATGAGGTCGCCAAGCATTAAACCTCTGCTCACGACGTGGCCCGTCATTAGCCACTAATGACCCTGCTAATTAGCCCCCTCTCTCACCGACATATGGGCCCCATGCCCTTAACTAACCATGGCTTAAACTTCTATTTAGTTTAGGTTGACCACAGAGGCCCCACGCGTCAGCTTTGACCGTGCTGACTAGGCTGTTGACTGGCCCCACATGTCATGTTTACTTTGCTGACGTGGGCGCTGACCGACCCACATGTTATTGACACTAACCAGCCCGACCAGCGACCAGTGGACCCTACTGGTCGTTGGACTGGACCCTTTGTTGACCTCTTGAGGTCAGCATGACCTAATGTTGATGCGATAAGTATTTTCTCGAATTAAAATAAATCGTAAAAGGTTTATAAATTTCAGAAAATGTTCTAAACTTCTAAAAATCATAGAACTTAATCTGTAGCTCCAAATCAACCAAATTATATATGAAAAATTATCAGAAAAATTCAAGGAATCCATCTGTACCATTTTCATGCATGTTTGAACAATGATTGTTCTCTGTTTTGGACAAAACAAATAAAGGGCATTTAAATAATCATATATGGAGTTGGAATTTGAATCATGTATTCAAACCAACTTCATTTAAATCATAGCTGGATGCATTAGCTCAAATAACAGCATATTGCCATGTCATGATCATGCATCATATTGTGGCATTGCATTGATTGTGTTCTTTCTCAGTTGCCGGTGTTTGTCCCCTCTCGATAGACGTGGTTCCGACGATGAGTGCGATGACACCGATGAAGAACTATATTATCTTCAGAAGTGCCAGGCAAGCAAAACCCCCTTGTTCATTCCGATACAATCCCACTCTCTCGCTCCTTCTCTCTTTTACTGCATTAGGACAACAACGATTCATCTGTTACTTGCTACGGTAGCTGAACCCCTTTATCCTCTGCATGACCTGTCATTCCACAGTAAATAGATGAAACCCACTAGCATGAGTAGGAGTTGTTTGAGCCTTGTTGTGCCTACTCATTCATGCTTGTTTGTCATGCCTGCTACTGCTTAGAGTTGAGTCAGGTCTGATTCATCGGGAATGAATCGGAGGTGTGTAAACATGTCCTACTGTTGAGAGCTAAGTATGTGAACATGATTTGATAAAGGTGGCGGTGAGAGGCCATGTAGGAGTACATGGTGGGTTGTCTCATTGAAACCGTCCTCAGGAACTGAGTTCTGTGTTTGTGATCCATGAACAGTTACTACCACACATTGGGATCCTTAATTGACTCTCTCGGCTTCTTAACCACCCCTGTTCTCTGTCCAGGAGTTGCAACTAGTTTCTGGTGTTTGTAGGATATGTGTTGGAGGCCGTGCGTAGCGCTGACCCTAGGGGTGGGCTATGATGTGGTAGATACACCGTGTCCCGGTGTACCGATTCGCCCGTTTGGTGTCTCGGGAACCCTGCACACATCGTTCGGGGCCGTTAGTGGAAACCTCAGCCGGACTCCCTGCGGATGGAATCCGAATAGGCGATAAACCTGGACTAGGGACTTGAGTGTTTAGGTAGGCCGTGGCGACACCTCGCCAAAGCTTCCGCTTGAAGGTTGCCGAGATACATGACGTGTACATGGCGGTAAGTGGCGTGAGCGTGTGTGAAGAAGTACACCCCTGCAGGGTTATAAATGATCTATTCGAATAGCCATGTCCACGGTAAAGGACTGCTGGGTTGCCTATATCAGATAATAGACAACTGAAAGTGGATACTCTAAAACGCGCAAGATAAGCGTGAGTGCTATGGATGGCATTCTCGTAGGAATACGGGATTGGATCCATAGTGGTGTATTGATTGGTGAATATGTGGACTCGTGTGCGCCACCTCAAAAGAGTTACTTGCAGTCGTAGTTTAGGATAGCCACCGAGTCAAAGCTGGCTTGCTGCAGTCATACTCCACCATCCCCTTTGTTGATAATGATGCATATGTAGTTAGTTCTGATGTAAGTCTTGCTGAGTACATTTGTACTCAAGTTTGCTTATTTTATTTTTTGCAGAGAGACGTCAGTCTCTGTAGTAGTTCCGCGTGGACTTCGACGTTTAGCTTGTTACCTCAGCTACGATCTTGTGCCCTCGGCAGGATCTGGTAGATAGTCAGGCTTCTCAGCCTTTTTAATTTGTAGATGTCTGTACTCAGACATGTTAAGCTTCCGCTTGTGCTTTGACTTGTATGTTTCGAGTGTTGGGTCATGAGACCCATGTTTGTAATATCTCGCTCCTCGGAGCCTAATGAATAAATATTTGAGTCGTAGAGTTATGTTGTGATGCCATGTTGTATTTACACATATTGAGCATATTGTGTGTATGTTTGAAATGCTTGGTATGTGTGGGATCCGACAATCTAGTTGTTTATCCTTGGCAGCCTCTCATATGGGGAAATGTAGTCTAGTGCTTCCTGAGCGATAGTAGTCCGCTACAGCCCGGTTCACCGGAGTCCTGCTAGCCCAGCACTACTACTCTGGACACTTGACTGGCCGGCATGTGTTTCACCTTGTTCCTGTGTCTGTCCCTTCGGGGAAATGTCACGCGGTGACATCCGGAGTCCTGCCTAGCCTGCTACAGCCTAGGTTACCGGAGTCCTGTTAGCCCAGTGCTACAGCCCGGATTCACACGTTGATGATCGACATGCTCGATGTGATTCATGTATGCCTGTCCCCATGGGTTAGTGCCGCTTTGGGTTCACGACTAGCCATGTCGGCCCGGGTTCTCTGTCATATGGATGCTAGCGACACTATCATATACGTGAGCCAAACGGCACAAACAGTCCCGGGCCATGGTAAGGCAACACCCGTGGGAATACCGTGCGTGAGGCTGCAAAGTGATATGAGGTGTTACCGGCTAGATCGATGTGACTTGAAATCGGGGTCCTGACAGCCGCCTCGGGAGGAACTCCCCCAACCACCTACCTCGGGAGCCCCGGCCTGCGGCTCAACCTCGGGAGTGCGCCTACTCCTGGCTCTTGAGCATCAGGAGGGGTGCTGAACCAAGGAGTTCAAGGAATACCTGACGCAAGGGACGCTGCCGGAGATAGAGGAGGATGCGGAGCGCGTGGGCCGACAGGCTACGGCATACTGCATCCAGGACGGTGAGCTATACAGGAAGCGGCCAAATGACGTTTCCTTCCGATGTATCTCCAGGGAACAGGGGAACGAGTTGCTAGCTGACATACACGACGGAGACTGCGGGCACCACTCGTCATCACAAATCCTGGTCGGCAAGGCATTCCGCAGCGGGTTCTACTGGCCTATGGCACTCAGCGACACGACCGAGCTGGTGAAGTCCTGCGAGGCCTGCCAATTCCACGCCAAGAAGATCCATCAGCCAGCTGAGGGCCTCCACACCATCCTGCTCTCGCGGCCAATCGCGGTTTGGGGGTTGGATATCCTAGGCCCATTCCCTTGAGCGCCTGGGGGCTACCGCTACCTCTACGTCGCCATCGACAAGTTCACCAAATGGGCGGAGGTAGAAGCTGTCCGTACCATCCCGGCCGGATCGGCGGTCAAGTTCATCGAGGGTCTCGTGAGCCAGTTCGGGGTCCCCAACCGCATCATCACTGACAATGGCTCACAGTTCACTAGTAATCTCTTCAAGACATATTGTGCTAACCTTGGAACGCAGATCTGCTACGCTTAGGTGGCGCACCACAGGAGCTATGGCCAGGCCAAACGCGCTAACGCGGAAGTCTTGAGAGGCCTCAAGACTAGGACCTTCAAGAAGAAGCTCGAGGTCTGCGGCAGGGGTTGGCACGACGAGCTCAGGTCTGTCTTGTGGTCCATCCGCACCACCGCCACCAGGCCAATAGGCGAGACCCCGTTCTTCCTCGCCTATGGAGCAGAAGCGGTTCTCCCTCATGAGGTCAAGCATCGCTCCGCGCAGGTCCTGGCATTTGATGAGACGCAGCAGGATGCCATGCGGGGGATGGACCTCGTGTTGGGGGAGTGTAACGCCCCGAATACAACTTTCCATATTCGTAACTCCAACTCTTGCCTTTCCCTGAGATGCGATATGTTATTTCCTCCGTGGTTGGGATTTTCTCTTTTGTTTTGCATTTTTTTCATGTCTTGCATCTCATCTCATCGCATCATGTGCATTGCATCTGCATGTTTTCATAAAGCTTGCATCCGCTCAGAAGTTGCCGTTCCCCCTTGCCTTCGTTGACCGATCCGAGTCCAACCGGGTTTTCAATTCCCTCTTGTCGGACCTTTGACCCTCTCTACACAACCAGCCCCGACCACCCCCCTTGTGTGCGCGTCCGAAGCTGTCCCGAACCCGAACCGCTCAGTCGCGACCATTGGATCCGGATCATCCCCAAAGATTTATAAAACATCTCCGTTCTTTTATTTGGACTCCCTACCCATTATTTTCTCGACCGCTCGATTGCGATCGGAGGGACCAAATGCCCCTACCCTAATCCCACTGATATATATAGACGGTCCAAACCCTAGCAATTGGGGACAACCTCCCTTGATTCCCGTGCGCTGCCGCCACTGCTCTCCATCCCATCACCCAGATCCGCTGCCACCTTCCCCTTGCTCTCCGTGCCCAACGAACCACGCCCGTGCCCCGATCCAAAATTCCTCTCGATCTCTCCTCACCAACCAGCGCCTCCCCTGGATCCCCTCGTCCATCGACTG
This sequence comes from Aegilops longissima, assembly GCA_021605205.1. Lineage (NCBI taxonomy): Eukaryota > Viridiplantae > Streptophyta > Magnoliopsida > Poales > Poaceae > Aegilops > Aegilops longissima. The sequence goes on along the minus strand of CM038678.1, from coordinate 568,340,097 downwards.
CAGCCGCTGTCGTCCGCGACCACAGGAGCAGGAGCTCTTGCAGCCGCGAGCGCCCGAGGCCCCAACCGCCCGAGCACCACCACCAAATCCTCCTCATGTCGCCTCCGTCGGCCACCCAAGCAGCAGCAGCAGTCCGGAGCTCCGCCTCCTCTCGCGAGCGCCCAGGCCCGTGCTCCTCCTCCCTCGCCCTTCCCTTCCTCTTCTTTGCTGAAGCTCTCTCTGACCACCCACTCGTCGTGTTTCTCTCTCAGGGAACCATGGCGCCGCCGCTTGGAGCTCCATGACCGCGCCTCCCTTTTCCGTCAGATCCATGGCCAGGGACCGGATCCGCCTCAAGCTCGCCGCAGCTCCTCCCCGTTGTCCTTGCGCTGCTTCCAGGACCAACCGAAGCCCTGCCGTCGCCCTGCTTCACGAGGACGAGGACGAGCCCCTGCCGTCACCCCGCCAAGTCCCGACCAGCCTCTGCTTCCCCTGCTCCAGATTGAGAGGGCCAGGAGAGCGCCCGCGTTGACTTGCCTCGTCGCCAGGTGGGTCGTGCGCCCCGCAGCCCAGCGCAGCTCCTGCTATCGGCCTGCTTCCCAAAGGCCCAACCGTGCCAGGCCTTTCCAGCCTCCCTCTCCACCGACCGGCCTCAAGGCCCAATGTGAGCAGCTCCCCCAGCCCAGTTTGTCTCAGATTCGGCCCGTAGATGTTTTTTTTACCTGGACGCATTTGCTAATTATCCAGTGATTTACAGTTTTACAGAAAAACCCTCATGTTCATGCATTTAATAACTCACAAATGGTGCATTGGATTAAAATAATTTATATATGTAAGATGCTTAGAATTTCATCTAGTTTCATAATATGCTACTTTCATCCATGTTTAAAATGTTTAAAATGCAGTTTGCATTTAATTTGCTCAAATGCCATGTTAAAATGATTTATTTCATAACTAAATAACCGTAGCTCGGTTTCTAATAAACTTTATATGTAAATGGGGTGGAAAAATGCCTAGTTTAACATGGTGCACTATATTTTGTTGTTTAACAACATTATAATTGTGTATAGGGCAGATCAGTACCGAATCTAAAATATGCACATGGGGATTTTCCGGAATTGTTGTTTGTTGTTCCGGCCTCATTTAAACTTGCCTAAGTAGTTAGTTTGCTTATGTTTCACCCCTTGCCATGTTTAATAACATTTAATATTGTTTGGTAGCTTAAACGAGATTAAACTAAATAATTGATGTGGTGTTTTGTCCACTTAACTTGTAGTATTGTTTGTTGCACTTTGCCATGACATGCTCATTAAACCGGACATGCATCATACTTGTTTGTGCATCATGCCATGTTTATGCTTGTGCATTTATCATGTTGTTTGTTTCTTTCCGGTGTTGCTTCTCGGTTCCGGTAATGCTGCGATTGTGAGGATTCGTTCTACTACTTCCATTCGTCTTCTTCATGGACTCGTTCTTCTTCCTAGCGGGATTTCAGGCAAGATGACCGTTACTCTGGATCTCATTACTATCATTGCTATGCTAGTTGCTTCGTTCTATCGCTATGCTGCGCTACCTATCGCTTGCTCTTCAAGCCTCCCAAATTGCCATGAACCTCTAACCTTTGTCACCCTTCCTAGCAAACCTTTGTTTGGCTATGTTACCGCTTTGCTCAGCCCTCTTATAGCGTTGCTAGTTGCAGGTGAAGTTGAAGATTGCTCCATGGTGGACAGGATTTTGGTTGGGATATCACAATATCTCTTATATTATTAATGCATCCATATACTTGGTTAAGGGTGGAAGGCTCAGACTTATGCCTGGTGTTTTGTTCCACTCTTACCGCCCTAGTTTCCGTCATATCGGTATTATGTTCCCGGATTTTGCGTCCCTAACGCGGTTGGGTGATTTATGGGACCCCCTTGACAGTTCGCTTTGAATAAGACTCCTCAAGCAAGGCCCAACCTTGGTTTTACCATTTGCATCACCACAACCTATACCCTTCCCTTGGGTCGGCCAACCCAAGGGTCATCTTTATTTTAGCCCCCCCGGGCCAGTTCTTCTCTAAGTGCTGGCCTGAACCGAGCTGCCTGCGGGGCCCCCTCGGAGAAACTTAAGGTCTGGTTTTACTCGTAGCTAGTCTCATCCGTTGTTGCCCTGAGAACGAGATATGTGCAGCTCCTATCGGGATTGTCGGCGCATCGGGCGGCTTTGCTGGTCTTGTTTTATTACTGTCGAAATGTCTTGTAGCCGGGATTCCGAGACTGATCGGGTCTTCCCGGGGAGAAGGAATATCCTTCGTTGATCGCGAGAGCTTATCATGGGCTAAGTTGGGACACCCCTGCAGGGTATAAACTTTCGAGAGCCGTGCCATGGTTATATGGCAGATGGGAATTTGTTAATATCCGTTGTAGTAAACTTGAAGTAAACTCTTCTAAAATACACCAACCGTAAAGCGTGCTCGTGAGTGTCTCTTTTCGGGGTTGATAGAGAGGAGAACACGGTTTCTGGGTTATGTTTGACGTAAGTAGGAGTTCAGGATCATTTCTTGATCATTACTAGTTGACGACCGTTCCTTTGTTTCTCTTCTCGCTCTCATTTGCGTATGTTAGCCACCATACTTGCTTAGTCGCTGCTGCAGCCTCACCACTTTACCCCTTCCTTTCCCATTAAGCTTTGCTAGTCTTGATACCCATGGTAATGGGATTGCTGAGTCCTCGTGGCTCACAGTTTACTACACCACCAGTTGCAGGTACAGGTTTGCGATGATCACGACGCGAGAGCGATGTTGCTTGTTTTGGAGTTCTTCTTCTGCTTCTTTGATCAGGGGATAGGTTCCAGGTCGGCAGCCTGGGCTAGCAGGGTGGATATTGTTTGAGTTTCTGTTTATGTTTCATCCGTAGTCGGATGTTGATCTTGTATGTTGTATTGTTGTATTCATGTGACATTGTATGTCTTGGGTGTATCCCCACTATTATGTAATGTTGATGTAATGATATCCACCTTGCAAAAGCGTCTTCAAGATGCGCTTCTATCCTTGGTGGGACCTTCGAGTTCCTTTAGGATAGGGTCGCATCTTGGGCGTGACAAGTTGGTATCAGAGCCTCGACCGACCTTAGGAGCCCCCTTGATTGTTGGCCGTTGTTGAGTCTAGAAGAAAACTATTTCGAGTCTTAGGATTATATATATCGGAGAGTAGGATTCTTTTACTCCTCGGTCCTTCGCGCTCTGGTGAGGCCTCCTGACGAGATGTTTTGTCTTTCCTCTCCTCAAATTTCACGAAATTTTTTTAGGATCACGCTGGTATCTTGGGATCGTTCCGATAGTCTTGTGACGAGAACATTGTTCTTGGTGCCTCGACATTTAGGGGTTGTGGCGGTGTCCCGGAGTTGAGCTCCGAGGTGTTGTCATCACAATTTTATCATTGCAGTTCGAATACCTGAGTTTTGCCGACATCGAAAATCTCTTTTATGCAGTTGTTGGTGAGATAACCTCGACGCCACCCAAGATCGGGAGTTCGGGAGTATTGCCATAACTTGTATAACGGATGCTTTTCAAGGTTGAGGTACACGATTTCGGAGTTTTCTTGGTTATGTGTTGACGGATGGATACAATGGATCTAGGTATTGTTAGTTTGGGTGATATATTTTGTGTCCCTGTATCCCCAACACCAGATTGCATAACCGTAAAGTTTCGGAGTTTATAGGTGGGAATTCAAGTAGCTCCTAGAATACCTTTCCGACAGATGCATGATATGGGATTGGGTAAATCTCTATCATATGTATTTTTTCCAGCTTATTCTGCAAGCCAAATCCTTTGTTTTGTTTTATTTGTGGTATTCGAGTTGCTTCGGAGTCAAATGTTGAATCCATACCTTTCCTAAACGGTGTTCTCATATTGCTATGTGAATACTAATCCTTCTTGATCATCGAGGTCGTCATGTTAATTCTTTTCCCAACCAGAGTGCTTCTCTTCAAGTGGATCCGATCATTTCAACATTTGTGAGATCAATTCTAAGTTTTCTGAGCGATGTTTGTTTCATCCGTGTCCAAGTTGTCTTTGTTTTCCCGCCCTCCCACCCTTTTTCTTCAAGGACTCATATTTCTTAATCATGTATCCTTTTATTTGTGGGAAGTCTCTTCATTCTTTTCTTTCAATGTTCTTATCCGGTGATTTCCCATGAAGATGCTCAACAGCTCCAAGTTCATCATTCTTCATTCTCGTATTCTTTTCCGGTGGATTTAACTCAAGCTTTCAGTGTTGATCACATTCCTTTCCTTGTTGCAAATGCTTTCTCTTGCCGATGCACCTCTTAATCATTCACTTCTCGCTATTCATTTGTTCTGGAGTATTGAAGATATCTCGGAAGGCTCGTCTTTTCATTCCAGATCCGTTCAAGTTATTTTGAGCTTGTTATCTCATTGAAGCCATTGAATTCAACGGGTGCAACCTCTCTTTAAAATCCTTCAACGTTGTTTCTTTCGAGTGGGCCCTAACCCACATGTCTTTTCCTAGGATCTTACCTCACTCTTCTATTTATTCCGGAGCCATTCCTAATTCTTTTCAAGTGCGATGTCAGAATGGATCCCATCAGTCACATGCCTTCTCCAAGTTCGCTTTCAAATTATTTTTCATTGTTGGCTCAACCTCTTTGTTTTTTTTTCTTTTTTTCATTCTCCTGGAGTATCTCAACAATTCATGGTGGTGTTTCTCATCATCATTCTTTGATTTTGAAGACCGAAGAAGAGTTCCTCTTAAATTCTTACCCGTTCTTCCAAAGATGCGTTATTCAAGTTTGATGCCATCCTCTCATAATTGTTTTCAATTGTGGGAATTCTTTTCACCCATCCGGAGCATTGCATGAGTTGTTTCCATTTCTTTCCTCCGAAGGCCATCATGTTATAATTCTTCATTCTCAGCGTGTAGCTACCGTTCTCCAAATCTTACCGGTGAATCATTCAAATATCCTCTAATCAGTTCATGATCTCTTCATTCTCTTGTATCTAAATCCCCTCAAGTATCTTCATTCGTTTTCCAATTCTTCCCGGTGAATTGTGCCTTTGCTACTTTCATTTTCAATTTTACGGTGGTTCGTTCAAGATTCCTCTTCCTTTATTACCGTATCATTTCATTCGTCCTTTCCAATCCTCTCGGTGATTCGTCGAAGACTTCTTCAAGTTGGCGCTATATCTCTCTTAATCCTTTCTACGGGAATAAGTAGTATGCCAAATCCATTGCTTGTCATCAATTTAATTTGATGAAGGATAAGCATACAATAAATCTTATTCTTATTTCCTCGAGTTGATTAATTCTTTTCTTCCGGAGATTGTTCATGATGAAGTAATTCTAGTTAAGTGTTTTCATCTTTTCTTTTCCGGAGTTCCAAGTCCTCTCGGTTATATAATCGCGAAGCTCCATCTAGATCATTGCAAGGTTTCACCTTGTGTCTTCAACTTCTCTTTCTTTTTATCATCCTTTTATTACCGGAGTTCTTCATGGAGGCTCTACATGGTGGTTCGTCAAGGATTCTTTTCATTCTTCAATTGTTCTTCAAGATTTCTCTCGAAGTTATGATCCGCCAAGCTATACTCTAAAAACAAACATGATGCTCAACACATGTTTTGTTTTGAGGAGTTCAAGTAATCTTCATCTTGCATTCCAAAGTGCGATTCTTCCTACCTTATCTTTTGAGGTGGTGTTATGTCACTCTTGACAATTTCCTTCATGTTTCATGATTCATATGTTGTCAAGAATGAGGTATTTAAATCCATCAATCTCTTCTTTGGAGTTATCTTGGTATAGATTTCACCTAAAGCCTTCCCTAAGGAATGTTGCTATTTGTGGTGCTTGTCTATGATCCAAGTTATCTCTTTATCATCTCGGTGAAGAAGTTTTTCATCTCTTTGGTGCTCACAATCAAATCAATGGTTTCCATTAGTGGCCGGTTGTCACCTCATAGTCTCGAGATGTTTTCCATAAGCCCACAACAAGCTTGTGCTTTCGTTGTTGATTTTCCAACAACTCCGTTCAATTCTTCTTTGCAAGGATGCTTTCCAAGCTCATTTGTGGCAGAAGTTGGCATTTTCTTCTCCATTCTTTTATTCCAATGATCTATCTTCTATTCTTTCTTCCAGAGGAATTGTGGTGTTGCTCTTTTCATTCATCATCTCGAATTGTGGGGACCGTGTTCTTTTCATGCTTATCCATTTAACCGGAGTGTTGTGTCATCTCTTCAAGTGCTTTTCATCTTATCAAGGTTTCCTTCTTCTTTCAGTCGGAGTGCTGCCCAAATTATATCAATCTTATTCCTTCTCTATCTAGTTTTAACCGGAGTGGTTTCAACATCTATCTTATCACTAAACCTCTTGGTTCTCGTCGTATCTCATGTTCCTCTTTTCTAACGGAGTGTTTTCAACTTTGTTCATCTTCATTGTTTTCGTTCATTCAATTTGTCAACCTCTCAAGGTTCATGGTTTCACTCGTTCGTCAAAGAAGCAACTTAGTTTTACCTCTTCTCTTCCTCTTTCTTTTCCCTCCGCTGCCATCCAAGATCTCGGGATGAGATCCTCTCGTAGTGGTGGAGTGCTGTAACGCCCCGAATACAACTTTCCATATTCGTAACTCCAACTCTTGCCTTTTCCGGAGATGCGATATGTTATTTCCTCCGTGGTTGGGTTTTTGTCTTTTGTTTTGCATTTTTTTCATGTCTTGCATCTCATCTCATCGCATCATGTGCATTGCATCTGCATGTTTTCATAAAGCTTGCATCCGTTCGTAGTTGCCGCGTTCCCCCCTTGCCTTCATTGACCGATCCGAGTCCAACCGGGTTTTCAATTCCCTCTTGTCGGACCTTTGACCCTCTCTGCACAGCCAGCCCCGACCACCCCCCTTGTGTGCGCGTCCGAAGCTGTCCCGAACCCGAACCGCTCAGTCGCGACCATTGGATCCGGATCATCCCCAAAGATCTATAAAACATCTCCGTTCTTTTATTTGGACTCCCTACCCATTATTTTCTCGACCGTTCGATTGCGATCGGAGGGACCAAATGCCCCTACCCTAATCCCACTGATATATATAGACGGTCCAAACCCTAGCAATTGGGGACAACCTCCCTTGATTCCCGTGCGCCGCCGCCACTGCTCTCCATCCCATCACCCAGATCCGCTGCCACCTTCCCCTTGCTCTCCGTGCCCAACCAACCACGCCCTTGCTCCGATCCAAAATTCCTCTCGATCTCTCCTCACCAACCAGCGCCTCCCCTGGATCCCCTCGTCCAATGATCAGCAGCGGCCGTCGTCATGACCCAGTAGGAGCAGGAGCTCTTGCAGTCGCGAGCGCCCGAGGCCCCAACCGCCCAAGCACCACCACCAAATCCTCCTCATGTCGCCTCCGTCGGCCACCCAAGCAGCAGCAGCAGTCCGGAGCTCCGCCTCCTCTCGCGAGCGCCCAGGCCCGTGCTCCTCCTCCCTCGCCCTTCCCTTCCTCTTCTTCGCTGAAGCTCTCTCTGACCACCCCCTCATCGTGTTTCTCTCTCAGGGAACCATGGCGCCGCCGCTTGGAGCTCCATGACCGCGCCTCCCTTTTCCGCAGATCCATGGCTGGGACCGGATCCGCCTCAAGCTCGCCAGCAGCTCCTCCCGTCGTCCTTGCGCTGCTTCCAGACCAACAGAAGCCTGCCGTCGCCTCGCTTCACGAGGACGAGGACGAGCCCCTGCCGTCACCCCCGCCAAGTCCCGACCAGCCTCTGCTTCCCTGCTCCAGATTGAGCGAGCCAGAGAGCGCCAGCGTTGACTTGCCTCCGCCAGTGGGTCGTGGCGCCTGCAGCCCAGCCAAGCAGCTCTGCTATCGGCCTGCTTCCCAAAGGCCCAGCCGTGCCAGGCCTTTCCAGCCTCCCTCTCCACCGACCGGCCTCAAGGCCCAATGTGAGCAGCTCCCCCAGCCAAGTTTGTCTCAGATTCGGCCCGTAGATGTTTTTTTACCTGGACACATTTGCTAATTATCCAGTGATTTACAGTTTTACAAAAAAACCCTCATGTTCATGCATTTAATAACTCACAAATGGTGCATCGGATTAAAATAATTTATATATGTAAGATGCTTAGAATTTCATCTAGTTTCATAATATGCTACTTTCATCCATGTTTAAAATGTTTAAAATGTTGTTTGCATTTAATTTGCTCAAATGCCATGTTAAAATGATTTATTTCATAACTAAATAACCGTAGCTCGGTTTCTAATAAACTTTATATGTAAATGGGGTGGAAAAATGCCTAGTTTAACATGGTGCACTTTATTTGCTGTTTAACAACTTTAAAATTGTGTATAGGGCAGATCAGTACCGAATCTAAAATATGCACATGGGAATTTTCCAGAATTGTTGTTTGTTGTTCCGGCCTCATTTAAACTTGCCTAAGTAGTTAGTTTGCTTATGTTTCACCCCTTGCCATGTTTAATAACATTTAATATTGTTTGGTAGCTTAAACGAGATTAAACTAAATAATTGATGTGGTGTTTTGTCCACTTAACTTGTAGTATTGTTTGTTGCACTTTGCCATGCCATGCTCATTAAACCGGACATGCATCATACTTGTTTGTGCATCATGCCATGTTTATGCTTGTGCATTTATCATGTTGTTTGTTTCTTTCCGGTGTTGCTTCTCGGTTCCGGTAATGTTGCGATTGTGATGATTCGTTCGACTACTTCCGTTTCGTCTCTTCATGGACTCGTTCTTCTTCCTAGCGGGATTTCAGGCAAGATGACCGTTACTCTGGATCTCATTACTATCATTGCTATGCTAGTTGCTTCGTTCTATCGCTATGCTGCACTACCTATCGCTTGCTCTTCAAGCCTCCCAAATTGCCATGAACCTCTAACCTTTGTCACCCTTCCTAGCAAACCGTTGTTTGGCTACGTTACCGCTTTGCTCAGCCCTCTTATAGCGTTGCTAGTTGCAGGTGAAGTTGAAGATTGCTCCATGGTGGACAGGATTTTGGTTGGGATATCACAATATCTCTTATATTATTAATGCATCTATATACTTGGTTAAGGGTGGAAGGCTCGGCCTTATGCCTGGTGTTTTGTTCCACTCTTACCGCCCTAGTTTCCATCATATCGGTATTATGTTCCCGGATTTTGCGTCCCTAACGCGGTTGGGTGATTTATGGGACCCCCTTGACAGTTCGCTTTGAATAAGGCTCCTCAAGCAAGGCCCAACCTTGGTTTTACCATTTGCCTCACCACCACCTATACCCTTCCCTTGGGCCGGCCAACCCAAGGGTCATCTTTATTTTAGCCCCCCCGGGCCAGTTGCTTCTCTAAGTGCTGGCCTGAACCGAGCTGATCATGGGCCCCTCGGGAAACTCGAGGTCTGATTTACTCGTAGCTAGTCTCATCCGGTGTTGCCACGAGAACGAGATATGTGCAGCTCCTATCGGGATTGTCGGCGCATCGGGCGGCTTTGCTGGTCTTGTTTTATTATTGTCGAAATGTCTTGTAGCCGGATTCGAGACTGATCGGGTCTTCTCGGGAGAAGGAATATCCTTCGTTGATCGCGAGAGCTTATCATGGGCTAAGTTGGGACACCCTGCAGGTATAAACTTTCGAGAGCCGTGGCATGGTTATGTGGCAGATGGGAATTTGTTAATATCCGATTGTAGTAAACTTGAAGTAAACTCTTCTAAAATACACCAACCGTAATGCGTAATCGTGAGTGTCTCTTTTCGGGGTTGATCGAGAGGAGAACACGGTTTCTGGGTTATGTTTGACGTAAGTAGGAGTTCAGGATCACTTCTTGATCATTACTAGTTGACGACCGTTCCTTTGTTTCTCTTCTCGCTCTCATTTGCGTATGTTAGCCACCATACTTTCTTAGTCGCTGCTGCAGCCTCACCACTTTACCCCTTCCTTTCCCATTAAGCTTTGCTAGTCTTGATACCCATGGTAATGGGATTGCTGAGTCCTCGTGGCTCACAGTTTACTACACCACCAGTTGCAGGTACAGGTTTGCGATGATCACGATGCGAGAGCGATGTTGCTTGTTTTGGAGTTCTTCTTCTGCTTCTTCGATCAGGGGATAGGTTCCAGGTCGGCAGCCTGGGCTAGCAGGGTGGATATTGTTTGAGTTTCTGTTTATGTTTCATCCGTAGTCGGATGTTGATCTTGTATGTTGTATTGTTGTATTCATGTGACATTGTATGTCTTGGGTGTATCCCCACTATTATGTAATGTTGATGTAATGATATCCACCTTGCAAAAGCGTCTTCAAGATGCGCTTCTATCCTTGGTGGGACCTTCGAGTTCCTTTAGGATAGGTTTGCATCTTGCGCGTGACAGGGAGGAACACCGCCGTGAAGCCACGCTCCGAGCAACAAGATACCAGCAGGCGGTGCGACGGTATCACTGCCGCAGCGTTCTCTCCAGGACGCTCGAGGTGGGCGACCTCGTCCTAAGGCGGGTGCTCTCCAAGGAAGGGCTGCATAAGCTCTCGCCCATGTGGGAGGGCCCGTTTAGGGTTGCCCATGTCTCCAGGCCTGGCGCGATGCGCCTGGAGATGCAAGACGGGGTCCCCATCCAGAATGCCTGGAACGTCCAGCACCTCCAGAAGTTCTACCCATGAAGCAAGGCCCAGCGCCTGTGAAGCAAGGCCCAGTGCATGTAAAGGTCTCCGCTCGTGAAACTCTCACGTAATAATGAGTGGGGCTATACACGCCCCGGAGTCTCAGGAGTGCTGCCCTCGAGCCTCGGGGGCTCCCTCCCAAGTCCTAGTGGTAGCACTTAGCTCTGCGCTGGTCAAAAGACTAGACTTGGTGCCGGACGCGGCTTTTCATTTGCTTTCCGTAGTTGGCTTTCCCCTCTTTAATGGAAATTCGCACTCTGGTGTTTCTTGTCGGCTTGGTTCAATCGCCTTTTTCCTTTGTTTCTTCCCTCGGTTCTTTGTTTTGGCCCGTACTCTCCCTCACATGCCTCGCGAGGGGGCTGGACAGGAGCATTCGTGATCATTTTCTCGGTTCTTCGTGAGGCACCCTCGCTCGAGCTCGCAAGCTGCAGCACCTCCCTCTCTTAAGTCCGTGCCCCTCGGGTACCATGATGCGGAGCGCTGGGTCATGGCCGGCCACGCCTAGGGCCCTGTGCTTGGAAGAATAAGAGTTCCTTAACAAATTTTTGCAGTTCCTCGACGCCTCCCAAGCCTATGGCCAGGAGGTCTCACCAGGTGCTCTGAGATGCGCGCCTCACGAGGCGGAAACTACTTCAGACACGTCGAGCTAAGTTATCTCTACACGCCTACATAAAACAGTGATGCTGCAACACGACACAGGAACAATAAACATAACATAGCGACTTGGAAATCACGGTTTGTTGCACGCCCTTGCAGGGCCCCATACTTGTTTCTTTTTCAAATACATGAAAAAGGAAAGAACAGAACAAAAGCGGCGCACGCCCCCGCAGCGGTTCGTGAGGGTAGGCCCTTGGCGCCCTCCTGGACTTAGCCGGACCCCTCCTCGCACTTCACTGGGGCACGGCGACGAGACGACCCGCTACCGCCCTCGAAGCGGGCACGGCGGCAGGTCATAGCCGCCGCTGCTGGAGTTGTCGCCGGAGGAGGAGTTGCTATAGCTGGAAGAGCCGCGTCCGGCGCCGAGGGCGAGTTCACCTTCACCCTCGTCGCGGCTGTCGCCAAGGCCGAGCACCTCGCCGCTGTCGTTGTCCTCACGGTAGCATCTGACGCGGCGACCATCTTCCCCGAACACCATCACATAGAGGGTCGCGTCGCAATCATACTTGAAGTGGAGGGTCGCGTCGCCGTCATACGGAGACCTCCACCGCGACCCACGAAGCCTTGCTGCAGCAGCCGTCCGCCTGCAGCCAGAGACAGCCTGGACCCATGGCCGGCAGTTCGCCGGCGAAGAAGCGCGGGAGCTAAAGCCAGGTGCCGGCCGGGTTCTCCGACCACACGACGAACTCTGGCAGCACCTCCGCCGAGTGGAAGCGTGGTCGAGGAGGCCATGCAACCATGGTGCGCCTCACTTCATCGAAGCGGCTGCCACGACCTGGGCGACTCCCACCACGCGAGGAGGTGCCACCGCGGCCGGAAGGGGCCACGGCGGCGGCCGCGGAGTGCTTATGTGGGAGACCGCGTCCTCTCTTGGGCGGTGGCGAGCCGGGCCCCTCCTGGCGGGCCTTCCCCTTCTCTGCGGCCGAGAACCTCTTCACGGGCGCCATGGGTGTCGCTGCTAGCAATGAAGCAAAGAAGATGAAGCGAGCGGACCAGGAAGAGATGGGCGACGGGGCTCTGCCCCCTCCTCATTTATAGCAGGAGAAGGCCAACTGGCGACCGCCACGATCACACATAATGATGGTTTTCTCTGCATGCACCAGGGAGTCATCAAGTCGGGCAGTTGCCGAGGCAGCATGGGGAAGCGGAGACACCCACGTCCCGTTAGTCGACATGCGTCAATCAAGGCCGCAAGCGGTTGGGGCCCGCGGTGCTCCGCCCATGCCCTTTGGGTTCGCCTTGAAGCCAAGTTCGAGCGCGCCTTGGGCCCGGGGGCTACTATCGGTGTTCTGGGAACGGGGGTCCCTAGACTAGCCATCCTGCGGCCCATGGCGTGCCTCCACCAGCGGCCTGGTACGGCCCATCTTCACCAGGTAACACTCAAGACCCTCGCGAGGGGACAAGCCTTGCGAGGCAGACGAGACAAGACCTCCTCAGGGGTGGCCTCACTAAGATGGCTCGCGAGGGGCGGAGAGATCAAGGCGAGGGGCACCTCGTGAGGTTCCAGTGACGTGATCCGTGACGACCTAGGCCAGGCGGGCACCAGCGGGCGTAGAGTACTCGTTGCCTCTTTGGTGCTAAATGGGCAAGCACAGGTGAGGAATCGCGAGGCATCAGGCAAAGGTTTCCATATCGGTGCAACGAGACCAAGACCAGCAAGACGGCAGGATAAAGGTCATCGTGGAGCCTGTGACGGCATCACCACCAGAGCCTTTGGCAGGCAAAGACCACCTTTTGTCAGGATAGCTTCTACTAGCTGTCGCCCGTGAAATTGGCCATTGTGGGATCCCTTCCCGCCTAACATTTGGGAAGAGGACCCGGGCCTCTATCAATAGGACTAGCCACCACCATAGAAGGGGACGGATCATTCAGATCATCCTCAACCACACAAGCTCATCGAGCCCAAGAACACCTCTCCCCAGGAGGTTGTTCCTCCCTTGTACTTGTTCATCCTTAGCCTATGAGGCAATCCACCACACCACACTGGAGTAGGGTATTACACCACAGCAGTGGCCCAAACTAGTATAAACCCTGTGTCCCTTGTTCTTCGAGTTCGACGTGCTGAGCCTAGAGATCGTGGTGAGTGGGTGAGCTAGGGAAGGCAGAGACCTTCATGCGCACCCCAGTGTTCGAACCTTAAGGGTTTTGTCGGAACCCAAAATCTGACAGGGACAAGCTTTGTTGTAAGCTTCTTGCAAACCGAATCTTCCCTCAAGAAGGCTCGTGGTTCCGAGGGGGAACGTGTCACCTCCGTGTGCGAAACGAGATGCTTATACTGCCTTCTCCCGCCTTAATTTTTTTACATAGGTGGATTAGACCAAATAGAAGTATCATGCTAAATTTTGGAATTATTCCGGGTTCGTTTGTCATTTTTATGCATTAATTGAGTTTCTGGGCATTTAATGTGCATAATTAAAATTTGAACTACAAGCACATGCTCCTGTGCACCAAAGTTGTTTGAAAAATCACATGTGTGTCCTTGGGTGAATTTATATGTCCCATGCAAGAGATGGGATGAATTCAAACATCTGGGCGTCGTGGCACTCCCGGAAGGATTGAGAAAGTTGGTTTTTTAATTCCTGTAAATCCAAAACACGCCTGAAAATCATGAAACCTGGCATGGTGTCATGACATGGCACCAACATGCTTCGGTAAAATTTTGGCCGAATTTGGACAAGCTTTGGTGTAAGCTTCTTGCAAACCGGAGCTTCCCTCAAGAACGCTCGTGGTTCCGAGAGGGAACGTGTCATCTCCGTGTGCGAAACGAGATACGTATACCGCCTTCTCCCGCCTTAATTTTTTTACACGGGCAGATTAGACCAAGTAGAAGTATCGTGCTAAATTTTGGAATTATTTCGGGTTCGTTTGGCCTTTTTATACATTAATTGAGTTTTTGCGCAGTTAATGTGCGTAATTCAAATTTGAACTACAAACACAGGCTCCAGTGCACCAAAGTTGTTTGAAAAATCATATGTGTGTCCTTGAGTGAATTTCTAGGTCCCATGCAAGAGATCGGAGTGAAACTCAAACATCTGGGCGTCGTTGCTCGGCCGGAAAGATTGAGAAACTTGTTTTATTATTTCCTGTAAATCCAAAACACGCCTGAAAATCATGAAAGTTGGCATGGTGTCATGACATGGCACCAAAATGCTGCAGTAATTTTTTTGGCCGAATTGTGACAAGCTTTGGTGTAAGATTCTTGCAAACCGGAGCTTCCCTCAAGAAGGCTCGTGGTTCCGAGAGGAAACGTGCCACCTCCGTGTGCGAAACGACATATGTACACTGCCTTCTCCCGCCTTAATTTTTTACACAGATTAGACCAAATAGAAGTATCATGCTAAATTTTGGAATTATGGCGGGTTCGTTTGGCCTTTTTATACATTAATTGAGTTTCTGCGCATATAATGTGCATAATTCAAATTTGAACTACAAGCACAGGCTCCAGTGCACCAAAGTTGTTTGAAAAACCATATGTGTGTCCTTGGGTGAATTTCTAGGTCCTATGCAAGAGATGGGAATGAAATTCAAACATCTGGGCATCGTGGCTTGGCCGAAAAGATTGAGAAACTTGGTTTTTTAATTCCTGTAAATCCAAAACATGTCTGAATATCATGAAACTTGGCATGGTGTCATGACATGGCACCAACATGCCTCGGTAACTTTTTTGGCCGAATTAGGACACGCTTTGGTGTAAGCTTCTGTTGGGGAAAGCAGTACTTTCAAAAAAATTCCTATGCACACGCAAGATCCAACTAGGTGATGCATAGCAACGAGAGGGGAGAGTGTTGTACACGTACCCTCGTAGACCGTTATGACCCCCGGAACTCATCCGATGTCCGAATAACATCGTCCAATGTATCATTCTTTATGTCTTGACCATTTCAAGAGTCCTCGTCATGTCCGTGATCACATCCGGGACTCCGAACTACCTTCAGTATATCAGAACACATATACTCATAATACCGATCATCATCAAACGTTAAGCGTGCGAACCCTACGGGTTCGAGAACTATGTAGAAATGACCAAGATTCATCTCCGATCAATAACCAATAGCGGAACCTGGACACTCATATTGGCTCCCACATATTCTACGAAGATCTTTATCGGTCAAACTGCATAACAACATATGTTGTTCCCTTTGTCATCGGTATGTTACTTGCCTGAGATTCGATCGTCGGTATCTCAATACCTAGTTCAATATCGTTACCGACAAGTCTCTTTACTCGTTTCGTAATGCATCATCCCATAACTAACTCATTAGACACATTGCTTGCAAGGCTTATAGTGATGTGCATTACCGAGAGGGCCCAGAGATACCTCTCCGATACACGGAGTGACAAATCCTAATCTTGATCTATTCCAACCCAACGAACACCTTCGGAGACACCTGTAGAGCATCTTTATAACCACCCAGTTACATTGTGACGTTTGATAGCACACAAGGTGTTCCTCCGGTATTCGGGAGTTGCATAATCACATAGTCAAAGGAACATGTATAAGTCATGAAGAGAGCAATAGCAATAAAACAGAACGATCATAATCCTAAGCTAACGGATGGGTCTTGTCCATCACATCATTCTATAATGATGTGATGCCATTCATCAAATGACAACACATGTCTATGGTCAGGAAACTTAACCATCTTTGATTAACGAGCTAGTCTAGTAGAGGCATACTAGGGACACTTTGTTTTGTCTATGTATTCACACATGTATCAGGTTTCCGGTTAATACAATTTTACCATGAATAATAAACATTTATCATGATATAAGGAAATATAAATAACAACTTTATTATTGCCTCTAGGGCATATTTCCTTCAGTCTCCCACTTGCACTAGAATCAATAATCTAGTTCAAATCACCATGTGATTTAACACCAATAATTCACATCTTTATGTGATTAATACCCATAGTTCACATCGCCATGTGACCAACACTCAAAGGGTTTACTAGAGTCAATAATCTAGTTCACATCGCCATGTGATTTAACACCCAAAGAGTACTAAGGTGTGATCATGTTTTGCTTGTGTGAGAAGTTTAGTCAACGGGTCTGCCACATTCAGATCCGTATGTATTTTGCAAATTTCTATGTATACAATGCTCTGCACAGGGCTACTCTAGCTAATTGCTCCCACTTTCAATATGTATCCAGATTGAGACTCAGAGTCATCTGGACCAGTGTCAAAGCTTGCATCGATGTAACCCTTTACGACGAACTCTTTGTCACCTCCATAACCGAGAAACATATCCTTATACCACTAAAGATAATTTTGACCATTGTCCAGTGATCCACTCCTGGATCACTATTGTACCCTCCTGCCAAAATCATGGTGAGGTACACGATAGGTTTGGTACACAGCATCGCATACTTTATAGAACCTATGACTGAGGCATAGGGAATGACTTTCATTCTCTTTCTATTTTCTCCCGTGGTCGGGGTTTGAGTCTTACTAAACTTCACACCTTGCTACACAGGGAAGAACTCCTTCTTTGACTGTTCCATTTTGAACTATTTCAAAATCTTGTCAAGGTATATACTCATTGAAAAAATCATATCAAGCGTGTTGATCTATCTTATAGATCTTGATGCTTAATATTTAAGCAGCTTCACCGAGGTCTTTCTTTGAAAAACTCCTTTCAAACACTCCTTTATGCTTTCTAGAAAATTCTACATCATTTCCGATCAACAATATGTCATTCACATATACTTATCAGAAAAGCTGTAGTGCTCCCACTCACTTTCCTGTAAATACAGGCTTCACCGCAAGTTTGTATAAAACTATATGCTTTGATCAACTCATCAATGCGTATATTCCAAGTCCATAGATGGATCACTGGAGCTTGCACATTTTGTTAGCGCCTTTAGGATTGACAAAACCTTCTAGTTGCATCATATACAACTCTTCTTTAAGAAATACATTAAGGAATGCAGTTTTGACATCCATTTGCCAGATTTCATAAAATGTGGCAATTGCTAACATGATTCGGACAGACTTAAGCATCGCTACGAGTGAAAAAATCTCATTGTAGTCAACACCTTGAACTTGTCGAAAACATTTTTGCGACAATTTTAGCTTTGTAGATAGTAACACTACTATCAGCGTCCGTCTTCCTCTTGAAGATCCATTTATTCTTAATGGCTTGCCGAACATCGGGCAAGTCAACCAAGTCCACACTTTGTTCTTCATACATGGATCCCATCTCAGATTTCATGGTCTCAAGCCATTTTGCGGAATCTGGGCTGATCATCGCTTCCTCATAGTTCGCAGGTTCGTTAGGGTTAAGTAACATGACCTCCATAACATGATTACTGTACCACTCTGTTGCGGATCTTATTCTGGTTGACCTATGAGACCCTGTAGTAACTTGATCTGAAGTTTCATGATCATTATCATTAGCTTCCTCACTAATTGGTGTAGGAATCACTGGAACTGATTTCGGTGATGAACTACTTTCCAATTCGGGAGAAGGTACAATTACCTCATCAAGTTCTACTTTCCTCCCACTCACTTCTTTCGAGAGAAACTACTTCTCTAGGAACGATCCACTCTTAGAGACAAAGATCTTGCCTTCGGATATGTGATAGAAGGTGTACCCAACAGTTTCTTATGGGTATCCTATAAAGACGCATTTCTCCGATTTGGGTTCGAGCTTATCAGTTTGAAGCTTTTTCACATAAGCATCGCAGCCCCAAATTTTAAGAAACAACAACTTAGGTTTATTGCTAAACCACAGTTCATACAGTGTCGTTTCAACGGATTTAGATAGTGCCCTATTTACCGTGAATATAGCTGTCTCTAATGCATAATCCCAAAATGATAATGGTAAATCGGTAAGCGACATCATAGATCGCACCATGTCCAATAAAGTACGGTTATGACATTTGGACACATCATTACGCTGTGGTGTTCCAGGTGGCGTGAGTTGTGAAACTATTCCACATAGTTTTAAATGAAGACCAAACTCATAACTCAAATGTTCATCTCCGCGATCAGTTTGTAGAAACTTTATTTTCTTGTTACGATGATTTTCTACTTCACTCTGAAATTCTTTGAACTTTTCAAATGTTTCAGACTTATGTTTCATCGCGTAGATATACCCATATCTGCTCAAATCATTTGTGGAGGTCAGAAAATAATGATACCCGCCGCGAGCCTTAACACTCATCGGACCGCATACATCAGTATGTATTGTTTCCAATAAGTCAGTTGCTCGCTCCATTGTTCCGGAGAACGGAGTCTTAGTCATCTTTCCCATGAGGCATGGTTCGCAAGCATCAAATGATTCATAATTAAGTGATTCAAAAATCCCATCAGCATGGAGTTTCTTCATGCGCTTTACACCAATATGACCTAAACGGTAGTGCCACAAATAAGTTGCACTATCATTATTAACTTTGCATCTTTTGGCCTCAATATTATGAATATGTGTATCACTATGATCGAGATCCAACAAACCATTTTCATTGGGTGTATGACCATAGAAGGTTTTATTCATGTAAATAGAACCGACAGTGTCAAAACCGGCGGACCTCGGGTAGGGGGTCCCGAACTGTGCGTCTAGGATCGATGGTAACAGGAGAAGGGGGACACGATGTTTACCCAGGTTCGGGCCCTCTCTATGGAGGTAATACCCTACTTCCTGCTTGATTGATCTTGATGAATATGAGTGTTACAAGAGTTGATCTACCACGAGATCGTAATGGCTAAACCCTAGAAGTCTAGCCTATGTGTATATGGTAATGAATGTATCTCCTTTGTAGACTAATCCCTCTGGTTTATATTGACACCGGGGGGATCTAAGGTTTACATGGAGTCGGTTACATAAGAAGGAATCTTCATAATTGGTCGCCAAGCTTGGCTTCCATGCCAAGGAGAGTCCAATCCGGACACGAGTATGGTCTTCGATCTTCATGTCTTCACAACCCATCAGTCCGGCCCATGGATAACAGGCTGGACGCCCGAGGACCCCTTAGTCTAGGACTCCCTCAAGACCAACAATTATTCTCTAGCTTAAATGAATAACCGTATTGAAGTAAACATGATCAAATCATATTCATGCTCAACGCAGACACCAAATACCATTTATTTAGTTTCAACACTAATCCCGAATGTATAGGGAGTGTGCGATGATGATCATATCAATCTTGGAACTACTTCCAACACACATCGTTACTTCACCCTTAACTAGTTTCTATTCATTCTGCAACTCTTGTTTCTAGTTACTACTCTTAGCAACTGAATCAGTTTGAAATGATGAGGGGTTGCTATAAACACTAGTAAAGTACACATGAATAACATGTATATCAAATATACCTTTGTTCACTTTGCCATCCTTCTTATCCGCCAAGTATCTAGGGTAGTTCCACTTCTAGTGACCATTTCCATTGAAGTAGAAGCACTCAGTATCAGGCTTAGGTACAGACTTGGGCTTCTTCACTTGAGCAGCAACTTGCTTGTCGTTCTTCTTGAAGTTCCCCTTCTATCCCTTTGCCCTTTTCTTGAAACTAGTGGTCTTGTTAACCATCAAGACTTGATGCTCTTTCTTGATTTCTACCTTCGTCGATTTCAGCATTGCGAAGAGCTCGAGAATTACTTTTGTCATCCCTTGCATATTATAGTTCATCACGAAGTTCTAGTAACTTGGAGATAGTGACTAGAGAACTTTTTCAATTACTATCTTATGTGGAAGATTAACTCCCACTCGATTCAAGCAATTGTAGTACCCAGACAATCTGAGTACATGCTCACTAGTTGAGCTATTCTCCTCCATCTTGTAGGCAAAGTACTGTCGGAGGTCTCATACCTCTTGACACAGGCATGAGTTTGAAATACTAATTTCAACTCTTGGAACATCTTATATGCTCCATGTCGTTCAAAACATTTTTGAAGTCCCAATTTTAAGCCGTAAAGCATGGTACACTAAACTATAAAGTAGTCATCATAACGAGCTTTTGTCAAAACATTCATAACGTCTGCATCTGCTCCTGCGATAGGTCTGTCACCTAGCGGTGCATCAAGGACATAATTCTTCTATGCAGCAATGAGGAAAATCCTCAGATCACGGACCAAGTCGGCATCATTGCTACTATCATCTTTCAACTTATATTTCTCTAGGAACATATAAAAATAAACGGGGAGCTACATCGCGAGCTATTGATCTACAACATAGATATGCTAATACTACCAGGACTAAGTTCATGATAAATTAAAGTTTAATCATATTACTTAAGAACTCCCACTTAGATAGACATCCCTCTAGTCATCTAAATGATCATGTGATCCAAATCAACTAAACCATGTCCAATGGTGAACATCACTATGTTGATCATATCTACTATATGATTCACGCTCAACCTTTTGGTCTCCAGTGTTCCGAGGCCATATCTGCATATGCTAGGCTCGTCAAGTTTAACCTGAGTATTCTGCGTGTGCAAAACTTGCTTGCACCCGTTGTATGTGAACATAGAGCTTATCACACCCGATCATCACGTGGTGTCTCAACACGAAAAACTATCGCAACGGTGCATACTCAGGGAGAACACTTGTACCTTGAAATTTTAGTAAGGGATCATCTCATAATTCTACCGCCGTACTAAGCAAAATAAGATGCATAAAGGATAAACATCACATGCAATCAATATAAGTGATATGATATGGCCATCATCATCTTGTGCCTTTGATCTCCATATCCAAAGCACCGTCATGATCACCATCGTCACCGATGCGACACCTCGATCTCCATCATAGCATCATTGTTGTCTTGCCAACTATTGCTTCTACGAGTATCGCTAGCGCTTAGTGATAAAGTAAAAACAATTATAGGGTGATTGCATTGCATACAATAAAGCGACAACAATATGGCTCCTGCCAGTTGCCGATAACTCTGTTACAAAACATGATCCTCTCATACAATAAAATTTAGCATCATGTCTTGACCATACACTACAAAAAATACACTTCCGTGATGATACGTGTTTGTCACAGTACGTCACGTTTTCCGTCATGCATGTACATCCATGACAATTTTATGACAGAATCAAGATAGTCATACCTGTGTTGTCGTAGAAGTGTTCCATGACATTACCGAAATTATCATCACGGAAGTGTCCACTTCCATGACGATAAATTGCGCGTCACAGAAGTGATTTTGTCAAGGGTGACCGACACCTGGCATCCACCGCAACAGAACGCCGTTAAGCTATCGGGTTCAGTTTTGGATCCGATAACCCGTTAATAGCTCCGACCAATGGGGATTTTCCACGTGTAAAATCATCATTGGCTGGAGGAAACACGTGTCGGCTCACCGTTGGGACAGATGTCATCCACTCATTGAACCCAAAGCGCCTATGATACGTCGACACATGGCACGGCCCAACAGTGGCCCATAAAGTTTAAATGGGCCAGCCCAACTAAAGGCCCACAAGATTTTGCGGCCCATAATGGGATGGCCTAGCTAAAGGCCCACAAGATTTTGCGGGCCATAATGGGCCGGCCCAGGTAAAGGCCCACAAGATTTTTACGCGTCATAATGGGCCGCCCAGGTGAAGGCCCAGAAGATTTTTGTGGACCATAATGGGCTGGCCAAGCTAAAGGCCCATGAGATTTCGCCCACATTAATGGGCCGTCCCAGCTATAGGCCCACAAGATTTTGAGGACCCTAGTAGGCCGGCCCATATTTGATCCGGTCCATTAATGGCCTGCCACGTTCCGGGCCTAATAATGGCCCATATGAGATCCGGCCCGTTAAAAGCCTACCACGTTTTGGGCCAAATTACGGCCCAGATCAGGTCCGGCCCTTTTAGAGGCTTTGGGCTAAATTATGGCCCATATCAGATTCGGCCCGTCAACTAGACGCTACGCTTTTGGGCCCATTTTCTAAAGGCCCATTTAGTAATTCGGCCTGATATTAGTTTCGGCCTTTTAAGGGCCCGTTTAACATTTTGGCCCTATATTAATTTCGGCCTGTTAAAAGCCCGTCATATAGTTGGCCCTAACTACGGCCCGGTTTGCATCCGGCCTGCTCGCAGCCGATAATCTGATTGGGCCAAACAAGGACCGAGACAATTTTGGCCTGTTATAAGCCCATGATTTGATTGGCACATTCATGGGCCGGGGTCTATTTCGGCCTGCTACCGGCCCGTGAGCTGTTCGGCACGTTTCAGGCCCAACCTACGTTTCAGCCTCCTAAAGGCCCATTGAGTTTTCTTGGGAAAATAGGGCATGCGGTTTACTCGGCCTATTAAAGGCCCGAATTTACTAGTGGGCTAGTTTACATTCAGGCCTATTAACGGACCAAGATGACGGGGCCCATGATGCGGATCATACATGGTGATTTGCATGACGGCCCGATTATGTACCGTAATTTTATGGTTTGGCCGGTTTACTGCGAACACAGGATATATATACAGTAAAATAACTGCAGCATCATGAATCAGAAAAAAAACCTAGACTATACAGTAAAGAAATTACGGCATATTACATCCACTGGGCATCAAAGTTCGCCACTATGATAATAAAGCACAAGCAGACAACAGATTACATACACTGGGCATCAAAGATCGCCACCAGTGCAACTAAACACGCTGACAAAATAATATACAAAACCGACAGTACTTCAATAGAATTCAAGAAAGGTTAGCCCTGCTCGGGAGCTGCAGCGCAAGCAGCTGAGAAAGCTGGTGAGATTTTACTTGTTTGACACTTATATCCTCCTCACTCTGAAAGATAAACAAACAGACAGATGACATGTTTTGCACATATAAGTATCAGTGCTGACAATTCATCACATTTCTTACTCACGAATAAAGTGACAATGTTTAAAATAGCATTAACACAATATGGTATTGTTCAGGTCAACACATGGCAGGAAATGACATTGTGAAGGAGTTGGCAGCTTCACGACACCACTGGATTACAGATCAAGAACTCATAAGTATCAATGGTTAGTGTGTTGTCAATTTATCCCATTTCAGATTGGCAAAATAAGATCACTTGCTCTGTATAGTTTAATTTACATGGTATGAAGAAGGAACTTGGTTGTACAACTGAAAACTTAAATTGAGAAGGACAAACTTTTGTTTATGAACTGGAGTACATAATAAACTTTAAACATGCAATTTGATGCAAACACCAAAAATAAACAGTTGTTGCAGTCATGCCTAACCAAATATACACAACAAAGTTTGAAGGCTGGAGAAGGAAAAACTTACATTATTGGTGAAGGCAGGTTATATAAAGCCCTTGTCCATGCCGATGGGGGCGCAATTCGTAAGTTTACCACGAATCTTCTTCATAAGCATTGCCTTTATTCTACATTTTGTTAAGAGTAAATATAGATGTGACAATATAACAACAAATGGAGAATATTTAAGATAAGATGAAGAGTGATGCTACATAACCATGTAGCTATAAATGTAAGTACAACGATACAGGCAAAAGGTACAACCAAGAGCAATGCAGAGCTAAACTTCAATACCATCGGTGTTATCCAACCTTATGGTAAGAGTAAATATAGATCTTCTGTGTAGAAAATGGAGGGCAAAGGAAAATAAGCTGCAGAGTGATGGTACATGAACAACTACACATCAAGATAAGTACACCGATAAAGGACAGCAAGTACTTACAAGAACAATGCGAGCTAAAAATTTCATTGGCATTGGATATATTCTACACTAATGTAACCATTCATACAGATTAGATAATTTGGAGCGAACAATTGATAAGCAAGCTATCATGCATACTGCTGTCACATAATGAACTAGGTATGTACACTAGTAGAAAAAGGGCCTATTGTCCCGGTTGGTGAACCGGGACTAAAGGGTCGGTACTAATGCCTCCTTGGTGAACCGGGACTAAAGGGTCGGTACTAATGCCTCCCCCCTTTAGTCCCGGTTCAATCCAGAACCGGGACTAAAGGCCGCGGCCACGTGGGGCTCCACCTTTAGTCCCGGTTGGTAACACCAACCGACTAATGGAAATTTTATGATTTTTTTTTTTGAAATTTTTTGAATTTTTTTGAATAATTTTTATTTTCAAATTTCTGAATTATTTTAACCCCTAATCTCTAATCAGCACCCTCATCACTTGCTCAATTTATCCTCTTCTCTAATCACCCTCATCATTCCAAATCACCTAACTTCCCGAACGGTCACCCATCCTCCCACTCCCCCAGCCTGAGCACGCTTAACTTCCGGGTTCTATTCTCCCTCGTTTCCAAGTCTGCATTTGTTGTTTTCCTGACAATAGTAAGATGTCAATCCTATTAACCCTCAGGAATTTTGCTTGAGCATGAATTGACACATTTTACTGTTTGAGTTTCAAACTATTGTTTTCAAAAACAATAATTATTTAGAAAACAATAGTTATTTTGAATAATTAGTTTGACCATGGTTTGACCCTAGTTTGACCACAGTTTGACCACAGTTTGACCAGATTTGACCAAAATTCAAAATAATTGAACAAATTATTTAGTAACTTTAATATTCTAGAATAATTAGTTTGACCATGGTTTGACCATTGTTTGACCACAGTTTGAAATGTTTTCGATTTTTTCCACTCTAGATATTAAAAGCCCCGTAACTTTTTTTCTCGTTAGGTTTTGAGGATTTTGAAAATGTTTAACGGGTTCCCCGATTAAATTTGGATGTAACTTTTCGAGTAGATGATTTTCATATAAAAACTTTTTCATCCGAGTTAGTATGCAAAATTTATGCCCATATTTACAAATTCGAGATTTTGCAAATAAAGTCGAAATTCACATTTCAAATTTTCCCAACAACTAGACCACATATCACATGGGAAACTTATTTTTTTATTTTTTGACATTTCCATCATTTTCTTTTTTTTAAATTGAAAAGGCGATCCACGGGGTTAGAGTTTGAAAATGGGACCTTTAGTACCGGTTCGTGGCACGAACCGGGACTAAAATCTCAACCATTAGTCCCGGTTCGTGCCTCAAACCGGGACTAAAGGTCTCACTCTTTACTCCCGGTTTAAGGCATGAACCGACTAATGGGCATCGCACCCTTTAGTCCCGGTTTGAGGCACTGAACCGACTAATGGGCACAGGTGAACCGGGACTAATGCCTTAGCCGCACGAACCGGGATAAATGCTCACATTAGTCCCGGTTCTGGATTGAACTGGGACTAATGGGATAAATTGGCCTGGACGATAGCCCTGTTTTCTACTAGTGGTATGCAAGTAGAGTGATACAGGAAAATAGGTACTAACAAGAGCAAAGCAGCGGGCAGCATATTTGCAATATCCTGTCATTCTTTTCAAACCAGAATTCTTTTTCGAGCAGATTTCCTGCAAAAAAGATCCGTAAGGCAGATGTGGAAAAGTAGAAGTTCAAATTGTCATGCGATATCATAGACAGTACCTCATCCTCGGAACAAGACCAGTGCATAACAAAGTTTTTCGATTCAATGTCTTCTAAATTTAGCATAGGAGACTTCACCAGAAATCCGTTTATAGACTTGCCATCAAAGTGTGATTTCCTCAGGTAACACCGATACTGCTGCAATGCTTCCTTGAAAAGCGCAAGCAAGCTTTGCTCGTCATGACTATACAGATTGACCCTCGCCTACTTACAACAATGTAATGTAAATAATTGATGTGTTCAATCAGCAGAAAACAAGAAAATAATCACCATGAATAATAGCACTTACACGTAAGTGGGACAGGAAGATGTGAAAATGGCGTTTGTCTTCACTATAATCTTCCCATGATGGGAATATATGCATGTAGTCCCTAAAAACATTGAAAGCATTGTCTTTTAAACTGGGAATAACTGGAATGGGGTTCCAATCTGCAGGAATTGGTCGTCTCTGTAGTTGGGATAGGTCTTCGGTCGGTGGACTTGCTGTACTTTTTGCTAGAGTGGGATTTTTCTGTGGCACGGCTGGTGCTATGGCAACTGAAATCGGCATACCTTTTGCTGGAGTGCAGGTCCTGTGTGGTGCGGCTAGTGGTGTGGCCAGTGAAGTACGGGTACAGTCTGTTGGAGTTGGTCCTACGTTTGTGTCACTGGTTGTACAGCCAATATAAGTGGGGTGCTGTCTGATTTCTCCGGCACAACCACGTTTTTCAAGGACTTTGCTGGTGCTCCTTCAGGTTCGGCAATCACCCTCTTCCTTTTTGACGTCTGATGCACAAGAACATCATCTGAGTGAAAAAACATGGTATGATGATAGATGGAATATGTATTGATAATGGATGGTCATGGCATCTCGACATATATGATGAGTAAACTAAGCAGATGGCGGTGCAACAAAGTAGAAGAAATGCGAGACAACATATGCAAGATACGCGCATTCAATAAAACCTTGCCAAATTAGAACAGGCACCTTGATGGCTGAACAGGACATGCCATCTGCCTTTGACTCCTCGAGGTTAGAATAGTCATTAGGATCATATTCTGAACAAGAATCAACAGGTGGTGAGCGTATGAGTTTCATTGCATCCAGAATGGCTCTCAATACCTTGGTGCCAATTTTGTAAGTCATTGTGGTGTTTAGCTTCAAGAGTGGACTGCTGCTAGTGCGACACAAAGCAGCTACAGAGATCATAGTGTAGATATAATGGGAAAACCGTAAGCATCAGAGTAAAATCAGCAAAGTGGAACTTGCTGCAATATATGTGCTAGTATTTCTGATACGGGCTAGAAAGCCTTCGGATACCAGCTCTCTTCAACTGAAGGTGTCGTACTGTTAATATCAGTGTAACTCTCAAAGGCGACACAACTCCCCGCATTTCCTTGCTATTCTTATAGGATTCAAGTGGACAGGCCACTACAAATCCTATTCCCATGTTTACAAAATCCTACGAATCAAAGAGGTCGGGCGAGTTCAAAGTGTCCATACCAACCGACCGTATAGACCTCTACACTGCAAATGTCCCTGCTCATATTCACTACAAGGAACATCTTGTACTACTATCATACTCCCTCCGTTCCAAAATATAAGTCTTGGTAGAGATTTCCACTATGGATCACATACAGATGTATCCAGATACATTTTAGAGTGTAGATTCACTCATTTTTCTCCATATGTAGTCCATGGTGGAATCTATACAAAGACTTGTATTTAGGAACGGAGAGAGTACTTATTAAAGAAGAACGGAAGAGGAACATGGTAAAGAAGAGCAAGCAAATTTTGGATAATAAAATGTTTGTTGCGCAGTGCCCACACATGATGAACAAGAGCGCATTAAGAAAGCAACTCCCTGCTGTCTCTCTATATGTGGTGCACGTGCTTTTTCGAAAGTAAAGTAGGAACATTAGCTGACCAATTAAATGTTATCTGTTTTAGTAATATCAGCATCATATCATATTCGTATTTGAGCAACAAGTTTGGAATTATGAGTGGCACGTTGTTTAGCTTGATGGATTCAGGAGCAGTGCTAAGCAGGTACAATGATGGTACTAAATATAAAGGCATGTCTGCACTTGGGTCACTCGACCATTTCAGGCGGTTGGATGAAGATCCTACGTCTCCTAACCCTTCTTCTTCCTCGTCTCTGATTCTTCCCATACAGAACACCGCACGGGCCGCCGGCCGGACCATCGGCCCCCACCACCTGTGTTCCTCCGCCACCGCCACCCCCCACCCCCGCCCCCACCCGCGTCGAGTTTTCTTCGTTCAGCGAGGCCCCACCATCGCCCCCAACAACCAAAGTCCCCACCCGAGCCCCTTCGTTCGCACCGGCGAACTCCGGCTAGCCCTGAAAAATTGACTGGCCCAATTTTGAAATTTAGTCTACTGTGATTTAACTAGTGTGGAATATAAAAGGGTAAAACCATAAGCATTGGGAGTATAGTGTTGAGCGTGCCATGGCGGATCTGAAGGTGCAAACCGGACAAAGGCAACTTCGCAACCAATGTTTGCTCTCAACTAGCAAGTAAGGGATGGACAAGTAATCATAGTAAAGCAGTGGCCATCTATTTTCTTGCTGCGATAAATAAGTTGAGCAGATACGAAAGAGTACCGCCTCTGGTGCGGCGCTCTGTATGCATCTGTAGAGAATTTGACGGTGCTGCGGTAGCGATGGCTGTCGGCGGCGTGGAAGAAGACCTAGGAGGGTAGACGGTGGCGGCGGGGCGCGATGGACGACGGCAGGGAAGAAGCGAGAGGAGGGATGCAAGGATCCCGGTCTGAAGCCGTGGATGAGAGAGGTCGATCTCTTGTAATGGACGACGGCGTCGGGGTATCAGCTCCGGCATGGTGGAGGAGGACGACGGTGGATGGGGTGGCGGACGGAGGAGGCTGGGGTGGAGAGGGTGTTTTGGCGCCCACGGAGTACGAATGGGGAAATGGAGGTGGAGAGGAAGGGGGGAACCATGTCTTCAGGGCGCGCTTGTCTCAAATGCGAGGAAATTTACAAACTTAGCCCCCGTTTCAAATTTCCTACATCACAGCAATATTAGTCGGTTGGGGATAGGACGGTAATCTTGCATACACCGAATATTTGCCAACGAGAGTTTTTTTTTGGCGCCCACCGTGTATGAATCGGGTAGGGAGTCGTTTTCTCCCGAGGACACACTGTGTTTTGGCGCCCGCCGTGTATGAATCCGGGTGAGAGGCGGTTATGTCACGTTCGAGTGAAATTACAAACCTAACCCTATCGAAACCTATAGAAATCGAGCATATAGGCTTTGTGTGGCAGGGATAGGCAGTAGTAATTTCCATCTCGCAGATTTTGGTTTCTGGCAGTTACTGCGACTTTCCTCACTTCGTTCAAATTTTGCAGAGTGCACGTTTACCGTGCCAACTCAATTCGAATCCCGTTTGTATTCTATTTTTTTGGGGAGGGATCCATTTTCGATTGGAATAAAATTCTATCTACATCATTTTTTATATATACTTTCAAAAGCACAGCAGAGAATTCTGCTCCTTTATATGTATAATATGCTTTACAAATACAATGATCTCAAAATCATAAGGTTGAATTCAAAAAATTAAACCAAATTATTTTCTACTAAAATGTATGGATCAGTAATATCTACATATTAAATAACATAGATGCGCGTGAATTCATATGAGTATGCATGTTTGATAGATCAATTTTGGTTCGAGTATGGATTACATGTATAATCATCTCAAATTCAAATATTTGAATCCCTTTTATGTTCACTCCTTTCACGCCCATCTCTCTCGCATGCATGCTCCTTCATGTAGCTATCACTCTCTTTTCTCCAGCTCACCCGCACGATCACTTCATGTTTCTCCTATCCTCGCATACATGGTCTCTCGACGTCTCCCTTGAGAAGTGTCACACTCTCCCTATCATTATATATTACACGGTTTTCATTATCTCTCACTCTACTGTTCTCTCGTATCACTAGGTATATAAGCTTTCTTTTTCACCGCCACACACACAGTCTCCACTCGTCTTTCACTTTGTGTTTCTCTCTATGGGATTCTCCCACACACCCTATATGTCTCTAGATATGAATCATACCACTAAAATTACTCTCTCTCTCTCTCCTGTAGACATAACATTTGTTGTGGTCTCCTTTTCCTCTCCATCCCAGACTGACATTATTCATTTGTTTACCGATCAGAAAAACTCCCCCTCTCTCTCACACACACACACAACTCCTGCTTCCACTCCCCTTCCCAACTACCTCTCTCTCTCTCTCTCTCTCTCTCTCTCTCTCACACAAAACTCTCGCTTTCGCACCGCCATCTCGTATTTCTCTCACAAACATTTATCGACTAGCCTCTAGATAGGTTTATAAACCCGCACACTCATGCTTCCACTATCGCATACATGTCTCTCTCTCGCTCCTTGTATCTATGTAGATTTTTCTTCCCTTCTTGAGACATGCCCTCTCGATCGTGCACACACACACTATCGCCTCATTTTAAGCTGATACCTCTCGCACACACACTCTTTGTGTCTTTGTCACACATGCACTCCGTCGTCCTCCTCTCTCCCTCTCTCTCTCACACACATGGGCTTTTTGCAACAACTAGCAAGATGCCCATGCATTGAACGGAACATGAAGATGCATTTGTATGAGTAGTTTATCTTGTGGGAGAAAAGGTTTAACAAGGTAAGGCCTTATTTGCAAGTGTGGAGAGGCGTGTGGGTATCTTTTTGCAAAATTGCCATAGTTTCCTTCCTATCCATCATATATAGATCGGACGGCCTATATTGCAGGATGGCAGGCACGCAATCATCACCGACTATGCTTTTTATAAGAGTAGGGATAAAAAACAGAGTTGGTGATGATGGTGGGCCTGCCATCCTGCAATATAGGTCGTCCGATTTATATCTGACGGATAGGAACGAAACTATGGCAATTTACCCGCACTCCTCTCCACATTTGCAGATAAGGCCTTCCCTCGTTCATCCTTTTCTCCCACAAGATCTTGATGGGCATCTTGCTAGTAAGAGTAGAAATTAGACATATACCACTTCTCGAATCTTGTAACCAACAACATTCCTCCCTTATCTCATCAAAACCGCCAAAGGAATATATTTTGAGTGAAACATAACATTTTTTTAGTGATATACGTATTTCAAAACTAGACTTTTTTCTATCAAATCGGTGAATATGTATTAATCTACTCAGATCGTGTGGCAACGCATTGGCACTATGCTAGTAGTAATTATAATTTTGTGGACACCAGACAAACGGTGGAGTACATATACGAAGAGAAGAGGCGCACACACGCAGTCGGTCTCTTGCTGTCTCGCACACATGAGTGTTACGTAAAGGCAACGTTAACAAATAAACCCTAAAACCCTAGGTGCACGATGGCTGCATTCGCGGGTACCGGGTACGTGGTGGAGCGCACCTTTGTAGGAATAGTCAGCTCGCGTGATAATTTGATCCGTAGGAGTTGATGGTTGGTCGGGACCACAGGTGAACGACTTGGAGGCGGTGGCTCGCTAGTTTCCACAGATCGAGTAGCCACGTTTAAAATATCATTTTTTAGCGGGGTTAGGAGTTTCGATTTTCAATGGCACGTTATAAGTACTAAGTAGTTTTTAGAACGATTGGTATGGAGTGAAAATGGAATTCATAGTACTACCTACTACGTACCTCCTTGGCGTATGGTTGTATGGGTTTATGTTGCGAGATGTTGAACCTGGTAGTTCTAGGGCAAATACTATGTTTAGATTTAGATGTTGGTTTTCAGTAATGAAAATCGGAAGGGGTAAACCCTTCTTTGATTAAAAAAACTACTACCTCTGTTCTGGTTTACTAGTCCCCGTGGTTTTTTGGGTCAATGTTTTCCATGAATTTTACTTGTAAAATGTGAATGGAAAATGAGATTTTGTTATACGCAAACAAAAAAGGACTACAAGGAGTGATTGCTCTGACACGGACGTGACCTCTCATAGCGCAGGCATTGAACCGGTGCGTCGGCCAAGAGGGCCCCACTCGCTGCAGGCCCGGCTGAACACGCCTCCTCGCCGCATGCAACCGGCTTCAGATTGCCCCGCCTGCCTTCATTGAATCCGCGCGTGTGCCGGCAACACGTCCTTCCGCGAGCCGGCCGGCATTTTAGAACACAAAAAGTGACCAAAATATATTTGATTACGCATGGCCTTGACTTGTTGTGATCGCACTGGTAGCAGGAACTAGAGGTTTTTCTTTATTCATAACTCTCCTCAATTTTTTTTGGCTTTGAAGTGAATCATGGTTGTGGACATTATGTATGAATGTGGAGTAACATGATTTGATGTGGAAGTTGAACTTGGAATGTCGGGCTTGCGCGTGAACTATACCATGTCCAATGCTTCGTCTGTTATTGTTTGGAAAGTAATTGTTGTTATTACATGACCCGAAAAAAATATTTTGTGCCACATTAGTAGATGCATGGACATCACAACAGGCATGCTGATTGGATAAACATTTGAACCTAGCTACTATGAAGGAAATTTTGTATGGACAACAGTTTTAGATAGCAGGAGGCGCCTAGCTTGCTCTGCCTCTACTAGCTTATTTCTGGCTTATTCCTTCTCTTCTTTGGCATGGGTGAAGAGAGCATCTGATTGCTCTTTTCGCTTCTTCAGGAACTCAGCTACATTCTCAAGGGCTGATGCACGCTTTCTTTCAGCCTTTACTAGAGCCTCAAGGACACGAACAGCTGACGACTCCACCTGGCTTGTGTGTAATCCAGCATCATCTGGGAATTTGCACCTTGTGTCTAATCCAACATCATTAGGGAACTGGCACCTTGTGTGTAATCCAGCCTCATTCTGGAAACATGATCTCGAGGTTGACCATACTTCCCTCCTTGCAAGAACTGCATCCTGACATGAAGTTACTTCTTTTTTAGACAATTACTCAGAGCAACCCAGATCCATTTAGTAGAAGCCAGATAAACAGAACTGGGAGAAGTGAATCCAAAAGCAAAAAAATATAAAAACAGACTACAAGGTGAGAACACCCACTTCCTACATCAAGCTAAAAATGAAAGCATTAGGACGATTAAGACTCTTCTTATGACACATCGAAGAACACGAGGCTTAAGAGAAACAGAAACTACAACATATACATATCAAAGAACACGAGGCTAAACGAAAGTAATTGAAAGGGTGTTACTTACCAAAGCTCGTTTTACCGGTTCGGTGTAGCTCCTCTTTAACTTGCCACGCTCCAGATGTCCCCAATATCCCGTGTTTGGTCTTCATTGCTCCTCTGCATGTTCGCACTCATGGTTTTAAAATCTCAACATGGCAAGAAAAATATACTACTAGTAATACTCGTGAATCTTGTGGGCAACATTAAAGCACTCGTCTGCCATGTTAGAGCATCTCCAACAGAATCACAACACGCGGCGCTTTAAAAAAGCGTTTAAAGTGGTGAGATCGAGAAGTAGAGATAGAGAGTAGAGGATAGTTCTCAGCACAGATAGATAAAAAAATAGATTATTCAACTACTCCTCATCGTCCGACTCCTCCTCGGTGAAGTCCTCCTCCGACGTCTGACTGTAGGCGTGAAGATACCGATCATCGTCGGATTCCCAGGGTGACGCTGCTCCTAGCCTCATGTTGAATTGAGCGTCCGCTTTTCTCCTACGCTTGTCCTCGCGATAGGCGCCTCGCTCCTCCCTCCTCTTATCCCTATCTGCCCTCCTTTGCTCATAGAACTCGCGCTCGTTGATGATGTCCTACGGGAAGCGTTGGCGCCACAACGCCATGGCTTCCTCATCCATCTCGGTGATACCGAGATGGTGCTCCCGCCTCCGGTTGTCACGACGATCCTCGTCGGTGATAATTCGTGGCAGAGGCGTGAGCTCCTGTGCCCGCTCTGCGTCGGCATATTGGGGAAGTTCAATGTTCTATGAGGCCACCGGAGGCGCCACGCCACCGCGTCGTACGCGCTGGCAGCCTCGTTGGCGGTGTCAAAATTGCCGAGGCCGAGGCGCATCCCGCGGAACCGGATCTCGGCGGAGAAGCTGTCAGAGGGGCGCGCGCGGACGCCGCGGTATCCCCAAGTCTCCCGGCGACGCGGCAGCATGGTGGCGCAGCGGCGGCGAGGCAAGAAAGAGCGGGGAGAAAGCGGTGGCGAGGCACAGAGCGGTGAGAGAGTGGTGGCAAGGCACAGAGCGGTGGGAGGGCGTTGGATTTTATAAAGCGCACCGGACGCCGCGCGCCAAAACTAGCGCATGCCCGGCCGCTTTTTCCCGCGCGCGCGCTATCCTTTCCCGACGTCTCTGCTATCTCTACTCTCTTCTCTACTGTTATAATTATTTTATATTTAATACTTATCTCTACTCTCTATTTTTTTCTCTACTTTTTCCCTACTCTTATAAAAATAGAGTTGGTGATGATGGTGTTCCTGCCATCCTGCAATATAGGCCATCCGATTTATATCTGACGGATAAGAAGGAAACTGTGGCAATTTTGCAAAAAGATACCCACACCCCTCTCCGCATTTGCAAATAAGTCATTCCCTCGTTCATCCTTTTCTCCCACAAGATAAACTACTCATACAAATGCATCTTGATGCGTGCAACACATGGGCATCTTGCTAGTTCTAAAAAAATATCCATCATTTGCCACACTACTGGTTGCAGATGTAATACCTACCCAAGCACAGCGCGATACAGGAGCGACGCATAGTTACAAGCTAATATTATGTTAGACAATGGAGGCTATAACCAATTACTTTTACGGGAACAATAGCACCCAGGAAATTTGAAGGGTACGTATGAACAAAATTGGAACTGCACATGTACTGCTAAGTGATTCAATACACACATTACCAATCGAGGAGGATAATGATGGTCGCGGCAGCCTCTGTGAGTCATGGTCGGCAACGGGAGTCAGTTCATTGTCCACGACGATGGTGCTTCTGCGCTTGGCGTCAGCTTCCGGGAAGCAGTTCTGAGACCGTGGTAGACGGTGCCAGGGAAGAGGTCGTCGATGAGGCAGATGCGTTGCGGTGGACGAGTGCGCAGATGTAGAAGGGGAGGAGCACAAAGGCTGCGGTGCCGTGGAGAAGTCTATTTTGCGGTGGGGATAGAAAATGGAGAGTATTCAGGTGTACTACTCTGGGTGCCGGGGTGGGGTTGGCTGGGTAGGGTGAACCTGAAGTTACGAAAACAACCCCTTACCAACCGTCATCCATAGGCATGTTTCGAAGGCTATGATGGTAACTTCCCACTGCTCGAATCAGGGTCACGAGAGATTTTCCCACCGACCTCAAAATTTTGTGACACTGAACTCCCCGTGTTGCGTGTTGGGTGATTCGGCTAAGCAACTAGCGAGTAGTACTAGTAAACTCTGCATATTAGGTTTGACCGAAATCAAACTTCCTATAGTTTGACCAAGTTTATAGAAAAATATAAACATTTACCATAACAGATATGTATGATGTGAAAGTACATTCAATAATGAATCTAATGGTATTCATTTGTTATCGTATATGTTAATATTTTTTGTTATAAACTTTCTGAGAGTTTAGCAAAACTTGACTTTAACCAATGCTAATACGCAGACTTAAATAAAAACGGAGGGTGTACACATTTGTTTTCTTAGTATGTAGTGAATTAATCATTTGTTGAAATTGTGAAATAAATATATTAGGCTATTGACTTTGAATGTAATGGTCTATACAATTCAATAGTTACAATCATTGTCGAATTCCAAGATGTATACGGGGTCTATAGTACTTCACAACATGCTCAAACTCGCATAATCCCAGTCAAATGACAATCAAAATGCATTTCATAGTTATTACTTTGTAGGATGCAACAAAACCAACAATAACTCTACATCAGCCATTATAAAAGCAACATTTTGAACATATCCCAATGAGTGAATGAAACATGTAGAGAGAGCTTGCAAAGATGGAGCAGATAGGGCGGGAAAGATTGTATGTATGTGGACGAGAGAGTAGGAGACAAACCTAACGAAACAGAAAGAGGGAGATAGAGAGAGGAAGAAGTTAGGTCTGTGAGAAAGATGGAGACATGTAATATACGTGAGATGCATGTGCATCCGGATTCTGTACACGTGGAAGGAGAAGAGACAACAGGTTTGATGAGAGAGCTACAAAAACATGGACGAGAGGGGAAGGATCTCGTGGGTTGAGGGATTATAAATTTGTGCGGGGGAGAGAGGGATTGGTAATTTTGTGCGAGAGGGAGAGGGCGGGGGGAGGAGTCAGTCAGCCGTTGTCACATCATCCTGCTTCCAAATGGCCCCGCATTCCCTAGCGCAGTGTGGTCGCCGTCTTCAATCTCCTCGATGCCCTCTTTGAAGATTGAGGTGTTGTGCATGCTGGGGTGTGAAGAAGCACAAGCGAGAGTGGTCGCGATATAACCTTGGATGGGGATGAATTGTGTGCTCGGGGGAGGGGGTGTGTGTGATGTGTGCTGTGTGTGTGTGTGTGTGTGTGTGTGTGTGTGTGTGTGTGTGTCAGATATTGAGAGAAAACAAATCTAAGGAGAGAAATGTGTGTGTATGTGACGGAAAGCTACTTGCTAAACAGGGTATTCACGAAGAGATTGTGCGTGCGAGATAGAGAGCGATGTGCGGGCCTTGAGGTGGGCAGGAGCCGGATGAGGGTGTCAAAATGTGTGCGTTGATGCATGTGTTACATGCGATCGTGTGAGGGACGGACGAGTCGAGAGAGATGGTTGTTCTGTTACTGATGCTCCTCTCTCTCTCTCTCTCTCTCACACACACACACACACACAAGTAAAATAGAAGACTATTCTCTCATGTATACACAACGTATGGGCATCTGCCTATGTCTCACTCATGCATCATCATTTGCACATTCACACCTCTCTATGTCTCTATCACACGCACACCGTCTCCACATCGCCCTTCCGCCACAACACACATATGGACACATACACACGTTCTCTCTCAGTCACACACACAGGGGCTGTTTGGTTTGAGACTAAGGGCTGTTTGGTTTGTGACTATAGTTGCCACATCTTG
The DNA here is from genome assembly GCA_021605205.1 of Aegilops longissima. NCBI lineage: Eukaryota > Viridiplantae > Streptophyta > Magnoliopsida > Poales > Poaceae > Aegilops > Aegilops longissima. The sequence continues at coordinate 568,303,430 of CM038678.1, read as the reverse complement.
CCACACCTAAGGTTATGTCACTTTGACCAATTTAGGTGGTTGTTTGGTTCAAGCCTTACCTTAGGCAATATACTTTTTGCCACACTAGGGCCCCGCATGACATACACTCACAAAGTGTGGCAAGATTCCCTTAGGCTTGCGAACTTGTGGCTCATTTTAAAGAACAAACCTTAGGAAAGTGTGGCAAAAATTGTGTGGCAAAATGTGGCATTCCTAGGCCTAAAACCAAACAGCCCGTAAGTTTGCCTAAGGTTGCCACACCTAAGGTTAGGCAAGTTTGACCAACTTAGGTGGGTGTTTGGTTCAAGCCACACCTTAGGCAAGCCACATTAGGGTCCCACATTACATACACTCAAAAAGTGTCGCAAGATTCCCTTAGGCTTGCCAACTTGTGGCTCTCATTTTGAAGAACTAACCTTAGGCAAGTGTGGAAACATTGTCTCTATGACAATTGGGCCTTAGGGGCAATAAAGTGTGGCAAGCCAAAGTGTGGCCAAAACCAAACACATGCCAACTAAACTGTGGCTGCCAAATTTTGGCATGGCAAACGGTGGCTGGGAACCAAACAGCCCCAAAATCAGTATTAAGAACACTAGGGCGCATCTAAAACGTCCAAATCCAAATAAACACGAACTGGAGCTAAATTCAAATATATGGAAATATTGTAGCGTCAAGAACTTTTCTCAGAAAAAAAGTTGAGTAATATTCGGGGATTGTTTTCACACACACAAAAAGGTTCGGTGGATGTCCTTCGAGCGATACGTTGACGCACCATTCGACGATCATGCCGTCATGTTCACGCGCTTGCACAGGATTCCGTGATCGTGGCTGTTGTAAATAATAAAAGCGCCCCTAAATCTAATGTTTACGGTACTAGTATGGCTTTTTTTAAGTTTGACCAACCCTATATAAAACTAAAATAAGCTCCCATACACACACTCATCAATATGCCGCTTCACCGCCATTCGCATGCCGGCGCCCCACCTGCTCCGCCAACAATTTCGCCCATCACCGCCGTGTCACCGCTGGTCAAGGCTCGCCTACCACATCGCCTGCAGTCCCTCCTCGCGATGCCGCCAAGCCAAGCACGCGAAAGCAGCTGGTGGAGCCGCTGCTATGCACGCAGCGTATGGAGAGGAGGATGAGCGCGTGTTCCAACACGCCGGTGAGGAGGAACTAGCATGTCATTGTCGTCTCCGCCACAAGGAGGCGCGCGATGGTGGCTGTCGCGCGGAAGCCGCCGCATGCTGCCGAGCCCGCAAACCATGTGAGGACGTGGAATCTAACTTCGAGACCTTGAATGCCATGTGGATACTGCAATCTGAAGGAGCAATTTGGGCCAGTCGACTCTTGTGAGCCGTTTGATGCAACATGGATGGCTAGAAGGGCTTCTTCAACCTCCGAAATAGATGCACGGTTCATCTTCTCAGCCTGCCACACGCTTTACCGCCTGCTGCCGCCACCGCGCCCTCCCCTGAACCGCCAGCCACCGCCATACTCCCCCCACCCCTGCCATCTGTTTAACCACGGGCATGATCCATTTTTTCCGGCGAACTGCATTCCACACCCAACACTCATAAGATAGATCATGGGCACCCTGCCGTCTTCTTCCTTCACTCCGTCGAACTTCTTTCACAAATCAGCTGACCCAAATTAAACTACTAGTATGAACGTATTAACTACAGTAGGAACACGAAGATACGAGCAGTAGTTCCAACTGCAATAAGAACAGTAGTAAGACATAGTACTAGTACTACTGTACGTACTTAAGAGTTCAAATAACGAGAAAGAACATAAACACAGTTCTGCTTGGGCCTCAGTACAACACACCCTTGAAAATAAACTAAGCGACTAGTCTGCTTGACACTGCAGTAGAACCAGCATGAGCGATGGTATTGGCACCTACTCGGAGTCTGAGTCCACGTCCTCGACTTCGTCCTCGTCCCTCTTCCTCTTCGTCGATGCTTGTTTGCTTGAACCGGACACTGGGCTCTGCTTCTTCATCCAACCCTTCTAGATATTTAAACAAAGGTAGGCATCCATTGCTGCGTACAGGATGTGATCTTCATCTAATGTCTTCAACTCCCATGCATGATGAAACTCGTGATGAGGTTTCTTCAGTTTACCATATGAAGGATGAACCATGGCTCCTGCCAGGGTCAGCATTGAAGGCTGATCAAGGGAGGGCACCAACCCTTCCTTCTGGAGGTCGAAGGCGTCGCCTACAACGAGGCCTATCCGACCCAGGATTACCTTGTCGTTCCTAAAGTCTACATCAACGAATTTGACTCGGCCACCCTTGAGGAACTTCTTAAATTCCTCGCACTCAATGTCGGCATGGCATATGTGGTAGAATAAGCATAAGTCATGCTCGCAAACCTGGATCACGGCGGATTCTTCTTCTCTGCCTCCTTTAGTTTCTTCTCGCTTGCCAGGACTATGGCGTACTCAACATCTAGCCCAACGATCCACTCATCATTTGAGTTTTCGAACATGCGTTTGAAACGAGCAAGGCATTCTTTCACCGTTGCGGAAGAACGGGTGTAGACTCATCGCCCGTGATGGTTCTAACGTTGTACTCACCGCCGATCATGGAGATTTGGGACGCCATGGATTTGGGAGGAGGGTTAGGATTAGTGGAACTGCCGCAATGTGGAAGGACGGGACGACTGGGAGTGAACTGTTGTAAGGTACTCCCCCCGGTCCTTTTTACTCTGCATATCAGAATTGTCTGAAGTCAAACTTCATAAGGTTTGACCATATTTATATAAAAATATATTAACATCTACTATTCTAAATTTATACAATATGAAAACTAAGGTCAGGACGCATCTAATGTTGTTGATTTCATATTCTGAATGTTGGTATTTTTTCGATAAACTTGGTCAAAGTTTACGAGGTTTGACTTCAGACAAATCTTATATGCGAACTAAAAAGGACCGGAGGGAGTTCTGTACTAGTAGAAGACGGGGACGAGTAGGGCGTGCGAACGGCATGGGGTTGCTGGCTTGCCCGGTGGATAAATGGCTGCAAGCCCCCAAAGAGTTCTCGAGAACTATGCAGGACCCACTAGATGTCATGTCTACTAGACCCATATCGTAGGCCTGACGGTATAGCTTCTGCCTGTTCGCACGCCATGCCGGCTTGTGTGTAACTTCAATTAATTCCATCAACCGTCGCGCCTCCCACGACCTTCGCCTCCCTCACGCGGTCGCGCCCTTTGAGACTTCGACCGGCTATAAATGAGCAATTGTTTTGCGTACTCCGCATGCATGATACTCCCTCTGGTCCTTTTTACTCCCGTCAACCGTTTATACTAAAAATATCAATATCTACAATACTGATTATAATGAGTAGTATAAAGCACCTCTTGGGTGGGTTAGATTTTTTTTGGGTTAGTTGAGTTCAAACTAACCCAAACTAACTCTAACACATGGATCCAAACAGGGCCAAGGTTAGCTATTAGAGTACTACTACCTCCCTTCTAGTTTAAAGGGCTCGATTCAAAAATTTGAACTACTCTTAGCAAGATAGAGGCGGTGGAATAGTTTTTGTAGTTCTTCACAAAAAATGTGTTTACCAATGCATGCATGAACACTAGTTACTCTAACCCCCCTCTCTTCTTTAATTCTTTGCCACATCAGCATGTTTTCTATTCCCGTGTGCATGATACCAGCTAAGATACCACCATTATGGCCAGACTTTATCATCGCATGCAATAATTTAGTGCACCTTGAAATATGAACATGTGTGGGGCGTGTATGTTTTTAATGACTTGAGACTATACCTAGCCTGGCATGCAAGATGAGATTTATTATACACCGTTCCCCATACCTGCAGGAAGCCCGTTTGTCTCCAAATCTTTTCCTCTCCATGTGTGGAAACAATATGCCTGCCAGACTCTCCTTCTCCCTCCGGCGGTCCCACCACTCCACCCCATGTGGAAAAAATCTGCATGCATGACTCTCCTCCCCCACCCTCGTCCAATCCGTTGTGGCCAGCATTATTTCCACCCCTTCCCTCCCCCGTAATTTACTCCAACAAATATGCCCACGTAGTTGTTACTTAACTGCAGGTGCATTGGTTCACTGACATATGGGCCCAACAGGGGTCTAGCCCACATGTCAGTGACGCAACTAGACCTGCAGTTAAGTCAGTGCAGCTCAGTCCATATCTTACGTACGTGTGCCATTGCTCACTATAAATATTGCGCCTCCCATGACATCGCTATCTCCTCCCCCTCATGTTCACGTTCATCGCTATCTCCTTCCCCTCCCTCTCACGTCGACCACCATGGCATCGCCCCTCCCAAGCCCTAGGCACCCCTCGCTGCACCGCGTGGACGGTCATGCGTCGCCGTTCCATTCCTCGCCGCCACTAGTCGAGGAGGACGCGTCGACGTTCCACTCCTCGCCGCAACGCGATGTGTGACCATTCCGTTCCTCGCTGCCACTAGTCGAGGTGGATGCGTCGGTGTTCCGCTCCTCGCCGCGACGCGATGCGTCGCCGTTCCGTTCCTCGCTGCCACTATTCAAGGAGGACGCGTCGATGTTCCGCTCCTCGCCACGACGAGTCGAGGTGGAAGCGTCGGTGTTCCCAATCTCGCCAGCACGCGTGTCGGAGGACGCGTCGGCTCCTCGCTACGAGGAGAACACCGCGTCGCCTGCCGAGCCCCCCAGCCTTGAGGTGCTTTGGAAAGAAATGGATGTCGCCTTGTGGGAGGCTTTGCCTCCAGCAGAGCGTGCCAAAGTAGAGGCGGAGAAGAAGGCCGAGGAAGAGAAGCGCACAACGGAACAAGCTTCCTGGGAGGCCTATGTCCCGTCCGAGAGAGTCAGGCAATTGGCTCTTTGGCAGAAGGCTCGTGCGAGGGCCGTGAGGGTGGCAGAGGACGCCCGTGCCGAAGCCCTGAGTGCAGTCGGGCCCAAGCGCCTCATCTACGCTTAGCGGTACGTGGACCGAGTGCACGCTTCCAATGAGGAGTACCTGTTGGCGAGATCACCACACCGTGAGATCGCTTTCGCCACGCGGCAAGCCGCCAATCAGCACCTCGCGAGTTGCGGCTTAAGAAGAGGCGCTGTGTCGGCGCTGGGAACGGTCACAGCACTGTGGCACTTGTGGCGCGCCGCAAGCGCTCCTGCAAGCACCGTGGCTTTTAGGAGGAGTATAATTTTTGTTTTGTAAGGCGATCTCATTGGTTTTGGGACGCAAATGATAAATCCCGAAGGTTCAGGAATTTTTAGCGTCCTTAATTAAGTATGTAAAAGGGAAAGTTTGGAAACCTTGTGTATTCGTACGCATTTTGTAAGTACGTGCATATAGCACAAACTTTACCATATACTATCGCACTACACGTCTCACTCTATATATGCTTGCAGACTGTGCTACTCCCTCCGTCCAGGTCAATAAGTCATCTTTGGTTGTGCACCGTGACCAAGAAGGACGGAAGACTTATACACCTAGACGGAGGGAGTACTACTATTACTTATGTACGTGTAAATGCACATTTTAACACTACGACGTGGTTTTTGTAAAAGTATAAAAACAGCACTAGTCAAGCTTGTGAAACGATTCAATGCAAAACAAATGAAAATTGCTCGTTTGATTGTTTACTTTTAGCTTCCTTCTCTATGGTTATTTCTCTATCGTACTTTGTACGGAGTATCTCACTGGTCGGAAAGGCATGCAAATTCCCAAACGGCTTCCTACACCCTGTATCGAATTCTTTGCCTAACAAGTTGTGCCATGCAATTGGAACTCCAACTTGAGTACTACTACTAGTAGGAGTACTAGGGGCTAGTTCTTTTAGGCTTCTAGATTAGTAATCCCATAATTACTACCTCCGTCCTGGTTTATTGGTCCCCATTGTAATCTGTGTCAAATTTTGATCACAAATTTAATTAATGAAATGTTAGTGCATGTCACATGCACTAACATTTTATCAGTTAAATCTTTGGTCAAAATTTAGCACAAATTACAATGGTGAGGAATAAACCAGGACAAAGGTACTACTAGTAGTAGTTTAGAAGCCCAAATAAATGAGTGAGGCGCCTTAATGTTACTTTGCACTGTGACTAGTCTTATGGGAAAAGCTGGGGAAGCCGCCAAAAGAACTGGCCCTAGGAGTAGTAGCTACGGAAACTAGGAGTAGTAGCTAGGGATCAAGTGTGCGAGATGAAACGGAGAAAGTAAATGCAGAGAGATGAAATGCAAAAAAGACGGAGGGATGTGATGGTTGGTTCTCCATTTATTTTACCAGGCCACTATTACTGGGAGTGGTTGGGTTTTGTGATATGAGGGCTTTACTGCCGCGCCACGAGCAGGGTGAGACTCCCGTGCAGCGCCGCCCTCTACACTAGTACGACTACATCAGTTGTTTTTTATCCCCCATTGAATTTGACTGAAGATTTAACTGACAAAATGTTAGTGCATGTCAACAAAAACAATATCGTTGGATTCGTATTTGAACATAGTTTTCAATGGTACTCCTATAATTTTAGGTGACATGCATCATCATTTATCGTACTATATATAATGTTAGTTCAATTTTTGGTTGTACTAATCTATAGTAAGGTGCCCGTGCGTTGCACAGAAGAGTGAAATGCATTGATTGGGGAGTTGTTTATTTTGACAAAGGATGTGGGCGTCATCTCATGTGTAACGGGTATCGATAGGTTTGTTCGGATATTATTTCATCACTAGAGCTCACAAACATCCGGGTGAAATAGCTAAAAACGTATCTTTTGCAAATAAAAGCGTTCAACTGTTCAACCTGCATCCAAAACTTGTGAAGAAATAACTCTTATTGTGCTTTGCATGAAATGATCTTCAAGAATTAGTTTTTGAGTATCCATTGTTATACATGTTGGCTACAAATGACATGGCACTTTCTTATAGTCAACCGTTGGCTATACTATTTAAGTATTAACCATGCCCTTATACACCTAGACGGAGGGATTAAATCAGGATGACTTGGAAGGGGGCAGAAGATATGTAAGAAATGGTTCATCATAAGTCTTTCACCAGTACTGTAGTAAAAATTCATACATGTAAGTTCTAGACTAAACCATAAATGGATACACTTTTATTCATGCGCGATACTCCAATAGAGCAAGATCATGCATGGAAGTCTCCACATGCTTAGACAGAAGATTACATTGAGAGAAGACTAATGATCAACCATTAACTTGATAATGCAGATGTCCAGGTGAACCTCCTTGGAGTCCCTGTGCACATCGTTGGGGTTCAAATAACACCGTGCGCTTTCCATGTCCACATCGGTGGGAAAGTCCCAGCTCGGCAGAGTCCAAGTATGCTTGGCGTAGCCAATGTCGCCGCCCACGTACCTCCGAGGGGTAGTAATAGTGAGCACGCACTGCACATCGGCCTTGTGTCAAGAAAGAGCGCCACGCGCCGCCTCGACATACACTACAGATATGTGGCGGCGGCTCACGCTGGCCTCGCCGGTGGCCACGATCAAGAGGAAGACGCTGTCGTCCTCCTCCGAGACTAGCAGGGGCGCTGATCCTCCAAATGACTCCAAAGACGGTGAACGGGTAGCACGCCTCGCACTTGATGTTCTTCACCAAGGGCCAGTAGTGATCGCCGCACGCCTGCATCAGGTGATGCACGATGTCCGCCGACGAGCCCCAAAACGGCACCGGGCACTCATAGCATGTCACAACCTAGTTAGTACATGCATTAGAGTGTTGCATCATGTTTACCTTTCATCATAAACTTGAATTGGGGAAGACAGAACCCCCAGAACCCCTCTGAATCCAACTAGGGTTTACCAAAAATATTTTCAATGAACCTGAAATGCCCTTCTAAAAAGTTCACCCTCTTTGTCTTGGGTTAGAACCTCCGCAAAATAGGTGCACAATTTTCTAGGTCAATGTAAGGTCATTGAATTAAATCATATGTAATTTTCATTTGGGCATTTAAATGCTAGTAAATATTTTGATGCTCAAATAATTCTGAAAATAAGTGTGGGCTGTTGGAGATATTCTAAACAGAGCCTCTGATTATTTCCAGGATTTTTAGAAGTGCCTAACTATTTTTAATAAGTCTACAAACTTATGTAATAATAGAAAAAGGAAAATGAAAGAAAAGGCTTACTCGGCGCCACTGCAAGCCCACCTGCCGCCCAGCCCAGCCACCGCCCCACGAGCTGCTTGGCTTGGCCAGCAGCAGCCAGTGCTCGACGGCGGCACCCGAGCACGCCACGCAGCTGCTTGCCGCCTGCCTCCTCCTCACACCCGTCCCGCCGCCTCGGTTCGGTCGGCCACTCCTCCCCGAGCTCGCAGACACCCTTCTCCTCCCGAGCTCCTCTCCTCGCCGCCAAGCACCATGGCCGACGCCGCCGCACTCAGCGCCACCGTGAAGCCTGCGCGCTCCGTCGCCTCCGTGCTGCGCCGCCGGTCCGCTCGATCTGCCATCGTCGATTACATCGAGCAGGCCGAGCCCCGAGCGCCGCGACGCCTCGCAACACCTTCACCGACTCCGCTTTCATCGACACGCCAGAGATCCCCATCGCCGCCGCCACCGCATCACCTCGTCCCCGACCTTGCCGACTGCTTCGCCATACTCGCCGTGAGCCCAGCTACCTCCCCATCCTCTCTGTTTGCCTTCCCGTGCACCGTAGCTGCCGCACGAAGCATCACCGCACGTGCCACCGCCGAGCTCGTCGCCGACGTGTCTCCGGCCACCCAATGGCCACGCCACCTTGTCCACTAACTTCACCACATCCCCAGGAACCCGTAGCACCACTCCACACACCTCGCCGTGTCCCGAATCCTCGGGTTCACTTTCACCCGACTCCGGCGACCGCCTAGCTCGTCGCCGGCGACGCATCCGGCCACCCCGAGCTCAACCACCGCCACTAAATGCCGCGCTTGTCCCCGGCTACACGTAGATGGTCTCCACCGTCCATTTGGTCGCCGGAACGCAGAAACACACTCTCGCCTTTGCGTCTGGCTTCGCCGGCGGTTAAACGTCGGCGGGTTTGACCCCGTTGACGGAGTTGACTAGGTGGGGCCCCCTATGCTAATTAACCCAGTTTAGTTTTAACTAAAATTAGTTAGTTTAATTAACTACTGACATGCGGGACCCATTGGTCAGGTTGACCTGGACACCCCGTTGACCACTGACGTCACCTTGACGCACTGCTGACGCAATAAGTAATTTCTGGATTTATTTGTATTCAGGAAATTCCAGAAATTGTTGCAAACTTCAAAAAATCATAGAAATTAATCTGTAACTCCAAATGCAAAGATTTATATATGAATTTTGATCAGAAAAATTCAATCTATCCATTGGTAATTGTTTCATGCATGACAGAACATGTCAACCTTGCTGTTTAAGCAGAATGAGATAATGCACTATTATGGCTATGTTAAATGAGCTAACATTTGAATCTTTGATTCAAATGAGTTCATTCCTTTCTGTTCTAGCTTGCATTAGGCCAACACACATTCATATTGCCATGTCATAGCATGCATCATATTGTTGCATATTGCCATGTGTTGTTTATGTTCGGTGTGTCTTTCGTGATAGGTTCTCGCCTTCGAGGATAATCCCAATATCCGCTCAAGGGCGATCCTACTACCACTATATCAGGCAAGCAACCCATTGATCATTCCGATACAAACCCATGTTCTCGCTTCTGCTCTTGTTTACTGCATTAAGACAACGCGATTCAAACTGTTGTGTGTTGCGGTAGTTGAACCCACTTCCTTTGCATGACTTGTCATTGCCACAGTAACTAGATGAAACCCACTCGCATGTGTAGGAGTTGATTGAGCCATATTTGAGTTTCCTACCATGCTATGCTTTCTATGCTTACAGTTGTGTCAGGTCTGGCTCATCGGGATGATGAACAAGAGTGAAAGGTTGTGTCGGTTTCGAGAGTGAAAGTGTTGAATATGATTTGGTAAAGGAATCGATGAGAGGCCATGTAGGAGTACATGGTGGGTTGTTTCATTGAGGCCGTCCCAAGAACTGAGATCTGTATGTGTGATTTAAGATCAGCTACTACCACACGTTGGGCCCTAAAATATGACCTCGCCGACTTATCAATTCTCTCGTCCTCTCGTCCGGAGTTGCAAGTAGTTTCGTGTTTGTAGTATGTCAATGCATGCAGCGCTAACCTTAGGGGTGGGCTGTGTTGCAGTAGGCACGTGGCACGTGTACCGATTCGCCTGCTTGGTGTCTCGGGAACCCTGCACACATCGCTCGGGGCCGTTAGTGGAAACCTCGGCCGACTCCTGCGGATGGAACCCGAATAGGCGATAAACCTGGACTAGAGACTTGTGTGGTTGGTCAGGTCATGGTCTACACCCACGCTGTCTTTTGCTTGAAGTCTTCCGAGCACATATCATGTGCGACGCTAAGTGGTGGAAACATGTGTGAAAGCACACCCTGCAGGTATAAAACTATTCAATAGCGCGTCATGTAAAGGACTACTTGGTCGCCTATGCAGTTCATAGACAAGTAAATGGATACTACTAAAAGCCTCAAGATAGTGTGAGTACATGGATGGCCCTCTCGTGAGGTTGTCGAGAGAGGATCCACGGTGGAGTATTGTGATGGTGATTAGTGGACTGCAAAGCGACAAATGCTTTTCAAGTGGTGTCACGAGGATAGCTTAGCCAAGATTCAAACATGGCTTGCTGCAATAACTCCACTACCTTCTTGAGAATGTGCATGTATAATAGGATTCTGTTGTAAGACTTGCTGAGTACCTCCGCACTCATGTTTGCTTAATTAATGTTTTCAGACGACAACACCGCCCGATGGGTTCTATGTAGACCTTGACGCCGACGAGTGACTAGCCACCTGTGGTGATCCAAGGCTTGTGAAGGGCCATCAGAGATAGAAGGGCTTCACAAGCCTTCTTTCTTTTAGTGTCTCAGACTCAGACTAGTTTGCTTCGCATGTGCTTGTATGTTTGTATGACTTGAGTGTTGGGTCATGTGACCCCTATCTGTATGAACATGTTATGTATGGCTCCTCGGAGCCTCTTAAATAAAGTACTTTGAGTTGTAGAGTTTTGTTGTGATGCCATGTTGTATGTACTCATATCGGGCATATTGTGTGTATGATTGAAATGCTTGGTATGAGTAGGATCCGACAATCTAGTTGTTTATCCTTGGCAGCCTCTCATATGGGGAAATGTAGTCTAGTGCTTCCCGAGCGATAGTAGTCCGCTACAGCCCGGTTCACCGAGTCCTGCTAGCCCAAAGACTACCGCTTCTGGACACTTGACTGGCCGGAATGTGTTTCACTTCGCTCGTGGTCTGTCCTTCGGGAAATGTCACGCGGTGACGCCTGAGTCCTGCCTAGCTCGCAACAGCCCGGTTACCGGAGTCCTGTAGCCCAAAGCTACAGCCCGGATTCATACGCTGATGACCGACATGCTCGATGTGATTCATGTATGCCTGTCCCCATGGGTTAGCGCCGCTTTGGGTTCACGACTAGCCATGTCGGCCCGAGTTCTCTGTCATGTGGATGCTAGCGACACTATCATATACGTGAGCCAAAAGGCTTAAACGGTCCCGGCCATGGTAAGGCGATACCCATGGGAATACCGTGCGTGAGGCCACAAAGTGATATGAGGTGTTACCGGCTAGGTCGATGTGACTTGGAATAGGGTCCCGACGGTGTTGGCATCGAGCGGACTGCTCAGAGGTTCGCTAAGCCAAACTGGTCGATGTCGAGTCTAGAAATGCTTTAGTTATATGTAGGGGAATTGATTGTGGAGGGACGTAAGGCTCTTTTACTCCTTTACCTTATGCCCTCCGATCCGAGTCATCCTCTTCTCATTCTACGTGGGTATAGGACTAGGCTCTCTTCTCTCTATCGTGTTCACGTGTTACTAATCCGTAGTAACTTATAGGATTGTTGGTTACCAGCCTCGCCTCAGTTTCTACTACCTTTAGTATGTTATCGCTTGAACCGTAACCTTGATATGATGTTGTTGAGTGGTTTTGCAATCTAATTTTGAATGTCTCAAATATGTTCTTGAGCATTTACAGATGTTATGCTGTCCGATTTTCCCTAGAAATTCTAATGACTTTGCATTGTGGCTGTGCTTTCAGATGGCCACTCGTGCTCAAAACCAAGTGGTTCGCCTGACCAGGTGCATCGATGTGCCCGGTCATACGGCTATGTTAGTCCGGTTATGATTGAGACGGGTTACCGCTGGTATCCCGAATACACCGTCGAAGCAATTTTACGAGACTTTAATCAAAGCCAATACCTCTGCCTTTGTCAGATATTTCCTTCTTATCCTGGATCGATCGAGCCCCTTCACCACTCCTATGGACTCGGGGTCACTATCGAGATGGCTGTGCAGGATGCTGCATACTCAATGATGACCATCATGCGAGTCAGGACTGGCCTGCTTTAGAACACCGACTTCCGTTATATGCCAGCTTCACTCCCGGGGGCGCAAGGGTATCTTCAGGCCATCTATGCTGATTCCACTCAGGAGGACTCACTAACCCGCACCACTGCTGAGATGCTCGAGGATAAGGACCGAGAGAATCGGTCCTTGAGAATGGATCTTTTCAACACCCGTGCCGATCATTGGGCCACTTTGACTCGGTTTGCACCGGCTGTGCAAGCTGGATGTATGGATATGAGGGATCTGTATCCTATGAGATCTGCTCTGCCAGACATGATGGATTGGCGTGATGTGGGAGGCATCACCCCACCTCATGGTCCCCACAGGCCACTGTTTGTTGGTCCAAGACCTCATTCTAGCCCCTATGGTCCACAAGCTCCTCAGGACCGTCTGTTTCCGGATAATCATGTTGAGCTTCTATGCTATGGAGGTGACTTCTATGAGGAATACTACGGAGCTGTCTGAGTTGGTGGTAGTATCTCTAGTATTGTAATAGTTGTAGTTCCACCATCCTGCGTGACCTGTGGAATATGACTTAGTGTGTATCAATTCCGGAAGTGTAGAAAAATAATGTATAGGAGTTTGGAATGCTTCCGATGAGATGTAACGCCTTTCACCGTAGTTGTACTCTAGTCGGGCTTGTACTAAACTATGAATGGTGTGTATGACCGTTGGTATATATATGGCAGTTTCTATATTACCATGTCATACGGATGAACATCTCTGCATTCCGTGTTATCCATTACATTCGGCACTTCCTTGCCAAAATTTTGCCATCCTTGTCTAAATCATTGTCTTGTTTCCTAGGATGGTCAACACCCGCAACAACCCTGCTGCTCCGGAGCAGGGTGAAGCCAGCGCAGCTAGGAATGTTAATCTGCCTCAACCACCTTCTTTGGCCGAAGTTATGATGGAGGCAGAACGCAACAAGCGTGAGACCAATCGCTTGCTGTTGCGGATTGAGCAGAATACTGCACGCCAGCCAAGGAATGACCTGGTGTCACTCAATGACTTTGTCAAGCTGTATCCACCGAAGTTTAAACATTCCGTTGAGCCTCTCGATGCGGATGACTGGCTTCGCAGCATTACCCACAAGCTACGTTCTGCCAACGTGGCTGAAGCTGATAAGGTTACCTTTGCTGCCTATCACCTCGAAGGCCCTGCTAGCCTTTGGTGGGAGAATTTTGAGGCTATGCGCCCGGTTGGCCAAATCACTACCTGGGCTGAGTTCAGTGCGGCTTTTCGTGAGCATCACATTCCGAAAGGTCTCATGGATCGCAAGCGGTAAGAGTTCTGCAACTTCACCCAGGGTAGACTGACTTTGGATGCATACAGTCGCATGTTTGGAAATCTAGCACGATATGCTCCTGAAGAGGTATCCACCGACGCCAAGAAGTAGGCAAGGTTCCGCAAGGGACTTAGCCCCGAGCTTCGCCGTGATCTTCGTCTGCACGAGTGCACCTCCTTCCAGAAGTTAGTCAACATGGCTATCGGTCTTTGAAACCGACGGTCGACTTTGAAGCTTCACGCAAGCACTCCCGTGACTTTGGATCTTCATCTGGCTCTGGGTCTCAGAAGCGCCGGGTCTGGATTCCAAGCACCGCTCTACCACCCAGATTCACTCCGAGGAGATCCTTTGAGGCGCCTCGCCCCAACTAGCAGTTTGCACCGCCCAAGGCCTATGGTGGCCCCGCTGCTAGTGCTGCTCCATGTCCGAATGTGATAACTTGTTTCAAGTGTGGAGAGACGGGTCACTACATCCGTGAGTGTCCCTAGAACAACCCCAGTCAGATCGGAAAGTCTGTTGGCCGTGGTAAGCCATCAGGAAAGGTGCTCTACGCCAAACCAGCCGCCACTGCTCGTGGCCATTTCAACTACGTTTCAGCTGAGGAGACCCATGAGGATCCCAACGTCGTTCTCGGTATGCTCCTTGTTAATTGCCATCCGGCAACTGTTCACTTTGATACCGGAGCATCTCATTCATTTATTTCTAAGAGCAATGCTCGATTGCACAACACCACATTTTGTGACATGCACACCTCCATGGTAATTCAAACTCCTGGATCTAAGTGGCAAACCTCTAGAATCAGCCATGGAAATAATATCCTTGTCGATAGACTAGTCTTCCTTGCATCAGTAATAGCTCTCAAGTCCTCGGACATAAACATCATCTTGGGTATGGACTGGATGTCAGCCCATTACGCTAAGATTGATTGCTCTATAGAACTGTTCAACTCACCCACCCTTCGGGCAAGACAGTCAACGTTTTGACCCGAGTGTCTGAGCGTCAGCTCTACTCCTTAAATGCCAACCGCCTTCCAGACCTTGAAGATATTCCGGTAGTCCGTGACTTCCCGGATGTCTTTCCAAAAGAACTGCCAGGTGTTCCACCTGACAGTGATGTCGAGTTCGTGATAGACCTTGTTCCAGGAACCGTTCCAATCTCTAGAAGACCTTATAAGATGGCACCCTTAGAACTAGCCGAGCTTAAGAAACAACTCGATGAGTCCTTGCAAAAGGGTTTCATCCGTCCTAGTTTATCCCCGTGGGCTTGCCCCGTCCTCTTCGTCAAGAAGAAGGATGGAACGGATCGGATGGTTGTAGATTACCGACCTGTCAATTTGGTCACTATCAAGAACAAGTATCCGCTCCTCAGGATCAACGATCTGTATGATCAGCTCGCTGGATCCTCAGTCTTTTCCAAGATGGATTTGAGGTTGGGCTACCATCAAATCAAAATCAAGAACGGGGACATTCCTAAAACGGCCTTTGTTACTCGTTATGGCCAATACGAGTACACCGTCATGTCCTTCGGGTTAACCAATGCTCCAGCCACTTTCTCTCGGTTAATGAACTCGATCTTCATGGAGTATTTGGATAAATTAAATCGTGGTTTACCTCGATGATATACTCATCTACTCCAAGAATGAGGAAGAACATGCGAACATCTAAGTCTAGTGTTGATGAAACTTCGAGAGCATCGCCTTTATGCCAAATTCTCTAAGTGTGAGTTTTGGTTGCCAGAAGTAACCTATCTAGGCCATGTAATCTCTGGTAAGGGTATTGCAGTCAATCCCGAGCGAGTTCAAGCCGTCCTTGACAGGACTCCACCTGAATCGGTCAAGCAAATTCGGAGTTTCCTCGGTTTAGCGAGCTATTGCCGCCGCTTCGTCGATAATTTCTCCAAGGTTGCTAAGCCTCTAACCAAACTCCTCAATAAAGATAAAAAGTTTGAGCGGACCCCACAGTGCGAGTTCAGCTTTCAGGAACTGAAAAGACGCCTGACATCTGCACCCGTACTTGTACCACCATATTTTTCTAAGGACTTTGTTATCTATTGCGATGCCTCGCGACAAGGACTAGGTTGCATACTCATGCAAGATCGTCATGTGATTGCCTACGCTTCTCGACAGTTGCGTCCACATGAGGATAACTATCCTATACACGATCTAGAGCTTGCAGCAGTGGTCCATGCACTCAAAACATGGCGACATTACCTTCTTGGTAATCGTTGCAAAATTTACACCGATCACCAAAGTCTGAAATACATCTTCACCCAACCGGATTTGAATCTCAGGCAAAGACGTTGGGTCGAGTTGATTACAGATTACGACTTAGGAATATCTTACACCCCAGGCAAAGCCAATGTCATGGCTGATGCACTAAGTCGTAAATCTTATTTTAACAACCTGATGTTACAACAAAGTCAACCACTTCTCCACGAGGAATTTCGTAAGCTTAACCTTCACATTGTTCCTCGAGGATTTCTTTCCACCCTGGTGGCGAAACCTAACCTTACGGATCTAATTATAGCTGCCCAGAAGCGCGATAAGGGCATATTTCGGATTAAGGAGAACATCGCTAGCGGAGTTGCTAAATGTTTTTCCATGGACGAACGAGGTGTGGTCTTCTTCGATAACCTCTTGGTGGTTCCCAAGAAACAACATCTACGGCAATTGATCCTTAAGGAAGCTCATGAATCCCCTCTCACCATTCATCCCGGTAGTACTAAAATGTATCAAGACCTACGCTAGAGGTTTTGGTGGACTAGGATGAAGAGAGAAATCGCTCAATTCATTGCTAATTGCGAAGTATGTCGTCGTGTTAAAGAAAGGCATCAACGGCCTGCTGGCACCCTTCAACCTTTGGCTATTCCTGAATGGAAATGGGATAAAATCGATATGGATTTCATTACCGGGTTTCCCAGGACCAAGAGAGGGAATAATGCCATCTTCGTCGTTGTCGATCGTCTTTCCAAAGTAGCCCACTTCCTACCCGTTCATGAGAGTATAACCGCTAGCCAGCTAGCTGATTTATACATCTCCCGAATAGTGTCCCTTCATGGTGTTCCATTGGAGATTAACTCAGACCGTGGAAGTCTCTTCACCTCTCGATTTTAGGAAAGTTTCCAAAATGCTATGGGAACTCGTCTCTCCTTTAGCACCGCCTTCCATCCTCAATCAAGTGGTCAAGTAGAACGAGTCAATCAAATTCTGGAGGATATGCTTCGAGCTTCTGTCATTGCTTTTGGTATGAATTGGGAGAAGTGCCTCCCATTCGCCGAGTTCGCTTATAACAATAGTTATCAAGCTAGCTTGGGCAAATATCCTTTCGAAGTTCTCTATGGACGAAAATGTCGAACGCCTCTTAACTGGTCAGAAACTGGGGAAATACAACTCTTTGGCCCGGATGTGATCCAGGAAGCAGAAGAGCAGGTTTTTCGCGTTATTCGTGAGAAATTGAAAATGGCCCAATCTCGTCGAAAGAGCAAATATGACCGCAAGCATAAGCCTATGGCTTATGAAGTTGGCGAGAAGGCTTACCTTCGGGTTACTCCTTTGAAGGGAACCCATCGATTCGGTATCAAAGGCAAATTAGCTCCTCGTTACATTGGACCTTTTCGCATTCTTGCCAAACGAGGAGAAGTTTCCTACCAATTGGAACTACCTCCGCATCTTTCCAGAGTTCATGATGTCTTCCACGTTTCTCAACTCAGGCGTTGCTTCTCGGATCCTATCCGTGGAGTGGACCACGAAACGCTTGATCTCCAAGATAATCTCACCTATCGAGAATATCCCGTTCGTATCCTTGATCAACCCGAGCGTACCACTCGACGCCAGAATATCAAGTTTCTCAAGGTTCAATGGTCAAACCACTCCGAGCAAGAAGCTACCTGGGAAAGGGAGGATCGTCTTCGACTTGAGTACCCCACCTTCTTTCCGACGGATCCAAAATCTTGGGACGAGATTCTTTTGAGTGGGGGTGAGTTGTCACAACCTAGTTAGTCCATGCATTAGAGTGTTGCATCATGTTTACCTTTCATCAGAAACTTGAATTGGGGAAGACAGAACCCCCAGAACCCCTCTGAATCCAACTAGGGTGTACCAAAAATATTTTCAATGAACCTGAAATGCCCTTCTAAAAAGTTCACCCTCTTTGACTTGGGTTAGAACCTCTGGCAAAATAGGTGCACAATTTTCTAGGTCAACAGAAGGTCACTGAATTAAATCATATGTAATTTGCATTTGGGCATTTAAATGCTAGTAAATATTTTGGATGCTCAAATAATTCTGAAAATAAGTGTGGGCTGTTGGAGATATTCTTAACAGAGCCTCTGATTATTTCCAGGATTTTTAGAAGTGCCTAACTATTTTAATAAGTCTACAAACTTACGTAATAATAGAAAAGGAAAATGAAAGCAAAGGCTTACAGGCGCCACTTGGCAAGCCCACTGCCGCCCAGCCCAGCCACCGCTCCAATGAGCTGCTTGGCTTGGCCAGCAGGCAGCCAGTGCTCGACGGCGGCACCCGAGCACGCCACGAGCTGCTCGCCTCCTGCCTCCTCCCGCACCGTCCTGCCGCCTCGGTTGATCGGCCACCCTCCCGAGCTCGCAGACACCCTTCTCCTCCCAGCTCCTCTCCCTCGCCCGCCCGCACCATGGCCGACGCCGTCGCGCCCGCGCCACCGTGAAGCCCGCGCCCTCCGTCGTCTCCATGCTGCGCCGCCGTGTCCGTTCGCTCCGCCATCGTCGACTACATCGAGCAGGCCGAGCCCCGAGCGCTCGCACGCCCTGCAACACCTTCACCGACTCCGTCTCCGTTGATCACCGCCGGAGATCCCCATCGCCGTCGCCACCACATCACCTCGTCCCCGACCTCGCCGACTGCTTCGCCGTACTCGCCGTGAGCCCAGCTACCTCCCCATCCTCTCCGTTGGCCTTCTCGTGCACCGTAGCTGCCGCACGAAGCATCACCGAACGCGCCACCACCGAGCTCATCATCGACGTGTCTCCGGCCACCCACTGGCCGCGCCACCTTATCCACTAACTTCACCACATCCCCAAGAACCCGTAGCACCACTCCACGCACCTCGCCGTGTCCCGAAGCCTCGGGTTCACTTTCACCCGACTCCGGCGACCGCCTAGCTCGTCGCCGGCGACGCTTCCGGCCACCCCGAGCTCAACCACCGCCACCAAGCGTCGCGGCTTGTCCCCGGCTACACGTAGATGGTCTCCGCCATCCATTTGGTCGCCGGAACGCACAAACACACTCTCGCCGCCGCGTCTGGCTTCGCCGGCGGTTAAACGTCGGCGGGTTTGACCCCGTTGACGGAGTTGACTAGGTGGGGCCCCCTCTACTAATTAACCCAGTTTAGTTTTAACTAAAATTAGTTAGTTTAATTAACTACTGACATGCGGGACCCATTGGTCAGGTTGACCTGGACGCCCCGTTGACCACTGACGTCACCCTGACGCACTGCTGACGCAATAACTAATTTCTGGATTTATTTGTATTCAGGAAATTCCAGAAATTATTGCAAACTTCAAAAAATCATACAAATTAATCTGTAACTCAAAATGGAAAGATTTATATATGAATTTTGATCAGAAAAATTCAATATATCAATTGGTAATGGTTTCATGCATGACAGAACAAGTTAACCTTGCTGTTTAAGCAGAATGAGATAATGCACTATTATGGCTATGTTAAATGAGCTAACATTTGAATCTTTGATTCAAATGAGTTCATTCCTTTCTGTTCTAGCTTGCATTAGGCCAACACACATTCATATTGCCGTGTCATAGCATGCATCATATTGTTGCATATTGCCATGTGTTGTTTATGTTCGGTGTATCTTTCGTGATAGGTTCTGCCTCCGAGGATAACCCCGAATATCCGTTTGAAGGGCAGTATCCTACTACCACTACATCAGGCAAACAACCCATTGATCATTCCAATACAAACCCATGTTCTCGCTCCTGCTCTTTTTTACTGCATTAAGACAACGCGATTCAAACTGTTGTGTGTTGCGGTAGTTGAACCCACTTCCTTTGCATGACCTGTCATTGCCACAGTAACTAGATGAAACCCACTAGCATGTGTAGGAGTTGATTGAGCCATATTTGAGTTTCCTACCACGCTATGCTTGCTATGCTTAGAGTTGTGTCAGGTCTGGCTCATCAGGATGATGAACTAGAGTGAAAGGTTGTGTCGGTTTCGAGAGTGAAAGTGTTGAATATGATTTGGTAAAGGAATCGATGAGAGGCCATGTAGGAGTACATGGTGGGTTGTTTCATTGAGGCTGTCCCTAAGAACTGAGATCTGTATGTGTGATTTAAGATCAGCTACTACCACACGTTGGGCCCTGAAATATGACCCTGCTCGACTTACCGACCCCTCTCGTCCTCTGTCCAGGAGTTGCAAGTAGTTTCTGGTGTTTGTAGTATCTTTGGGGCGCCTGCAGCGCTGACCTTAGGGGTGGGCTGTGTTCGGTAGGCACGTGTACGGTGTACCGATTCGCCTGTTTGGTGTCTCGGGAACCCTGCACATATTGTTCGGGGCGTCGGTGGAAACCTCGGCGGACTCCTGCGGATGGAACCGAATAGGCGATAAACCTCGACTAGAGACTTGTGTGGTTGGTCGGTCGTAGTCTACACCCACGTCGGCTTTAAGCTGAAGTCCGTCGTGCACATATCGTGTCTTGACGCTAAGTGGTGAAACATGTGTGATGAAGTACACCCCTACAGGGTATAAAACTATTGAATAGCGCGTCATGATAAAGGACTACTTGGTCGCCTATGCAGTTCATAGACAAGTAAATGGATACTACTAAAAGCCTCAAGATAAGTGTGAGTACCGCGGATGGCCCTCTCATAGGTTGTCGAGAGAGGATCCACGGTGGAGTATTGTGATGGTGATTAGTTGACTCGTGTGCGACAAATGCTTTTCAAGTGGTGTCACGTAGGATAGCTTAGCCAAGAGTCAAAGCTGGCTTGCTGCAATAACTCCACTACCTTCCTGAGAATGTGCATGTATAATAGGATTCTGTTGTAAGACTTGCTGAGTACCTCCGTACTCATGTTTTCTTAATTAATGTTTTCAGACGACAACACCACCCCCTCCGACGGGTTCTATGTAGACCTTGACGTCGACGAGTGACTAGCCACCCAGGTGGTGATCCAAGGCTTGTGAAGCGCCACTGTAGATAGAAGGGCTTCGTCAAGCCTGCTTTCTTTTTAGTGTCTGTACTCAGACTAGTTTGCTTCCGCATGTGCTTGTATGTTTGTATGACTTGAGTGTTCGGTCATGTGACCCCTATCTGTATGAACATGTTATCTATGGCTCCTCGGAGCCTCTTAAATAAAGTACTTTGAGTTGTAGAGTTTTGTTGTAATGCCATGTTGTATGTACTCATATCGGGCATATTGTGTGTATGATTAAAATGCTTGGTATGAGTGGGATCCGACAATCTAGTTGTTTATCCTTGGCAGCCTCTCAAATGGGGAAATGTAGTCTAGTGCTTCCTGAGCGATAGTAGTCCGCTACAACCCGGTTCACCGGAGTCCTGCTAGCCCAACACTACTTCTCTGGACACTTGACTGGCCGGCATGTGTTTCACTTCGTTCACGTGGTACATCCCTTCGGGCAATGTCACGCGGATGACATCCGAGTCCTGCCTAGCCTGCTACAGCCGGGTTACGAGTCCTGTTAGCCCAAAGCTACAGCCGGATTCATCGTTGATGACCGACATGCTCGATGTGATTCATGTATGCCTGTCCCCATGGGTTAGCGCCGCTTTGGGTTCACGACTAGCCATGTCGGCCCGGGTTCTCTGTCATGTGGATGCTAGTGACACTATCATATACGTGAGCCAGAAGGCGCAAACGGTCCCGGGCCATGGTAAGGCGACACCCGTGGGAATACCGTTCGTGAGGCCACAAAGTGATATAAGGTGTTACCGGCTAGGTCAATGTGACTTGGAATCGGGGTCCTGACATAGCAGTAGACGAAGGGCTCCTTGGAGGCATCGACCAGGCTGTCCATGAAACGGGAGTGGCTGTAGGGGACGTTCCGCCAGTTGAATTTATGAGCAAGTTACTACGAGATTTACTACAAAATAAATCATGATGGCCATAACAGAGATTAAACTAATCATGCGGACTAGCATAGTAGATGAACAGATCGAATCTAGGACACAGACTAGAAACATGAATTGCACCACGATTTCGAACAGGAAGGACAGAAACACATATCGTGCAACGGGAGTAGCACCATTGGCGTTGAGGTAGTCGCCCATGTCGGTGAGGAAGAGGTTGCCGAGGTCGGGGAAGAAGTCATCGTCGGTGAAGTCATCACTGCTAGCAGTCACGAGAGTGCGCTGCCCAAATTTCAACAGCGCCTGCCGAATGGAGCGAAGGAGGGAGTGGTTGTAGGGGACGTTGCGGCCGCCGAATGGAGCGCAGGAGTAGCCCATGAAGCAGTAGATGGTGCTCCTCCCTAGTCTCTATTCTTATATGTAGGATCGAAAGTATGTCTAGAGGGGGGGGGGGTGATTAGACTACTTGACCAAATAAAAACTTATCCTTTTCCCAATTTTAGTCTTTGGCAGATTTTAGCTATCTTAGCGCAAGTCAAGAAATCTTAACACAATTCAAACAAGCATGCAAAGAGTATATGAGCAGCAGAAAGTAAAGCATGCAACTTGGAAGAATGTAAAGGGAAGGGTTTGGAGAATTCAAACGCAATTGGAGACACGGATGTTTTTGTCGTGGTTCCGATAGGTGGTGCTATCGTACATCCACGTTGATGGAGACTTCAACCCACGAAGGGTAACGGTTGCGCTAGTCCACGGAGGGCTCCACCCACGAAGGGTCCGCGAAGAAGCAACCTTGTCTATCCCACCATGGCCGTCGCCCACGAAGAACTTGCCTCACTAGCGGTAGATCTTCACGAAGTAGGCGATCTCCTTGGCCTTACAAACTCCTTGGTTCAACTCCACAATCTGGTCGGAGACTCCCAAGTGACACCTAGCCAATCTAGGAGACACCACTCTCCAAGAAGTAACAAATGGTGTGTTGACGATGAACTCCTTGCCCTTGTGCTTCAAATGATTGTCTCCCCAACACTCAACTCTCTCTCACAGGATTTGGATTTGGTGGAAAGAAGATTTGAGTGGAAAGCAACTTGGGGAAGGCTAGAGATCAAGATTCATATGGTAGGAATGGAATATCTTGGCCTCAACACATGAGTAGGTGGTTCCTTCTCAGAAACAGCAAGTTGGAAGTGTAGGTTTGTTCTGATGACTCTCTCCACGAATGAAGAGGAGGTGGAGGGGTATGTATATCCTCCACACAAAATCTAACGGTCACACACAACTTTCCAGACTCGGTGGGACCGAATTGATATACTCGGTCGGACCAATTTAGCAAATCTAGTGACCGTTAGGATTTTTGGTGGGACCGACATGCAACTCGGTAGGACCCATGTGGTTAGGGTTAGGCCATAACGTAATCTCGATGAGACCGATTACACAAACTCGGTGAGACCAATTTTGGTAATAAGCTAACCAGAGAGTTGGTCAGGTAAACTCGGTGGGACCGATTCGCTCATTTCGGTGAGACCGAAATGTTACAAAAAGGAAACAGGGAGTTTACATTGCAATCTCGGTGGGACCGATCGCTCATCTCGGTGGTACCGAAACGTTACGAAGGGAAACAGAGAGATTACAATCCCATCTCGATGAGACCGATATCCCTATCGGTGAGACCGATTTTCCTAGGGTTTGTGGCAGTGGCTATGACATCTGAACTCGGTGGCGCCAGGTAGAAATATCGGTAGGGCCGAGTTTGACTTTTGGATTAGGTCATATGTGGATATGAGAAAGTAGTTGCGGGTTTTGGAGCATATCACTAAGCACTGTAGAGCAAGAAGCTCATTAAGCAACACCTCATCCCTCCTTGATAGTATTGGCTTTTCCTATGGACTCAATGTGATCTTGGATCACTAAAATATAAAATGTAGAGTCTTGAGCTTTTGAGCATGAGCCTGTCCTTTTATACTTAGCATTTTGAGGGATCCACTTTTCTCATCCATGCCATGCCATCCATTGAGCTTTTCCTGAAATATTCATCTTGGAATGATGTTAGCTCAATGAGCTATATGTTGTTAGGAATTACCAAAACCACCTAGGGATAGTTGCACTTTCAATCTCCTCCTTTTTGGTAATTGATGACAACATATAGATCAAAGCTTCGACAAATGATAATAAGAGTGAAAAACATTGTCGCTTTGAGAAGTATGTGATAAGCAAGAGCTCCCCCTAAATTTGTGCATAGTTTAAGATTTGCTTTGGACTACAAATGCACAAGGAGTTAGGCTCATGGGTAACTCTTCCATGTCACATACATCTTGGTGGAGCGCTCAAAATGATATAGATTGAATACATGTAGTCATCACCAAGCAAAGTGAATGATCATATAGAGATAAAAAGGATAATGTCATCCAACAAGCATAAATGTAGCATATGATCAAACACATGATCATCCAAGTATCACACAGACATAATGTATCTCAAACAAGCAAATAAAGTTCAACCACCAAAGTAAGAGAGAACAAAAGCAACACTCTCTCTAAAGCCTATGATCTATACATTTTATCCCCTTTGGCAAGAAGTTACCAAAAGTTCATAGAAAATGCATAGCACTAGATCGACTCTCGTGCTTGATCTTGTGTGGTGGTGTAGATGAACGCCAAGGACGAAAGCATCAGTTGATGTAGATGGAGCTGGAGGTGTGGGTGCTGAAGCTGGTTGCACTTTGGAGCTGTAGGAGCTGTAGTGGTGCGATGAAGTGGCTCGTGTCATCCACTGCACTGCAGCGGTTCTCTGAGCTCTAGGCACTCTGGCAAATGCATCTGTGGTTGTGTTGCCCTTCCTCTCCTGCATATCATCCTGAAGCTGCTCAACAACGGACTGGATCTCTGTGACCTTCACATCCATGTCATAGAACTTCTGCTCCATGATCCTCTCCAAGCTCTCCTGGTTTCGAGTCAAGGTGGCCAGCCCCTTCTCAATCCTCACAGTGGATGCAATCAAGTAGCCGAGTTGATCTTGTTTGCTCTTTAGAAAGTACTGAGATGCCTCTTTCATTGTTGGCATCTTGGCAGCCTTCTTTGTCCTTGCCTTCTCCTTCTTAACTTGTGCTTGCACTGAAGTTGGTTCATCTTCATCCATAACCACTTGGTTGTCCTCAAAGTCTGGATAGATAGGCATATGCTCCTTGTCCAACAGGTATGTGCCTATGCCCATCTTGGAGTTAATCAGCTCCTGGATCTGTGGGGCATATCCACAACTTCTTTTCTGGTCAGCAGTTGTCCTCTTGATAGTCTCAACTATAAGGCTCATGACCTTAAACTTCTGTGGCACATCAAATATGTGTAGCAAGTTTATTGCATGGCCTCTGATCATGTTGTGGTCACCTGACTTGGGCAATAGAGTGTGCCTGAGGATCCAGTTAATGGTTGGCAGTCCTGACAGAAGATAATGTACCGATTGAAACTTGTGTGATTCTATTGCAGCATCTGGGATCTCCTTGTACATATTTGCCATAGAGTTGTGATACATCTTCTTCTTGGCATAAACATCCAACTCATCCTCTTCTTCCTTAGGTGCATTGATCAGATTTGCCCATTCTTCAATAGTTGATTGGTACCTTGTACCTTCAGACATCCATACTATCCTGCCATCTGGATAGAAGTGTGTTGTGGAGTAGAATTGCATTATGAGCTCCTCATTCCACTTTGTGAGCTTCTGCCCAACAAAGTCTGCAACTCCACAAGCACTAAAGCTGTCATACACTCCAGGATAGTGTTCCTCATTCTCCTTTATGTAGGTCTAGTCGACCCACCTCATGTCACACACTATAGGCTTCTTGTCAAGCAAAATTGTCTCATAGAAGTCCTGTTGTTCCTTAGTATGGAACCTGTAGTCAACAGCAGTCCTCCTTCTGGTGGCATATGGATCTGACTCTCTCCATAGCCTCAATCCTGAGTCTCTCCTGATCTTCATGTTCTCAGCTACAGGATGAGCATCATTATGATCTGGAATCTTTGGCTTCAACTTTCTCAGGATATGCTCTTCATCGTCTTCCTCATCAACAATTTCAGGCATTGGAGCCTTGTTCTTCTCAGCAGCAGATATGTTTCTGGTATTCCTTTTTGGTACAGTCTTAGGTTTGGAGGCAGCTTTGGGTGCTTCTTTGGGCTTTGATGATGCAGCCCCTGTCCTGATAGCATCACCCATAAGCTTCTGAGCCTTGGGTGCTGGTGCAACAACCTCTTCTTCTTCTTCGTCTTCCATCATGGAAGGCTTTCCAACAACTCTGGCCATGGTCTTCTTGACCCTTTCCTTCCTCTTCTTCCCTTCAGCAGTAGCTTCTTTGGGTTTAGATTCCAAAGATTCTTGAGTGGAGGCTCTGGCTTTAGACATGGGTTGTCTTCCTGCTAGCCTTTTGGTCTTCAGACCAGGCTTGGTGGGAGCAGCTGTGCCATACTCCTTCTTGAGCACTTTCTTCTTGGAAATGGCCTCATACTCAACTGCCACATAGTCTTCATCCTCAGATTCTGAGGTTCTCTTCTTTCTGGCCCTGGTGACAGCTTTGGGCAGGTTGCTTGGGGTGCTTCTGCTACCCTCATCTGAGGTACTAGAGGGACTAGTGCCCTCACTCATCTGAATTTGCTCCTCTTCCCTGTTCTGCCTGTCACTCTGATCAGACATGTTGCAAACACTGACTGCAGACCCTGTGAATAGATATAGATGAGATAGAGTGGATGAGCATCACAAAATACAGAGGTTTTTGCAAAAGAATGATTCAAAAACATAGTTTCAGTTTTCCACAGAAAGCATTTCGGATCAACCGATTTGCAAACTCGGTGATACCGAAGCAGCTTCTGGAACCTAAACTAGTGAACCCGGTCAGACCGAGTCACAGTTCGGTGGCACCGAGACTGCTAGGGTTTCACAAAGTCCTGAACTCGGTCACACCGATTTGCAATTCTCGGTCAGACCGAGAATCACTTGTGCAATGGCTTTAGCCGAATCGGTGGAACCGAGTTGTACAACCCGGTGGGTCCGAGATGGTTTCGACGGAAACCTAACCCTAAATTTTCTATTCATCACTAATCTACGTAGTGTTTTGACTGGATAGAATAGTTTCAACCATGGCAAGATTCATGATGAACACAATGTGCTAGGGATCGGACGGAGATAGCACCGTGATCGAGTCCATACCCTAGCTTGGCAATGAACTCGCTGCGGCGGCAACGGCGGGGTTGAATTCCATTGACGGCGGCGGAGAGCAGCGACTGGAGGCGGCTGGCGACGAGGAGGACGATCCGGAGACCCTGGAGGCAGAGCGAGCTATGCGTGGGCGAAGGAGTTTGGAGAAAGTTTCCAAATTTTTGCCCGTGAGTATATATAGCCCGACCCTGTCGGTGTGACCGAGTGGAACAACTCGGTGGCACCGAGATGCATAACTGTTGATATTCTGAGCAACTCGGTGTGACCGAAAAGTTCAAATTGGTTGCACCGAGATTGAAAACCTAGATCGACTTAGTGATCTCGGTATGACCGAAATTGAGGAATCGGTCGACGAAACACACAAAGAAGTTTTGGAAGTTTAAGTCTATGATGAATCGGGACTCAGTGCTCCTCACACGAGTGGTTCAATCGACTTCATCAAATTTTGTGATGTAGCATGAATAGAGTTTGAGACGAGAAGAGCATAGATAGCTAGAGAAGGTTCTTAGGCATTCTTGTCCATCCACTTGGCAAAAGAAAAAGAAACCAATCAACCAATCAACAAGTGGATATCCTCGAATGAGTAAAATATGCAACCAACATGCTCACACAATAAAATGGCAAATGAAATATGTGGCAAAGCATGCACAAAAAATTCTAGCATCTATCAAACAATTGGCGATGACTAGGTCATCTATATAAGAGTATATTGACTTAGGAGTCAAATGAGAACATTTGATCATAGGTCATACTCATCGTTTAAGCTCAAGTGGGGTTACCACTTTTACATAATGCATTGATGTGTTCACACCATTAGAGTTGCTTTGACTCAATTCTTAGAGTTAAGCTCCCCCTAGATGTGAGATCCCCCTTAGAGGGATGAACTAACCTTGGATTTTGTCGATGATGACTTCATGTAGGTGTTGAAGATGTGGATGCTCAATGTTGATGAAGATCATTTGGAGCAATCCTTTGGAGTGAGTTGCACTTTCAATACCTACATGAGTTAGTCCCACAAGGAACAAACAAGGATATCCATAGACATAGAGTGATGCACACACAAGATGATGTCTATGAAAGCATTAGATTACCTTGTCCCTTATCTTACCAACAAGAGGGTTTGTGACTCCTTGAACTAGTGCAAGATGTGAAAGTTGATTGCACTTGTTGTTGCCAAAATGATATGAGTGAAATATGTTGGCAGAGTCACGCTCAAGAACTCTCTAGTTCTTCTTCTTCGGGATCCACATCATCTTGATGGGAATCCTTGGAGTTGTAGTCGTACTTGATGAAGTAGAACTTGTCGTAGTCTTGGGAACCCACTTGACCAAGTCCTTAGGAGCTTCTTCAAATGCATCAATCTCCTCTTGAAGCTTGTCCTTGCCTTTTTGCTTGTGGTCTTGTGGTGGAAGATCATCTTGAGCTTGTGTCCCCTTGAAGGAAGTAGGATCATACTTCTCCTGTTGAGGAACAAACTTCGTCTTGGGATATTGATCTTCTTCCCACTCAACTCCATTGGCATTGAACTTTCGTTCAAAACCAACACCTTGGTTCTTCCGGTGTCTTCCTTCCTTGCGTACAATTTCCTCAAATTGCTTACTCCCGACAAGGCTCTTGTAAACAACTTTCTCTATAATTCCCTTCAATAAGCTATTTTCTTGCTCAAGTGTAACTTGTCTAAGAGAATCATTAGTGGAATCAAGAGAACTACTAGAAGCAACAACATTTGATTTAGCATGATTATTGTTACTACTAGAGGAAGAATCCTTCTTGTTTTTGTTAATGGACTTGACTTGAGGCATGTAAGTAGATAAGAGTAAATGCTTGGCAATGTAAGAAGACCTTTTCTTACGAAGATCATCATTGATTGCCTTTAAGAACTCATGCTCTTTCTCAATATTGAGCTTTTCAAAGCGTAACTTCTCATGAGTCCTTAAAAGTTCTCGATGATCTTCTAAGATAGTTTCATGAGCTAACTAAAGAGTGTTTAGTTCTTTAGTTAGAAGCTCAATCTTCTCCTTATCATTGTCATTCATTTTATCTTGATTAGCATGATTTATTGGCGTTTAATCATAGTATTCATCACTAGAGTTGTCAACAAGTAAATCGTCATCACCTAGCAAGTCATCTTCATCGCTATTGAAATCAACATACTCGAGGTGTGTTACCTTTGGGCCTTTAGCCATGAAGCATCTTCCAATTCCTTCATTAGGTGAATCAAATATGTCATAGGAGTTGGTTGACACAAGTGCTAGACCGGCAACACCTTCATCTTGAGTATATTCGGAGTCGGAGTGATAGCTTCTCTCGGAGTGATTGTCGGAGTCGGAGCCGGACACCCACTCACCAACATGAGCTTGATGTCTTTGTTTTGTGTAGCTCCTTTGTGACTTGTCCTTCCTTTCCGAATCTTTGATTCTCCGTGAGTGTCTTTGTTCATAACGATACTTCTTCTCTTGGGTGATTCTTATCTTCTTTTGTAGGGTGCCGTACACTCATTGGAATAGTGTCCGGGTCTCCCACAATTGTAGCAATTGCGCTCTTGACTAGAAGATCTTTTGTCATTGTAGGACCTTGACTTGGAGCTTCTCTCTTTGCTTCTACTCTTGTAGAATTTGTTGAAGTTCTTCACCATTAAGCTCAATTCTTCATTGAAGGTTTGTTTCTCACTTGATGATGTGGGGGCTTCACATGAGAAGTTCCTCCTTATCCTTGAGTGACATCTCATGAGCAACAATTCTTCCAATGACTTCCGTTGGCTTGAGATCTTTGTAATTGGGCATCATTTGGATCAATGTGCACACGGTATCATATTTTCCATCCAAAGCTCTTAGGATCTTCTTGATGATGAATTTGTCGGTCATCTCTTCAGTTCCTAAGCCCGCAATCTCATTTGTGATAAGAGCAAGCCTAGAGTACATTTCAGCGACACCTTCACCATCCTTCATTTTGAACTTGTCAAGTTGACTTTGGAGCACATCCAACTTGGATTCCTTGACGGAGTCGGTACCTTCATGCATATCAATCAAAGTGTCCCAAATTTCCTTTGCATTCTCAAGACGGCTGATTTTGTTGAATTCTTGAGGCACAATCCGTTGAAGAGGATATCACAAGCTTGAGCGTTGTATTGCAGCATCTTTAACTCTTCCACTAGCTTCACGGTTCGGTTCTCTCCCATCAAAGAATTCACCATGCAAGCCAATACACACAATAGCCCAAACGGCGGGGTTATGTCCAAGAATATGCATTTTCATATTATGCTTCCAACTAGCAAAATTAGTACCATCAAAGTAAGGATCTCTACAGTGATAATTTCCCTCGCTAGACGCCATACTCTCCTAGGTTGTGAAACCAAGGCTATGACCACCGAAAGCTATGGAAATCAAAGCAAATGGAGACCAAAGCTCTGATACCACTTGTAGGATCGAAATTATGTCTAGGGGGGTGATTAGACTACTTGACAAAATAAAAACTTATCCTTTTCCCAATTTTAGTCTTTTGAGGATTTTAGCTATCTTAGCACAAGTCAAGCAATCTTAACACAATTCAAGCAAGCATGCAAAGAGTATATGAGCAGCAGAAAGTAAAGCATGCAACTTGCAAGAATGTAAAGGGAAGGGTTTGGAGAATTCAAACGCAATTGGAGACACAGATGTTTTTGTCGTGGTTACGATAGGTGGTGCTATCGTACATCCACGTTGATGGAGACTTCAACCCACGAAGGGTAACGGTTGCGCGAGTCCACGGAGGGCTCCACCCGCGAAGGGTCCACCAAGAAGCAACCTTGTCTATCCCACCATGGCCATCGCCCACGAAGGACTTGCCTCACTAGCGGTAGATCTTCACGAAGTAGGCGATCTCCTTGGCCTTACAAACCCCTTGGTTCGACTCCACAATCTTGTCGGAGGCTCCCAAGTGACACCTAGCCAATCTAGGAGACACCACTCTCCAAGAAGTAACAAATGATGTGTTGATGATGAACTCCTCGCTCTTGTGCTTCAAATGATAGACTCCCCAACACTCAACTCTCTCTCACAGGATTTGGATTTGGTGGAAAGAAGATTTGAGTGGAAAGCAACTTGGGGAAGGCTAGAGATCAAGATTCATATGGTAGGAATGGAATATCTTGGCCTCAACACATGAGTAGGTGGTTCCTTCTCAGAAAAAGCAAGTTGGAAGTGTAGGTTTGTTCTGATGGCTCTCTCCACGAATGAAGAGGAGGTGGAGGGGTATATATAGCCTCCACACAAAATCTAACCGTTACACACAACTTGCCAAACTCGGTGGGCTCGAATTGATAAACTCGGTCGGACCGATTTAGCAAATGTAGTGACCGTTAGGATTTTCGGTGGGACCAACATGCAACTCGGTAGGACCGATGTGGTTAGGGTTAGGGCATAACATAATCTCGGTGAGACCGATTACACAATCTCGGTGAGACCGATTTTGGTAATAAGCTAACCAGAGAGTTGGTCAGGTAACTCGGCGGGACTGATTCACTCATTTCGGTGAGACCGAAATGTTACAAAAAGGAAACATGGAGTTTACATTGCAATCTCGGTGGGACCGATCGCTCATCTCGGTGTTACCGAAACGATACGAAGGGAAACAGGGAGATTACAATCCCATCTAGGTGAGACCGAGATCCCTATCGGTGAGACCGATTTGCCTAGGGTTTGTGGCAGCGGCTATGACATCTGAACTCGGTGGCGCCGGGTAGAAAGAATCGGTAGGGCCAAGTTTGACTTTTGGCTTAGGTCATATGTGGATATGAGAAAGTAGTTGAGGGTTTTGGAGCATATCACTAAGCACTGTAGAGCAAAAAACTCATTAAGCAACACCTCATCCCTCCTTGATAGTATTGGCATTTCCTATGGACTCAATGTGATCTTGGATCACTAAAATATAAAATGTAGAGTCTTGAGCTTTTGAGCTTGAGCCAATCCTTTTATCCTTAGCATTTTGAGGGATCCACTTTTCACATCCATGCCATGCCATCCGTTGAGCTTTTCCTGAAATATTCATCTTGGAATGATGTTAGCTCACTGAGCTATATGTTGTTAGGAATTACCAAAACCACCTAGGGATAGTTGCACTTTCATTATCTCTATCTCTACTACTCTTCTTTGTTTTTTATAATATACTAGTTGTAGTTGTCAAATCGAATAGTACTGTGCCATCCAATGCACGCCCGGCTGAACACGCCTCCTCGCCTCCATCAAACCCCTCCGTTAGACCCACATGCAAACCGAGAAACCTACTCCGGTCCGCGGGAGGAAATTTGCCGATTGCCTTTGGAGATTAATAGAGTCACGTCCAATACATTTGAGTTAATTGCGTGTATGATTCTCCCTTTATAAAAAGTTAATTGCATCCTTAATCTTGTATTCTAAGTACTCTGTGGGTTCCACTGTCAGTACAGTGTATGTGACTTGCAGGCTGGCTACAGATTCGTACAGAAAGTTAAAAAGAAACAAATCCATGACTTGCAGGATTGGAGTTAGCACCGATGGCGGTTCGTAGTCATTCCACGCTCAGGCATTGAAGTTTGTAACTATTTTAGATTAGAACATACTGCTCCTCCGGTGCTAGTAGTAGAGCAGTATCCTACTCCACTACTACTCTACTCAAGCAAGTTAGGGCATAGTAGCAGGTACTGTAGGGAGTACCAGTACTGTGATCACTCAAGCAAGTAGTGTGACTTTGATATGACCCTGCGCTGCTGGTATGTGTCTCGTAAGTCAGGCGGCATGTTGTAGTCATCATCACCTGTCCACTTCCCGTAGCACATATTCAATTCTCCATCTTTGTCCGCTCTTCCATCCCCGCTAAGGCGCCTCCCCCCCTCGCCCGAAACCCAAGCACTAACAATGGCAGAACCGAGCAGTGTCCGTCGAAAGAGTGGCTGGAATTCGCTCCCCACAGAGGTAATCAAGCTCATTGTTTCGCATGTGGACAATCTCAGTACCATGCCGCTCGCTGCGTGCTCGTCAGGGCTGTACCGTTTACTCAAAGCCCTCAGTCCGGAGCTTTTTAAGCCAGCTCCTTGCTTGCTGATGCCGCCTGATCTTCAGAAATGGCGTGTCACGCAGCATAACAATCATAAGGTGGCGATCATCAACCCCCTTGAATGCGATCCGATCCCCGTCACCCTCAACTACATTAACGGTATGTACTGGGTCGTCATGAACACGTCTTGGATGGTGCTCGTCGACGGTCGCGGGAGCTGGATGCGCGTGGAGGTCTATACCCGACGATTGATCCCCCTTCCTTCGATTAACATTGCACTGCTTTGGCACTGCGGCCCAGAATACTCGGAATCTTATAGTAGCCAACATGATACCAAGTTTGATTTGCTAAAGGTTGTAATCTGCCAAGTGCCCACAAGATCTATGAATTATAAAGACTTCAGGCTAATTGCATTCTTCAACCGCGGTCTCGCCTATCTGACAGGTCACTGCGGTAAGTGGATAAATCTGCACGTCCATCACAGGATCATACATCCTCCATGGTTCTCTGATGCCATTGAACACAAGGGCTTCATTTACGCTGTCGACTCCTTCTATGGCTGGACGTATTGCTGGCCTACTCCAGTCATCACTACAAACGGCTGTTACAGCAGTATGTTACTTTCCTATGATATCATGATGACTTGCTTATATTACTGTCAACATTTACTGAAAAAATATTCATGCTCATAACATGCTGTTCTTAATATTGACTACATCAAGAGCCCTTTTTTATTCGACTCCAACTTGATATGATGTTGTAGGCCGCCTGGTGTCCCTACCCTTCCTAATCCCAGAACCTTTCAAAGAAATGCGGCATGGTAGTTGCAGGTGGTTCCTGGCTCGATCAGACGACAGCGAACGATTGATGATCGTTCGCACGTACCGGATGTGTTGTTTCACGGAATACAATCACAGTCACTTCAAGGTCTCTGAGCAGGATCCCAGCTTCTCTGGGCCTTCAGGAATTTTTGACTGGAGGTTGGTAAGAAGCCTTGGTACATGCTCTCTGTTTGTCGGACTGAATTATCCGATTAACCAGGAGATAACCGACGGCAAGGATCATGATGGCAGCACGGTTTCGTTGATCAGGCAAAACTGTGTGTACATAGTGTACCATGCGTCTGGGCATGCACCATACCCTGATATGTGCTGCCACGCTCTGCAGCCCAAAGTAGGAGAGAGGGTCGCAAGTATCAGACTTCGACCTGCTGGCTGGAGTTTCCCCCGTCAGGCACCCATCTGGTTCAAGCCGTCAGCCAATCTCCACGGCTTAATAAATAGTAACGTCTAACTGAGCCAGTTAGTTAGATGCGTACACTTGGTGTAGTAGGATCTTTATTTAGTTTGATGCATACACTTGTTCTTTTTTGGTAGCCCTTTTGTAATCATGGCTGATGTTTGGTTTGGAAGAGAGAGTTGTGTCTTCACTCTTCTGGCCTGCTTACTACTTCTGTTGCACCCCCAGCCCTGGTTGCTACTGCTGCTGTTTTCAATGTACAATCAGTAGTATATTTCGTCTGTTGGTTGAATAAATGTGTTGTTAGAACGACAAACACAATGTTTTGGAAGTCTTTACATGGTTCGATCCTTTAGTGCCCCGTACCGTATGTAGCGCCTACTATTTTTTGTACGGAACACATTTTCCACTTGTTGATAACATGCAGCCCACTGAAGAAGGCCCAATAGAGAAGCCCATAATTAACTGGAAAGGAGGCTCTCACATGAATCCGGCCCAGGTACATGCTCATGGTCCCCTAAACATAAATAAGTAAATAAATAAATAGAGCTAAATGCTCATGCACCAGTTCTTTAAATTCACGATTTAACAGGAGGATATTATTTCCTATGATAGTGTCGTTACATTCAGTCGATATTATTCTTCGGCAAAGATAGCGACCAGTCTTCTTTCTCCCAGCATTTTCTTCCTACAACCAGCGGACCCATGCTGTGACGCCCCAAGACCGGAGCTTCAGTTGCCTTCCAGGGTTTCCGAGTTTTGCCATGTGTTTTGTTTTGTTTGAGCATTCATCTTGTCATCTCTTGCATTGCATCATGTCATCATGCCATCATATCATTATTTTTAAAAACTCAACTAAATAAATTGCATGGATTTCTCGATCCATTTAAATCGAGGGAATTCACATGGTGTTTTCTCTTTATAACATATCCTCCTAATATTTATGGAGCTATTATAATTTATTCCATTTATTTGGAATTGATCTTAACACACTTGCAAAATAATTTCGTTCCTTTTTCTGCTTCAAGTTTGGTCCCCAAACCTTGCCATTATTATTCTATCATTTTCCGGAGTTCCACCAAAAATCCTTGGGTCATTTTTGTTAAATTCCTCATATTTTTATGAGTCCGGGAAAATTGTCCTCGTTCCCAAATTCTTTCCCTAACCTTCCCTTCTTTTCTTATCTCTATTTTTCTTTTCTGCTAAATTTTAGAGAGAGAGAAGAGTGCCAGTCCAGCTCGGCCTTCCCCAGGCAGCCAGCCCAGTCCAGCCCCCCTCATCAGCCCACCTAGCGCCTCCCGCAGGCCCAGCCGGCCCTGGCTTTTCTCCTCCACCAGGCCGGCCTTTCTCCTCCCTAAGCCGGCCCAAGTCCCACCTAAACCCTATCCTAACCTAGCCCGCATCTCTCTCCTCCTCTCGTTCTCTCCTCGGTCCCTCTCCCTCCAGCGCCGCACCCGCATCTCTCTCCCTCCCCTCCTCCCGACCGCAGCGCCACGGAGCGCCAACCCCCTGCCCGATCCCCTCGTCGCCTCCTTCTCGATCCCCTCGCTCTCTCCCATCTCCCCTCGTCTTCCTCCTTCCGCCGCCTCGCACACAGACAGGGAGGAGCGCCCCGCAACCTGCACCCGTCTCCCTCGCCGATGCCGAACCCGATCCCCGTCGCCCTCGTGGACGACCAGGCCGGACCCCCCCGGTGGTCTCCTCGTCGCCGACGAGCTCCACCAGGAGCGCCGCCCTCAACCCTCCTCCTCTGCGCCCCACCTCTCCGTCCCGCCTCTCCATCGCCTCGCGCCCGACCAGCGAGCCCATGTCCCGTCGCTGCGGCCCGCGCCCGGCCTCCGCAACTCATCCAGGCGGCCAACTCCGGCGACCACAGAGCGCCATGTCCGCCACACCTCCTCTCCACCTTCCCGTCGACCTTGCTCCTCCCTCCACCGCGCCATCCGTCCCGAGCCGCGCCCGCGCCACGGTGCTCCTCTCCGCCGCCGAGCATCTTCAACTCCGGCGCCCCCTCGGGAGGCCCTGCCCGACGCCATGGCCGCCCCATGGAGTCCCGCCGACCGGGGACCAGATGGGCCCCTGCCCCGCCTCTGCCTCTTTGGATGAACCGTGGCTGCCGTGCCCTGTTGGGCGTTCTCCCCGCTGCCTGGCACTGTTGACGTCAAGACCGTGGGCGCCAAGTTCGTCTTCCACTATCATCTCCGAGGATTTCTCCAAGACCCGAACCGGAAACGCCAAGTACCGACACCGTGGGTTCCTCAAGGCCGCCAAGATTCGACTACACGATGATCCGACAAGTACCCCGATGACGTGTACCACTACCGTCGACCCCGGAGACATCGGATGCGCCAAGTCCTTTTCGAACATCTACGAAAACGTGAACCACTACTGTCGACCCTCGAAGACCCCGTGGACCCCGAACATCCACGGGACATGAACGACTACTTCCGATGACGGGATGTACCACTACTATCGAACATGAACGTCTACTTCCCCTACGCCGTGTACGACTACCATCGCGAGACGACAAGTACCACGACAACCCCGAAGGGATTCGGACCCGTCAAGTACCTCTTCGAAAACGAACGTGAAACACTACTTCCTCTACTTCCCTCGACGACCCGTGAACGTCTACTTCCCTCTACGAAACGCGAACCGTCCCGTTTGATCGATCCGAAGGTATAACCCGAGACGACCGCGATGAGATGCCCTAGCTTGTATGAGATGCACGATATGTTTGCACCGTGTCCGAATTGTCACTCGCTTGTTCCTCCTCGTTGCCATGCCACCGTTCCGTGGGAACCCGGTATCCGGGATCACCCCACCATCTTGCATGACTCGCTTCCGTCACGTTTTCCTTTGTACCGATATCTCAATCGAGTTATCGGAACCGATATGTTGCCGTGGCACCATTTTCGGATTCGTTGCCGTGGCACCCCTTTCTTCCACCACGGTGACATAATGCTTCATATCATGCTCATGTTAACGTTTTCATAAAAATTGCTTAAAAACTTGCTCATGTCATCCGCATCATGATAACAACAATTAAAATGTTTAAAATTGTTGTTTGCATTAATTTGCTTAAATGCCATGCTAAAATGCTTTATTTCATAACTAAATAACCGTAGCTCCATTTTAAATAAATTATATATGTAATGGGGTAGAAAGATGCATAGATTAACATGGTAGCATTACTTTGCATGTTTAACAACTCTAAAATATGCTTTAGGTCAGATCAGTACCTAATCTATAAATATGCACATGAGGATTTTCCGGAATTGTTGTTCGTTGTTTCCGGCCTCATTTAAACTTGCCTAGATAGCTAGTTTAATTATGCTTCACCTCTTGCCATGTTTAATAACATTTAAATATTGTTGAGTACCTAATCGGGAGAGAACTAAATAAGTGTTGTGGTGTTCCGTCAATATGCAACTCGTTGCATATTGAGCTCCACTTAACTTGTAGTGTTGTTTGTGCATATTGCCATGCCATGCCTCATTAAACCGGACATGCATCATACTTGATTGTGCATCATGTCATGTTTATGATTGTGTGTTTACTATGTTGTTTGTTTGTTTCCGGTTTGCTTTTCTCGTTAGCTTCGGTTCCGTTCCGGAGTTGTGAGGATTCATTCGACTTCGTCCGTTTGTCTTCTTCATGGATTCGTTCTTCTTCCTTGCGGGATTTCAGGCAAGATGACCATACCCTCGAAATCACTTCTATCTTTGCTTGCTAGTTGCTCGCTCTTTTGCTATGCCTATGCTACGATGCCTACCACTTGCTATATCATGCCTCCCATGTTGCCATGTCAGCCTCTAACCTTTTCACCCTTCCTAGCAAACCGTTGTTTGGCTATGTTACCGCTTTGCTCAGCCCCTCTTATAGCGTTGTTAGTTGCAGGTGAAGATGAAGTTTGTTCCTTGTTGGAACATGGAGTTGTTGTTCCTTGTTGAAACATGTTACTTGTTGGGATATCACAATATATCTTATTTAATTAACGCATCTATATACTTGGTAAAGGGTGGAAGGCTCGGCCTTATGCAGTGTTTTGTTCCACTCTTGCCGCCCTAGTTTCCGTCATATCGGTATTATGTTCCCGGATTTTTTGCGTCCACTAACGCGGTCGGGTGATTTATGGGACCCCTTGACAGTTCGCTTTGAATAAGACTTTTCCAGCAAGGCCCAACATTGGTTTTACCATTTGCCTCACCTATGCCCTTTTTCCCTTGGGTTTCGGAGCCCAAGGGTCATCTTTATTTAGCCCCCGGACCAGTGCTCCTTGAGTGCTGGCCCGAACTAGAGCCCTGTGCAGCGCCCCCTCAAGGCAACTTGAGGTTTGGTTTTAGTTGTATGGACTGCTCATCCGAGTGTGCCCTGAGACCGAGATATGTGCAGCTCCTATCAGGATTTGTCGGCACATCCGGGCGGCTTTGCTGGTCTTGTTTTATTGCTGTGAAATGTCTTGTAGCCGGGATTCCGAGACTGATCGAGTCTTCCCGGGGAGAAGGAATATCCTTCGTTGATCGCGAGAGCTTATCATGGGCTAAGTTGGGACACCCCTGCAGGGTTTGATCTTTCAAAGTCGTGCCCATGGTTATGTGGCAGATGGGAATTTGTTAATGTCCGGTTGTAGAAAACCCGAAGTTGATCTTAATTAAAATACACCAACGCGTGTGTAACTGTGATGGTCTCTTCTCGGCGGAGTCCGGGAAGTGAACACGATGTTGGAGTTATGTTTGGCGTAAGTAGTTTCAGGATCACTTCTTGATCATAGTTGTTCGACCGTGCTTTTGCCTTCTCTTCTCGCTCTCATTTGCGTATGTTAGCCACCATATATGCTAGTCGCTTGCTGCAGCTCCACCTCACAACACTGTCCTACCTTTAAGCTTAAATAGTCTTGATCTCGCGGTGTGAGATTGCTGAGTCCCGTGACTCACGATACTTCAAAACCAGTTTGCGGTGCCGATGAAACCGTGCGGTGATGCTCCCGAGCTCAAGGAGGAGCTCGATGAAGATCTTGTTCATTGTGTTGTTTCGTTTGAGTTGATCGATAGTGGAGCCAGTTGGGACGATCGGGGATCTGTGTAGCATTTGGGGTAGTCTTCTTTTATTTTGGTTCCGTGGCGGACCTTGATTGTATCTGTATGATGTAATGTTTTACTCATGTATTGTGTGAAGTGGCGATTGTAAGCCAACTATGTATCTCTTTCCCTTATGTATTACATGGGTTGTGTGAAGATTACCTCACTTGCGACATTGCTTTCAATGCGGTTATGCCTCTAAGTCGTGCTTCGACACGTGGGAGATATAGCCGCATCGAGGGCGTTATAAGTTGGTAATCAGAGCCTTCCCCGACTTAGGAGCCCCCTACTTGATTGTTTGCTGGCGTTGTTGAGTCTAGAACGGAAAATGTTTTGAGTCTTAGGATTATATATATCGGAGAGTAGGATTCTTTTTACTCCTCAGTCCCTTCGTCGCTCTGGTGAGGTATCCTGACGTAGAGTTTTGTCTTTCCTCTCCTTAAATTTCACTAAATTTTTTTTTTTTAGGATCACGCGGGTATCTTGGAATCGTTCCGATGGTTTTGTGACGAGAACATTGTTCTTGGTGCCTCCTGACATTTAGGGGTTGTGGCAGTGTCCCGGGGAGTTGAGCTCCGAGGTGTTGTCGTCACAATTTTATCGTTGCAGATTCGGAATACCGAGTTTTGCCGACATTGAAATCTCTTTTGTGCAGTTGTTGGTGAGATAACCACGATAGCCCGATCTTGTGGCGAGTCGGGAGTATTGCCATGACTTGTATAACGGATGTTTTTCAAGGTCGAGGTACACGATTTCGAGGATTTCTTGGTTATGTGTTGACGGATGGATACAGCTGGATCTAGGTATTGTTAGTTTGGGTGATATATTTTGTGTCCCCTGTATCCCCAACACCAGATTGCATAACCAGAAAGTTTCGGGAGTTTATAGGTGGGAATTCAAGTAGCTCCTAGAATATCTTTCCGACAGATGCATGATATGGGATTGGGTAAATCTCTATCATGTGTTTGTTCCGGCTTATTCTGCAAGCCAAATCCTTTGTTTTTGTTTTGTTTTGTGGTATTCAAGTTGCTTCAATGCCAAGTGTTGATTCCATACCTCATTCTAAATGGTGTTCTCATATTGCTATGTGAATACTAATCCTTCTTGATCATCGAGGTCGTCATGTCAATTCTTTTCTCAACCGGCGTGCTTCTCTTCAAGTGGATCCGATCATTCCAACATTCGCAAGATCAATTCTAAGCTTTTTCTCAATGGTGTTCGTTTCATCCAACCTAAATTGTTTTGTTTTCCCGCCCTCCCACCCTTTTTCTTCGAGGACTCAGATTTCTTAATCAAGTATCCATTTTTATTGAGTGAAGTTTCTTCATTCTTTTCCTTTATTGTTTTATCCGGTGATTTCTCATGAAGACGCTAAGGAAGCTTTAACCTTATCATTGTTCCATTCTTATTTTCTTCTACGGTGGATTTAAGTCAAGTTTTCAGTGTTGATCGTATTCTTTTCATCGTTTCAAATGCTTTCTCATGCCGGTGTATTTCCTAATCATTCACCTCTCGCTATTCATTTGTTCCGAAGTGTTGAAGATATCTCTGAAGATTCTAGTTTCCATACTCAATTCACT
Organism: Aegilops longissima; assembly: GCA_021605205.1. Classification (NCBI taxonomy): domain Eukaryota; kingdom Viridiplantae; phylum Streptophyta; class Magnoliopsida; order Poales; family Poaceae; genus Aegilops; species Aegilops longissima. Next base: position 568,262,544 of record CM038678.1, on the reverse strand, counting down.
CAAGTTCTTTTGAGGATGCTATCTCATTCAAGCCATTTATTTCAACCGGTGCAATCTCTCTTTTCAAGCAATTGTTCAACGGTGGTTCTTTTGAGTGGGCCCTAACCCACAGGTCTTTTCCCAGGATCTTACCTAACTCTTCTAATTTTTTTTCAAGAGCTATTCCCAAATTCATTGCAAAGTTTGACGTAAGAATGAGTTATCATCAGTCATATGTCTTTCTCCAAGATCTTTCAAATTCTTTCATCGTTGGTTCAACCTTTCTAATTTTCATTCCGGAGTGCCTCAACAATTCATGGTGGTGTTTCTCGTCGTCATTCTCGAATTTTGAAGACCGAAGAAGAGTTTCTCTTAAATTTCGCTCTTTTCTCTTCAAGATTCTTGGTTCTAGCTTGATGCCATCCTCTCATAATTATTTTCGATTGTGAGAATTCTTTTAACCCACCCGGAGCATTTCACGAGTCTTTTCAGTTTGATTCTTCGGAGCCCATCATCTCAGATTTATTCATTCCAGCTTTCAGCTCTCGTTCTCCAAATCTTACCGGTGCATCATTCAAGTATTCACTAATCAGTTCATGATTTCTCCGTTCTCATGTATCTAAATTCTCTCAAGTATCTTCGTTCATTTCTAATTCCTTACGGTGATTCGTTCTTTTTCTTCGTTCATTTTCAATTCTTACGGTGGTTTGTTCAAGATTTCACTTCCTTTGTTACCATATAGATTTATTCGTTGTTTCAATCCTACCGGTGGTTCGTTGAAGACCTACCCAAGTTTGCGCCATATCTATCTTAATCCTTTCTACGAGAATAAGTAGTATGCCAAATCCATTGCTTGTCATCAATTTAATTGGTGAAGGATCAGCATAATGTAATTCTTATTCTTGTTCCATCGAGTAAATTCAATTCCTTATTCCGGAGGATCGTCAAAATTCTTGATTTCATTTGTTCATCTTTTCTTTCCGGAGTTCCAACTTTTCTCGGTTATATCATTTCAAAGTTTCATCTTATCACTGCAAGGTTTCACCTCGTGTTTTCAACTTCTCTTTGTTTTGTCATCCTTTTCTTACCGGAGTTCTTCATGGAGGCTCTACATGGTGGTTCGTCAAGGATTCATTTCTTTCTCGAATTGTTCTTCAAGATTTCTCTCGGAGTTATGATCCGTCAAGCTATACTCTAAAATAAGCATGGTGTTCAACACATGTTTTGTTTTGAGGAGTTCAAGTATTCTTCTTCTTGCATTTCGAAGTGCAGTTCGTTCTACCTTATCATTTGAGGTGGTGTTATGTCATTCTCGACAATTTGAGTTCGTGTTTCATGATTCAAATGTTGTCAAGAATGAGGTATTTTAAATCCATCAATCTCTTCATTGCAGTTGTCTTGGGCTATTTTTCACCTAAAGCTTTCCATAAGGATTGTTGCTATTTTTGGTGCTTATAAAGGACCCAAGTTCTTCATTTGTCCTCCCGGTGATATAAGTTTCTCGTCTCCTTGTTGATATAAATCCAATCAATTGTTTCCGTTGGTGGCAGAAGCTCACCTCATAATTTGGAGATGTTTTCATAAGCCCACTACAAGCTTATCCTTATCGTTGTTGTTTTTCAAACAACTCCGTTCAATCCTACTTCGTAAGGATGCTCTTTCAAATTCACTTATGGTGGGAGATGTTGGTTTCATTCTTCGTTCTATTCATTCCAACTTTCTATCTATCATGCTTTGTTTCCGGAGGCATTGTGATGTTGCTCTCTTCGACCCATCGTCTCGTTTTGCCAAGATCATGTTCTTTTTCTTGCATTATCCGTTTAACCGGAGTGTTGTGTCATCTCTTCAAGTTCTTTTCATCTTATCAAGTTTTCCTTCTTCTTTTAGTCGGAGTGCTGCCCAAATTATATCATTCTTATTTCTTCTCTATCTTGTTTTAACCGGAGTGGTTTCAATATCTATCTTATCACTAAACCTCTTGGTTTTCGTCGTATCCCTTGTTCCTCTTTTCTAACAGAGTGTTTTCAACTTTGTTCATCTTCGTTGTTTTCTTTCTTTCATTTTGTTCAACCTCTCAAAGTTCGTGGTTTCATTCGTTTGTCAAAGAAGCAACTTTGTTTTACCTCTGCCTCTCCCGTTTTTCTCCGGTGCCATCCTAGATCTCGGGACGAGATCCTCTCGTAGTGGTGGAGTGTTGTGACGCCCCAAGACCGGAGCTTCAGTTGCCTTCCAGGGTTTCCGAGTTTTGCCATGTGTTTTGTTTTGTTTGAGCATTCATCTTGTCATCTCTTGCATTGCATCATGTCATCATGCCATCGTATCATTATTTTTAAAAACTCAACTAAATAAATTGCATGGATTTCTCGATCCATTTAAATCGAGGGAATTCACATGGTGTTTTCTCTTTATAACATATCCTCCTAATATTTATGGAGCTATTATAATTTATTCCATTTATTTGGAATTGATCTTAACACACTTGCAAAATAATTTCGTTCCTTTTTCTGCTTCAAGTTTGGTCCCCAAACCTTGCCATTATTATTCTATCATTTTCCGGAGTTCCACCAAAAATCCTTGGGTCATTTTTGTTAAATTCCTCATATTTTTATGAGTCCGGGAAAATTGTCCTCGTTCCCAAATTCTTTCCCTAACCTTCCCTTCTTTTCTTATCTCTATTTTTCTTTTCTGCTAAATTTTAGAGAGAGAGAAGAGTGCCAGTCCAGCTCGGCCTTCCCCAGGCAGCCAGCCCAGTCAAGCCCCCCTCATCAGCCCACCTAGCGCCTCCCGCAGGCCCAGCCGGCCCTGGCTTTTCTCCTCCACCAGGCCGGCCTTTCTCCTCCCTAAGCCGGCCCAAGTCCCACCTAAACCCTATCCTAACCTAGCCCGCATCTCTCTCCTCCTCTCGTTCTCTCCTCGGTCCCTCTCCCTCCAGCGCCTTTCCAGATCTCTCTCCTCCTCCTCCTCCCGACCAGCTTGGCCAGGAGGCGCCAACCCCTGCCCGATCCCCTCGTCGCCTCCTTCTCGATCCCCTCGCTCTCTCCCATCTCCCCTCGTCTTCCTCCTTCCGCCGCCTCGCACACAGACAGGGAGGAGCGCCCCGCAACCTGCACCCGTCTCCCTCACCGATGCCGAACCCGATCCCCGTCGCCCTCGTGGACGACCAGGCCGGACCCCCCCGGTGGTCTCCTCGTCGCCGACGAGCTCCACCAGGAGCGCCGCCGCCCTCAACCCTCCTCCTCTGCGCCCCACCTCTCCGTCCCGCGCCTCTCCATCGCCTCGCGCCGACCAGCGAGCCCCGCGGCCCGTCGCCTGCGGCCCGCGCCCGGCCTCCGCAACTCATCCGGAGCGGCCAACTCCGGCGACCCTGGAGCGCCATGTCCGCCACACCTCCTCTCCACCTTCCCGTCGACCTTGCTCCTCCCTCCACCGCGCCATCCGTCCCGAGCCGCGCCCGCGCCACCGGTGCTCCTCTCCGGCCGCCGAGCATCTTCAACTCCGGCGCCCCCCTCGGGAGGCCCTGCCCGACGCCATGGCCGCCCCATGGAGTCCCGCCGACCGGGGACCAGATGGGCCCCTGCCCCGCCTCTGCCTCTTTGGATGAACCGTGGCTGCCGTGCCCTGTTGGCGTTCTCCCGCTGCACGGCATGTTGGCGTCAAGACCGTGGGCGCCAAGTTCGTCTTCCACTATCATCTCGAGGATTTCTCCAAGACCCGAACCGGAACGCCAAGTACCGACACCGTGGGTTCCTCAAGGCCGCCAAGATTCGACTACGATGATCCGACAAGTACCCGATGGCGTGTACCACTACCGTCGACCCGGAGACATCGGATCGCCAAGTCCTTTTCGAACATCTACGGCGTGAACCACTACTGTCGACCCTCGAAGACCCGTGGACCCCGAACATCCACGGGACATGAACGACTACTTCCGATGGCGGGATGTACCACTACTATCGAACATGAGCGTCTACTTCCCCTCGCGTGTCGACTACCATCGCGAGGCGACAAGTACCACGACAACCCGAAGGATTCGGACCCGTCAAGTACCTCTTCGAAAACGAGCGTGAAACACTACTTCCTCTACTTCCCTCGGCGACCGTGAGCGTCTACTTCCCTCTCTTAAACGCGAACCGTCCCGTTTGATCGATCCGAAGGTATAACCCGAGACGACCGCGATGAGATGCCCTAGCTTGTATGAGATGCGATATGTTTGCACCGTGTCCGAATTGTCACTCGCTTGTTCCTCCTCGTTGCCATGCCACCGTTCCGTGGGAACCCGGTATCCGGGATCACCCCACCATCTTGCATGACTCGCTTCCATCACGTTTTCCTTTGTACCGATATCTCAATCGAGTTATCGGAACCGATATGTTGCCGTGGCACCATTTTCGGATTCGTTGCCGTGGCACCCCTTTCTTCCACCACGGTGACATAATGCTTCATATCATGCTCATTTTAACGTTTTCATAAAAATTGCTTAAAAACTTGCTCATGTCATCCGCATCATGATAACAACAATTAAAATGTTTAAAATTGTTGTTTGCATTAATTTGCTTAAATGCCATGCTAAAATGCTTTATTTCATAACTAAATAACCGTAGCTCCATTTTAAATAAATTATATATGTAATGGGGTAGAAAGATGCATAGATTAACATGGTAGCATTACTTTGCATGTTTAACAACTCTAAAATATGCTTTAGGTCAGATCAGTACCTAATCTATAAATATGCACATGAGGATTTTCCGGAATTGTTGTTCGTTGTTTCCGGCCTCATTTAAACTTGCCTAGATAGCTAGTTTAATTATGCTTCACCTCTTGCCATGTTTAATAACATTTAAATATTGTTGAGTACCTAATCGGGAGAGAACTAAATAAGTGTTGTGGTGTTCCGTCAATATGCAACTCGTTGCATATTGAGCTCCACTTAACTTGTAGTGTTGTTTGTGCATATTGCCATGCCATGCCTCATTAAACCGGACATGCATCATACTTGATTGTGCATCATGCCATGTTTATGATTGTGTGTTTACTATGTTGTTTGTTTGTTTCCGGTTTGCTTTTCTCGTTAGCTTCGGTTCCGTTCCGGAGTTGTGAGGATTCATTCGACTTCGTCCGTTTGTCTTCTTCATGGATTCGTTCTTCTTCCTTGCGGGATTTCAGGCAAGATGACCATACCCTCGAAATCACTTCTATCTTTGCTTGCTAGTTGCTCGCTCTTTTGCTATGCCTATGCTACGATGCCTACCACTTGCTATATCATGCCTCCCATGTTGCCATGTCAGCCTCTAACCTTTTCACCCTTCCTAGCAAACCGTTGTTTGGCTATGTTACCGCTTTGCTCAGCCCCTCTTATAGCGTTGTTAGTTGCAGGTGAAGATGAAGTTTGTTCCTTGTTGGAACATGGAGTTGTTGTTCCTTGTTGGAACATGTTACTTGTTGGGATATCACAATATATCTTATTTAATTAACGCATCTATATACTTGGTAAAGGGTGGAAGGCTCGGCCTTATGCCTGGTGTTTTGTTCCACTCTTGCCGCCCTAGTTTCCGTCATATCGGTATTATGTTCCCGGATTTTTTTGCGTCCCTAACACGGTCGGGTGATTTATGGGACCCCCTTGACAGTTCGCTTTGAATAAGACTTTTCCAGCAAGGCCCAACATTGGTTTTACCATTTGCCTCACCTATGCCCTTTTTCCTTGGGTTTCGGAGCCCGAGGGTCATCTTTATTTAGCCCCCGGACGGTGCTCCTTGAGTGCTGGCCCGAACTAGAGCCTGTGGCGCCCCTCAAGGCAACTTGAGGTTTGGTTTTAGTTGTATGGACTGCTCATCCGAGTGTGCCACGAGACCGAGATATGTGCAGCTCCTATCGATTTGTCGGCACATCCGGGCGGCTTTGCTGGTCTTGTTTTATTGCTGTGAAATGTCTTGTGGCCGGGATTCGAGACTGATCGAGTCTTCCGGGAGAAGGAATATCCTTCGTTGATCGCGAGAGCTTATCATGGGCTAAGTTGGGACACCCTGCAGGGTTTGATCTTTCAAAGCCGTGCCCGCGGTTATGTGGCAGATGGGAATTTGTTAATGTCGGTTGTAGAAAACCGAAGTTGATCTTAATTAAAATACACCAACGCGTGTGTAACTGTGATGGTCTCTTCTCGTGGAGTCCGGAAGTGAACACGATGTTGGAGTTATGTTTGGCGTAAGTAGTTTCAGGATCACTTCTTGATCATAGTTGTTCGACCGTGCTTTTGCCTTCTCTTCTCGCTCTCATTTGCGTATGTTAGCCACCATATATGCTAGTCGCTTGCTGCAGCTCCACCTCACAACACTGTCCTACCTTTAAGCTTAAATAGTCTTGATCTCGCGGGTGTGAGATTGCTGAGTCCCTGTGACTCACAGATACTTCCAAAACCAGTTTGCAGGTGCCGACGAAACCGTGCAGGTGATGCTCCTGAGCTCAAGGAGGAGCTCGATGAAGATCTTGTTCATTGTGTTGTTTCGTTTCAGTTGATCAGTAGTGGAGCCCAGTTGGGACGATCGGGGATCTGTGTAGCATTTGGGGTAGTCTTCTTTTATTTTGGTTCCGTAGCCGGACCTTGATTGTATCTGTATGATGTAATGTTTTACTCATGTACTGTGTGAAGTGGCGATTGTAAGCCAACTATGTATCTCTTTCCCTTATGTATTACATGGGTTGTGTGAAGATTACCTCACTTGCGACATTGCTTTCAATGCGGTTATGCCTCTAAGTCGTGCTTCGACACGTGGGAGATATAGCCGCATCGAGGACGTTATACATGCAAATCGTAGTCAACGTCGTAAATAGATCCGGTCAATTTTTATTTTTCAATAAGAATGACCAACCCAGCCCAGCACATTGGCGACGACACTTTACCCTCCGCCTTGGTGCGCTCAGCGCGGCGCCGCCGTCTAGCCCTGTCAACATAGTTTTTTTTGAAACGGTCCCTGTCAACATAGTGAATCGGGAGAGGACTATAGTTGTGAGTATGACAGTACGGACCCACCAGGTCCACTCCCGACCACAAGCAAGCGCCTCTTTTACTACTTAGATGAACCCCTCGTTTTTTTACTCTAATCCACCCTGCTGATATCTGGGACCCACGTCATTTTCAATGTATAGTCAATTAGCGACAGAATAGCACAAATTTTTTAGTAGTAATTCGCAGGAGCAGGCTATAAACTGGGTTGTGCGGTCTCTGTGGCCCGTCTAACAACATGACCAGCCCAACAGTTTTTTCTTTGGGAAAATAGGTAGCCCAGTATTTCTTTTTGAAGAATACCAAGCTAGGCCTATTAGTTTTCTCCGACTTACAGGGCTGCAAATCTTTCAAGACGAGGGGGATGCATTCCGGCCTGGCCAAAGAGTATGGCCAATGTGTGTTAAAAGTAATATCAAAAGGGGTTGAAATTTCCAAAAATATTATAGCAAATGGGATATTAGTTTATTTTTTTGTTTTTGTTCTTCACTGATATCTTATACGTATTTCATCGGATTTAACATGACATAGTACAAATATATTTTTAAATTTGTTTCAGTATGGCTACTAATTTTTGGATTAAGAATATTTTGTTCCCCAGCAAAAATTTATGAATTTTCAAAAATTCCGACATATTTCGTTAATTTTTTGACCCTGGTACTGACCAGAAAATGGGCAGCAACTCTAAAAATGGAAAACGGGTTGCAATAAATTCCATATGAATTAGAAAATGAGTAAAAATTATAAAAATAATAGCAAATGGGTTGTACACGCCACAGATTTCGAGGTTGACTTGTTTACGCAAGGCTTTGTCAGTCAACACACGATTCTAGCAGCAGTGACTTTTGGATGTCCATCCAATGGCTGATGTGCTTCTTCAATCTCTGATCTTCCTGCTCCAGCCGCCTAAACTAGCGCCGACGGGACTGCTTGCTCCCTTCTCTTGTGGCCTGCTGTGATGCCGTGCAGGCTTCCCCGACCCACCCTACTCCCTCCGTTTGCTTGGCCGCACGCAATCAACTGCCTCCTTATTACGCGAAAAAAAGATTCCTCCCACTGACATCTAGGGCGCACCGGTTGGGAGGCTGACCTGTGGGCCTACTAAGTTGACGCGTACGCAGGGCTTGTCAACTTAGTCAACAAACAATTCTAGCAGCAGTAACCATTGGATTTGAATCGGACGGTCCTGCTGCTTCTTCAATCGCTACTCTTCTTGCACCAGCCGCCCAAACCAGCGCCGGCGAGACCGCCTACTCCTGCCTCCAGTGGCCGGTTGTGCTGCCGTTGGGGCCTCATCGCCCCCTACTACTCCCACCGCTAGCCAGGCCCTGCGGTGACGGCAGCCTCACACCGCAGCCGAACCAGGGAACCCTCGTACTCCTCTCCGCGTGGGCATCCACTACCGCGTCTTCCCCGGCTCCCCATCATCCCCTTCCTAGGCCTCGTCGTCGCCTTGGTGCTCTCGGCGCGGCGTGGTCAATGTGGTCAACGACCGACTTCCATCGGAAGAGTACTGTACGTGGAGAGGCTGACAGTTGGGTCCACGGCCACAGCCCAGTTTTTTTGTGATTTGCCAAGTAAGTCGCTTTGTCAGGCCTGTTGGGCTGCAAATCTTTCAAGACGAGGAGAGCTTTCATTCGGCTGGCCGAGAAAATGGCCTATCAGTAATGATAAATGGGTTGTACATTTTTAAAACACATCAAACCGGCAATTAGTTCCAAATTTCTTTTTTCATTTCGATATTTTAAATTACATTTATTTTTATTCATGGACAATTCGTTGGATTTTATATTGATATACATTTATTTTTAAAATCAGTTCCGATGTGACTCGAAATTTTGGGATTAAAAAAGTTCAAACCGCACCGAAATATGCAAAATTTTGTATAATTTTTTAACCATGGCCACAATATGGGCTGTAATGCTAACAAAAAGTATATGGGCTCCAAAAAAACCTTAAGAATTGGCAAATGGGCTGTAAATTATTAGAAATAATGGCAGATGGGTTGTATGCTGTTTTCCACAGATTTGAGGCTTTCCTAAAAAAAAGGTTGACACACAAGCAGTGACTATTGGATGTACATCCAAAGGCCGTCGTGCTTCTTCAATCTCTGCTCTTCCTGCTCCAGCTGCTCAAACAAGCGCCAAGGGACTGCTGCTCCCTCCTCCCATGGCGGTTGTCTTTGCCAAGCCTGAGCCTCACCGCCCCACGGCCCCACCATACTCCCATCGCTGGCCTAGCCATCCCTCGACTCACCCACACATGCTGTTATTCTCCGGTGACTGCAGACAAACCAGTAAACCCTCGTACAGTCGTACTCCCCTCGGCGTGGGAAACAACTGCCAAGTCTTCCCTGCCTCCGTGTCGTTCCCTTCCTAGGCCTCGCCGTCGTCCACCGCCCTGGTGCTCTCGGCGCGGCCTGGTCAACGTGCTCAACGACCGACATGCATCTGAAGTGGACTGTACGTGGAGAGTGACATCTGGGTCTCACCGAAAGGGCCTCTGTATTTCGCGAAAAAATGTTACCACCGCTGACAGCTCGGACCCACCATCTATATCTTCGCACGCAAGGAAGTGCCTCCTTATTACGCACAAAAAAATGAATACTCCCCCTATTATCTGGGACCCAGTATAGTGGCAGGCTGACTTGTGGGCCTACTAAGTTGATGGGGACGCAGGGCTTTGTCAACTTAGTCAATATGCATGATTCTAGCTCCAGTGACCGTACGATGTCCATCCAACAGCCATAGTGCTTCTTCAACATCTGGTCTTCTTGCTCCAGCCGCCCAAACCAGCGCCGGTCGTGCCTCGTGCTCCCCCTACTACTCCCACTGTTGGCTAGGCCATCCCTCTACTCACCCACACCCCCTGTTATTCTGCGACGACGGCAGCCTCACACCGCAGCAAACTAGTGAACCCTCGTACTCCTCTACACGTGGGCATCCACTGCCGCGTCTTCCCCGGCTCTGTGTTTGCATCCCCTTCCTAGGCCTCATCGTCGTCCACCGCCCAGGTGCTCTCGGCGCAGCGTGGTCAACATGGTCAAGGAACGACTTCCATCGGACGTGGGCTGTACGTGGAGAGGCTGACAGCTGGGTCCATGGCCGCAGCAAGGAAGTGCCTCCTTATTACGCGCAAAATAATTACTGCTCCACCTGATAGCGGGGACCCACCGGACGGGCCACCGTATTTCATGAGAAAAACGTTTCCCCCTGACTGCTGGGACCCACCAGCTACATCTTCGCATGCAAGGAAGTGCCTGACAGTCGGGACCCACCTGGTCGGAGCGTACGTAGCACTGTCATCCTGGTCGCGACGATATGCGTACATCTTGGTCGATGTAGAGGCGCACACGTGTCATAGTAGAGGCGCGCACGTAGCATGTACACGTACGTACAGCGGCCAGGGTGCAAGAAAGTAAGTACGACCAGATATGTACATATGGGCGGGGTCTCGAACGCCTACTCGCGTGTACGTACGGCCAGGGCTCATGTACATGGCTAGGTCGGAATGGAGAAACAGCGTCGTCGTCGTGTTCATGGGGAGCCAACGGAATGCGTCATGTTCATCAGGAGGAAACGGAACACGTGGGAGCCAACCGGCTTGGACGAAACAGCCGATGGAAACGAGAACTGGCATACCGCAGAACAGAGGAAACGACCTTGTGTTCGACCAGCCACATTCGAAATGGGATCCTGTTCATTGGGAGGGGTCTAGCGTGCATCAAAAGCGGAGAAGCGGACCTCCCTACGGTGAAGCAGGGGTCTGTTGATCGGGAGGGTGTGGCGTGCCGCAAAAGCAGAGGAAATAGACTTGTGTTGGGCGCTACGGTCGAAACGGGGTCCTATTCGCCGGGAGGGTGTGATGTTCCATAAGCAGGACTCCACGGGATCTGTTCATCTTCACCATCGACCCCTCCAGCCTCCACAGACTCTGTTCATCCATCGTCGACCTCCTCCAGCCTCCACTGCATTTGTTCATCCACGGGCTCCTGTTCATCCAGCCTCCACCGCGCGCTACTCCACCGGCTACTGTTCAACCAACCCTCTCCACTGGCTCCTGTTCAACCACCCCTCCACGGCTACAGTTCATCCATCCCTCCATCGTCTACTGTTCATCCTGCCCTCCATGGGGTGGTCCTGTCCATCCTGCCCTTCATGGGGTTCTATTCATCCAGCCCAAACCGGCTCGAACGATCGGGGTCCTGTTCATCCAAACCCCCCAGCAACGCTCACTGTTCATCCAGAGGCAATGTCACGGGTCTTGTTCATCCACCCCCACCGGGAACTATTCATCCAAACCCCCACAAAGCGCTCCTTTGTTCATCGAGCAGCATCGATCGGCTTCAGTTAGCAGCAGTAGCGAAGAATCGCTCGATCGGGTTCAGTAACGCGTAGCCTGCGGTGCAATCGCTCGGGTTCAGTTAGAGCCCAACGCCTCGCTCGAGTTCAGTTAGAGACCAACGCCTCGCACCCACGCGCTTGCGTGTACGAGAGAAACGTGCATCGCTCGGCCCCGACCACCCACCATATCCGGGAACACCCTGATATTTTTCTCGCCCTCGCTTCTACCACATTTTTTTCCGTCATGGACGGCCCAAAGAATGTCATGCAGCTACGTCTCCGGTCCGCCCAGGACGAAAAGCCCATTTTCTGTCATGATTTTTTGTCATAGAATTAGGACCCCACCACATCTATGATGATACCAGGTTTTGTCACAATTATCGTCATAGAAGTGTCATAAGTATGATAGAAAAGATTTGCGTTCGGCCCAAAATGTCACGGATGTGTCTTTTTTTTGTAGTGATATCACATCACAACATGCCTTGCAAAAACAAGTTAGACGTCCTCTACTTTCTTGATGCAAGTTTTACGTGGCTGCTACGGGCTGAGCAAGAACCGTTCTTACCTATGCATCAAAACCACAACGATTTTTCGTCAAGTGTGTTGTTTTAACCTTCAAGAAGGACCGGGCGTAATCACACTCGATTCAACTAAAGTTGGAGAAACTGACACCCGCCAGCCACCTGTGTGCAAAGCACGTCGGTAGAACCAGTCTCGTGTAACAGTACGCGTAATGTTGGTCCGGGCCGCTTCATCCAACAATACCGCCGAATCAAAGTATGACATGCTGGTAAGCAGTATGACTATTATCGCACACAACTCTTTGTGTTCTACTCGTGCATATAACATCTACGCATAGACCTGGCTCGGATGCCACTGTTGGGGAATGCAGTAATTTCAAAAAAATTCCTACGCACATGCAAGATCCATCTAGGTGATGCATAGAAACGAGAGGGGAGAGTGTTGTCCACGTACCCTCGTAGACCGAAAGCGGAAGCGTTGTGACAACGCGGTTGATGTAATCGTACGTCTTCACGATCCGACTGATCCTAGTACCGAAAGTATGGCACCTCTGCGATCTGCACACGTTCAGCTACATGACGTCCCATGAACTCTAGATCCAGCTGAGGTCAAGGGAGAGTTTCGTCAGCACGACGGTGTGATGACGGTGCACTACAACGCTATGACCGATGTGGAAATCTGTGGAGGGGGGCACCGCACACGGCTAAACAATGAACTTGTGTGTTCTAGGGTGCCCCCCTCCCCACGTATATAAAGGGGGGAGGGGGAGGCCAGCCGACCCTCATAGGCATGCCAAGGGGGGAGGAATCCTCCTCCTAGTAGGAGTAGGACTCCCCCTTTTCCTAGCCTACTAGGAGAAGAAAGAAGGAGGGGGAAAGAGAAGGAAGGAGGGGGCTTTGCCCCTCCCCCTAGTCCAATTCCGACTAGGCCCATGGGGGGGGGGGCGGCCAGGCCTTGGCAACCCCTCTCTCTCTCCCCTAGGCGCAATAAGGCCCATTGCTTCTCCGGTGGTTCTGATAACACTTCCGGCAGTCCCATATTTATTCGATGACCCCTGGAACTCATCCGGTGTCCCAATAACATCATCCAATATATCAGTCTTTATGGCTCGACCATTTCGAGACTCCTCGTCATGTCAGTGATCACATCCGGGACTCCGAACTACCTTCGGTACATCAAAACACATAAACTCATAATACCGACCGTCATCGAACGTTAATAGTGTGGACCCTACGGGTTCGAGAACTATGTAGACATGACCGAGACTCATCTCCGGTCAATAACCAATGGCGGAACCTGGATGCTCATATTGGCTCACACAAATTCTACGAAGATCTTTATCGGTCAAACCGCATAACAACTTACATTGTTCCCTTTGTCATCGATATGTTACTTGCTAGAGATTCGATCGTCAGTATCTCAAAACCTAGTTCAATCTCGTTACCGGCAAGTCTCTTTACTCATTTCGTACTGCATCATCATGTAACTAACTCATTAGTCACATTGCTTGCAAGGCTTATAGTGATGTACATTACCGAGAGGGCCCAGAGATACCTTTCTGATACACGGAGTGACAAATCCTAATCTTGATCTATGCCAACCCAACAAACACCTTCGGAGACACCTGTAGAGCATCTTTATAAGCACCCAGTTACGTTGTGATGTTTGATAGCACACAAGGTGTTCCTCTGGTATTCGGGAGTTGCATAATCTCATAGTCAAAGGAACATGTATAAGTCATGAAGAAACCAATAACAATAAAACTCAATGATCATAATGCTAAGCTAACGGATGTGTCTTGTCCATCACAACATTCTCCAATGATGTGATTCGATTCATCAAATGACAACACATGTCTATGGTCAGGAAACTTAACCATCTTTGATTAACGAGCTAGTCTAGTAGAGGCATACTCGGGATACTTTGTTTTGTCTATGTATTCACACATGTATCAAGTTTCCGGTTTATACAATTTTAGCATGAATAATAAACATTTATCATGATATAGGGAAATATAAATAACAACTTTATTATTGCCTCTAGGGCATATTTCCTTCAGTCTCCCACTTACACTAGAGTCAATAATCTAGTTCACATCGCCATGTGATTTAACACCAATAGTTCACATCGCCATGTGACCAACACTTAAAGGGTTTACTAGAGTCAATAATCTAGTTCACATCGCCTTGTGATTTAACACCCAAACAGTACTAGGGTGTAATCATGTTTTGCTCGTGAGAGAAGTTTAGTCAATGGGTCTGCCACATTCAGATCCGTATGTATTTTGAAAATTTCTATGTCTACAATGCTCTGCACAGAGCTACTCTAGCTAATTGCTCCCACTTTCAATATGTATCCAGATTGAGACTCAGAGTCATCTAAACTAGTGTCAAAGGTTGCATCGACGTAACCCTTTACGACGAACTCTTTGTCACCTCCATAATCGAGAAACATATGCTTATACCACCATTTTGTTAGCACCTTTAGGATTGACAAAACCTTCTTGTTGCATCATATACAACTCTTCTTTAAGAAATCCATTAAGGAATGCAGTTTTCACATCCAATTGCCAGATTTCATAAAATGTGGCAATTGCTAACATGACCCGGACAGACTTAAGCATCGCTCCGAGTGAGAAAATATCATTATAGTCAACACCTTGAACTTGTCGAAAACCTTTTTGCGACAATTCGAGCTTTGTAGATAGTAACACTACAATCAGCGCCTGTCTTCCTCTTGAAGATCCATTTATTCTTAATGGCTTGCCGATCATCGGGCAAGTCAACCAAAGTCCACACTTTATTCTTCATACATGGATCCCATCTCAGATTTCATGGCCTCAAGCCATTTTGCGGAATCTGGGATCACCATCTCTTCCTCATAGTTCCCAGGTTCATTATGGTCAAGTAACATGACCTCCAGAACAGGATTACGATACCACTCTGGTGCGGATCGTATTCTGGTTGACCTACGAGGTTCGGTTGTAACTTGATCTAAAGTTTCATGATCATCATCATTAGCTTCCTCACTAATTGGTGTAGGAATCACTGGAACTGATTTCTGTGATGAACTACTTTCCAATTCGGGAGAAGGTACAATTACCTCATCAAGTTCTACTTTCCTCCCACTCACTTCCTTCGAGAGAAACTCCTTCTCTAGAAAGGATCCACTCTTAGCAACAAAGACCTTGGCTTCGGATATGTGATAAATGGTGTACCCAACAGTTTCTTTTGGGTATCCTATGACGACGCATTTCTTCGATTTGGGTTCGAGCTTATCAGGTTGAAGCTTTTTCACATAAGCATCGCAGCCCCAAACTTTAATAAACGACAGCTTAGGTTTATTGCTAAACCACAGTTCATACAGTGTCATCTCAATGGATTTAGATGGTGCCCTATTTAACGTGAATACATCTGTCTCTAATGCATAATCCCAAAACGATAGTGGTAAATCGGTAAGAGACACAATAGATCGCACCATATCCAATAAAGTACGGTTATGACGTTCAGACACACCATTACGCTGTGGTGTTCCAGGTGGAGTGAGTTGTGAAACTATTCCACATTGTTTTAAATGAAGAACAAACTCATAACTTAAATATTCGTCTCTGCGATCAGATCATAGAAACTTTATTTTCTTGTTATGATGATTTTCTACTATACTCTGAATTTCTTTGAACTTTTCAAATGTTTCAGACTTATGTTTCATCGAGTAGATATACCCATATCTGCTCAAATCATCTGTGAAGGTCAGAAAATAATGATACCAACCGCGATCCTTAACACTAATCGGACCGCATACATCAGCATGTATTGTTTCCAATAACTCAGTTGCTCGCTCCATTGTTCCGGAGAACGGAGTCTTAGTCATCTTTCTCATGAGGCATGGTTCGCAAGCATGAAGTGATTCATAATCAATTGATTCCAAAAGCCCATCAGCATGGAGTTTCTTCATGCGCTTTACACCAATATGACCTAAACGGAAGTGCCACAAATAAGTTGCATTATCATTATTAACTTTGCTTCTTTTGGCTTCAATATTATGAATATGTGTATCACTACGATAGAGATCCAACAAACCATTTTCATTGGGTGTATGACCATAGAAGGTTTTATTTATGTAAACAGAACAAAAATTATTCTCTAACTTAAATGAATAATCGTATTGCAATAAACATGACCAAATCATATTCATGCTCAACGCAAACACCAAATAACATTTATTTAGGTTAAACACTAATCCAGAAAGTATAGGGAGTGTGCGATGATGATCACATCAATCTTGGAACTACTTCCAACACACTTTGTTACTTCACCCTTAACTTGTTTCTGTTCATTCTGCAACTCACGTTTCGAGTTACTACTCTTAGCAACTGAATCGGTTTAAAATGCCGAGGGGTTGCTTTGAACACTAGTAAAGTACACATGAATAACATGTATATCAAATATACCTTTGTTTACTTTTCCATCCTTCTTATCCGCCAAGTATCTAGGGTAGTTCCACTTCCAGTGACCATTTCCATTGCCGTAGAAGCACTCAGTCTCATGCTTAGGTCTAGACTTGGGCATCTTCACTGGAGCAGCAACTTTCTTGCCATTCTTCTTGAAGTTCCCCTTCTATCCCTTTGCCCTTTTCTCGAAACTAGTGGTCTTGTTAACCATCAACACTTGATGCTCATTCTTGATTTCTACCTTCGTCCATTTCAGCATTGCGAAGAGCTCGGGAATTACTTTCATCATCCCTTGCATATTATAGTTCATCACGAAGTTCTAGTAACTTGGAGATAATGACTAGAGAACTTTGTCAGTTACTATCTTATCTGGAAGATTAACTCCCACTTGATTCAAGCAATTGTAGTACCCAGACAATCTGAGTACATGCTCACTGGTTGAGCTATTCTCCTCAATCTTGTAGGCAAAGTACTGTCAGAGGTCTCATACCTCTCGACACGGGCATGAGTCTGAAATACTAATTTCAACTCTTGGAACATCTTATATGCTCCATGATGTTCAAAACATTTTTGAAGTCCCGGTTTTGTCTGAGCATGGTGCACTAAACTATCAAGTAATCATCATACCATGCTTTTGTCAAAACGTTCATAACGTCTGCATCTGTTCTTGCAATAGGTCTGTCACCTAGCGGTGCATCAAGGACATAATTCTTCTGTGCAGCAATGAGGAAAATCCTCAGATCACGGACCAACTCCGCATCATTGCTACTATCATCTTTCGACTTATATTTCTCTAGGAACATATAAAAATAAATGGGGAGCTACATCGCGAGCTATTGATCTACAACATAGATATGCTAATACTACCAGGACTAAGTTCATGATAAATTAAAGTTCAATTAATCATATTACTTAAGAACTACCACTTAGATAGACATCCCTCTAGTCATCTAAATGATCACATGATCCAAATCAAATAAACCAAGTCTGATCATCATGTGAGATGGAGTAGTTTTCAATGGTGAACATCACAATGTTGATCATATATAGTATATGATTCACGCTCGACCTTTCGGTCTCCAGTGTTCCGAGGCCATATCTGCATATGCTAGGCTCGTCAAGTTTAACCTGAGTATTTTGCATGTGCAAAACTTGCTTGCACACATTGTATGTGAACGTAGAGCTTATCACACCCAATCATCACGTGGTGTCTCAACATGAAGAATTTTCGCAACGATGCATACTCAGGGAGAACACTTATACCTTGAAATTTTAGTAAGGGGTCATCTAAAATGCTACCGCCGTACTAAGCAAAATAAGATGCATAAAGGATAAACATCACATGCAATCAATATAAGTGATATGATATGGCCATCATCATCTTGTGCCTTTGATCTCCATCTCCAAAGCACCGTCATGATCACCATCGTCACCGGCGCGACACCTTGATCTCCATCGTAGCATCATTGTCGTCTCGCCAACTATTGCTTCTACGACTATCGCTACCGCTTAGTGATAAAGTAAAAATAATTACAGGGTGATTGCATTGCATACAATAAAGCGACAACCATATGGCTCCTGCCCAGTTGTCGATAACTCTGTTACAAAACATGATCATCTCATACAATAAAATTTAGCATCATGTATTGACCATATCACATCACAACATGCCCTGCAAAAACAATTTAGACGTCCTATACTTTGTTGTTGCAATTTTTACGTGGCTGCTACGGGCTGAGCAAGAACCGTTCTTACCTACGCATCAAAACCACAACGATTTGTCGTCAAGTGTGTTGTTTTAACCTTCAACAAGGACCGGGCGTAGTCACACATGATTCAACTAAAGTTGGACAAACTGACACCTGCCAACCACCTGTGTGCAAAGCACGTCGGTAGAACCAGTCTCGCATACGCGTATGCGTAATGTCGGTCCGGGCCGTTTTATCCAACAATACCGCCGAATCAAAGTATGACATGCTGGTAAGCAGTATGACTATTATCACCCACAACTCTTTGTGTTCTACTAGTGCATATAACATCTACGCATAGACCTGGCTCAGATGCCACTGTTGGGGAACGCAGTAATTTCAAAAAAAATATTACGCACACGCAAGATCCATCTAGGTGATGCATAGCAACGAGAGGGGAGAGTGTTGTCCATGTACCATCGTAGACTGAAAGCGGAAGCATTATGACAATGCGGTTGATGTAGTCATATATCTTCACGATCCGAACTATCCTAGTACCGAAAGTACGGCACCTCCGTGATCTGCACACATTCATCTCGATGACGTCCAAGAAACTCTAGATCTAGCTGAGGACGAGGGAGAGTTTCGTCAGCACGACGGCGTGATGACGGTGATGATGAAGTCACCGACGCAGGGCTTCGCCTAAGCACTACAACAGTATGACCGAGGTGGAAATCTGTGGAGGGGGGGCACCGCATACGGCTAAATAATCAACTTGTGTGTTCTAGGGTGCCCCCTCCCCATGTATATAAAGGAGGGGGGGAGAGGCCGGCCGGCCCTCATAGGCGCGCCAAGGGGGGAGGAATCCTCCTCCTAGTAGGAGTAGGACTACCCCTTTTGCTACTCCTACTAGGAGAAGAAGGAAGGAGAGGGAAAGAGAAGGAAGGAGGGGGCGCCGCCCCTCCCCCTAGTACAATTCGGACTAGGCCCATGGGGGGAGCGCGGCTAGCTCTTGGCAGCCCCTCTCTCTCTCCCTAGGCCCAATAAGGCCCATTGCTTCTCCGATGGTTCCGGTAACCCTTCCGGCACTCCGATATTTATCCGATGACCCCCGGAACTCATCCGGTGTCCGAATAACACTACTACGAAAAGGCTTATACATAGAAATTTACCAGTAGCGCGTGTTAAGGAACCCACGCTACTGAAAAGTACCACCTTTTCCCCCTCTCCTCCCGCCCCCTTTCTTTCTCCCCCTCCCTCTTGCACTTGCTTGTTCTTCAATGCTTCCCCTCTTCTTTGCCCCTCCTACCCCCCTCCATTAATGCCCTCCCTCCTTTCTCTTCCTTTTTTTTGCCCCTCCTCCCCATCTCTTCTTTGCCCCTCCACCACCCCTCCATTAATGCCCTCCCTGTCGCGTCCGGTTTTCTGGGTATTAAATTCCAGAAAATGGCCGTTGTGCTCACCAGCCCCAGGATTACTGTTAGCTGATGAGGCACCAACTTGATACAGAAATTCCAAGCAAAATACAAAATATGCAGTACAAGACCATTCGGGCCTGTGAGTACAACATTTGGTTTCTAGTGGTTGATGGCGGAAGCGGTTTGTGGATCATCAGTGTCTATGGGACTCCATTTGCCACAGGAACAGCTGACCAGGTTAACTCCTATCTTCGTGAAGCTGCTATCACCATTGCTTAGGTTCCGGGGCTGTCATCGCAACGCTCCTCTCCATGCAAGAAATCTGGCCAAGACAATAGCCAGGGACAAGCCAGTGAGTACTTTGAATGTACTCGCAAACATTATGAACACGGGTATACTATAAATGATAATCATGCGCGGAAATATTCTATGATCACATCGTCAGTCATAAAATAAAATCTCTGATGCATGCATGCGGGTCATTTATATGCAACATGAATATGCAATAATTTGGTAGAAATAACATGCACCGATCGGATTATGCGAGCGGCGCCTCAAAAGGGCCATGATATGAAGCATGCCTCGGTCGAGGCGTGCATGCGAGGCCACATAAAGGGCTTGTAAAATAAATAACAAGCATGCCACGATCGGGCGTGCGTGCGGCGCCACATAAAGGGCTTAAAAAGAAAATAACAAGCATGCCACGATCGAGGCGTGCGTGCGGCGCCACATAAAGGGCTTGTAAAATAAATAACAAGCATGCCACGCGATCGAGGCGTCGTGCGACGCCAGATAAAGGGCTTGTAGAATAAATAAAAAGCATGCCACAGTCGGGCGTCTGTGCGACGCCACATAAAGGGCTTAAAAAGAAAATAATCACAATGAATATCCAGGAGGTAGAACCGTCCCAAGGATACTCAATAAATCAAGTAATGGCAATGGTTAGTCCACGATAAAAATAATCATAATCATCATCATCAACACAAGTCACAAATCATGATCAATGTTCTGGTTTAACAGTTCCTCCTTCGAAGACCGACACTTGACCCGACCCAAACTGTAGTCCTTAACCATGGACACGGCTATTCGAATAGGTTTAATACCTCTGCAGAGGGTGTACTCTTCACCCACGAGTAACGGATTTCTTTAGTCCATCGGGACTAATTCCGTCTATGGTCTTTTAGTCGAAAACACGCCTGACTTGCACACACCAGCTTAACTTTACTCGTATGCAGGAATCACCCACACACTTGTTAAGCAAAACTCTAAGTGGGAGGCTACAACCTCGCGTAGCATGGGATCAAATTTCTATCGCGCGCTCTAAGGGGTGCCCCCCTCTCGGTCCAAACCGGAAACACCCATGCTCCCGGACCAGGTGGCATGCCTACCGGATGCAGCCGGTATCTTCCACCATGGCTTCTCTGTACGGTGTGTGCCAAGACAAGGGTTGCCAACTTACTGAACCATACCCTACCTACGGCAGGGACAAGTGGCAGCATGAAACAAGTATGGGGGTTACTGGAACAAGACTCGATCTATGGCCGACTCAGGAGGCTTAAGTATTTCCTGCATGATATGTAAAACAAACATATATTCAATCTACAGAATCACCGCTCATTATACCTTACTATGCCATACCGGACGTAACCGTCCCAACGGAGACCTGCGACAACCTCACGCCTACCCAAGGCAGAGGCTTTCCCGGATTCCTTTCCGGCATGCATGCAAGGCACATGAGGATGATTACCATCACATGCATATTCATTTCCAACAGCACGGAAAACATTAGTATGCATCCATGCAAATGATCATATCACATGAAATAACGAGTTCTCCGAAGTAAAGCGGTGTTAAAAACATGTCAATTAACACACCAAAATATCATGCGGGGGTTCAGAATGCTTGCCTTCAAGTTGTGTAGAGGCAGGGTGCATCCTAAAAACTTTTGAAAGTTTTCTGCTTCTCTCCAAAATCCTATTTTGAAAATATTGGAATTAACACACAATTTCAAAACAGCACAAAAAATTTGCTTGGAAAATTTTCAAATAAATCTTAAAATAAACTAGACAGAATTTGAGAGATGTAGGAAAAAGAACTAATTCATTTGGAGTTATATTCAAAACGTTATAGCCAGTCAAAGATTTGGTCAAAAATCATTGTAAAATAAAATGCAAAAGAAAACGCGTTTGGGCAGAATACATCTTGAAAAGGGAGGCGTGCTGGGGTTTTGCGCTTCCACTTAAACACGTGGAGGTGGGGCTGGGTCTCGGCAGTGGGTCGGGGCCCACTGGTCAGGTTGACCAGATCCTTCCCTCTTCTTCCTCTGGCGAGCAGGCGGGGGCTCCGGCGATCGTCGCCGGCGTTTGCCTGCTCCTCGCGGGCCCCCGAGGGTGGGGATGGATCCGCACGACTGGGGCAGTTCTTCCGGTGGTCGAGGAAGTGACGGGGATGGAGGGAGCTGCCGTCGGCGAGCTTCGCGGCGGATGGCGGCCTCAGTTGGATTTGGGGGCCGGGGCTATGGTGGTTCCCGACCAAAATTGAGCGCGGGGTTGCACTCACGAGAGGGAGGGAGAGCTCCTGGTGAAGAGAGTGGAGAGGGGGAGGTCCTGGTGGCGCCGGAGTGGTCGAGACAGCGGCGACGGCTGTGTTTGCCGGAGAAGAAGAAGACGACCCCTATGGTCTTTCTACTACCACGTGAGGGTCAGTGAGGGAGCGAGGGGAGTTGCTTGAGGGGTTGACGAGCTCGGGGCTTCCTTTTATAGCGCGACAGGGTCGGTTCTGCGGCGGTGGGGATGAGATCGCCGGCGACCGATGTTCTGTAGCAGCAGGGGGACGTGGCGGGGCTGAGGATGGCGGCAGGAGCTAGCGGACGAGTGGGGAACTGCTCGAGCGGTGGCGGCGGGGAGTGGCAAGCGGCGCCGACACGGCCGAGGCCTGCATCGACCGTCGGCTAACCGCCATGGCCGTCTGACGGTGGCGCTGTGGGGTGCGAGGGTGGTCGGGTGGCGTGGCGGTGCAAGGGGATCGTGGCGTGCTAGTTCTTTGTTGGCCAAGGGCGAAGCTGGTCTTGAGGCGAGGCCCGCGGCTCGGGCGTACGTGCGTGCCAAACGCATGCTCTGGGCGCGCCTAGAGCACGCCCGGGACATGCTCGACGAAATGCCAGGGTAGCCTAGAGGTCGCGGGTGAGGCTGGAAAGAAACAGGGCTAGTTTAGGGTTAGCAAGGGAATCAAGGGACATGGTGGATAGGTCAGGGGCTCAAGTTCACAATGTAAATTTGAAATCATGCCAAATCTGGCTATGCACTTACGGTGTTTGTCAAAATGCCAAGGGCATCCAAGCAGTACTTGGGGTGGCCAAATTCTCCAGATCAGTGTCTCTATGGATGCATGAGAGGGTGGTGAAGTTAGTTTGACAAAAGCAAGAACTTGTTAGTGCAAGTTGTGCAAAACTTCAGTTTTTGACAGAAAGAAGAGGGCATGACTGCAAGCACTTAGAATCATCCAATGGGTCCACTCTCCTGGACTTAGGGGTTTTGTAGGGTGGTCTACAAGCAGGGGAAAGAATCAAGGGCCAAAGAGCAAGCAAGAATATGTTTGCTGTACAAACCATCATGTTGGACCAGAATGAAGATGAGGTTGATTCACTCAAAATTTTCAAATAACATCATTGGGTTTTTGCATAAAGTTGAATCATATGCTGCTACTAACATTCCATAATTTTGGTGGAGGCTAGAAAGAAATATTTAAATGAGTTGTAGTGCAAAATTGCCCACTGGACCAGAGAACAAAATTGGGTGTAGAGCTCAAAATATTTCATGAATACAAGATATTTTTGCATAAAAGTTATTTAAAAACATCACCTAACATCTCCAAATTTTGGTTGGAATTTTAAGTGAATTTATCAAATGGTTGTAGTTCAAATATGGCCATATAACCATGGAAAAACCTTTTTTCAAGAAAAAAAGATCAAGCAAATTAATTATGTAATTAGTTCTACTAATAAAAGAAAAGTTTTTCTTGAGAGGTTAAACAAGTCCAAAAACATATTTGAAAAGTTTTCACTTGGGGTGGAAACTCCACAACTTAGGGGAATAGAGAGGTTCTGAGATCAAGAATAAATCCAGAAAAATAAAAATTTAATTTCCTGGCAAAATTTTAATTAATAAAACAAGATTAAAATTTTGGGGTGTTACACTCCCTCCTTCCTCTTCCTTTCTTTTTCCCCTTCTCCCCTTCTCTTCTTTGCCCCTCCACCACCTCCTCCATTAATGCCCTCCCTCCTTCATAGCTGTCTCTCTCTCCCTAGCTAGTTGGAGCTATATTTATGTAGGTACCTCACCATCTAGAGATACTAGCTAATTATAAGAAGCTGTACGATATCCCTCTCGACAAATAGGTGAGCAAAAAAAGAGTTGTGCAAGAATGGAAATATGTGTGTTTGCGATTAGGACCGAAACTATGTGTGATATGAATATACTGAATTGTGTGTGGCATGTGAGTGACATGAGTTGCCTATGTTTTGCCGAAATGTCGATTCAATTCTGTTTTGGCGAATTTCGGGCAAACTCAATATGTCCTATGTTTAGGGAAGGTCATTCCGAATTTTTGTATGAATTTGATCCATGCATGCATATATACGTGGTTATTATATTTGCTCCGCGTGTAGGTGATCATGAAGGTCAATGGAAGGATGGTGGAAAGATACTAGCAATCCGTTGTGGACGAAATGCATGAAAAAGACTGAAGGATGTTTTATGTCCATGTCGAAAATGCAAAGGAATAGTCAGGCTCAACTCCTTTGAGGGTGGCACATTCAAGGCGCACTTGCTCACGCATGGTTTCATGCATGACCATACTCGATGGATAAGTGAAGATGATGATGATGATGAGGATGTTGACGGGGCAGGAAATAATGACATGGGGCCACCAGACGAAGAGATGACAGATTATGTGCCTGAAGAAGAAGACGACCTCGGAAATGTCGATGGCGAAGAGGCAGTTCAAGGCAGAGAAGACGTGGACACGCCGCTGTATTCGTCGTTACTAAGTTCAGCCATGCGGGACCCTCATGTTCGAGACTTGCTTCGCAAGAAGATGACTAGCGACAGAGCTGATTCTAGAGAGGAGGCCAAACTGGCGCAACTGGAGGTAGACTCGATGACTCCTTTGTCTGATGGTTGCAATCCCGAGGTGACCGCTTGACTTTCACACTAGGACTTCTAAAGACGAAGGAAAAAAACAAATGGCCGGATACAAGCCTGGATGAGCTTCTGAAGTGTCTAAAGAAGGTTCTTCCCGCGGGAAGCCTGTGTCCTACTAGTGTCGAGGGGGCACAGAAAATCGTGTGCCCTCTTGATCTGCCACACATTAGATATCACACATGCATCAGTGATTGCATCATATATCGGAACAAGCATGCGAAAAAAACCATCTGTCCAAAGTGCAATGCTTCACGATATAAAAAGGCTGGAAAGAAAGCTCCACAGAAAGTTGTATGGTACTTTCAGATCACTCCGCGTCTATAGCGGTATTTCGTAGATCCTAAGGAAGCAAAGCTTATGCACTGGCACACGGAGAGGGCGAAGCCAGATGACGGAGATGAGCCAAAGCTGAGACTCCTCGCAGATGCTAGACAGTGGAGAGCATTAAATGCTGAATTTGATTTTTTCGCAAATGATCCAAGGAACATCGTGCTTGGCGCTAGTAGTGATGGCATGAATTCATTTGGCAACCAGAACACCAATCATAGCACATGGCCCGTGTTTGTATGGATGTACAACCTCCCCCCTGGTTGTGCATGAAGGAAAAATACATACACATGGCTATGCTTATTTAAGGGCCGAGACAACCGGGAAATGATATAAATATGTATCTCTGAGTTCTTGAAAGAGGACTCTGAGACCTTATGGACAACGCCGGCCAAGACATGGGATGCAAGCAAAGGAGAGTATTTCTACATGAGAGCCGCGCTTATCACGACGGTGCAGGACTATCTTGGTTACGGCTATCTCTGCGGCCAGGTGTGCCACGGATATTGCGGATGCACGAGGTGCATGGATGAAACAACTTCTCTGCAGCTATCGAAAGATGGCGGGTCTTCAAAAATCGTGTACATGGGGCATGGAAGATGGATCGAGAAGGATGACCCGTGGAGAAATCGTGGAGATCTATTCAATGGTAAGGTGAGCATCGAGGTCCTCCACGTAAGCGTATCGGTGCAGAAATATATAAGTTATTGAAGAACTGGAGAAGTGCCCCTCGCCGGGAAAGACGAAGAAAAAGGCGCCGGAGCCCCTTCTGAAGGTATGGAAGACGAGATCTATTTTCTAGGACTTGGAATATTGGCCCATACTCGACACGCCTCATAGCCTTGATCAAATGCATATCACAAAAAATATCCTTGAGAATTTGCTTGGAACATTGATGAACATGCCGAAGAGGACCAAGGATGGACCGAAGGCAAGAAAAGACTTGGAATTTTTGAATATCAGGAAAGATCTCCAAATGCCCGGTAAAAGGTCGTCAGAGGAGACTGAGACGGAGACGGAGACGGAAGATAGGGGGAAAAAGTAAAGAAGAAGGAAGAACAATATTGCCCCCCCTCTTGCTTCACCTTAGATTCGAAGGAGGTCGATCAATTGTTCAAGTGCCTTGCCAGAATCAAAGTTAGTTCTGGATACTATGGGAAGATAAGCAGATATCTGGACACTAAGAAAAAAGGTTCGATGGGATGAAGTCTCACATTGTCATGTGATGATGGCCTGATTACTCGGTTGCACTTAGAGGATTATGGACACACATGTGCATGAGACGCTTACTGACCTATGCCATTTTTTATGCTATCTCTCGAAAGTCGATTAGTGTGAAGCAACTCCATAGGCTATAGGAAGAGATCGTTGTCATACTGATTGAGCTAGAGATGTACTTCCCGCCCGCGTTCTTTGATGTCATGGTGCATCTATGTGTCCACATCATGGACGACATCATCAACCTAGGGCCGACATTCCTGCACAGCATGATGCCGTTCGAGAGGATGAATGGTGTCATCAAAGGATTCGTTCGTAAGATGTCCCGTCCTAATGGAAGCATAGCCCAGGGATATCTGACCTAAGAGTGCATCTCTTTCTGTGAGAGTTATCTAGTAGGCACCGAAGACCCTATTGTTGGTTTGCCCGTCAACAAGCACTGTGGAAGGCTCGAAGGCGAAGGTCACACCAACGGTCATAGGGATGTGAATGTGTTATGCTCGGGCCGACAAAACGACCTTGACAGGGCTAACTTAGTAGTGCTAAAACACCTAGATGTGCTAGAAGATTTTGTGACACTTCACAAAGAGACCATCGCAAAGAAGTACCATGACCGTGGAGTGCACAGGACGAACGTTGAAGTTATTAGAGAGCACAACTCCACTTTCTTGCGTTGGTTCTAAGAGCGAGTTCTGGCTAATCCCCCGGAAGAGGGTTGTCGGAATGCAACGCTCATATACGCCTTAGCACATGGCCCCTCGATCAACCTCGCGACTTATCAGGCATACGATATCAACGGAGACACGTTCTACACGGAGGAGAAAGATATAAACAGTGATGACCAAAACTTAGGGGTGACGATGGAAGCCATGACCGGGAATGTAATTGAAAGATATTACGGAAGGGTCGAAGAGATATGGGAGATTAACTACTCTGGATTGCATAAGCGATGATGTTTAGTGTCGGATGGGCTAAGAATGTACGGAGAAAACCGACATTTCACTACCATGTGTATACCCGACTCCGATAGCGGTACCGTCAGCGCCATCGCCAAAAATGAGCCATGGGTACCACGCTAAACATGTGACACAATGTTTCTTCATAAGCGTCGATCAATCCTAGTCGTGTTGTCATGGTATTCTCACGGGGGCTTGCAGTCGACGGATGCCACAAGGGCTTAGTGTGTGGGTAAGGCTGCTGCTGATAGGGTGGGGAGTGGGTATCACGAGTATGCGTGGTGGTTTACCCAACTTGGAGCTCTCCGAGAGATAATACTCCTCTTGCTGCATGTGCGAGTGTATCGATATATCTAGTCTGAGTTGCTCTGGAGCTGTATTCTGGAAGCGATTGCCACAGACATCTGGTTTCGTATATGCATGTATGTGGTATGGTGGCCGTTGCTCTTGGCGAATGGGTGTGCTGGCATGTATGCATGCGTGTGAGCATGTGAGTGGATGGATGGAGCTTGCTAGCTAGCTTATACAGTGTGGAGTGGGCATGGAACATGGCGTTGGTTGTAAGCTACCTTGGGTAGCTTACAAGCTAAGCCATGTATGGGGCATGGTGCATGTCATGCTTGTCCCCTGGGCACTTTATAGAATAGTGTCAAGGGGACAAGTACACTATAGTTGATGGCGTCGCAGTATGGCCGTCTCGTCAATGTCTTGTCGATGTCGGGTCGGGCTGCGGTCGGCAGCCGGCTGGTTGGCACAGTCGGTCAGCCGGCAACCGACTGGGCAGCCGGCCGGGCTGAGCAGTCGAACGGTAAGCCGGCAGGAGTGGCCGGACAGTCGGACTGAGGGGCTTTGCTAGCCCCGATGTCTTGGAATATCGTCTTTCCGCCTTCGGGGAATCCGTGTCCAATTACTCCGACAGTAGCCCCCAAGCCTCCGGGCAACTTGGCAAAGTTGGGCGGAGGTTTTTTGGTGAGTGTTCATGGAAATGATCATGAAAAAAGACAAAGTTAGTCCATGCAGATATATCAAATGTCTGCTTTTAGCATTGCAAGTTTTATGCGGAGGGTGCCGACTCGGTTTCGTCCGAGCCCCCTTCAATCTTTTTCGTGTTTCCTCCACTTTTTGGCTTCTGCTCTTGCTTGCCGGACAGCCGCTCTGCGGTCTGTGGCTGAGAGTGGGCCGCGAACTGGAGTGTACAGTACTCAGAGTCTGGGAGCAGATTCAACCGAGTAGATACTTGTAAAGGAAACGGTCGGGTCGCCCGAACCGTTTTTCTTCCCGGACGTTTTTCACGGGGTGGCCTCAAGCGTCCACTCTTGCTAGCCGGACAGCCGCTCTGCGGTCTGTGACTAAGAGTGGGCCTTTGGTACTGCGCACGCTCCTAAGCCGTCTGCGAGAACTAACGTCTCAGGCCAAGCGGCCAGCCCTCGGGCCAACTCTGGCTGGCGTCGGGACAAACAGTGATGCAACTGTAATATAAATGCGGAGATAGCCCTCCGAGCATCGCTCGGGGTTATCCATGCTTGTGTGGTGCAAAAAACATGTGGGTGAGGAGCTCACATTGATTTTTGTGTAGTCACGGTCGTTGCACCCGCTGGGTGTAGCCTTCGAGCCCCTGGGTGCTCGAAGAGGGTCGGCGGTCAGGCTCGACCGGCCAGGCGGCGAGACATCTTGCAATGCCCTTTTTCTTCTTTTTCTCTCGTGTCGGCTGCTGGCAGCCAGACAAAAGTCTTCACTTATGCGCAATCTTGGCGAAGCGCCAAGCCTCCCACTGGTGTAACCCGCGATTCGGGCGGCTAGCGAGCGGTCGGGCGGATCTTCCGGCAACGACTTTGTCTTCTTTCCTCGCGGGGGCGCGTCAGTACTCGCTGGTGTAACCCGTGATTGGACCGGCTGCTGAGCGGTCGGCCGGATCTCCCAGTAACTACTTTGTCTTCTTCTTCACGGCGCATCAACGCCTCCCCGTGTAACCCCGAGATTCGGGCCGATGCTGGCGGTCGGGCGGATCTCCCGGCAACTACTTTGTCTTCTCTCTTTTTCTCGTCAGTCGGCTGTGTGTAGCCGGACCGGCTCGTCGGTCGGCCAGGCAGCGAAGCGGGCAGTCGATCCAGCCGGCCGAGCGGCAATGTGGGCTGCAGACCAGAGCAGTCGGCTGGACTGCAGTCTACAAAGTCGGATCCTCCTCTTTTTTTTAGCCGTGGGCAGTCGGCCCTTTGACTTTTCTCCAGCAGGATCTTCTCTTCTTTACTCCAGCTGGCACCCACTCCCCCTTTCTTTTGAACAAGCACTCGGCCGCGGTAGTTGAGCAGCGAGAGCGGCCTGGGGCCTTGAGAGGGGCGAGGGGCAGGACCGGCCGGTGGCGTCTTGTGGCCGGCGGCGGCGAAGCCGGCCGTCCGGTCCTTAGCGGAGATGGCGAACAGCGGCCGGCCGTCCGGTCATGATGGAGATGGTAGCGGGGTGGCGCAGGTCAGACCCGGTGGTGGGCGGCCGAGGCGGCGGGAGCAGACAGCGTGGAGCCGCCCCAGGCAGATGAGGCCGAACGCGCCAGGTAGGGTCTTGCGATCGGTGGCGGAGCTGCGAGGCAGCGTGGGGGCGAGGGCGAGGCGGAGCGGCCGATGGCGTCTGCGAAGCGCCCGGTCGAGCGGAACCTATCACAGGCGTCGCATAAGCGGCCGCTGGGCAGTTTCTGGTAGGGCGCCACGAAGATGACGGGCAACGGATCAGGGGTATCCGACTACGAGGCGAAACTGGCGCTGGCGGCGAGCAGCCA
This sequence comes from Aegilops longissima, assembly GCA_021605205.1. Lineage (NCBI taxonomy): Eukaryota > Viridiplantae > Streptophyta > Magnoliopsida > Poales > Poaceae > Aegilops > Aegilops longissima. The sequence continues at coordinate 568,232,672 of CM038678.1, read as the reverse complement.
GCCGCACAAAGCGGCGGAAGGATCGCGCTTTCGGCCCGATGGCGGAGGGCGGAGTAGGGCCCGCGGGCCGTGGCGGCGGCGCAGAAGCCGGCTTGTGGGAGCAACTTCGGCGGCGGGTGTTGCGAGTCGGCCGCCGCAGCGGTGGTGGAGCCGCTGCGGACGCTGGCGACAGCAGCGGTGCTCGAGATTGAGCAAGCGGTGACGGGAAGGCCCCGATCTGGCGGCGACGGAGGGCCCGACGAAGCGGTGGTCGGGGCGCGGCAATGGAGGCGAGCCGCGAGCCGAAGCGCTGGCGGGGAAGCGCCGGGGTGCGTGTACGAGGCGAGTCAGGGCAAGCGCACCGGCGAGCCGTGGCGGAGAGGAGGGCGAGGCGCGCCAGCAGGCGGCCGCCAGTGAAACGCAGACGAGTGGAAACCGCTCCAGAGGCGGGGCAGCGTGGAGGTGCAGCGGTGGCACAGAGAAAACCGGCCACGGGCGGAGGCGTGCGGACGGAGCAGCATGGCCGCGGCTGGGCGCGCGCGTGGGCGAAGCGGGACACAGGCGAGCCAGCATCTCGGAGACTCAGAGGAAACTTAGCATCTGAGTAATGTATGGATAGCATCTGAATGGTGTACGGATAGTGTTTGACCACGTTTGACTAGCATCTAGCTAGCTTGTATAGGATAAATGTGGAGGAGCGACAGCGTGTTCCAGCCAGAGCAAGGTGCAGCGAGGAGGGGAGCAGATGCGAGCGGCGCGGGAATGGCCACGGCCGACCGAAACGAAGCCCCGCGTGCGGCGCGCGTGCGGACGGACGGTCGGCGTTGCGGTGGTGGTGACGAAGAGGGCGAGGCTGTCGCATTCTGGGAACGGGGGTCCCCAGACTTGCGTGCCTGCGGCCTGCGGCGTGGCTCAAAGGAGGCCCAGGACAACCCATCTTCATCAACACAAACTCAAGACCCTCGCGAGGGGCCAAGCCTCGCGGGGCGGACGACCAAGAGCTTCCTCAGGCGCGGCCTCGTCAGGCTAGCTCATGAGAAGGCGGAGAGTTCAAGGCGGGGTACCTCGCGAGGTGCCCGTGACATAAGCCATGACGACCAAGGGCGCCAGCCGGGCGCCAGCCCGCGCAGCGTCCTTCTTTCCTCTTTGGTGCAACGGGAGCAAGCGCAGGCAAGAGCATCAAGCAAAGGCATCCGTTTCGGTGCAACAAGACCAAGACCAGCCCCAACGGCTGGAATGCAGTCATCGTGGAGCCTAAGCAAAGGTCATCACGGAGCCTTTGGCGGCGAGGACTAACTTTAGTCGGGATAAGTGTACCGCTGTTCCCCTTCAAAATGGCCAATTGTTGGCGCCCTTCCCGCTCAATATTTGGGAAGAGGCCCAGGGCCTTCGTCTGTATAAGTAGAGCTAGCCACCATAGTAGACAGATCTCCCCCCCCCAGGCAGGCATTTTGGGATCAGAGAGAGAGAGACCCGATCCTCAAGCTAGAGCGACAGGATACCACCTAGCAGTTCATCACACCCACCAAGAACAGACCCTCGCGAGGCTGTTCTTCCTATCTTATTCCTCATCAGCCCAAGAGGCAATCCACACACCACACACTGGAGTAGGGTATTACACCACGATGGTGGCCTGAACCAGTATAAATCTCATGTCTCTTGTGTTGTTCTTTCGAGTAGTTCAGGTCCCTACGATTCGGCAAGGTACGAGACGGTGGAGGGTTGGATCTCCGCGCGCACCCCAGAGTTCGAACCTTAAGGGTCTGCCGGAACCCGAAATCCGACATTTGGCGCGCCAGGTAGGGGTGCGCCGGAATTTGCCTTTCGCCGCCTCGTTCTTCCTCGACCACCGCAACCATGTCTGACACTCGTCGGGCCTGCGCCGAGCGCCGAGCCGTCCTCGCCTCCCATGTCGCCCAGACGGCTCCCGTCGCTGGGCGTCCTCGTTGTTCCCCGTCACCTGCTGTCAACGCCGCCACCGGCCCGGCGGGGAACGAGCAACAAGCGTCGTCCCAGCACCCGTTCATGAGGCGGGACGGCCGCACCGCCACGCCTTCGCTCACCCCCGCTGGTTCTTCGTTGCGTGCGCCCCGCGCAGCCATGGAGGCCCGAGCTGCACTCATCGCGGCCAACGAGCTCCTGCGCTTCCGCCCGTCGGCAGCGTCTGAAGAATGGCTCGACCGAGTCGCTAAGCTCGTCCGCGCTGCAGGAAGCGACCCAGCGCCGTCCGTCTCGCTGCACGCACCCGCCTCGCCGCAGGCGATCAAGCTCCCGGCGCCTCGGCGCTTCCTCCCAAGACGGCGCCCGGCCCCAAGCGCGACGGCCTGGGCGGAACCCATTCCGCAAAGCGCCAGCCTTGGCAGGCGCAAACTGCCAAAAGTTCCTCGCCCGCAAGAAGCTGCCCGAGCACTCCCCGCTCCAGCACGTCAAGACCCTGCGCTGCCGCCAGCCGCGGCGCAGGGAGGCCTGCAAGACCTAGCTCTCTGCCGTCCGAGGCCCCCCGTGGCCACGGCGGGCTGCCGCGCTTTTACCACCGAGCTGTGCAGCATCGCGTGGCCTGCCAAGTTCAAGCCAGACCTGCCTCCACGCTACGACGGCACGGCTGACCCTACGGAGTTCCTCCAGCTCTACGAGCTGGGCATCGAGGCTGCCAACGGGGATGAAAGGGTCATGGCGAACTGGTTTCCCATGGCGCTCAGGGCGGAGCCCTTTGGCTCCTAAATCTGGCCCCAGGCCGATCTCTTCCTGGGCCGAGATGCGCACCCGCTTCATCGCCAACTTCCAAGGTACTCGCGACCGGCCACCGCCGTGGCGACATGCGCCGGATCAAGCAGCAGCGGAAACCCTGCAAAAGTACATCGGCGCTTCAACAACGACGCCTCAAGACCCCGTGGTAGCGGAGGAGGCCATCATCTATGCCTTCTCTGACGGCGTGCGCGACGTCAAGATGAAGGAGGAGCTGGCGATGCATGAAGATCTGTGCACCTCCCTGGAGCTGTTTAACTTGGCAACCAAGTGCGCCAGGGCTGAGAAAGGGCGCCTCTCCCTCCTCGAGCTGCCTACAGTGGAACCAGACACCAAGCGAGGCAGAGATCAGCCCGAGTCCTCTAAGGGCAGCCGGTACTGCGTGTACCACGACCTCCACACTTGTCGGCGTTCTGGGAACGGGGGTCCCCAGACTTGCCTGCTTGCGGCCCGCGGCGTGGCTCGAAGGAGGCCCAGGACAGCCCATCTTCATCAACACAAGCTCAAGACCCTCACGAGGGACCAAGCCTCACGGGGGGGACGACTAAGAGCTTCCTCAGGCACGGCCTCGTCAGGCTGGCTCATGAGGAGGCGGAGAGTTCAAGGCAGGGTACCTCGCGAGGTGACCGTGACGCAAGCCATGACGACCAAGGGCGCCAGTCGAGCGCCAGCCCGTGCAGCGTCCTCCTTTCCTCTTTGGTGCAAAGGGAGAAAGCGCAGGAAAGAGCATCAAGCAAAGGCATCCGTTTCGGTGCAACAAGACCAATACCAGCCCCAACGGCTCGAATGCAGTCATCGTGGAGCCCAAGCAGGCGTCATCACCAGAGCCTTGGGCAGGCGAGGACCAACTTTAGTCAGGATAAGTGTACCCGATGTTCCCCTTCAAAATGGCCAATTGTTGGCGCCCTTCCCGCTCAATATTTGGGAAGAGGCCCATGGCCTTCGTCTATATAAGTAGAGCTAGCCACCATAGTGGAGGATCGAATCCTCTCCCCCCGGGTAGGCATTTCGGAATACAGAGAGAGAAAGAGAGAGAGAGAGACCCGATCCTCAAGCTAGTGCAACGGGACACCACTAAGCAGTTCATCGCTTCCACCAAGAACAGACCCTCGCAAGGCTGTTCTCCCCTATACTGTTCTTCATCAGCCCTAGAGGCAATCCACACACCACACACTGGAGTAGGGTATTACACCACGATGGTGGCCTGAACCAGTATAAATCTTGCGTTTCTTGTGTTGTTCTTGCTAGTAGTTTAGGTTCCTGCGATTCGGCGAGGTACGAGATAGTGGAGGGTTAGATTTCCGCGCGCACCCCAACCTTAAGGGTCTGCCGGAACCCGTAATCCGACATTTGGCGTGCCAGGTAGGGGTGCGCCGGAATCTGCCTTTCGTCGCCTCGTTCTTCCCCGACCACCGCAACCATATCGGCGCTTCGACGGGCCGCGCCGGCCTCGAGCCGCCCTCGCCTCCCACGTCGCCCAGACGGCTCCCGTCGGTGGGCGTCCTCGTCGTTCCCGTCACTGCTGTCCGCGCCGCCACCGGCCCGGCGAAACGAGCAACAGCGTCATCCAGCACCCGTCCATGGCGGGGCGGCCGCACCGCCACGCCGCTCCACCCGCTGGTTCTTCGTCGCGCGCGCCCAGCAGCCATGGAGGCCCGAAGCTTCACTCATCGCGACCAGCGAGCTCTGCGCTACCGCCCGTCGGCAGCGTCTATGAAGAATAAGCTTGACCGAGTCGCCGAGCTTCGTCCGCGCTGCAGAGGCGACCCAGCGCCGTCCGTCTCGCTGCACCACACCGCCTCGCGGCGATAAACTCCCGGGCGCCTCACCGCCTCCTCCCAAAGACGGCGCCCAGCCCCAAGGCGCGCGGCCCCTGGGAGGAACCCGTTCCGCAAGGCGCCGGCACGGCAGGAGCAGAGCTGCCAAGAAGTTCCTCGCCCGCAAGAAGCTGCCCGAGCACTCCCCACTCCAGCACGTCAAGACCCTGCGCTGCCCCTAGCCGTGGCGTGGGGAGGCCTGCAAGACCAAGCTCTCTGCCGTCCGAGGCCCCCCGCGGCCACGGCGGGCTGCCACGCCTTCACCACCGAGCTGCGCAGCGTCGCATGGCCCGCCAAGTTCAAGCCAGACATGCTTCCACGCTACGACGGCACGGCTGACCCTACGGAGTTCCTCCAGCTCTACGAGCTGGGCATCGAGGCTGCCAACGGGGATGAAAGGGTCATGGCGAACTGGTTTCCCATGGCGCTCAAGACGGAGCCCGCACTGCTCTCTGAATCGGCCCTGAGCACGATCTCTTCTGGGCGAGATCGCACCCGCTTCATCGCCAACTTCAAGGTACTCGCGATCGGCCACCCGCCGTGGCGACATGCGCCGGATCAAGCGGCAGCCGGGAAACCCTGCAAAAGTACATCCAGCGCTTCAACAATGCCGCCTCAAGATCCCGGGGTAGCGGAGGAGGCCATCATCTATGCCTTCTCTGACGGCGTGCGCGACGTCAAGATGAAGGAGGAGCTGGCGATGTATGAAGATCTGTGCACCTCCCTAGAGCTGTTCAACTTGGCGACCAAGTGCGCCAGGGCTGAGGAAGGGCGCCTCTCCCTCCTCGAGCTGCCTGCCGCGGATCCCGAAGAGAAGAAGTCCAAGGCCAAGGACGTCAAGCGCCAGGGGGCCGCCGTGCCCGCGGCCGAACCAGACACCAAGCGAGGCAGAGATCAGCCCGAGTCCTCTAAGGGCAGCCGGTACTGCTTGTACCACGACCTCCACACTTGTCGGCGTTCTGGGAACGTGGGTCCCCAGACTTGCCTGCCTGCGGCCTGCGGCGTGGCTCGAAGGAGGCCCAGGACAGCCCATCTTCATCAACACAAGTTCAAGACCCTCGCGAGGGGCCAAGCCTCGCGGGGGGGATGACAAAGAGCTTCCTCAGGCACAGCCTCGTTAGGCTGGCTCATGAGGAGGCGGAGAGTTCAAGGCAGGGTACCTCACGAGGTGCCCGTGACGCAAGCCGTGACGACCAAGGGCGCCAGTCGGGCGCCAGCCCGTGCAGCGTACTCCTTTCCTCTTTGGTGCAAAGGGAGCAAGCGCAGGCGAGAGCATCAAGCAAAGGCATCCGTTTCGGTGCAAGAAGACCAAGACCAGCCCCAACGGCTGGAATGCAGTCATCGTGGAGCCCAAGCAGGCGTCATCACCAGAGCCTTTGGCAGGCGAGGACCAACTTTAGTCAGGATAAGTGTACCTGATGTTCCCCTTCAAAATGGCCAACTGTTGGCGCCCTTCCCGCTCAATATTTGGGAAGAGGCCCAGGGCCTTCGTCTATATAAGTAGAGCTAGCCACCATAGTGGAGGATTGAATCCTCTCCCCCCGGGTAGGCATTTCGGAATCCAGAGAGAGAGAGAGAGAGAGAGAGAGAGAGAGAGAGAGAGACCCGATCCTCAAGCTAGAGCGACGGACACCACTAAGCAGTTCATCACTTCCACCAAGAACAGACCCTCGCGAGGTTGTTCTCCCCTGTACTGTTCTTCATCAGCCCCAGAGGCAATCCACACACCACACACTAGAGTAGGGTATTACACCACGATGGTGGCCTGAACCTGTATAAATCTTGCGTCTCTTGTATTGTTCTTGCTAGTAGTTTAGGTTCCTGCGATTCGGCGAGGTACGAGACGGTGGAGGGTTAGATTTCCGCGCGCACCCCAGAGTTCGAACGTTAAGGGTCTGCCGGAACCCGAAATGTGACATTTGGCCCGCCAGGTAGGGGTGCGCCGGAATCTGCCTTTCGTCGCCTCGTTCTTCCCCGACCACCGCAACCATGTCTGACGCTCGACGGGCCCGCGCCGAGCACCGAGTCGCCCTCGCCTCCCATGTTGCCCAGACGGTTCCCGTCGGCGGACGTCCTCGTCGTTCCCCGTCACCTGCTGTCAACGTCGCCACCGGCCCGGCGGGGAACGAGCAGCAAGCGTCGTCCCAGCACCCGTCCATGAGGCGGGACGGCCGCAACGCCACGCCTTCGCTCACCCCCGCTCGTTCTTCATCGCGCGCCCCGCGCTGCCATGGAGGCCCGAGCTGCACTCATCGCGGCCAACAAGCTCCTGCGCTACCGCCCCGTCGACGACGTCTACGAAGAATGGCTCGACCACGTCTCCGAGCTCGTCCGCGCTGCGGGAGGCGACCCCGCGCCGTCCGTCTTGCTGCACCGCACCGCCCAGCTGCGATAAACTCCGGGTGCCTCAGCCGCCTCCACCTCAAGGCGGCGCCACAGCACCAAGCGCGCGGCCCTGGCGGAACCCGTTCCGCCCGAGCGCTAAGCGCTGCAAAGCAAAGCTGCCAAGTTCCTCGCCGCAAGAAGCTGCCCGGCGCTCCCGCTCCAAAGACGTCAAGACCCTGCGCTGCCCGAGCAGCGGTGCGAGGAGGCCTGCAAGACCAAGCTCTCTGCCGTCCGAGACCCCCCGCGGCCACGGCGGGCTGCCGCACCTTCACCACCGAGCTGCGCAGCGTCGCGTGGCCCACCAAGTTCAAGCCAGACCTGCCTCCACGCTACGACGGCACGGCTGACCCTACGGAGTTCCTCCAGCTCTACGAGCTGGACATCGAGGCTGCCAACGGAGATGAAAAGGTCATGGCAAACTGGTTTCCCATGGCGCTCAAGGACGGAGCCCGCACCTGGCTCCTGAATCTGGCCCCAGGCACGATCTTGTCACGCCCAATATGCGACCCTATCCAAAAGGAACTCGACGGTCCCACCAAGGATAGACCCGCATATTGAAACGCTTTTGCAAGGTGGATATCATTACATCAACATTACATAAAAGATGGGGATACATACAAAAGGCATACAATGCCACACGAATACAACATCATATACCAGATCAACATCCGACTACGGATGAAACATAAACAGAAGCTCAAACGACATCCACCACCTTTAGCCCAGGCTGCCGACACGGAACCTATCCCTGATCAAAGAAGAAGCAGAAGAAGAACTCCAACACAAGCAAACATCGCTCTCACGTCATGATCATCGCAAACCTGTACCTGCAACTGATGTTGTAGTAATCTGTGAGCCACGAGGACTCATCATTCCCATTACCATGGGTATCAAGACTAGCAAAGCTTAAAGGGAAAGGAAGGGGTAAGGTGGTGAGGTTGCAACAGCGGCTAAGCATATATGGTGGCTAACATACGCAAATGAGAGCGAGAAGAGAAACAAAGGAACGGTCGTCAACTAGTAATGATCAAGAAGTGATCCTGAATTCCTACTGACGTCAGACATAACCTAGAAACCATGTTCTCCTCTCGATAAACCCCGAAAAGAGACACTCACGGTTACGCACACGGTTGGTGTATTTTAGAAGAGTTTGCTTCAAGTTTACTACAACCGGACATTAACAAATTCCCATCGCCACATAACATGAGCACGGCTCTCAAAAGTTTATACCCTACAGGGGTGTCCCAACTTAGCCCATGATAAGCTCTCGCGATCAACGAAGGATATTCCTTCTCCCCGGGAAGACCAGATCAGTCTCGGAATCTCGGCTACAAGACATTTGGACAACAATAAAACAAGACCAGCAAGACCTCCCAGCATGCCGACATCCTGATAGTAGCCGCGCGTATCTCGTCTCAGGCCACGACCGGATGAGCAGTACGTACAACTAGAACCAGCCCTCAAGTTTCCCTGAGGTGGCGCTGCAAGTGGCTCTAGTTTGGACCAACACTTAGACAAGCATTGGCCCGGGGGGGCTAAAATGAAGATGACCCTTGAGAGCGCGACTCCCAAGGGAAAAAGGGCTAGGTGAGGCAAATGGTAAAACCAATGTTGGGCCTTGCTGGAAAAGTTTTATTCAAAGCGAACTGTCAAGGGGGTCCCATAAATCACTCAACCGCGTTAGGGATGCAAAATCAGGGAACATAATACCGATATGACGGAAACTAGGGCGGCAAGAGTGGAACAAAACACCAGGCATAAGGCCGAGCCTTCCACCCTTTACCAAGTATATAGATGCATTAATAATATAAGAGATATTGTGATATCCCAACAAAATCCTGTCCACCATGGAGCAATCTTCAACTTCACCTGCAACTAGCAACGCTATAAGAGGGGCTGAGCAAGCGGTAACATAGCCAAACAATGGTTTGCTAGGAAGGGTGTCAAAGGTTAGTGGCTGACATGGCAATTTGGGAGGCTTGAGCAGCAAGTGATAGGTAACGCAGCATAGCGATAGAACGAAGCAACTAGCATAGCAATGATAGTAATGAGATCCAAGGTGACGGTCATCTTGCCTGAAATCCCGCAAGGAAGAAGAACGAGTCCATGAAGAAGATGAAGCCACGAAGACGAACCAAGCGTTAGACGAACGAGTCCTCACGATCGCATAGCAAACAGGAACTATCGAGAAGAAGCACACAACATGGTAAACACACCACACATGAACAAGGCATGATGCACAACAAGCATGATGCATGACAAATCTAAATGAGGCTACTCATGGCAAGAGATGATGCAAACAAGAGCAACACATCAAGGCAAGTTTAAATGAGGCCGGGAACAACATATAACAATTCCGGTAAGTCCTCATATGCAAATTTCGAAATTGGTCCAGATCTGAATAAACCTTATGTTCAAGTTTTTAAACAGCAAGTTAATATGCACCAAGATGATCTACATGAATTTCTAGTCAAGTTACATATAAAGTTCATTTAATTCAGAGCTACGGCCTAGAAGATATGAGCAAAACAAGTTAAACATGGCATTGATGCAAAACGCATACAAACATCAAGCAAACACATCAAAACATGGATGCAACATGATAATATGAAGCTACATACAATTCTAAGCAAGTTTCATATAGAGCACACTCAAAACGGAGCAACGGTTCAACACATACACATGGAACAAGTTATAGCAACAATCTGTCCAAAACAGCAACTAGGCATATTGTAAGAACCGAAACAACAAGCTACAGCATCTTAACATGATAACAAAAGGCATGGATGTGATGTACAGGTAAAGCATAACAAAACATGAACACTGAGCTATCTCCAGAAATCACTAGAACATGCTCAAAATGACATGGCAAGATTGCAAATATTGACAGTTTCAGGCTTAGCAGGAATAACATCAGGTTGCAATGTTTAGAGCTATCAAACAACATGTTACAGCAAGCTATCATGTCAAACTAGAGCATGGCATGAACCTACTAATTGCATATAACAAAATTCCCTTACTGACCATGAGCCAAAAGGGCACTGAAAATATGATGGCACCCATGTAAACATGGCAAGTTATATGACAGATTCATACATGGCAGGAACAACGATAAGTAGGCATGTTGGTGAGCTTGAACCACTCACCACAGAGCAATACATGGCATGGCAAGGCAACTCACAGTAAGAAGACATGTTTATGAAGCTAAGCATGGCAATATCAAGTTCATAGAGTGCATGGATCACTAACAACAATCATGGCAACATTGAACTTAATGTTAACAGGCTGACAGAAACATTATTTAGCAATTTGAGAGCAAGATTACAACAAGTTACTGCAGGCTACAAATGCACACAGGGGCACGAATGGATAGAGAATGACATGTATAACAAAACATCCTTAGTGAACATCTCCATATTATGCATTGAATGACTTGTAGAAGCAGGTTAACATAGCATCATGATATAGCAGATTACGACATGCAAAACAGCAACAACAAGTAACCTACTTAACAAGCTCGATGCACTCACTACAGGAATCACAAAAATACATAGATAGCACCCCTGTAAAGATGGCATGACATAGATCAAAACACATGTAGAGCTCATGCTCATAAGATGCACACATCAAATGCAACAAAAATGACAAATCATCAAGTTATAACAGTTTCAGCATATTAACATCATATAGCACCCTTGCAACGAAGATTAAGCCATCAAGATAAGCTCAAATGAACATGATGCAATGAAATGAAATGAAGTACTCGTCGTGGCGAACGATTTGACATATTACACGCACGAAACGAAGCAGTGTGCAACAAGTTATGATGCGATGAATATGGCATGATAATGCAAAATAAACCGGGGACTTAGTGAAATATCGGGGTCAACCTCATCTTTTCAGATCTGGATCCATGGCACGGATCCCGAGGATGGCCGGCTGGGCTCGCCGGAGAGGAGGACTGGGAGGCCGGAGAAGGGAGCTCTGGGCCGGATAGGGCCGGATCCGGCCGGATCCCGGCAAGACGGCGGCGGCTCGGGATGGCCGGGGTCGGAGGCGAACGGCGCAGAGGGCCGGCCGGGCGAAGCGCTGGGGAGGAGCTCAGCGGCGCCGTCCATGCGGAAACCTGCCGAGGCGAGGAGGGCGCGGAGCTTCGCCGACAATGAGGCGAGGTCGCCAGCAGAGGCGCGAGGCGGCGGGCCTTGGGCGCGGGGCGCGGGCGATGCTTGAACTTAAGCGGGCAGCGCTGGCCTTGCGGAAGGGCACGGTGGCTGGCGGCGGAGAGGCCACGTGGCGGCGTGCCACTGGGTGGACAACGTCGGCGGCTTTGTCCGGAGGCGGCGGACATGTCGGGGCGCGGAGGGAGGTGTCCGTCGGCGGGAGGAGGAAGAAGCTAGGGTTTCGGGGGATTCATCCGCGAATTTGGAAGGGGAAGGCATATATATAGGTAGAGGGAGCTAGGAGAGTCCAAATGAGGTGCGGTTTTCGGCCACGCGATCGTGATCGAACGACCGAGAGCATGGAGGGGAGTTTGCTGGGTTTTGGGCCACTTTGGAAGGGGTGTTGGGCTGCAACACAAAGAGGGCTTTCACGGTTACCCGGTTAACCGTTGGAGTATCGAACGGACTCCAAATGGCACAAAACTTGACAGGCGGTCTACCGGTGCTATACCAAGGCCGCTTGGCAAACCTCGGGCCATTCCGAGAACGTTTAACACCCGCACACGAAAAGAGGCAAAAGGGGGACGCCGGAGGGCATAGGAGTGCCGGATTGCAAAACGGACAACGGGGAAAATGCTCGGATGCATGAGACGAACACGTATGCAAAATGAGATGCACATGATGACATGATATGAAATGCAGATGATGACATGGAAAAGTGCAACACACAAGCAAATTACATGGCAACAACGGCGAATACTGGCAGACACCTGGCGCATCGAATCCGGGGCGTTACAACACTCCTCCACTAACAAGAGATCTCGTCCCGAGATCTTAGGACCGAGACGGAAGGGAAAAGGGATGAGGTGAACCAAGAACTCAAGAGAAGAAGCAAAGAATTGAGAGCACTCAAGAAGAAGAGAGGAACGACGAGAATGACAAGAATCAAAAGCTCACGGAAACAAGATGGACACTGAAACCACTCCGGTTAGAACAAGATAGAAACGAATAAGACTGAAAGGATTTAGGAAGCACTCCGGCTGAAACATGGAGGGCTAGAACACGAGCTTCAGAGGATGGAATGATACTTGATGAACTCTTGAAGAATGAATTAAATCATGAAGAACCACCGTGAAGAACTCCGGTGACAAAAAGGATGGTGAGATAGAATGAAGGAAGAAAGAATAAGATGAGCCTTGCGGTGACTTAGATGGAGGTTCCGACGAGATGGCCGAGGAAATAATTGAACTCCGGAAAAGAAAAGATGAAAAGACTTGGACCTAATATTTATTCATCAAGAACAAACTCCGAAGAAAGGGATTACTCACTTGGATGAAATAAGAATAAGATTTATTGTATGCTTATCCTTCATCAAATTAAATTGATGACAAGCAATGGACTTTTGCATACTACTTATTCTTCTTGAAAAAGGATTAAGGGAGAATATAGCACAAAACTTGAGAAAGTCTTCATGAACCACCGGTAGGATTGGAAAGAACGAATGAATTAAAATGATAATCATGGAAAAAGAATCTTGAAAGAACCACCGTAAGAAATTGGAAATGGTGATTTAAAGAGAATGAATCACCGGAAGAATTAGAAAAGCACAAAGATACTTGAGGAATTTAGATACAAGACAATGAAGAGATCATGAATTGATTAGAGGATATTTGGACGATGCACCGGAATAATTGGATAACGGTAGCTGAAATGTGAGGAAGAAGAATTCTTCTGGAACGATGACCTCCGGTGAAAAGAAATAGATATCAACTCCTGAAATACTCTGGATAGGTGAGAAAAAGGAACTTCCGATAGACGGAATAATTCGAGAGGGTAACAAGAAGCTAGAGCCACGAATCTTCGAGAGAACGGGCAAGATTTAGAGGAAAACTCTTCTTCAATCTTCAAATGACAACGAGAAACACCGCAAAAAATTATTGAGATACTCCGGAGAATGAAAAGAGGAAGGTTGACCCAAAGATGAAAAGAATTAAAAGCGATCTTGGAGAAGGCATCGATGATGGAATCCATTCTTCGTCAAACTTGAAAAGAATTAAGAATGGCTCGGAATAATTAGAAGAGTCGGGTAAGATCACAGGAAAAGACACGTGGGTTAGGGCCCTTGAAGAGATAACACCGTTGGAAAGGGATGTTGAATGCAGATAGATGATGCACGGAGCGATTGAAAGATTTAAATGAGGAGACAACCTCAAATTAATTGGAACACGATTTAATCTCACGAGATGTCTTGAACTCGGAATGATTGAATGGCGAGAGGCAAATGAGCAAGGAGAACACTTGATCCAAGGAAAAATATAATCACTACGAAAATTATAATTGAATCCACGGAGAAGAAAGGGATGAAGAATGTCAAGCGAGGCGAGAATTCACGGTTAAGACAAGCGAGGAAAGATCAAGAGGCTCATACGAATGAAATTGATTGTCGAAACAGACTCGGGCTCGGGAAGAAGATGGTGGGAGGCGGGAAAAACAAAGACAACTTGGAAGGAAACCGATTTAATATCTTGAAGAGAAACACCAGTTGAAATCATTGAGAAAAGAAAGCAAAGACTTCGCACGAGTAGGATGGGTACTCGATTACGGACTCCGGTTCCGAGAAGAAGAAGGGTGGGCGGGTGGGAAAAGAAAACAAATGAGGATTGAACTCAAAGATGAAGAGGCTCGAGTCAACTTGACGAGAGATGCACCGGACAAAAGAGGATGGACAACTCACGAAACTAACCACGTGATCCTAAAGAAAAATTTGAAGGGGAAGAGGAGTAATTCAAAACACCTACGTCAAGATTCCTCACCAGAGCGACGAAGGGGCTGAGGAGTAAAAAGAATTCCTACTCTCCGATATAACTAGACTTCGAAAACAGTTTTCTTCTAGACCCAACAACGGCCAAACTACACGATCAATCAAGGGGGCTCCTAGGGTTAGTCGAGGCTCTGGTACCAACTTGTCATGCCCAATATGCGACCCTATCCAAAAGGAACTCGACGGTCCCACCAAGGATAGACCCGCATATTGAAACGCTTTTGCAAGGTGGATATCATTACATCAACATTACATAAAAGATGGGGATACATACAAAAGGCATACAATGCCACACGAATACAACATCATATACCAGATCAACATCCGACTACGGATGAAACACAAATAGAAGCTCAAACGACATCCACCCTGCTAGCCCAGGCTGCCAACCTGGAACCTATCCCCTGATCGAAGAAGAAGCAGAAGAAGAACTCCAACACAAGCAAACATCGCTCTCACGTCATGATCATCGCAAACCTGTACCTGCAACTGATGTTGTAGTAATCTGTGAGCCACGAGGACTCAGCAATCCTATTACCATGGGTATCAAGACTAGCAAAGCTTAAAGGGAAAGGAAGGGGTAAGGTGGTGAGGTTGCAGCAGCGGCTAAGCATATATGGTGGCTAACATACGCAAATGAGAGCGAGAAGAGAAACAAAGGCAGTCGTCAACTAGTAATGATCAAGAAGTGATCCTGAACTCCTACTTACGTCGACATAACCCGAAACCGTGTTCTCCTCTCGATCAACCCGAAAAGAGACACTCACGATTACGCACACGGTTGGTGTATTTTAGAAGAGTTTGCTTCAAGTTTACTACAACGGACATTAACAAATTCCCATCTGCCACATAACCGCGGGCACGGCTCTCGAAAGTTTATACCTGCAGGGTGTCCCAACAAGCCCATGATAAGCTCTAGCGATCAACGAAGGATATTCCTTCTCCCGGGAAGACCGATCAGTCTCGGAATCCGGCTACAAGACATTTCGACAGACAATAAAACAAGACCAGCAAGACCTCCCGTGTGTGCGACATCACGATAGTAGCCGCAGATCTCGCCTTAGGCCACGACCGGATGAGCAAGACGATACAACTAGAACCAGCCCTCAAGTTTCCACTGAGGTGCCGTTGCAAGTGGCTCTAGTTTGGACCAACACTTAGACAAGCATTGGCCCGGGGCTAAAATGAAGATGACCCTTGAGGCGCGACTCCCAAGGGAAAAAGACTAGGTGAGGCAAATGGTAAAACCAATGTTGGGCCTTCTGGAAAAGTTTTATTCAAAGCGAACTGTCAAGGGGTCCCATAAATCACCCAACCACGTTAGGGGCGCAAAATCCGGGAACATAATACCGATATGACAGAAACTAGGGCGGCAAGAGTGGAACAAAACACCAGGCATAAGGCCGAGCCTTCCACCCTTTACCAAGTATATAGATGCATTAATAATATAAGAGATATTGTGATATCCCAACAAAATCCTGTCCACCATGGAGCAATCTTCAACTTCACCGCAACTAGCAGCGCTATAAGAGGGCTGAGCAAGCGGTAACATAGCCAAACAATGGTTTGCTAGGAAGGGTGTCAAAGGTTAGAGGCTGACATGGCAATTTGGGAGGCTTGAGGAGCAAGTGATAGGTAACGCAGCATAGCGATAGAACGAAGCAACTAGCATAGCAATGATAGTAATGAGATCCAAGGTGACGGTCATCTTGCACGAAATCCCGCAAGGAAGAAGAATGATTCCATGAAGAAGATGAAGCCACGAAGACGCAGACAAGCGTGAGAGCGAACGAGTCCTCACGATCGCAAGCAAGCAGGGAACTATCGAGAAGAAGCACACAACATGGTAAACACACCACACATGAACAAGGCATGATGCACAACAAGCATGATGCATGACAAATCTAGATGAGGCTACTCATGGCAAGAGATGATGCAAACAAGAGCAACACATCAAGGCAAGTTTAAATGAGGCCGGGAACAACATATAACAATTCAGTAAGTCCTCATATGCAAATTTGAAATTGGTCCAGATCTGAATAAACCTTATGTTCAAGTTGTTAAACAGCAAGTTAAGATGCACCAAGATGATCTACACGAAATTCTAGTCAAGTTACATATCTTTACCTAATAATAAAGAGAATTGGGTTTCTGTCGTCCATCAGTAGAATTGCCCTCAAAGTTGACACAAATTACCCACTCTGCCATCCGTAAGTAAAACGATTCGGGCTGTTTCAAAATCGCCGCCGGGTTTGCTTCTTAAAGGATGATACGCTCATGTAACACAAAAATAGAGCTAGCCTGATGGCTAAGGCGTTAGTCTACATAAAAGCGACCACGGTTCGATCCCCGCTTCCCACCTCTTTTCCCCTTTTTCTCAATCTGAGCGCCCTCCTCCTCTAAATGCGCCCTAATGGGCGGCCCATGTCTGAGATGGTGGCGCCTACCTGTTTTCTATTTTTCTTTTTACCTTTTCATTTTATTTTTCATTTTCCTTCGTTCAATTAATTCAAGATTTTCAAATGAACCAAATTTCAAAATGATGTGAGCTTTAAAAATATATTGAGAAATCATAAACTGTTTATGAATTCAAAAAATATTTGAAAATCATAGAATGTTTATGATTTAAAAAATTGCATATGTTATAAAAATATTCACAAATCACAATAAATGTTCATGAAATCAAAAATGATCATAATTTTTTAAAAATAATACAGTATTAAAAACATGTTCTGGAAATAGAAAAAAAGGTACATGAATTATAGAAAATGTTCCAAAAATTAAAACATATCTGTGAATAACCAACAAAACGAATCATCGCTTGCGTAGAAGTTTTATTAGGGGATCCGTGGAGGTCGTTTTATGATTTTATTTAGTGCCTTGTGTCGGGTTAAAAATGGTCTTCATGGTTCATACAACGCTGAGCCCAAAAAATTGACGCATCTTCCTGTAGGTTTGTTTTTCTAAGCTATGCGAAAATGATAAATGTCTATTTTGCTTTCATACACATCTATATTTATTCTGGTATCACCGCACTGGTTATGATAAACACCGCTACGCTAGGTCAAGACGAGGCACATCATTCATCACTATAGCTCAGGCAGGATCTATCAATGCAGTTTGCTGAGCCAATTTTTTTCCGTTGTGACGCCTTATGAAAACAAATCGTGATCAAATCATCACATGTTTAGTTTTTAAATGACTTTTTAGAAGTCCCTTATTTCATCATGACTTTTAAATGACTTTTATTTCATAATGACATCACTTAGACATAGTTTGTCAAATGATATTTTAAATGTCCTTATCTCATCCTGGCATTTGATTTAGATTTTTTATATCTATCACACCTGCATAATCTCCCGTTGCAACGCACGGGCATATTTGCTATAAAGTTCATTTAATTCGGAGCTACGGCCTAGAAGATATGAGCAAAACAAGTTAAACATGGCATTGATGCAAAACACATACAAACATCAAGCAAACACATCAAAACATGGATGCAACATGATAATATTAAGCTACATACAATTCTAAGCAAGTTTCATATAGAGCACACTCAAAACGGAGCAACGGTTCAACACATACACATGGAACAAGTTATTGCAACAATCTGTCCAAAACAGCAACTAGGCATATTGCAAGAACCGAAACAACAAGCTAAAGCATCTTAACATGATAACAAAAGGCATGGACGTGATGTACAGGTAAAGCATAACAAAACATGAACACTGAGCTATCTCCAGAAATCACTAGAACATGCTCAAAATGACATGGCAAGATTGCAAATATTAACAGTTTCAGGCTTAGCAGGAATAACATCAGGTTGCAATGTTTACAGCTATAAAACAACATGTTACATCAAGCTATCATGTCAAAATAGAGCATGGAATGAACCTACTAATTGCATATAGCAAAAGTCCCTTACTAACCATGAGCCAAAAGGGCACTGAAAATATGATGGCACCCATGTAAACATGGCAAGTTATATGACAGATTCATACATGGCAGGAACACCGATAAGTAGGCATGTTGGTGAGCTTGAACCACTCACCAAAGAGAAATACATGGCATGGCAAGGCAACTCACAGTAAGAAGAAATGTTTATGAAGCTAATCATGGCAAGAGCAAGTTCATAGAGTGCATGGATCACTAACAACAATCATGGCAACATTGAACTTAATGTTAACAGGCTGACAGCAACAATATTTAGCAATTTGAGAGCAAGATTACAACAAGTTACGCAGGCTAAAAATGCACACAGGGGCATGAATGGATAGAGCATGACATTTATAACAAAACATCCTTAGTGAACATCTCCAGATTATGCATAGAATGACTTGTAGAAGCAGGTTAACATAGCATCATGATATAGCAGATTCAGACATCCAAAACAGCAACAACAAGTAACCTACTTAACAAGCTCGATGCACTCACTACAGAAATCACAAAAATACATGGATATCACCCCTGTAAAGATGGCATGACATAGATCAAAACACATGTAGAGCTCATGACCATAAGAAGCACACATCAAATGCAACAAAAATGACAAATCATCAAGTTATAACAGTTTCAGCAGATTAACATCATATAGCACTCTTGCAACGCAGACTAAGGCATCAAGATGAGCTCAAATGAACATGATGCAATGGAATGCAATGAAGTACTCGTCGAGGCGAACAATTTGACATATTACACGCACGAAACGGAGCAATGTGCAGCAAGTTATGATGCGATGAATATGCCATGATAATGCAAAATAAACCGGGGACTTAGTGAAATATCGGGGTCAACCTCATCTTTTCAGATCTGGATCCATGGCGCGGATCCCGAGGATGGCCGGCTGCGCTCGTCGGAGAGGAGGACGGGGAGCCGGAGAAGGGAGCTCCGGGCCGGATCGGGCCGGATCCGGCCGGATCCTGGCAAGACGGCGGCGGCGCGCCCTTGAGGCCGACAATGACGGCGGCGGCTCGGGATGGCCGAGTCGGGCCGACGGCCGCAGAAGGGCGGCCGGCAAGCGCTGCAGGAGGAGCTCCGCGAGGGCCGTCCAGCGGAGCTGCCATGAGCGCAGGGGGGCGCGAGCTCGCAGACGGCGAGGCGAGTCGCCGGGTGAGGCCTTGAGGCGGGGGTCTTGTGAGCGGCACGGGCGATGCCTGGCTGGGCGGGCCGCAGCCGGCCCAGCGGGCCGATGGCTGGCGGCGGAGAGGCCACGTGGCGGCGTGCCACTGGCTGGACAACGGTGGCGGCTTTGTCCGGAGGCGGCGGACATGTCCGGGCGCGGAGGGAGGTGTCCGTCGGCGGGAGGAGGAAGAAGCTAGGGTTTCGGAGGATTCATCCGCGAATTTGGAAGGGGAAGGCATATATATAGGTAGAGGGAGCTAGGAGAGTCCAAATGAGGTGCGGTTTTCGGCCACGCGATCGTGATCGAACGACCGAGAGCATGGAGGGGAGTTTGCTGGGTTTTGGGCCACTTTGGAAGGGGTGTTGGGCTGCAACACAAAGAGGGCTTTCACGGTTACCCGGTTAACCGTTGGAGTATCAAACGGACTCCAAATGGCACGAAACTTGACAGGTGGTCTACCGGTGCTATACCAAGGCCGCTTGGCAAACCTCGGGCCATTCCGAGAACGTTTAACACCCGCACACGAAAAGAGGCAAAAGGGGGACGCCGGAGGGCATAGGAGTACCGGATTGCAAAACGGACAACGGGGAAAATGCTCGAATGCATGAGACGAACACGTATGCAAAATGAGATGCACATGATGACATGATATGAAATGCAGATGATGACATGGCAAAGTGCATCACGCAAGCAAATGACATGGCAACAACGGCGAATCTTGGCGGACACACAGGCGCGCCGAATCCGGCGTTCGGATCTCTTCTGGGCGAGATGCGTACCCGCTTCATCGCCAACTTCCAAGGTACTCGGGACCGGTCACCCGCCGTGAGCGACATACGCTGAATCAAGCAGCAGCCAGTGGAAACCCTGCAAAAGTACATCCAGCGCTTCAACAACGCACGCCTCAAGATCCCGGTGGTAGCGGAAGAGGCCATCATCTCTGCCTTCTCCGACCGCGTCTTGCGACGTCAAGATGAAGGAGGAGGCGATGCATGACGATCTGCACCTCCACGTAGCTGTTCAACTTGCGACCAAGTGCGCGCCAGGCTGAGGAGGCGCCTCTCTCTCCTCGAGCTGCCTGCCGCGAACCCCGAAGAGAAGAAGTCCAAGGCCAAGGACGTGAAGCGCAAGGGGGCTGCCATGCTCGCGGCCGAACCAGACACCAAGCGAGGCAGAGAAAAGCCCGAGTCTTCCAAGGGCGGACGGTACTGCGTGTACCACGACCTCCACACCCACAATACCAATGAATGTCAAGAGCTCCGGGCCGTGCGCGAAGCAAGGGTCGGCAGACGCCCCGAGCGCAGCGACCGGGGCTACGGCCGAGGAGGAGGAATAAATGCAGGACGCTGGGAAGACCGCGGCCCGCGCCAAGGGTGGCGCGACCAACCTCGCGAGGACCGCTGGCAAGACCCACCTCTCCAGGGGGGCTGGAGGGATCAGCCTCGTGAGGATCGTCCACAAGGGAACGCAAGCCTCCCTCCGTTGCCGCCACCGCCAAGGAGAATCGAAGACCGTCATCAGGACGAGGCGGCTGGGGGCTTCCAAGAAGCGCGTGCGATCGCCTGCATCCTGGGGGGAGCTCAAGCTCCAGCCTCTCACCGCATCTTCAAGCAGTTCGCCCGTGAAGTGAATGCAGTCCTCCCCAAGCTCGAGTCCACGCGCCCTCTCAGGTGGTCGGCGTGCGCCATCACGTTCAGCTCAGCGGATCAGCTCAAGTGCGCAGCCACAGCCGGAGTTCTCCCGATGCTTTGCTCCCCAATCATCAGCAACGTGCTGGTCACCAAGACCCTCATTGACGGCGGAGCAGGGCTCAACGTCCTGTCCATGGAGACGTTCAACAATCTTCAAGTGCCCTACAGTCAGCTTCAGCCAACCAAGCCTTTCTCCGGAGTCACCGATGGCTCCACGGTCCCGATCGGGCAGGTTCGCCTTCCCGTCACCGTCGGGGCCCGCGACAACTACCACACCGAGCTCATCGACTTCGACGCCGCCCACATTCGCCTGCCGTACAACGCCATCCTCGGATACCCAGCGTTGGCCAAGTTCATGGCCGTCACCCACCATGGCTACAACATCCTCAAGATGGCAGGAAGCGGCGGGGTCATCACGGTGCCCTGTGAAGAGAGAGATGCAGTGTGTTCCCTGGAGCGAGCTTTTCAGGCCGCATCACTGGAAGACCCAGACCACAGCAGCAGGATGCCTCCCGAGGCAGCACCCAAGAAGAAGAAGACATCGACTGGCCCGGCTCTTCAAGAGACAGGCCCCTCAGGGCCCGCACCGGGCCAGGGGGAGCCTCCTTCCATCGCATAGGAAAACGCTCCCGGCGCCCTCCTCAGGTAGGGCTCGGGGGCTCTCCCCTGGAGGGCCGCCGACCTCGCCAAGGTCTCGAGGGAGGCGCTTGGGCACCACATGGAGGCGTGTTTCAAAGCACGTTTTTCGAAAGCAGGAGCAAGACCAGGAGGACAGAACCCCCAAGAGTTCATCCGCAAGGCCATTCAGGAGTTACATGAGTCAAGGGTCATGAGGGGCAGCCGCCGCCTACCCGCTGTGGCCCCCCATCCAGGCGAGGATGGTGGGCTGCGTGTCTGCATCGACATACCAGGGCTCAACCGAGCCGCATCTCAAGAGCGCCTCTGGCCCTCGCGAGTGGGACATTGCGAGGGTCAGCCCCACAGCTACGTACGCATGCCGTATGGCCTGCCAAACGCGGCTGCTGCGCACCAGCATATCATGAGGACCATCCTGGAGACTCAAGAGGTCAGGCACGCCGCAGCCCTGGCAGAGATGGAGATGGCCCATGAGGAGCCTCCGGCGCCTCCGAAGCCTCCCGAGGCCCCCGGGCCTGGGCGCTCGTGAGGATCGGCTCCCGCAGCCCACCGAGTCTGCTACATCAACAACCCTTCATCCCCAACATCAGCAGGTGACATCTTGAAGTTTTACTTCCGGCTGGGAGCGCCTTCAGGGCCGCATTATTCCCAGGCCGCGTGGGTCCGTCCCTGCGACATGTATCCTTTATTTCATGTCTTTAGCTTATCTGTTGAGGCGCACTCGGCTGCATCATCCCCAAGCCGCTCGGGCCAGTCCAGTGGCATGTATCCTCGTCGCGTTTTCCTTAGGATTATGCTCTCGTTCCACCATGCTTGTTATTAGGTGCCTTCTCACAGGTGGCGAAATCTTGCACGTTAAAGGGGGTGCCCGAGCATCGCGACTCGAGGCTCCTACCGCTCTCCGGCTCTCACCCTCTGGTCTTGTCCATGGCATCACGACCTGGCTTGCCAGCTGACGGTAGAGACCAGCCCGAGAGCGGGACCCGAGGACGAGTTTCATCATCCAATCCAGCTTAGCGTTAAAGGGGGTGCACGAGCATCGCGACTCAGGGCTCCTACCGCTCTCCGCCCTCACCCTCTGGTCTTGTCCATGGCATCGCGACACGGCTTGCCGGCTGACGGTGAGAGACCAGCACGAGAGCCGGGACCGAGGACGTGAGTTGCTGCATCGACCCAGCTTGCGCGTTAAAGGGGGGTGCCTGAGCATCACGACTCAGGGCTCCTACCGGCTCTCCGTCCGTCAACCTCTGGTCTTGTCCATGGCATCGCGACCTGGCTTGCCAGCGACGGCTGAGACCAGCCCGAGAGCCCGGACCCGAGGACATAGAGTTGCGTCATCTAACCTAGCTTGCGCGTTAAAGGGTGGGTGCCTGAGCATCGCGACTCAGGACTCCTACCGGCTCTCCGGCCCTCACACCTCGTCTTGTCCATGGCATCGCGACCTGGCTTGCCAGCAACGGTAGAGACCAGCCCGAGAGCCAGGACCAGAAGACGTAGAGCACCGGCATCTGGCCAAATTTGCAGGAACACACTCGAAGATAAGGCCCAGAGCCAGCGCAACCCACCTTGAGGTAGGGCCTCGTGAGTCCCGCGCGGCTCACGGGTGCCCGTGATACACCTCGTCTAGCCCTACCGTGCCAGCCACGTGTCGTGGTGGGGCTGTATACGCCCAGGGCTCCTCCCGAGGGGAGCCCCTCCCACGCTCCAAAGGAAGCACCATGCTCCTGCTGGCTAACGACACTTGCCGAGGAGCGGCTATGCCCGTCGCATGCGGAAGCGCTATGCTCGCGCTGGTGATAAACAACCGAGGTGGCCTCGGGTGCATCAACCTCGGGAGCCCAGAGCTCGGTGTCGGCCTCGCCGCAACGCCTCGCCTCGAGGCGCCCGCAGGGGCTTAGCACGGGCTGCGCTGGTCACGCCAGACGCCGCCACCCAGCCAGCCCCTCGGGCCTGGTTCGTCGCCGCCACTCCCAGCGGAGCCAAGGTACGCATGCCGCTCGAAAGGTCAAGGGGACTCCCGAACATCGCGACTCAGAGCCTAATCTGGTCACGTAGCCCCTCACCCCTTAGTTCGAAAGGCTAACGGCGGTTGAGGTATCGCGCGGGGCGGGCTCTGCAGACGTAGAACGGTGGATCCGCTGCGCCTCACCTCCTACTTGCTGTTCATGCGCCAAGGGCGACTCCGAGCATCGCGACTCAGAGCCTAACTTGTCACGTAGCACCTCACTCCTTGGTCCCGTCCTGCTTCCGGTCGGGGCTAACAGCGGCTGAGGTATCTGCGAGGGCCGACTCTGCCGCGTGAGAACGTAAGCAAGTAGGAAGCACAAATTTCAAGGAATTCAAAAGCAAATATTACAGTCCACACTATTATCGCAGTACCAAACGCAAGTTTAAACGCCTCCCCGAGGCATGATACATGTGCAGGAATTAAAAGCAAGACAGGAGCCGCAGCGGAGTCACTTGTAGGCGGTCGAGCAGTGCGGAGTGGGCTCGCCTCGTGAAGCAGCAGGGCCGGCAGCGCCTCGCTTCGGGTTGGTCTTGAAGGCCCGAACTTCCCAACAGCCTCCGCGACCCTTCACAGCCTCGGCAGCGGCAGCTGCATGCTCGCCGCTGCCGGCTCCAGCGAGCTGTCCATGTCGATCTTTGGGATCGCGAAGATAGATGTGGGTGAGGATCGCGCCAATGCCGCAGAAGACAAGACCAGCGCCTCGGCCTCACCCGTGGGGCCAAGACCAAGGAGACATCTTCAAGAGCGCGGATCGGAAGGGAAGCAGCTTGGCGGGGCCGTCCTCTGCGCCCGGCCGGTGGGCTCTCCAGCCGCTGTCATAAAGCTCCCTCGGCGGAGACCACGAGCCTTCACCTCCATATCCATGAAGGCCACGCGGTCTTCAGCAAGAACCCGCGCCTTGGCGTCCAGCTCGACCTTCCTCGCCTCCAGTTCCTGCCCCAGCGCGTCAAGGCGGTCATGACGCTTCTTCAGCTTGGCCTCCCGGTCCTTGATGGCCGCCTCGCGAGCTTTCATGCCTTCCTCCTGCTCCTGGCGGAGGCGGGCCTCCTCAGCGAGCTGGTTCTGCAGGCCCTTCAGCTCGCCCTCCAGCGTCTCACAGCGACCTCGGATGCTGGCTGCCTCCCCTAGGGCAGCATCGCGGGCTACCTTCGCCTCACGAACAGCCTGCTTCTCCTCGTCTAAGCCGTCAAGCCTGGACCAGCGCCCGCTGAATCGAGCGTCGGCACGAATCCAGCCAGAGGCCAACTCCAAGCGCCCGCCACTGGCGAGGGTCGGCGCCCGAAGATCCCGCCGCAGCCGGTCAGTTCAGCAAAGAACGTCGTGACCCTTGGGAGGAGTCGGAGAGACAGCAGTTGGCGGAGTAGGAGGAGTTGGCGGCGGCGTAACCACTGCGCCCTGAGGCGGAACCAGCGGCGCCACGGCAACGGTGGAGGCAGCGCCCAGCAAGGCCACCTCGGGAGTCGCCTGGGACAAGGGGGCTGAGCTCGCCCCAGCGGGCTCAGCCAGGCCTCGCGAGGACGCCCGGGCAGGAGAGGCCTGGGCATCGGGGTCATCTTCCTTTTCGGGCAAAGGCACCACCACGGATGGGGCCTCAGGAGCCCCCTTCAGCTTCTTTGCCACGGGCGCCAGCCTGACCGAAGACCATGGACATCAGATCTCGTCAACAAAGCAATAATCAAGACAGGAAGCAGGCACTTACAGGTCGTCGCTGGTGGACTCGAGCAGCCTCTGGCCATACTTGAAGCCCGAGAGTCGGCTGCAGGGATCGGCTTCTAGGGGGCCAGGAGTGGGAGGCGCGTCCGCGGATCGCCCCGGGGCTGGGGCGGACCCGCGGGGGACCAGCCCTGTCCGGTCCTTCTTCGGGATCGGGGGCATGCTTCTGCCTCCCCGCTCATCCTCATCTTCGTCGCCGTCACTCTCAGGGAGGCGGAGAACGCGGGGCCTGCACCGCAGGGAGGGAGCCCTTGACTCTGCCCCTGAGTCAACCCCCTCTCCTGGTTCCCTTTCCTCCACCTCTTCGCCGGAGTCGGAAGAGGACACGTCCACCATGTCCTCCGGAGCCTCCGCGGACACGAGCCCGTCCCCATTGAAGGCAGGCACGGACCCCACAACCTGCTCCCAATCCTCGCGAAGGAACAAGGGCGCGGGGGCGCCCTCAGGTCTCGCCACATCGCCCCCAACCAAGGACTGGAGGACCGTCGCCAGATCCTCGCCGGCCAGGGCCACGGGGCTCGGGTGTGGCCTCCACATCGGAAGCGGGTACTGGCGAAGCGGAGCCAATTGGTGCTCCAGGAACTCCCTCAGCAGCGACGCGCCGGTCAGCCTCGCCGCCGCCGCGTCGGCCGACTTTAGATCTGCGTCCATCTTCTCCAGCACCAGCTTCGCGCGGGGATCCCGAAGCTCCATTCGGGACCAGTCGTCGGAGCTCTCAGCGGGCTCCGTGGGCAGGATCAGCCGAGGGTGGATGCGCCCGGCATCCACCAGGACCCACTTGCTCCTGAAGCCCTCTATCCGCTTCCCAGGGTTTGAAATGGCGATGGCTCCGCTGTAAGCGATGAAGCTCGCGCACGCGGAAACGGAACCACGGGAGAGTCGGAGGAAGAAGTAGTGGCGCAGCAAGGCCACCGAGGGCTTCACCCCAACATGGGCCTCACAATAGTAGGCTAAGATTTCCAGAAGAAGGACGGAGTTGGGATGAAGGTGCAGAGCGTGAATGTTGTAATGGCGGCGGACGGAAAAGAAGAACTCAGAGAAGGGAGGCACCAGACCAGCAATGATGGCGCTCACGAAGAACGGGTAAAAGGTACTCCCTCTACCCTCAGGGGCGGAGGAGCCGGCCTTGAACACCGGCGTTCCATCGACGCCCCGCGCCTCCGCTAACCGGCGCATCAGGGCAAGGCTCGCCGCTGACAAATTCGGCGGGTCCAAGGCAGGAGAGTACCAGGTTTCGGCCGGGGTTTGACGCAGAGCCATGACCGGTTAGGGCACGGTGGCGGAGTGGATCTGAAGGTCTTGGAAGCAGGGAGGAGAGGCGCGAGAAAGGGGATCTGAGCAGCAACTGGAGAAAGTAAAGGAGGCAAGGAAGATGCCGCTCTATTATCAACCCGCGCACGTTCTTGAGAGGTGCCACGCCAGGCGCCCAAGGCCAAGAGCTGTTAGGGCCCACGATGCCAGACTTGCCCTTTCGCCTCTATGCTCGGCCAAGTTCGGGCGCGCCGTGGGCCCGGGGGCTACTGTCGGCGTTCTGGGAATGGGGGTCCCCAGACTTGCCTGCCTGCGGCCTACGGCATGGCTCGAAGGAGGCCCAGGACAGCCCATCTTCATCAACACAAGCTCAAGACCCTCGCGAGGGGCCAAGCCTCGCGGGGGGGATGACCAAGAGCTTCCTCCGGCACGGCCTCGTCAGGCTGGCTCATGAGGAAGCGGAGAGTTCAAGACAGGGTACCTCGCGAGGTGCCCGTGACGCAAGCCAAGACAACCAAGGGCGCCAGTTGGGCGCCAGCCCGTGCAGGGTCCTCCTTTCTTCTTTGGTGCAAAGGGAGCAAGCGCAGGCAAGAGCATCAAGCAAAGGCATCCGTTTCGGTGCAACAAGACCAAGACCAGCCCCAACGGCTGGAATGCAGTCATCGTCGAGCCCAAGCAGGCGTCATCACCAGAGCCTTTGGCAGGCGAGGACCAACTTTAGTTAGGATAAGTGTACCCGCTGTTCCCCTTCAAAATGGCCAATTGTTGGCGCATTTCCCGCTCAATATTTGGGAAGAGGCCCAGGGCCTTCGTCTATATAAGTAGAGCTAGCCACCATAGTGGAGGATCGAATCCTCTCCCCCCGGGTAGGCATTTCGGAATCCAGAGAGAGAGAGAGCCCGATCCTCAAGCTAGAGCAACGGGACACCACTAAGCAGTTCATCGCTTCCACCAAGAACAGACCCTCGCGAGGCTGTTCTCCCCTGTACTGTTCTTCATCAGCCCCAGAGGCAATCCACACACCACACACTGGAGTAGGGTATTACACCATGATGGTGGCCTGAACCAATATAAATCTTGCGTCTCTTGTGTTGTTCTTGCTAGTAGTTTAGGTTCCTGCGATTCGGCGAGGTACGTGACGGTGGAGGGTTAGATTTCCGCGCGCACCCCAGAGTTCGAACCTTAAGGGTCTGCCGGAACCCGTAATCCGACAACACTCACAACACCAATGAATGTCAAGAGCTCCGGGCCGTGCGCGAAGGAAGGGTCGGCAGACACCCCGAGCGCAGCAACCGGGGCTACGGCCGAGGAGGAGGAAGGAATGCAAGACGCTGGGAAGACCGTGGCCCGCGCCAAGGGTGGCGCAACCAACCTCGCGAGGACCGCTGGCAAGACCCACCTCGCGAGGGGGGCTGGAGGGATCAGCCTCGTGAGGATCGCCCGCAAGGGAACGCAGGCCTCCCTCCGCTGCCGCCGCCACCAAGGAGAGTCGAAGACCGTCATCAGGATGAGGGGGCTGGGGGCTTCCAGGAAGCGCGTGTGATCGCCTGCATCCTGGCGGACCTCAAGCCCCAGCCTCTCACCGCATCTTCAAGCAGTTCACCCATGAAGTGAATGCAGTCCTCCCCAAGCTCGAGTCCACGCGCCCTCTTAGGTGGTTGGCGTGCGCCATCACGTTCAGCTCAGCGGATCAGCTCAAGTGCGCAGCCACAGCCGGAGTTCTCCCAATACTTTGCTCCCCAATCATCAGCAACGTGCTGGTCACCAAGACCCTCATCGACGGCGGAGCAGGGCTCAACGTCCTGTCCGTGGAGACATTCAACAATCTTCAGGTGCTCTACAGTCAGCTTCAGCCAACCAAAGCCCTTCTCCGGAGTCACCGACGGCTCCACGGTCCTGATCGGGCAGGTCCGCCTTCCTGTTACCTTTGGGGCCCGCGACAACTACCACACCGAGCTCATCGACTTCGACGTCGCCCACATTCGGCTGCCGTACAACGCCATCCTCTGGTACCCAGCGTTGGCCAAGTTCATGGCCGTAACCAACCATGTCTACAACATCCTCAAGATGCCAGGAAGCGGCGGGGTCATCACGGTGCCCTGTGAAGAGAGAGAGATGCAGTGTGCTCCCTGGAGCTAGCTTTTCAGGCCGCATCGCTGGAAGACCCAGACCACAACAGCAGGATGCCTCCCGAGGCAGCACCCAAGAAGAAGAAGACATCGACCGGGCCGGCTCTTCAAGAGACAGGCCCATCCGGGTCCACACCGGGCCAGGGGGAGCCTCCTTCCATCGCATAGGAAAGCGCGCCCGGCGCCCTCCTCAGGCAGGGCTCGGGGGCTCTCCCCTGGAGGGCCGCCGACCTCGCCAAGATCTCGAGGGAGGCGCTTGGGCACCACGTGGGCGTGTTTGAAGCACGCTTCCATAAGCGTGAGCAAGACCAGGAGGACAGAACCCCCAAGAGTTCATCAGCAAGGCCATTCAGGAGCTACAGGAGTCAAGGGTCATGAGGGGCAGCCGCCGCCTACCCGCTGTGGCCCCCCATCCAGGCGAGGATGGTGGGCTGCTCGTCTGCATCGACATACCAGGGCTCAACCGAGCCGCATCTCAAGCGCCTCCTGCCTCGCGAGTGGGACGTTGCGAGGGTCCGCCCCACAGCTTCGTACGCATGCCTTATGGCCTGCCAAACGCGGCTGCTGCGCACCAGCGTCTCATGAGGACCATCTTGGAGGCTCAAGAGGCCAGGCGCGCCGCAGCCCTGGCGGAGATGGAGATGGCCCATGAGGAGCCGCCGGTGCCTCAGGAGCCTCCCGAGGCCCCCGGGCTTGGGGGCTCGTGAGGATTGGCTCCCGCAGCCCACCGAGTCTGCTACATCAACAACCCTTCATCCCCAACATCACCAGGTGACATCTTTAAGTTTTATTTCCGGCTGGGAGCGCCTTCAGGGCCGCATTATTCCCAGGCCGCGTGGGTCTGTCCCTGCGGCATGTATCCCTTTTATTTCATGTCTTTAGCTTATCCTGTTGGGGGCGCCCCTCGGCTGCATCATCCCAAGCCGCTCGGGCGATCCAGTGCATGTATCCTTCATGCGTTTTCCTTAGGATTATGCTCTCGTTCCACCATGCTTGTTATTTGGTGCCTTCTCACAGGTGGCGAAATCTTGCACGTTAAAGGGGGGTACTGAGCATCGCGACTCAGGGCTGCTACCGGCTCTCCGTCCCTCACCCTCTGGTCTTGTCCATGGCATCGCGACCTGGCTTGCTAGCGACGGCTGAGACCAGCCCGAGAGCCGGGACCCGAGGACGTAGAGTTTTCGTCATCTAATCCAGCTTGCGCGTTAAAGGGGGGGGGGGTGCCTGAGCATCACGACTCAGGGCTCTTACCGGCTCTCCGACCCTCACCCTCTGGTCTTGTCCATGGCATCGCGACCTGGCTTGCCAGCGACGGTAGAGACCAGCCTAAGAGCCGGGACCCGAGGACGTAGAGTTGCTGCGTCTGGCCCAACTTGCGCGTTAAAGGGGGGGTGCCTGAGCATCGCGACTCAGGGCTCCTACCGGCTGTCCGGCCCTCACCCTCTGGTCTTGTCCATGGCATCGCGACTGGCTTGCCACCGACGGCCGAGACCAGCCCGAGAGCCGGGACCGAGGGCGTGGGGTTCGTCATCTAACCTAGCTTGCGCGTTAAAGGGGGTGCTGAGCATCGCTACTCGGGGCTCCTACCGGTTGTCCGCCCTCACCCTATGGTCTTGTCCATGGCATCGCGACACTGCTTGCCAACACGGCTGAGACCAGCCCGAGAGCCGGGACCCGAGGACGTAGAGTTGCGTCATCTAACCTAGCTTGCGCGTTAAAGGGGGGGGTGCCTGAGCATCGCGACTCAGGGCTCCTACCGGCTCTCCGGCCCTCACCCTCTGGTCTTGTCCATGGCATCGCGACCTGGCTTGCCAGCGACGGCTGAGACCAGCCCGAGAGCCGGGACCCGAAGACGTAGAGCACCGGCATCTGACCAAAATTGCAGGAACACACTCGAAGCCAAGGCCCAGAGCCATGTGCAACCCGCCTTGAGGTAGGGCCTCGTGAGTCCCGCGCTGGCTCACGGGTGCCCCATCACACCTCGCGAGGCCTCTCGCGCCACTCCAAAGCAAATAACGGTAGGACTAACGGTCTCCCCGGCGAGCTCTTGTTCCTTTTGTGGTGAACCTGCAGGGTCCCTCCAAGGAGCACGGAACGACTTCGCCACGCAATCTCTCGCCGGCCAGGGCACGAACCTGGCGCCGCACCAGGAAGCATTGTCCTGACCCTCGAGATAAGTCACCCTCTGGGCACACTAGTCATCGCAGCACCATCCCCACACTCAATGCAACTCCGTGTTAGCAACGTCGCTCTCCTTTCTCACTGAATGATGGCTGCTTGAGCGCCAAGGGGAACCCCCTGAGCATCGCAACTCAGAGGCTCTTACCGGACCTCGGGCCGCTCACCTCCTAGCCTTGACCACGGCATCACGACCTGGCATACCAGCGACGGCTGAAGCGCCTTGGGACTGGGACCTGCCGGCGCAGAGCATCAAGCCCTCACGAGGTCCGAGAGGAAGAAACTGCGCTAAAACGGAATGAGCATCCCGCATTGCCTCACAATAAGGGTTATATTGACAAACGAAGCTACAAATATCTTACAAACCCCATGGGTACATTCTGGCTCTCGCAGGAACAAAAGACGCGAATCCTAAGGAGTCCTATCTCAGGGGACCACCGCGGCAGACGCCATCATCAGCGATGGGCCACCGGTCCGAGCCAACCCCATCCAGATCAGGGGCGGCGACGACCTGACGAGCTCGCCCTGCTCCAGGAGCGGCGCAGGCTCGGGGGCTCGTAGCTGTCGTCGCTCGTCTCCGGCGTCACGAAGAGCTCGACGGAGTCGCTGGATCCTCCGGCGCCTACGTCGCCTGAGAAGCTGCCAAGGGAGTGGTCGGTCGGCCTCTGTCTCACCACAGCAGGGCCCCGACCGCCTGTCCCGGGGCAGCACTCCAACCGACGACCCTCCGCGTCGAAGAGCTTGAAGGACATCACTGAAGCACCGTTGTACTCCAGGTGGATCGTGAGGGCGCCCCTCGTCCAGCAGACCCAGGCGACCTCGTCCCAGCCTCGAGTCATGAAGACCTCGCCCGGGGCAACTACCGCAACCTCTGCCCCGGTCGCGAGGGTGCCGCAGCCGGCGTGCTGCAGCCAGAGTCCCAGGGGCTCCCCCTGCCGGACGACGGAAGCGAAGAAAGAAGGAAGATGAATCCAAGACTTGGGAGGCACAGCGACGCGAAGCACGAACTCCCGGCAGGAGCCCTCGGCGTGGACTCCAGGGGGGAAGACGCACACCTTTGTGACCCGCCGGCGTCGTCGGCAGCGCCGCTCGTGGCGCCCGGCGTCACCTCCTTCAGGACCACCAATTCAGCAGTACAAGGAAGAAAAACCTGGTGGCGGCCGCCGCGCACCAGAACACGGGCGCCTCCTCGCGCGCGCTCCTGCCCTGGCACCAGAGAGCAAGCCGCTTCTTTGGGGGGAGCGGGTCAGGATCCTCTTGAGGAGCCTTTCCCTTCTCTTCCCTGGAGAACCGACGGATATGAGCCATGGCAACCAGACGAGGCGAGGAAGAGGAGAAGCAGAAGAATATACTGGAAGGGCGCACGCCGTTCCGTACTTATAGCCGGCGGAGGCCAACCGTCGGCCTCCATGATCACCAGCCATCATGCCCAACTCTGCATGCAGGGACCTGTCGAATCTGGGCGATTACCAAGGCATCGTGGGAGAGCAGGCGCCCACGTCCAATCAACCGCCACGCGGCGCCCAAGGCCGCATGCTGTTAGGGCCCGCGACGCTTCGCACTTGCCCTTTCGCCTCTCTGCTTGGCCAAGTTCGGGCGCGCCGTGGGCCCGGGGGCTACTGTCGGCGTTCTGGGAACGGGGGTCCCCAGACTTGCCTGCCTGTGGCCTGCGGCATGGCTCAAAGGAGGCCCAGGACAGCCCATATTCATCAACGCAAACTCAAGACCCTCGATGAGGCCAAGCCTCATGAGGCGGACGACCAAGAGCTTCCTCGGTAGCGGCCCGTCAGTTGGCTCATGAGAAGGCGGAGAGTTCAAGGTGGGGTACCTCGCGAGGTGCCCGTGACGTAAGCCATGACGACCAAGGGTGCCAGCCGGGCGCCAGCCCGCGCAGCGTCCTTCTTTCCTCTTTGGTGCAAAGGGAGCAAGCGCAGGCAAGAGCATCAAGCAAAGGCATCCATTTCGGTGCAACAAGACCAAGACCAGCCCCAACGGCTGGAATGCATTCATCGTGGAGCCTAAGCAGGCGTCATCACCAGAGCCTTTGGCAGGCGAGGACCAACTTTAGTCAGGATAAGTGTACCCACTATTCCCCTTCAAAATGGCCAATTGTTGGCGCCCTTCCCACTCAATATTTGGGAAGAGGCCCAGGGCCTTCGTCTATATAAGTAGAGCTAGCCACCATAGTAGAGTCAGATCTCTCCCCCCCAGGCAGGCATTTTGGGATCAGAGAGAGGTAGACCCGATCCTCAAGCTAGAGCGACGGGGTACCACCTAGCAGTTCATCACACCCACCAAGAACATACCCTCGCAAGGTTGTTCTTCCCTGTACTGTTCCTCATCATCCCAAGAGGCAATCCACACACCACACGCTGGAGTAGGGTATTACACCACGATGGTGGCCTGAACCAGTATAAATCTCGTGTCTCTTGTGCTGTTCTTTCGAGTAGTTTAGGTCCCTGCGATTCGGCGAGGTACGAGACAGTGGAGGGTTGGATCTCCGCGCGCACCCCAGAGCTCGAACCTTAAGGGTCTGCCGGAACCCGAAATCCGACAGAGGCCGCCGACGAGGGCGCGCCATCGCGCACGGCCGCTCCGGGGGCGGGTTGAAGTCGAGCCCCCGACCGCTACCGAAGAGATGGCGCGACGCCACGGCGGGGAAGACGAAGATGGTCCCGCCCGGACAGCGAAACCAGCAGCAGCATGGTAGCATAGTACCACACCACGGTGGGCGCCAACTGTCGTGGTATTCTCACGGGGGGCTTGCGAGTCGACAGATGCCACAAGGGTTTAGTGTGTGGGTAAGACTGGTGCTGATAGGACCGGGAGCGGGTATGCGAGTAGTACGCGGTGGTTTACCCAACCGAGCTCTCGGAGAGATAATACTCCTACTGCTGCATGTCTGAGTGTATCTGATATATCTAGTACAGAGTTGCTCCTGGAGCTGTATCTGGAAACAGTGCCACAGACATCTGGTTTCGTGTATGCATGTATGTGGTATGGTGGCCGTTGCTCTTGGCCGAATGGGTGTGTCTTGGCATGTATGCATGCGTGTGAGCAAGTGTGAGAGTGGATGGATGGAGGCTTGCTAGCTAGCTTATATAGTGTGGAGTGGGCATGGAACATGGCGTTGGTTGTAAGCTACCTTGGGTAGCTTACAAGCCAAGCCATGTATGGGGCATGGTGCATGTCATGCTTGTCCCCTGGGCACTTTATAGAATAGTGTCAAGGGTACAAGTACACTATAGATGATGGCGTCGCAGTATGGCCGTCTCGTCGATGTCTTATCGATGTCGGGTCGGGCTGCGGTCGGCAGCCGGCTGGTTGGCGCAGTCGGTCAGCCGGCAGCTGGCTGGGCAGCCAGCCGGGCTGAGCAGTCGGACGGGAAGCCGACAGGAGCGGCCGGACATTCGGATTGAGGGGCTTTGCTAGGCCCGATGTCTTGGAATATCGTCTTGCCGCCTTCGGGGTATCCGTGTCCAATTACTCCGACACGTGCTGTCGTGAGGAGAAGCAAAAGGAGCATTGCCGGAATGGATGGAGTCGCCAACGAGGAAGACTATGACCAGTACGGTGATCCGATGAGGGAAGATGATGCTGATGATGATGAAACATACGTCAAAAGAAGAATGAAGACTACATTACCTACGAAAGATCGTAATCCCTAGAGAAGGAAAAGTGACGACCATGGGCTCAATTATTCGACAACGAACAAAAGAGGGAAGAAGATCAGTCTGAGCGTCGTCGTCGCCCAATCTGACAAACTAATCCACAAATTTTGTGTGTGTGTATTCTGTATACTAGCGTTAGCGGTCAAATGATGTAATATATATTATACTAATTATTATCCGGGGGGTAACAGTGGTATTGCTCCAACGACAGACCAAATTAAAGGAAGGAAAGTGCAAAAGAAAGATAAGAAAAAGAAAAGTGCAAATGAAAGAAAAAGAAAAAGAAAAAGAAAAAGAAAAAGAAAAAGAAAAAGAAAGGAAGTTTTGCAAAATGAAATGAAGAAAAAATAAAAAAGAACTAATAAGTTGTGGAAAATGAAATGAAAGAAAAATAAAAATAAAAAGGAAGGAAGTTTGTGGAATATGAAAAAGAAAAAGAATAATAAAAACAAAAAGAGAAATATAAATAAAATAAAAAGGAAGGAAGTTTGTGGAATATGAAAAAGAAAAATAAAAATAAAAAGTAAAAGTAAAAGTAAAAGTAAAAATAAATAAAGAAAAAGAAAAAGTTAGCAGTAGCGCGTTTTGGCTAGGGCAGCGCTATAGCTAACTTAGCAATAGCGCATTTTGCCAAGACGCGCTATAGCTAAGAAAAATAAATTAAAAAGAAAAATAAAAAAAAATTAGCAGTAGCGCGTTTTGGCTTGGCAAGAGCTATAGCTAACTTAGCTATAGCACGTTTGTCCAAGACGCGCTATAGCTAAGTTGCTATACAGGGCCACTGCACCCATGTCTTTCCTCTCCCTCACTCTCGCTTGATCCGATCCCCTTTCTCAGCTCCACCGCCAACGCCGCACCCGCCCACGCCGCCATCGACATGCGCCGCAGCCGACCCCTCCCCTCGTGCGCCCCTCCCCGTGCCACCGGCCGCCCGTCACCCCTTCCCCTGTGGTGCCCCCAGCCGGCCCCTCCCCCCGTTTCGCCGCTCCCCCGTGCAGTCCCCACCACCGGCGCCATCTTCTCTCCAACGGCAGGTCTCTCTCTCTCTCCCTCTCTCTCTCTCTCTCTCTCTCTCTCTCTCTCTCTCTCTCTCTCTCTCTCTTTGACCAGGATTGGTCTCTGCAGATCGACAGGGCTCAGCGAGGAGGAGAAGGACGCCCTCAGCCCCGGCGACCCCGACCACGATCTGACGACCTCAACCCCGACGCCACCCCCTCAGCCCCGGCGACCTTGACCCCGATGCATGGTGAGCCACCCCCTCCTTTCCTGTTGTTCTTTAGTTACGGCCAATTTTTTCTATGTAGGGTGTCCAAATTGAGTTCATGAGCTGTAGCATTCGTTAGCTTATGTTGTTGTCCATTTGAAGTTTTTTAAATTTGTAGTTCATGAGGCAAAAAAAGTAAATGGAAATGAAATTGAGGATTTTTAACTTTGTAGTTGTTGTCCATTTGAGGTTTTTTAAATTTGTAGTTGATTTCCATTTTTAGTTCATGTGGCAAAATAAATAGTAAATGAAATTGAAATTGAGGATTTTGTAGTTGATGTCCATTTTGAAAATGAGGATTTTTAAATGAAAATGAAAATTAGCTTATGTTGATGTCCATTTTGAAAATGAAAATAAGCCTTGTTGTGTGGTGATCTACTAGAAGATACCATAAAATTTTCCTATGTTTAATTTGTTATAGTGAGCTTGCTCCGCTCTTAAACACTTAGTAGTTTTATGAATGTTCTCGTGTTGATTCCGTGTTCTTGTGTTACACAAAGCAGTGCTAGTAGATCAGGCCATCCTCACTGCATAAAACCAAGTATTTGTGACATGCCACCAATGCCAATGGTTATCAATATTGTTCACTTATTCAGAAGGTAATTAATTGAATAGACCCAGCCGATAGCTCATGGTTTGTTCCTGTACCCTTCTTGTTAAATGGGCAGCTCATGGTTCTGTGTAGCACAATCTATTTAAGTTTTCTGGGGGGGTACCTTTTTTACTCTGAATAAGCAATAGCATTACTCAACATGCTTCATACATAACCCTGAACATTTATGGTCTCTGTTGTTATGTCTCACTTTACATGCAGATGAGTATGTTAGTGAAATGCTACTTCAGCACATAGTGATTATTGTCATTTGTAGGGAAACCGATTGCAAGTGACCTATGTTTTGCCGGGAATGTTGATTCATTTCCATTCCGGTAAATTTTAGGCGCTCTATATGTGCACTTTCTAGCAAAGGTCGTGCCGAAATTTTCTGTGAATTTCGGCATGACTTGTGCTAGAAAGTTGTACATATCGAGTGCTCGAGATTTGTCGCGACGGGAATGAAATGACATTTCCGGCAAAACAAAGGTCACTTTTTTTCATTATTAACTTTATTACATAAAGCTCAATAATTAAACGACTACGACATTGAACCCTAGGGAATATGACCGACACCGATGAGGCCGGAGGTTCTCAGTCCCAATTAGGTCGAGCACACGCCTACCTCGGCTTTCTGGTGGATCATGAGAGACAACAAGCTGGGTGTCAGGACCCCCTTGTCATGACAGATGACGACGGTGGTGGCGCCGGCGCCGACACTGATGCCACCAATGACACCGACACTGAGACTGGCGCTGATGATGTTCCTAACTACAGCACGGAAGGTGGGACCTCCCAAGCCAGTGTGGGAAAGAAGGAAAAGAGGACACGACACCGAAATGATCTCGGCACCGGAAGACTGGTGGTCACGGCGGTGCACCCTGGTGAGTTCGAGCCAATAGAGCCGCGGGAAGTGGCAGCGTGTTCTGACAACCAACTAGCATGCATCCTACGAGATACAGCTAACATCAACACCACAAAAATACGGAAGAATGAAAATTTGAAGAAGCTGCTCCTAAGTAGGTTGCATGCAAGATTCATGTTCCCCGGTCGGAATGACGATGTCGACCCATGGGATGATGATGCCATGAAAAAAAATCAACAACAAAGCCCTAGGGAAGTTTAGCAACGCATTGAGCGCTTGGAAAACTAGGGTGAAAAGGGTGATTGAAGTAGACCATGAAACCTACGCCGAGATTATTGTAGACAATCCAAAAATTACGATAGAGGACTTTGAAAAGTTAAAGGAGACTTGCAATGAAGAAGCTGCCAAAGCAAGGTCGGAGAGAGGCAAGCAGCTGCAGGCAAAGAACAT
The DNA here is from genome assembly GCA_021605205.1 of Aegilops longissima. Taxonomy (NCBI): domain Eukaryota; kingdom Viridiplantae; phylum Streptophyta; class Magnoliopsida; order Poales; family Poaceae; genus Aegilops; species Aegilops longissima. The sequence continues at coordinate 568,195,195 of CM038678.1, read as the reverse complement.
GGGGAACCCTGCCTTGGAAGTCATGGTTACATGGTAAAGAGGCCCGTGTGGGCTAAGGAGGACGCACAACGTGAACGTCAGGTGATCCCAGACCCATGGGCTGAGATCACCGACCAGCAGGAGCACGAATTCATCAGGGCCCGATTCTCGTGGGACCCCAAAAAAGATTTTTTTTTCACCGACGGGCCGACTAGGAAATTCATGAGATTACTGGTAATTACCCTTTTACCACCTTACATATTAGCTTCTAATCAATGAAGTCTACTACATTCTAGTCGCATTCGTAAATGATTCACGGTCCATTTTGCAGAGAGAGCAACACAAGCTTGCGGCCGAAAGCGACTCGTCGACTCAGTCGACTCAGTCGTTGGTGAAGTACAAGTGAGACACTCCTTTCAACCGGGCCATGAACATAATGATGGGACACCCGCCCGATCAGCGACCGCAATATGGACGTGTGCACGACACCGGGGATGGCGCCACGTGGAAGTACTATTATAACAAGGACCCGGAAGCCAAAAGACCTAGAAAGAAGTTTAGTCAAGTGACTATCGACGAGAAGGTGGCGCGGGCGATGGAGAAAGCAAAAGCTGAGACCAAAGCTGAGATAATCGCTGCATGTAGAGATGTGGAGGCTGCCTTTACAACCTTGATTCCAACTGTGGTCACATGGGTGCAACAAAATCCAAACGCGCCACCAAGTGGTTTTCCCATGCCCAGCTTCACCAGGAGCAACTCAATGAACACCGCACCCATACCCGTACCTATTATGGCAACTGCACCCACACCTCCTCTAGCACCTGCTCCTGCACCTAGCTCTCACAGCAGCCCTAGCTCCATCTCTGGCTTGAATGTCGGGCCGTCGACATTGGCTGAGCTAGACGCCCTCACGGTAAATACGCGTCGCACCTTCATCAAATCAACTACTTAATTAATATTCAGTTGCCGTTCTTTTTGGATCTCTGACGTCGCACGTATATGTCTTTGTAGGCCGACTCCACTCTGTGCACCCTTCTTTACCACATGAAGGGCGGGTTGGTGGATGTGGGGAAGGGTACTATAGTGAAGCCTAAGGATCGATTGTTCCACCGCCGGCAGATGCCTGATAACGCCTTAAGGGTATCCATGGCGAGTGTGAAAGCAGGCTACGAGGGTTTCCCTTGTCCAATACAAACCGATGGAGAGGATGACAAGACCCCCACGCAGCTTGGCCAATGCAAAAATTGGTCGATCCTGTGGCCGAAAAATCTTCTTCGTGTCGAGGTTGCCGGGAGCACACCAACGGGACCTCAGGAAGGTATGACCACAACACCAGCTACACAAGTACAACCATCATCTGTGCTGCTTGCTGAGATCGAGAGACATGAGGAAGGAGGGCCAACCGTTCCGGCAGATGATGCCATCTGCCCCATGCAAGAGGATATGGATCATGACATGGAGGAGGCTGATGACCCTCTCCAGTATCTCAATACTGCCTTTGACAACGAAGTAACAATGAGTCAACCATATGAATATGAGATGCATGTACCAGAGCCGGAACATCCTCGGGAGTGCAAGAAGTCTTTGTTCATGCAATCCACGCAGGACACGCCTCCATATGCTGGCTCCACCCAGAGTCGTCCAATGCTGAGCCCGACAACACTAGGGGTGGTGCTCAGGGAGGGTCTGACAGACCCACCAGCAGCTAAGCCCACCAAGAAGAAGCAGAGGAAGAGACCGATGGCGAGAAGCTGGCAATGTTGGTTCTAGCAGCCAGCCGCCTTCGACCAAGGTTGACAGTGTACCGATGAAACACGCGCCATTAATCCATGTCGCGGGAGAGCCAATGGTACCGGCGAATGCACTATGTCGGTGTACAAAAGTAGGGGCTCTCCTTTTGACCCCTTTACTTGTGCACGGGCAGTCGGAGCCTCCCGCCACGGCCGCGCATAACATGGTAGGGAAAGGGAAGCCGGAGAGAAGCCGAAGGCATAAGATGAACAAAGCAACGACAAGGACCAAGGCCACAAAGAACAGATGGGCGAAGCAGGTTTCCCCGGCAAGACCCTTGTCGGGGCAACTCGCCCACGCCAGCCGAGAGAGCCACCCTTGAGCCCACCAACGCTCGACAAATGCATTGGGACAGGGCTTGGGAGGCACCTCCGTGGTGGCATGCAGATCTTTGTGAAGACAAAGAATAGTCAAGATCAAATGAGGATAGGAAGGCAGCCATCGTCACCGAAGAAACCCACAAGACCCCCGGCAAGGTCCTCACCAAGCGCACCAGCAGGGCCACCGTCAGGCCCGCACCAGCCAAATCTCCGCCGCCGTTCGCATGCAGCTGCCGACCCAACCAGCTGGGCAGGCACCTGCGTGGCAACATGCAGCCCTTCATGGAGGCTCCACCACCGCGCCACCTCAGCTGCCTGCCTGCCTACATGGCACCGCATGCATCAGCCGGCGCGGCGTGTCGAGAAGCTTGGAGGGCGGCGGACAGGCAGGGGCAGGCCGCCCGTCCCGATAAAGTGAAGGACACCTAAGCCTCACATTAAATCGCTTTGTCCTGTAATACCAGTGATAAGCTCGTGGCTGTGCACTTTCCACCTCCTGTGTGCCTTTGTGGCAGCCCTTTCACCTATAAAAGGAGGCCCATGGCGCCTGGAAGAAAGATTCGGCTCTTTGGAACCTCACGGCACCTAGAGCTAGTTCAAGAGCTCAAGAACACTAAATACATCCACCAAAACAGGATCGTGGGTTTCGCATCTTTGCGGCCCGAACACAGGTTAAATCCCTTTGTGTTATGCGCTAGTCCGCTCTTCTCCACGATCCCGCGGCAACCGTGAAGGATTCCAGTGATCCCATAGGTGTCCTTTCCACCGACATCTTTGGCGCACCGGGTGAGGCGCAATTGTGAAATCAGGTCTAGCGATCGACCTAGCTGTTCTTCATCGCCACGGCTCCTGCGAAGGAGGCGGCCAAAAGCGGCGCTGCCCATTGATCTTGAAGGGCGCCCGGCGATGAAGAGAGCTAAGTCATGCTGAACTTTAAGTTTTCTCTTTAAATATAAGGTTATTTTCCTGGACGGTTTGGCCTATGTATGGAGAGCCTATCGCGAAGGGCCCTCTGTGATAAACAGCGCTTTGTTCTGTTGAGCCTGCTCAATAGTTCAAGCGGTCGCGTCGAGCGGGAGGTAGCCTTTTGCCATCGGCGCTCTTTGTTACGACTCGAGTCAAGCTCGGCGAATTCGGCTGCGCGTAAGAAGCGGTAAGGTGCTTTGCGGCAACAAGCACACTGGCAGGCTAATGGGGATCCATCCTCAAAGCGCGCGCTGGGTTTCACGTGCGGCAAGCTTCGCCCGATCGGCGATGGGCGAGCGTACAAAAAAAATCGAATAGGAAACTAACATGCATAGTTTCAGGTGCATTGCAGAGTTATATTACACAAATTGCCGCTGCGGTTCTAACTAAAGATAGCATTGTCTTGGTCATGAACCTGCGGCGGCGGACAACAGGGTGCCTAGTCCGGCGTTGGCCCTCCACCCTCTTGATTTTGTCGATCGGTGAGGATGGGCTGGATCGCTCGTTGAGGACCGTGATGTCGGCATCCTCGGCAAGCTCTTGACCTGAACGAAATCAAGGTCAGGTGCGGTCTCGCCAATCTTGGTGAGCACCCTGGTCATGGTCCCTTGGTAGAGTATCCGGGATTCCTCAACAAGGGAGGCCACCCGGTTGGAGTGGAGCTGCCCCAGGGCGTCGACGACCTTCTCAAAATATACAGTTAGGTTGGCATTGGGGCTCAGGCTCTCGCTTCCGGGGCGTACCTCATCTCCGGCATCCCCATAATGGCCAGCTGATCGGCGGTCGAGTTTGCAACGATGGCAAGGCGCTCGAGCCAGCATTTCTCGCCCGCCTTGTGGTCCTTGAGGTTGGCGGTCTCGTTCATCAGCAGCTGCTTATCCGTCTCCAGCTCCTTGCAAACGTGGCGCGACGGTTCCCAAGTGAGGGCAGTAAATGGGAGGCGGCCCTGCGGTCTCAAAGAGACACGCAAGCCGCCTCTTTACTGTCCACCACGAGATGACGCCAGCATGCTTCCGTCGTGCGCCCGCACGACCCCGTCAGCGCATTCAGCGGGTGCGTGGCGGCGCGATGGGCCGGAGCGATTACGCGGTAAAAATCCGCCCCAAGCTTTCGCGCACCGTTCAGGCCTAGCCCAACAACGTGTCGGCGCTTATGTGTGTGGCAGGCCGGGGCTCTGTCGGTGTACAAAAGTAGGGGCTCTCCTTTTGACCCCTTTACTTGTGCCTGAGCAGTCGAGCCTCCGCCCGCGGCCCTTATATATGCAGGCGAGGAAAAGGGAAGCGGAGAAAGCCAAAGGCACAAGGCGAACAAAGCAACGACAAGAACCAAGGCCACAAAAAGCAGATGGTGAAGCAGGTTTCCCACAGCAAGACCCTTACAGGGCAGCTTCGCCCGCGCGGCCAGAGTGAGCCACCCTTGAGCCCATCAGCGCTCGACAAATGCATTGGGACAGGGCTGGGAGCACCTCCGTGGTGGCATGCAGATCTTTGTGAAGACAAAGAATAGTCAAGATCAAATGAGGATAGGAAGGCAGCCATCCTCACGAAGAAACCCACAAGACCAGCGGCAAGATCCTTGCGGGGGCGCTTCTGCGCCGCAGCAAGACCCTTTCCGGGCCACCGGCAAGGCCCTGCCAAGTGCACCAGCGGGGACCGTCGAGCCCGCACCGACCAAGTCTCCGCCGCCGTTCGCATCATTGCTGCCCGACCCAACCAGCTGGGCAGGCACACGTGTGCAACATGCAGCCCGCCGTGGAGGCTCCACCACGCGCCACCTCAGCTGCCTGCTGCCTACATGGCACGCATGCATCAGCGGCGGCGCGTGTCGAAGCTTGGAGGAGGCGGCGGAGCGGGGCGAGCCGCCCCGTCCCGATAAAGTGAAGGGACACCTAAGCCTCACATTAAATCGCTTTGTCTGTAATACGGTGATAAGCTCGTGGCTGTGCACTTTCCACCTCCTGTGTGCCCTTTGGCAGCCCTTTCACCTATAAAGGAGGCCCATGGCACGGAAGAAGGATTCGGCTCTTTGGAACCTCACGGCACCTAGAGCTAGTTCAAGAGCTCAAGAACACTAAATACATCCACCAAAGCAGGATCGTAGGGTTTTACGCATCTTTGCAACATGAACCTGGGCAAATCACTTTGTGTTGTCTGCTAGTCCTACTCTTCTCATGATCCCCGCGCCCCGCAACTGTAGAAGGGATTCCAGTGATCCATTGGTGTTGTTTACCACCGACACACTAGCTGCCATAACAGGGGATCTCAGGAGACTACATGACCATGTGCTTTCGACAGAGAGAAGCCTCCTCGCCTCGGAAGATCAAGGATACCCACTTTATACGGTTCATGTGCCGAGCAGTTGCAAGATGTCGTCCACACATGCCCGGGACCTCTTCTTCGAGGTTTGATTACATCTTCGGATGTTTCAAATGATGACACTTTCGATTTTCGTTAGTCACTTTGTATCGCTGCATGAACTACATCCTCAGGAGAGAGCAAGTCATCGATCTTGCGATCGCGGACCCATACTACATGCATGAGGGCTTGTTGTCAATCAACGATGCCAACCGTCAATATGTGAGTCAGTACATCGAAGAATTCTTGGTCAGCAATAAGGGCAAAGAAACGATTATCCTACCTTATCATCCTGGGTAAGTCATCCGCGGATAGCACTATAACACATACATCCTTTCGTGCATTTCAATAGTTAATTTGCACACATGGAGGCTAACTTGATCGTGTATTTTGCGCAGCGGGGGGTGTAGTCGTGCCATTCTCATGGTTCTTTACCCGCATTACTCCCGCGCTCCATATTTGCACCCATTAAAGAACATACAAAAGAAAGATTACACACACATAAAGTATGTTCTGGACAGAGCTATGCTGGGCTTTAGCATGCGGGGTGGCTACATCCAATGCAAAAAAACAAATAAGTCCGGCCTTTGTTTTGGCCACAAGACTGACTTCTGTTGCATCCAGCAACCGACAAGAAGTGAGAATGATGGATTCTATGTCATCCGTCTAATGATGGAGTATAGATGGGATGTGCAATCACTTTGCATGAAATCTTCATTCGATACCCATATCCAGAGATGGGCCGAAGCCTTTGGAGTCGTGCCAGATAATCAACTTCGAAATGATTTCAACCAGATCCAGCAGGAAATTGCATCCATCATCATGAAATATGTCCTCGAAGAGAATGGGATGTTCTACGGCGGCCCAATATCGCGAGCTGACGTCCAAACACGCATTTCCCTATAGCAGCAGGACATGACGCCTTTCACTAAGCTTGGGTCCACCCTTCCGGATATGGACTGATGGGAAGAGTGCACTGCTTAAAAACAATGTGTTTGTTTAGTTACTTGTTACTATCTGTATGACGAAACTTCGAATCTCTCAGTACGACGAAACTATTAGATATATGGTGCCGTGCTCTAGTTAATTACTTTCGGTACAATGAAATTTGTTAAATCGTTTACTATATATGTTGCTTCTATTTCATAACTGTTTACTATATATATATATATATATATATATATATATATATATGCATCTCGGCAATTATATAGATCAGCGATGGCGAGAAGTGGTATGCGTGTATGTAGGGCATGTTACGGGTGTGTATGATGAGTGGCAGTGTGGGCCCAAGTCTCGACTTCTCCGACCGAAGGCAGAAAGGGTTTGATAGCGAGGCGGGCGAAGCTAGTTACTTGAGATTCATAGCACAACGAGGATTGAGAACCAGCGCCGCTGCAAAACTACTACATAATACGCTTTTCGATCATCGTGATCGCTCTTATCTTCTATGCGGTCATATCATAGTCTACATAGATGATGAAACATGAGTATGTGACCGTGTAGTTGCATCTATTGAGAACTTGTAATGACTTGTAACGCTATTTCGAGACATGTGTTCGACCATGATTGATGATGATGAGATACTTGAGACATGTCGAGACTTCTTATAACTTTGGCTCATCGATGACAAACTTACTTCTCAATGAAGATGCATGTTATTGTATAAATGGTGGATCTGTTTAAATGTGTACAGAGCCAGAACACAAAAAAAATTACAAAAGTTAGCAGTGGCGTGGGGGTAAAGATTACTAGTAGCACTCAAATAGCGATGGCCTTGAGCTAGCTCAAGTGAGGAGTCTTGGATTAGGGGTCTTGGAGCTGGACTTGTATCCTTTGGCGGACTGTTGGACTATGAAGATACAAGATTGAAGACTTAGTCCGTGTGGGATGGGACTCTCCTTGGCGTGGTAGGCAAGCTTGGTAATTCGGATATGTAGATCTCCTCCTTGTAACCGACTCTGTGTAACCTAGCCCCCTCCGGTGTCTATATAAACGGAGGTTTAGTCCGTGGGACAACAACAATCACAATCATAGGCTAGCTTCTAGGGTTTAGCATATCACGATCTCGTGGTAGATCAACTCTTGTAATACTCATATCATCAAGATCAATCAAGCGAGGAAGTATGGTATTACCTCCATCGAGAGTGCGAACACAGGTAAACATTGTGTCCCCATACTGTTACCATCCGCCTTAGACACACATTTGGGACCCCCTACCGAGATCCGCGGTTTGACACGACATTGGTGCTTTCATTGAGAGTTCTGTCGGTTGTCAAAACCATCTGAAAAATCCCAACTTCACTCTAAGCGGATGGTAACGAAGACAAGGACGATGTTTCTGACGAGTTGAACCTCTTGATTATATTGATGATTGGGTAGACATGAGTAGATCTGATCATAAACCTATGCAGTCTGGATGTAAACAGGATTGAGTTAAGTGGGAGATCTGGATCATGATTGCCTTCCGCAGGATCGGACAGTCCACATATCCGGAGAGTCCGGCGATGATTCGGCTATCGGGACACCCCTAATCGAGGACTCCTCGGTATCCCAGCCAGGCTTCAATGGCTGTCGAGTCGGCGCATATTGTCTTCGGCATTGCAAGGCGGGTTCCTCCTCGAATACTTCATAGAAGGTTTTGAACACCAGGATAGTGTCCGGCTCTGCAAAACAAGTTCCACATACCATCGTAGAGAGAATAACTTTTGCACAGATCTGCTGACGTATTCCGTGGCATGACATCACACCATGGCCAGGCCTTTATATGAATCGTTTTTTTACCGTTCCACCGTTCCACCTTAGCGCGTTTAGCGAGGCGGTTTCCTTGGCACGTCTTATCAAAGCATAGATTGTGCCCCCTTATTCCGGGATTCTCATCAATACGGACGTGGGTAACCCATCCGCGCCATTGATTACGGCTTGGGAGATAAGCTAGTTTTACCAGGCTGGTGGGGGCGCGCAACCGTCCCTCCATATAAGGGATAAGGATCCACCTTTTCACCTCGCCTTCTTCCTCCTTTGCTCATCCATTTCCGCTTTCGAGCTCCAGGCGCCCAAGTCCGCACATCCCACCTCAACCTTTCTCCAACCTTGTCGGGAGGCGGGAGGCAGGTGGATGGCCTCCTCCGTCACGGAGGGCACATCCTAAAGCTGCGGGAGGCGGATATTTGTCCGGCGACATCGCCTGAGCTTCCCGGCGAGGCAGCTCATTCAACCCCGGGCCCCATGAGAGGTGGTGTTTCTCCCCACTTCCTCCGTGGACTAGGTTTTCCACTTCACCCATTTGTCCGGGGGATCATGTTCTACTACGGCCTGGACTTCCACGACCTGGCCCCGAATTTTATCCTCAACATCTCGGCGTTCATCGTTGTGTGCGAGGCCTTCCTCTGCATCCAGCCCCACTTTGGCTTATGGCTGAAGATCTTCAACGTCCGGCCGAAGGTAGTGGGCGGCCGTCAAGCGGAGTGCAGAGGTGCCATGGTTGGCAAGATAGCCAAAGTCCTATGGCTCGAGGGCTCCTTTTTGGAGACAATAAAGGGGTGGCAATCGGGGTGGTTCTACATCACCGAGCCACGCGACCCCAAATGGTGGCGGCCCCAATTCAGATCTGGATTCCCCACGGCTCGTCATGGAAAGAGCGGGCGGACTTGGGGAATTCGGACGAGACATCTGGACTCCAAACATGCGTCTGAAACACTGGTGGACAAGAATATCGGGCTTGTCAGCGTAATCCGGTGATGCTCATCCGCCGGATCCTCCCATGCCAACAACGGGCCTTCAAATTATGGGAGTTCGATCGGCACAGCACTCGACTCTAAAAGGCTCTTGACACTACGTGCGAAGAGCGCTGGAAGAGGCTGTTCAAGGCGCCGAGGCTCCCTCATCCGCTCTTGAAGATCCGCATACATTTCATAGCGTCAAGCCGGCGAGGTAAGTTATTTTGCCCTTCGGGACTCTTTTTCATAGATTGACTCTCGTGGGATCTAAAACTCCCTAATCTTTGATAGAATTTGGTGAAAGCGTCCGGACAGATTAATTGTCCGGCTCCTTTGCGGAAGACCTAGCGGACGCCCGATTGCCGGGGCTGCTAGCTCCGGCACCCATGTGGTGCTTGGGAGAAGAAGGCCAAAAGGAGGCCACGGGAACTCGAAGGAGCTCCGGCGCCCAGTGCTGTCGATTCTGAGCAGAATCTTCTCCCGAGGGCGAGGAGGAGGAAAAAAGCTTCTCCCCGGTGAAGAAGAGAGGAAAAGGAAGGCCCCCAACTTGGGAGGCGGAGGGTCAAAGGAAGAACCCTTCCTCGGACTTCTCCTGCAACGTCGGCAGGCGAGGAGGATTGGCCAACAAGGCCAAGCCCTGGCGAGATGTAAGTGTCCGGATGCCCATGGCTTTTCATTATTGCATAGTGTTCTCTAATGTCGAACAATCATGCAGCCCGCCCAAGCGCTCTAGCCGCTTTGTGGCGGGTCCACAGGTTCGTCGAGAAATGGAAGTGCCGCTTCCGACCGCCTCCTCGCCTCACCTGCAGACGGCCGAGGTGGCGCCCCAAGGGGCCTGGTCAAGAGGAGGTGGCGCAGGGAGGCGCCACAAGCGACCTCCGGACTCGAGCGTGGGGGCAAGACCCCGAGGCTCTAGCCCGACCCTTGTCCGGACTCCATGCGGAACCTTGATGGTTCGAGTCCGGCAAGCGTTCCCTTCGTAAGAAGGGTAAGGCGCCCGGTGTCCTCCGTCCAACCGGAGGCACCGGATAGCTCTTGGGCGCTTAACAGCGCCTCCATCAGAAGAAACACCGCCTTTGTTATGAGTGCGGTGATCCGGACATTCAATCCGCCAAGGCGGGCTGACGAAGCTATACCAGCCTTCTAACAGGCTTTGAGGTAAGTTTAGAATATGTAAAAATATAACCGCATAGGCAGTAGCCCCGATGCTTAGTTGGTGTTGGAAAGAAAAGCGGACTAAGGATCTAAAAAGATATCTGTGAGGAGTCTAACATAAGTATGTTAATATGGGAATGCAGTTCTTGGCTGCTGACCTCTGCCGCCTTGCTAGGAGGTCAATGCATTGAAGCGAGCCTCGGCGGTCAGAAACGAGCTCAGCCAAGCCAAGAAGCAGCTCGAGGACAAGGAAGGTAAGTAGTACCTTATTAAAGAATTACCTTATAGAAAGGTTTTGGTTGCAAAAATAACAGGAATAACATGGAGTGCTGCGGGGCCCACGAGCAGGTGGCGACCACGAAGGAAGCGGTGTCTGTGGCCAGGCTCATGATTCTGGAATGCACCGAGTGAGACAAAGGGGGCGCAGCTGGCGGAGGTCTGGCAAGAGCTCAGATTCTCGTGGAAAAACACGAGGTTTGGGCGTGACTCGAACTCGAGTCAGAGCTTGCCTCGGCTCTTGAGAGTCAAAGCTGCTAAGGCCGAGGCCCAAAAAGCCCTCAAAGAAATTGAATCATTAAAGAAGATAGCGGCGGGTAAGGCATTCCTTATGCAAAGCAAGCATGTGAAAGTGAATTACCTATTACTTACCCGGATTCGGAGCTCTCCGGGCATTCGCAGATTTTCCCGTGATGTATACGATCTTTGCGCATTCTACCGTGCCAGGAGGGAGCTCAGCGGAGAAGGTGTTCTGGTCTCAATATGCTTAGGCGGACATCCGGTGCCCTAAGCGACCAGCTAAAGCAGCTGGTCGAGCTCCACAAGATCGCCGAACAGGCCATGAAGGGCCTCATAGTTGGTTGTGGCCATTGGAGGCCATGCACAGGAGCTACTTGGCTTAGTGCGGCGGTGGTGGATGCCTGTCCACGGATTGAAGTCATCAAGCGCTCCGTCTGCATTGAAGGTGTCCGTCGGGCCTTGCCCGTGCTAAAGTGCTGCTAGGGCAAGCTGGATGCGGAGAAGCTTGTGACGGATGGGCCACCGAAGGGCAAGGAGCATATACGCCCGAAATGTACTATGAGGGCCTCTGAAGGGTGCCCTTGAATAGCGGATGAGTGCTCCAAAGATGTAATTTTTAATAGACTCGCATTTGTTATCACATCGCTGAAAACTTGTTCATATCGCTAAGCAGCGCTTGTTAATTTAAATATTACCTTCATGCGGCCGTTTATCAAATTTGAGAGATGGCAAGTCGTTGGCTTCAGCCCCCATGCCACGAGTCTTTGGGGTGTTCGGGATAAACTTGAGCACTCTTGTTCCCATTCTTGGGTCCATCTAGGGGGCGCTCAGCACAGCGAACATGTCAAGCGGACTTATAATGCTTGAACACTCTCCTTAGCCATAGAATTCTATAATTTTAAATTTTGGCGAAGCCCCTAGTATTCGGAAGACCGAGTTCGGGCGCTATCACGCCTTGGCGGACAATTCGGTTCATCGCTCTAAGCGGCATAAGTCTTTAGGGACCGAAAAATCCTCTCGAACAGCGACCGGCTCTCGCCCTATCATGGCGGTCAGTTTTAGCTTTCTCCAGAGGTGCTCGACCCAGCTCAAGCTGGGCTGTCAATCGCGATGGTTCTCCGATGCTACCTTAGCGATATAGCGGGCGTAAGATACCAAAACACGGGGCGGGCAAACCCAACTATTGACCCAAGACATGATTGGACCGATTCATATAATGCTATAAGTTAGGGTGCCGCACTTGTGAAAGTGTTGGACTTATCACACCATAATTTTGGGGTACTTAAGCCCTGGTGTATTAGCCGTACCAAAGTGTATGCAGGTGCGACATGTCATGAAATGAACATATATATAGATAAAGAAAGGAGTGCAATAATAGGCAAAAGCTATGTATTGTTTATTCAAAAAATGCTGCAATGAAAGCGAGCGATACAAATAGTGCGATAAGCAAGGGATGGGACTATCTAACATGCCCCCCTCCAGGGGTAAGCTGCGGGATGGTATGTAAAACAGGTATAATGCTCGTAATAGGGACCACCTGAACACTCAACGTAGCTTTCTTCTTCCCTGGCTGTTGCATCGTGAGTTCGGCGATTCTAGTGCCGGACAGGACTTCTCGAAAACAGAGTCCTGAAAAAAGGAAAGAAAGAACAAAAAGAATGACACAATCGGGAGCCCCTGGTGCGGTCGAGCCGCATTCTTGGCGTGCCGTGGTCGTGCCCCTCCCCTTATGCCGATGGTATCTCGGGCGTAGTTATGTAGCGTAGTTACTGTCTTCGCAAACCGCGAGGGCTGGGGTTGGGGCGGATAGCTCTGGCGATGCTTGAATCGTGCCATTCGGTCTTGTTGTAGGTTACTCGAGGCGCTTGGCGGTGTCCGGAAGTTTAATGGCGAACTCGAGAATTGCCGTGAGAGGCTGCTTTGCACCTCCGCCCGCGAGGACGCCGTGTGCTCCTCCGTTCGGAGAGGCGTTCGGTGTTTCCATTGACCGTGATTACTCCTCGAGGGCCTGGCATCTTGAGCTTGAGGTATGCGTAGTGCGGCACCACATTGAACTTTGCAAATACGGTTCGTCCGAGCAGTGCATGATAGCCGTTGCGGAATGGGATTATGTCGAAGATTAACTCTTTGCTTCGGAAGTTATCCGGGGATCCGAAGACCACCGAGTGTGGTGAGCCCGTACAATTGGCCTCTACACGGTATGGCGCCTTTAAAGGTCGTCTTTGTAGGTTTAATCCTTGAGGGTCTATGCCCATTTTGCGCCTTGTATCTGATAAAGCAGGTTCGGGCTGCTACCGCCGTCCATCGGGACTCGGTGAGGTGAAATCCGTCAATAATTGGGTCAAGAACCAATGCGGCAAAACGCCGTGATGGATGCTAGTGGGGTGGTCCTTGATCGGCGGTGATCGGGCAGGAAGACCATGGGTTGAACTTTGGGGCGGCTGGCTCCATCGCATATCGTCCCGTAGTGCGCTTCCGCCCTTTTGGGTATGTGGGTTGCGTATATCATGTTCACCGTCCGCACTTGTGTGGGAAAACCCTTCTGTCCTCTATTGTTCGGCGGCCAGGGCTCTTCGTCGTCATCGCTATGCAGCCCCTAGTCATTGAGTTCAGCACTTAACTTGCCTGCTTGCTTGAACACCCAACAATCCCTGTTGGTGTGATTGGCTGGTTTTTCGGGGGTGCCATGTATCTGGCACGAGCGATCGAGTATTCGGTCCAAGTTGGACGGGCCCTGGGTATTTCGTTTGAATGGTTTCTTCCGCTGACCGGGTTTAGATCCTCTGAATCCGGCATTGACGGCCGTATCTTCAGTATTATCGCCGTTAATGCGGCGCTTATTCTTGTTGCGACGTGACCTGCCATTGCTGTCCTTGGTATCCGAACTGTCAGGGTGTTTGGCCAAGTTGTTGCTTCTAGCTGGCCAGCTGTCCTCTCCCGCACAAAAGTGAGTCATGAGGGTTGTGAGGGCTTTTCCTATCCTAGGTGCCGGGCAAGCCACTCGTCGCGGATGTTATGTTTGAAGGCTGCAAGGGCCTCTGCATCCGGATAGTCAACGATTTGATTTTTCTTTGTTAGGAACCATGTCCAGAATTGTCTGGCCGATTCTTCTGGCTGCTGAATTATGTGGCTAAGGTCATCGGCGTCTGGTGGTCGCACATATGTGCCCTAGAAGTTATCAAGGAATGCGGCTTCGAGGTCCTCCCAACAACCAATTGATTCTGGCGGCAGCAGTTGAGCCAATCCGAGCTGGTCCTTTAAGCTTGAGGGGGAGGTATTTGATGGCGTGTAGATCATCTCCGCGGGCCATGTGGATATGGAGGAGATAGTCCTCGATCCAGACTACAGGATCTGTGGTACCATCGTATGATTCGATGTTTACGGGTTTAAAGCCCTCAGGGATTTGATGATCCATTAGTTCATCTGTGAAGCATAGTGGGTATGCGGCGCCTCTGTATTGGGCTATATCACGATGCAGCTCGAATGAGCTTTGTCTATTGTGTTGGCCGGCGGAGTTTACGTATCGGCGTGTGGTTATCTTCCGCGTGTCGTTAGGCGCCCACGTGATCCGTAGATCGATCTTGTATGCTTTGCCTTATTCTCAATATATCTCGCAGGTCGTAGCGTTTTCCGGGCCTTGGTACTTTTGAGCGGCGTCGAGTGCGGCTTGGGCGAGAGGTCTAGGCGCCTCTGTCGCGACCATGGGGTGGCGGTCTGCCATGTCGTCTTGCTGGTGACTTGGGTGCTTCCTCCTCTAATGAGGCAGCGGCCTGCGTTTGGGGTAGCTTTTGGAGGCGTTCGAGTTCATACTCTTGGCTGCGAGGACTTCAGTCCATCTGTCGGCTAGCGAGTCTTGATCAGCTCTAAGCTGTTGCTGCTTTCTTGAGGCTTCTTGCGTGGCTATAAGCCTGCGTTTGAAGCAGCTCATGTTTGGCGGGATCCTCGGGGCGACAAATTAAATCGTCGTCGAGGCTTGCCTCATCTTGGAGGGGCGCATAATTATCGTCCTCGACCTCTCTTTCTGCCGCCTTGTCGTGTGGACTTGCTTCTCCCTCCTCCTGCTGAGCCTGCTTTGAGGGGGTTTTCTCGGCACTTGTCCGGGGTGTTATTATCTCCGTGCGGAATCGCCGTTTTCTTGTGGAGGGATTTAGGCGGCGCCGCTGGCGTCGGCGCCGGTTGCTTCTTGGAGGGTCATCCTCCGTTGTTCCATCGCCGTTCCCATCTTTTGGGATGTCCACCATGTATATGTCGTATGGTGGCCTTCCGGTGCCTGTGGCGCTGGGTCTTGGTCGTCTCGGCATCGTCGTCCATACCATCGATGTCTTGAATCGAAGTCGAGCATGTCGGTTAAATCGTCGGCGATGGCTACAAAGTGGGTGGTGGGTGGGCGTTGAATTTCTTCGTCGTCCGTATCCACCTTCCTGTCCGTAGTCGGGCGGGGCTCTCCGGATAAAGAGAGACTTTAGTGAATTCAGTATGTCGCCAAAGGTCAGTCTTTGAAAGATGTCATGACGATGAACTCCATGACCAGCGCCCAATCGGTTCGATTGGCGAGTATGAGGGTTGGTCGGAGAGGAGTCCGCACCACAGAGTCAAGGTCTTCGCAAAGGGCGAGGGATAGAGTTGGCTCAATCGCCGTAGAGATCGTAGCCCCGGTGGTATCCAACCACTCGTCCTCGTCGGGAATCGGCTCGGATTAAGGTCGAGGCGGATCTTTGGTCGCGGCCTCGAGGGCCTTTGTTAGGCTGCGAGCTAGATCATGCCCATCGAGACAGTCGGCCGCGCTTAGCTGCGGCTCGAATCCGTCGAAGATCAAGTCTCCGTGGATATCGGCCGTATAGTTCCAACTTCCAAATCTGACTGATGGCGGGCGTAGCTTTTGATCTACTCCGGATGGCCAGCGAATTGGCCCGCAGATGCAAAACCGCCGCGAATCTGAAGATCTGTCCAGGGAGAAAGGTCTCACCACGGACTGCGTCGTTGTTGATCATCGAAGGAGCCATCAGACCTATCGGTGGCGACACGAAGGAACTCTCAATGAAAGCACCAATGTCGGTGTCAAACCGGCGGATCTCGGGTAGGGGTCCCGAATTGTGTGTCTAGGCGGATGGTAACAGGAGACAAGGGACACGATGTTTTTACCAGTTGGGCCCTCTCGATGGAGGTAATACCCTACTCCTTCTTGATTAATATTGATGATATGTGTAGTACAAGAGTAGATCTACCATGAGATCGTGAGGCTAAACCTAGAAGCTAGCCTATGGTATGATTGTTGTTAGTCCTATGGACTAAAACCCTCCGGTTTATATAGACACCGGATAGGTTAGGGTTACAGTCGGTTACAATGGTAGGAGATCTACATATCCGTATCGCCAAGCTTGCCTTCCACGCCAAGGAAAGTCCCATCCGGACACGGGACGAAGTCTTCAATCTTGTATCTTCATAGTCTTGGAGTCCGTCCGCGATGATAGTCCGGCTATCCGGACACCCCCTAGTCCAGGACTCCCTCAGTTCCACTGTGCCGTCACCATAAGGCTTGATGGCTCGTCTTGTTGTCAAGGAGAACATCACCTCGGGGGGAGCCCTGGCTGTAGGCCAAACCCTCCGATTAGGCGGCTTCGTCATGACTGCCCGTTCGGCCGTTGCGCCGACGATGACTTCTCGGGTCATCAAAAATAGTCTCCACGTCGGCTCGGGATTCGCCGAGCAGATGGATCCAATGGAACTCTCTTCCTTGAATGAGCTCTTGGATCGCATCGCCGCCTTGGAAGTTGCTACGGACTATGATCGGATCGGGCTTAAAGCCGACCAAAGGGAGATCAATTTTCCGCCGGTCACCCATCAGATAGCGGTGGTGGAGGATCAACGCAGCGATTCTTCCTCTATCTTGAGGACGAACTATGTCCAGATTCGAGCTCTCGGGCGGATACCCGTCTGAGGAGGACATAGCCCAGAGCTTTGAACCTAGAATCGGATAAGCGGGCGAGATCTATTGGGCAGAATCCTGGAGCCCGAACTGCCAAGCTTGGAAACTCCACCGCCCCTGGGTCTCAGATCGGGTCAGGATTCGGACCTAAATCTACCTGTGGGAGTCCTGGATTAGGGGGTATCCAGACAGCCGGACTGTATGCATCATCCGGACTATTGAAGCGTGAAGATACAAGACTCAAGACTCCGTCTCGTGTCCGGATGGGACTCTCCTTGGCGTGGAAGGCAAGCTTGGCGATCCAGATATTATATTTCCTTCCTTGTAACCGACTCCATGTAAACCCTAGCCCTCTCCGGTGTCTATATAAACCGGAGAGGTTGGTCCTTAGATGGCCGATCACAATTACAACAATACCATCATAGGCTAGCTCTTAGGGTTTAGCCTCTACGATCTCATGGTAGATCTACTCTTGTACTAATCATATCTTCAATATTAATCAAGCAGGAAGTAGGGTTTTACCTCCATCGAGAGGGCCCGAACCTGGGTAAATATTGTGTCCCTTGCTTCCTGTTACCATCAGCCTAGACGCACAGATCGGGACACCCTACCCGAGATCTGCCGGTTTTGACACCGACATTGGTGCTTTCATTGAGAGTTCCTCTCTGTCGTCGCTGCTAGGCTTGATGGCTCGTCTCGTTGTCAAGGACAACATTACCTCTGGGGGAGCGCTAGCTGTAGGCCAAACTCTCCGAATTGGCGGCTTCATCATGGCTGCCCCATCGGCGGTTGCACCGACGATGGCCTCTCGGGTCATCACGCATAACCTTCGCATCAATTCGGAACTCGCCGAACAGATGGATCCGATAGAGCTCTCCTCCCTTAATGAGCTCTTGGATCGCGCGCCCGCTTTAGAGTCGCTACGGACTATGACGGATCAGGCTTAAACTCGACAAAGGGACATTAAATCCCCGGCCACCCATGAGGCAGAGGTAGTGGAGGAACCACACACGGATTACCCCTCAATTCTGAGGACGAATTATGTCCGGATCACCGAGCTCCTTGAGCGGGCACCCGCCTAGGGAATACATGACCGGATCGGACTTAGAATCGGGCATTGGGCGGAGAAATTGGGCAGCACCGGATCCCGAGCTGTCGGGCTCGGAGGCTCCAGGCCCACAGGTGCTAGGCGGATCGAATCCAGTTCAGCTATCCCCACCCACCGGACTTAAACCATCTCTCCATATCGGGCAAGAGCCCGGAGGCGACAAGACATCGTTCTTGCTTGATTCCTCCTTGTGCTAAACAAGGTCAAGGACTGCCGCGAGGAGGACGTAGTCTCACTTTTCTGCAAGAACTGCACGAACAAAGGAATCCTTAATGCTATAAGTCGGGGTGACGTAGTACACTTCGCGGACTTGGCAACCATAGTACAGAAGTACTGTGCGATGGAAAGCGCCTGGAAGACCCAGATAAAATTTTGGGATAGTCCGGCTCTCACCAAAACCTTTGTCCGAACTAAACGGGTGGACTCTCGTTAGTCGGCCGATCAAATCCCCAAGAAACCAAAGCCCATCCCAGGGCAGGGAACCGTATTGGAAGAATGGCTCAATGGGCCATGTAAACTCCGCAGTGCTCCAGACACAACACCAACTCATAGCCTTAGGGCATGTTGGATACTCCAGAAGGTCGCAAAAAGTGGCGAGGACCTTCTTGCAAGCCATAAAGCAGAACAACATCCCGCCAACGAACACAATACGGTACTAACAGTCTTCAAGACTTTTGCCTCAAACAATAGGCGCAAGCGAGCTCATCGAAGCTCCGCTGAAATTTTCCGTGTAGCAAAAATAAACCCATGGGACGACACTGCTATAACTTTCAATGCCAGTGATGAACCTCGATTCCAGACTGTCCGGGCACCAGCCGCTCTTGTCATTAGCCCAATCGTGGACGGCTTTCGGCTCACTAAAGTATTCATGGACAGCGGAAGCGGATTAAACTTGATCTATATAGAAACACTCAACAAGATGGAAATCGATAAAAGCCACATTGAACAAAGCGGCACAACCTTCAGGGGAATTATCCCTAGTCGGGAAGCGCGGTGTGCGGGAAAAATCACACTCGATGTGGTATTCGGCACCCCGGAGAATTATAGGTCCGAATAAATCACATTCCAAGTGGCTCCTTTTAGCAGCGGATACCACACCCTTCTAGGGCGGGACGCGTTTACAAGCTTTCAAGCTATACCCCATTACGGGTACATGAAGCTTAAAATGCCCGGACCCAATGGAGTCATCACTCTAGCCAGTGATCCGGACGTCGCACTTCGCGCCGAAAACAAGACCGCAGCACTAGCCCTGGAAGCATTATCTGAAGCCCTAGTGGCCGAAGAACTAACAACACTTCGGTCAAACATGGACAGGGACGACGTGATACTCGACAAGCGACCCAAGTCCACCTTATTCAAACCCGCAGACGAGATAGTCAAATTCCAAGTCCATCCAACGGACCCCACGAAGACAACTTCCATGGGACACAGTTGAGCCCTGCAATGGACACCGCACAGCGAGACTTCTTACGCAAGAATTGGGACATTTTTGCCTGGCACCCATCGGACATGCCGGGCATCCCACGCAGATTGGCCTAACACAGCCTCAATATACTAAAAGGATGCAAACCGGTCAAGCAGACTCTAAGGCGATTTTTAGAGCCCAAATGGCAAGCTATGGGGGAAGAGCTAGCCAAACTACTCGAGGCCAGATTCATCAGAGAAATCAAGCATCCGGATTGGCTGGGAAATCTGGTAATGGTACCAAAGAAGGACAAATCCTGGCGCCTATGTGTCGACTTTAAAGACCTCAACAAGGCTTGCCCCAAAGATCCCTTTCCCCTCCCTCGCATCGATCAAATCATCGATGCCACAGCAGAACACGACTCGCTGTTTTTCCTCGACGCATACTCTGAATACCATCAAATAAAAATGGCAGAGTCTGACCAAGCCGCAACAGCTTTCATAATGCCATATGGCCCTTTTTGCTTCAACACTATGCCTTTCGGGCTTAAGAATGCCGGCGCAACCTATCAACGCATGATTCAAACATGCCTGGAAAAGCAAATCGGCAAAACAGTGGAGGCATACATGGACGACGTGGTCATAAAAACAAGACACGTCGAAACCCTAATAGATGACTTGAGGCTTACATTCGATAACCTCCGGACATACGACATCAAGTTGAACCCGGAAAAATGCGTTTTCGGCGTCCCCTTGGAGAAACTGCTGGGCTTCATTGTTTCCAATAGAGGAATTGAAGCGAATCCAGCAAAAATCCGAGCTCTATCGCAGTTGGCTATACCAACAGACCTCAAGCACATCCAGAAACTAGCTGGATGCGTGGCTGCTTTGAGCCGCTTTATCTCCAGGTTAGGAGAAAAGGCATTACCTCTTTACCGCCTTCTCTGGCGCACCGAACACTTCATGTGGACGGATGCAGCCCTGTCCGGACTGGATGAAATAAAGACCTTATTGGCCAGTAATCCAGTCCTAACAGCGTCAATTATCGGCGAATCTATGCAGCTGTACATAGCCGCAACACATCAAGTTGTAAGCACAGTTCTCATTGTCGAACAAGAGGTTGACGGATACAAATTCCCGCTCCAGAAGCCGGTTTATTATGTATCCAAGGTCCTCACCCCATGCAAATCCCGATACCCACACTATCAAAAAAAAGCATGCGCGATCTTCATGGCATCTCGGAAGCTACGACACTACTTTCAAGAGTGTTCGATTACGGTGGCCTCCGAAGTACCACTCAATGACATAATAAATAACAGCGACGCTACGGGCCAGATTGCTAAATGGGCCATCGAGCTCCTTCCGTTCGACATAACATACAAACCATGGCGGGCCATCAAGTCGCAAGTACTGGTTGACTTTGTCGCCGAATGGACAGAAGCTGAACTCCCTAATGAGTACGGCGCGTACTCTAACTGGATCATGCACTTCGATGGCTCTAAAATGCTGGCCAGATTGGGAGCAGGTGTATTCCTGGCGTCTCCCATCGGAGACCGCGATCGATCGTCCTCAAATATTATACACAAACTCCAACAATGCTGCCAAATATGAGGCTCTGTAGCAAGGTCTCCGGATGGCAGTCTCTATGGGCATTCAACGCCTGGAAGTGCGCGGGGATTCAAACCTCGCAATATCACAAATCAACGGAGACTTCGACGCCAAGGATCCGAAAATGGCGGCCTACTGTAATGCCGTCCTCAAAATGTTAGCTCGGTTCGAGGGGCTCAAATTCCACCATGTGGCTCGAGAAAACAACCAAGCGGCGGACGTCGTCGCCCGCATCGGCACTAAACGCGACCCTGTCCCACCTAACATATTCCTCGAAAGGCTGTTCAAGCCATCCGTAGTATGGGAAGGGGAGTCCGGCAATACTAGCACGGATCTGAACACACCCCCAGATTCCGAACTATCAGACATAATCGGAGGCTCCACCACCGAAATAACATCTTCGGCCCACGAAATCATGGCTGTAATCGCCCCGTGGACCGAGCCTTTCTTGGCCTACCTAAATAGGCAAGAGCTCCCCGAAGACAAAAATGAAGCATGCTGCATCGTCCGGCGTTCTAAAGCTTACAAAGTCCATGAAGGGGAACTCTACAAGAAAAGTGCGACCGGAGTGCTCCAAGGATGCATCTCCGAAGAGGAAGTGTGGGAGCTCTTGGCTGAAATCCATGCCGGACTGGGCGGACACCACGCCGCGGCTCGAGCACTAGTCAGCAAAGCCTTTCGTACAGGCTTCTATTGGCCGACTGCCCGAGCAGATGCACATCACCTTGTCCAACACTGAGTCGGTTGCTAGCTCTTTGCCAATCAGAGTCATATGCCCCCTACCGCTCTCCAAACAATCCCCACAACTTGGCCCTTTGCGGTCTGGGGGCTAGATATGGTCGGACCCCTTAAAGGGGGAAGCCATAAGAAAAAATACTTGTTGGTCATGGTGGACAAGTTCACCAACTGGATAGAAGCCAAACCAGTCAATACGGCCGAATCCGGACCAGTAATAGACTTCATATCCGGGGTTGTACACCGATACGGCGTCCCCCTCAGCATCATCACTGATAATGGCTCCAATTTCACAGCCGATGAAGTGAAAAATTGGTGCGGCAAAATGGGACTCTCCTTGGCTTGGAAGGCAAGCTTGGTGATCCGGATATTATATTCCCTTCCTTGTAACTGACTCCATGTAAACCCTAGCCCTCTCCAGTGTATATAAACCGGAGAGGTTGGTCCTTAGAAGGCCGATCACAATTACAATCATACCATCATAGGCTAGCTCTTAGGGTTTAGCCTCTACGATCTCGTGGTAGATCTACTCTTGTACTACTCATATCTTCAATATTAATCAAGCAGGAAGTAGGGTTTTACCTCCATCGAGAGGGCCCGAAACTGGGTAAACATTGTGTCCCTTGCTTCCTGTTACCATCAGCCTAGACGCACAGATCGGGACCCCCTACCCGAGATCCGCCGGTTTTGACACCGACACTACCCACCCACCCAGATATAAGTAATCTTTCCCAAATTAGACAAGATCCCCAAGAGACAGTACATCACTATTGGGCCAGATTCCTCCTTGTAATGACCAAGGTTAAGGACTGTCACGAGGAAGACGCAATTTCATTATTTTGCAAAAATTGCACGGACAAGGGAATCCTCAACACCATAAGTCGCCATGACATAGCACACTTCTTGGACTTGGCGGCCATAATCTGAATCTTGTGCGATGGAAGCGCTGAAACCCCAAACAAAATTCTGGGATCCTCCGGCTCTCACTAAACCCCCCGTCCGAACTAAAAAGGTGTACTCTCGTAAGTCACTCGATCCAATTACAAAGAAACAAAAGCCCACTACATGGTGTGGAACCGTATTGGAGGGATGGCTCAATGGGCCATGCAAAATTCCCAGTACAACTGATACTATGCCAACACATAGCCTTAGAGCATGTTGGGTACTCCGGCAGGTGGCCAAGAGCGGCGAGGATATCCTCATCAACAATGCAACAGAGCACCATCGCATGGAAAATAACAATACAGTATTGACAGTCTTCGAGACCTTCGCCTCAAATAATAGGCATAAGCGTGCACTCCGCAGCCTTGCCGAAGTCTGCCACGTAGCAGCAAAAAATCCATGGAGCGACACGGCTATAACCTTCAATGCCAGTGACGAACCTAAATTCCGAACAGCCCGAGCACCGGCCGCCTTGGTCCTTAGTCCAATTGTGGACGGCTTCCGGCTTACTAAAGTGCTCATGGACGGTGGCAGGGGATTAAACCTCATCTATGAGGAAACCCTTCGAAAAATGGAAATAGACAAGAGCCGCATTGAGCAAAGCAGCATGACCTTCAGAGGAATCATCCCTAGTCGGGAGGCACGATGTGCAGGAAAAATCGCACTAGATGTGGTATTCGGCACGAGGAGAATTATAGGTCCGAAGAAATCACATTCCAAGTGGCCCGTTCAGTAGTGGATACCACGCCCTTTTAGGGCGGGAGGCGTTCACGATCTTCCAAGCTATACCCCATTACGGGTACATGAAGCTCAAAATGCCCGGGCCCAATGGAATCCTCACTCTAGCTAGTGATCTGGACATAGCACTCCGCGCCGAAAATAAAACCGCTGCACTAGCCCTTGAGGCGTTATCTGAAGCCCTTGCGGCAGAAGAACTAACTGTGCTGCGCTCCAGAGTGGACAGGGACGACGTGATAGTCGACAGAAGACCCAAGTCCACCTCTTTTAAACCAGCGGACGAAATAGTCAAATTCCAAGTCCACCCAACGGACCCTACAAAAATAGCATCCATCGGGGCACAGTTAAACCCCACGATGAGCGCGCCTTTGCGAGAGTTCTTCTTGAGAGTGGGACATCTTCGCCTGGCATCCTTCAGACATGCCAGGAATCCCACGCAGGCTGGCCGAGCATAGCCTTAACATTTTGAAGGGGTTCAGGCCGGTCAAGCAGACTCTTCGGCGTTTCTTTGAGCCCAACCTACAAGCCATGGGAGAGGAGCTAGCCAACTTACTTGAGGCCGCATTCATTAGAGAAATAAAACATCCGGACTGGCTAGCAAACCTGGTGATGGTACCAAAGAAGGACAAATCCTGGCGCCTATGTGTCGATTTCAAGGACCTTAACAAGGCTTGCCAAAGGATCCCTTTCCTCTCCCCCACATCGATCAAATTATCGACGCTACCGTAGGACACGACTTAGTGTGTTTCCTCGGCGCATACTCCGGATACCATCAAATTAAGATGGCGAGTCGATCAAGCTGCAGCGGCATTTATCCTCCATCGGCCTTCGTTTTAACACCATGCCTTTCGGGCTCAAAACGCCGGTGCAACCTATCAGCGCATGATTCGAGACATGCACAAAACACAAATTGGCAAGACAGTGGAGGCATACGTAGATGACATGGTCATCAAAACCAGACACGTCGAATCCTTAATAGACGACTTGAGGCTCACGTTCGACAATCTCCGAACATATGACATCAAGCTCAATCCGAAAAAATGTGTTTTCGGTGTGCCCGCGGGAAAGCTCTTGGGCTTCATCGTCTCCAGCAGAGGAATTGAAGCAAATCCGGCTAAAATACAAGCCCTGTCACAGTTGGCGATCCTAACAGACCTCGAGCAAATCCAAAAATTAACTGGATGCGTGGCTGCCTTAAGCCACTTTATCTCCCAATTAGGGGAAAGGCACTACCCCTTTATCGCCTTCTTGACGCTTGCGAACACTTGAGTGGGATTTGATGCGCCACGACCAGATGGAAGAAATAAAAGCCATTTTGGCCACCAACCCAATCTTGGTCGTGCCAAATGTCGGCAAACCAATGCTGTTATATATAGCGGCAACACACCAAGTTGTAAGCGCAGTGCTCGTCGTCGAATGAGAGACGGACGGACATAAGTTCCCGCTTGAAAAGCCGGTATACTATGTATCCACTGTCCTCACTCCATGCAAATCACGGTACCCACATTATCAAAAGGTAGCATACGCGGTCTTCATGGCATCCCGGAAATTACTATACTACTTTCAAGAGTGTTCAATTACGGTGGCCTCTGAAGTACAACTCAACGACATAATAAATAACCATGATGCCACGGGCCGGATTGCTAAATGGGCTATTGAGCTCCTCCCGTTCGACATAGCATACAAACCACAGCGAGCCATTAAGTCACAGGTACTGGCTAATTTCGTGGCCGAATGGACAGAAGCCGAACTCCCTAAAGAGTATGGCGCGTACTCCAATTGGATCATGCACTTTGACGGCTCTAAGATGCTGGCTGTTGTGGGGGCAGGTATCGTCCTGACATCCCCCACGGAGATCTGAGTCAATCGTACTCAAATATTATACAGACTCCAACAATGCAGCAGAATATGAGGCCCTGTTGCATGGTCTCCGGATAGCAATCTCCATGGGCATTCAACGCCTAGAGGTGCCTGGGGATTCGAACCTTGCAATATCTTAAATAAATGGAGACTTTGACGCCAAGGACCCAAAAATGGCTGCTTACCGCAACGCCGTCCTCAAAATGACAGCTTGGTTCGAGGGGCTTGAATTCCACCATGTGGTCAGGGAAAACAATCAAGCAGCGGCTATCCTCGCCCGCATCGGCGCTAAGAGCGACCCTGTCCCACCTAATATCTTCTTGGAAAGGCCGTTTAAGCCTTCCGTGGTATGGGAAGGAGAGACCGGCAACAACAGTCCGGACCTGGCCACAACACCAGATACCAAACACTAACGTAATCGGAGGCTCTGCCACCGAAATAACGCCTTCGGCCCACGTGATTATGGTTGTCATCGCCCCGTGGACAGAACCCTTCTTGGCCTACCTAATTAGGCAAGAACTCCCTCAGAACCCAAACGAGGCAGGTTGCATTGTACGGCGGTCTAAAGCCTACAAGGTCCACGAGGGAGAGCTTTATAAGAAAAGCGCTACCGGAGTACTTCAAAGATGCATCTCCAAAGAGGAAGGACGGCAGCTTTTGGCATAAATTCATGCTTGATTTGGTGGCCACCACACCGCAGCTCGGGCCCTTGTAAGCAAGGCCTTCCGTACTGGTTTTTACTGGCCGACGGCCTAAGAAGACGCACAGGACCTCGTTCAACGTTTCGTTGGTTGCCAGCTTTTCGCAAACCAAAGCCATATGCCACCTACCGCTCTCCAAACAATCCCCATTACTTGGCCCTTTGCGGTCTGGGGGCTTGATATGTACGGACCCCATAAAGGGGGAAGCCATAATAAAAACTACCTATTGGTCATGGTGGATAAATTCACCAAATGGATAGAAGCCAAACCAGTTAAAATGGCCGAATCCGGAGCAGTGATAGACTTCATATCCGAGGTTGTACACCGTTACGGCGTCCCCCAAAGCATCATCGCCGATAACGGCTCCAACTTTACAGCCGACGAGGTAAAAACTTGGTGCGACAACATGGGCATTAAGCTTGATTATGCCTCTGTCTATCACTGCCAAACAAACGGTCAGATTGAGTGGGCAAATGCTCTCATTATGAGTGGCATTAAACCCATACTAGTGCGATCCTTGAAGGAATCAGATACGCACTGGGTCGAGGAGCTCAACTCCGTACAATGGGGGTTGCGGACCACGCAGAATCGCACTACCGGATACACACCGTTCTTTATGGTGTACGGCGCAGAGGCGGTACTGCCCTGCGGCATAATTCATGACTCACCTCGAGTGCGCATGTATGAAGAGAAAGAAGCCGAGCTTGATCGATAGGACAGTTTGGATGCCCTGGAGGAGGAGCGTGACGTGGCAAAAGCCCGCTTCGCATTCTATCAGCAATAGGCTTGACGGTATCAAAGTAGAGAAGTACGGGTCAAAACTTATAACATTGGCAAACTAGTTCTATGCCTACTGGAGAAGAAAAAGAACAAGCTCAAGCCCAAATGGGAAGGTCCCTTCGTTATGGACCAAGTTCTGACCGGCGGAGCGTACCGTCTGCGGGATGCGTTGGAAAATCGACTCGAGCCAAACCCATGGAATGCAGCCAGACTCAGAAGGTTCTACGCCTAGTGCCGGATTATGTGTTTGTCTCTTTACCTCCGTCAATTCTTTTTTTTATATACCCGTTGTCTGTCTTTTCTTTCTTTCTTTCTTCCCTTTTTCTTCACAACCTTAAAAGGTTAGAATGTGTCTTGACTACACAATCTTGACGCGCTAGGTGTGCTCATTATACCTGGGGGCTTCTTATAAAGAAGCCTAATATAATTAAGTTCTGGGCTTTATTCCCCCGCACATTTGTTACTTTTCCACATGTACCTTTTCTTCGCCATTATATGCATCGATATGACTTAAGTTTTGGCCAAGCTGGGTTGCCTGGCTCTTGTGTTTATGCCCTACGTTCCCGTTAATTCGGCAAGGGCATAAGGGGAGCACCTCTGCCTTGTTACTGCCGGGTCAGCCGGATGTGTACATCAGATTGGGTGAAGCCAAAAGCTAGCGTTCTTAAGGGAATATTTGGTCGGTGAACAAAAGATGACTTTTACTTATTGTAATACATGCCCCCAGATGTTCATATCCTGCGTCTCTTTTCGCAGTTCGGACATGCATATTAATGCATGCATACCCAGGGAAAGGAACCCTTAACAGAACTATTCTCCCTAGAAGATGTTTCTTACTATCCATGTAATATAACACGGCTAGTTGGGTACTTGTCTGTTCAAGCACTTATGACCCCTATACCTGGTTTCCACGCGTACCCAGTTTTTACATAGCGGCGGGTATTCGGATACACTCGGACTGTGGGTCCGGAGGTCGAGCGAAAAGGTCCACCATGACAAATGATTTACAATCCGGCTAGGGACAAAATATGTCATTTGAAGTACACATCCTTAGGTGACTAAATTCTTCTTCTATACCATCCAACAGGCTGTCTAGCCTACAATCCTGTTGGGAATACTTTGCGGCTAATTTTATATGGTCATATACCAGACTAATGGGGATCTCTTTCCCATTAGGCCCTACAGGTCCGACCTCGGCCATGTGGTTTGGGTCAGCCTTAGTATATCGCGTCTTCACCATGGCCCAGGCTTCCCTTGCACCTTGTCGGCAGGCCGATATCTTCCATAATCGGAAGCGCCGCCGTGCTCCCTTGAGCATCTCTACGAGCTCCCCCATACCTCCTGGCAGGGAGGCAGATGGCCACCAGGCCTGGGCAACACCCTGCATCACCTGCCGAACTTGTTCGTGCAGTTGTGAGAGCTCTTGCAGAAGATCACCTGCAGATCTGGGCATCTCCTCTTCGGGACGACCCGTCAGCATACCTACAGATATAACTCTGTTAGCCGGTTTCTTCGCCGAAGTTCGTTCAAGCACTTACTAAATATGTCGCGTCGAAGCCTCTTATTCTCCTTTACGGAGTCAGCAAGCTGGGCCCGAACATCTTTCAGTTCAACGCCCAGCCGGGTATTGGCATCTTGGAGATCGTTTTTCTCCCGCCTAACCCGTGTAAGCACGCGCTCCACATCATCTAGCTGTCGTTGAGCATGTTGCCCATCCCCTAGAACGATCTTCGAATTCACTCCAGGATTATCTGCAGAATCTATTGTTAGATTTGCATGCATGCCGAATACTAACTGGTACATGTCATTTCATTCTTGATCATGACAAGTATTACCAGATGGGCCCTTTTGGGACTCCTCCATTCCGGCAACTGCGGCCCGTAGCTGGGCTTTGCATTCCTCCAGCTCTTGAGACAACTGGGTATTCTTCTCCGTAAGGACCTACGCATTTAATGATCCTTAAATCAGTTGTGCCAACTGTTTCAAGTCTCAGGGGCTACTGGTATACATAATTATCAGATTTTCTTACCCGTATATATTTTACATACTGGTCCGTCGCTCTGGCCAGGCCATTTTGAGCAGCTCGCATGTACGCGTCTCCTGAGTTGAAGGCATCGAACGCCTCTTAAGAGAAACAAGCATCACGGAGTACGGCCCGACGATGCCTGTGATTCATGGCACTCTCCACTTCGGAATTCATGGCGGACAACCTATCCGCATCCTCTGTAGGAGGGACATCCGGTGTTGGCCCCACGTTAGCGTCTGCCTCTGAGTCCGGCTCTGGAGCCCGGCTGGTAGAGGCGTGGCCGGCAGGCTCTCCTGATATGGTCCGGCGAGCGTTTTTTCTGCTAGGAAAGATGGATGTTGTTACATTTTGAAAGAAGACAACCATGGAGCGGGGTTCTTTTTCGTACCTCTGCGACGGCGTCTCGGTCCCTTTCTTTTAAGCCTACCCTGTTTCGGTGCCCCTTGTTGGTGAGTCACTGCGGGTTCGGCATGGCGTCCCAAAGACCTTCCCTGTAAGACACCATATGTGTGTTGTAGGTGAAGTGCAAAAAAAGGGATCCTTCTCGGAATTTCGGACTCCGGTTTTACTTACATGCGACGCAGGGAGTAGTCCAGGATAATAGGCTATGATGGCCACCAAGGCACCGTCACGGCTTAATTGATAGAACACCTTGTCGATGAGCTCCACAAATGTATCCGGATCTTCTTCGAGTCCGGGATCGAGGTCCCGGTCAGGGTCATCTGGTTGTGGAGGCGGGCTGTGGACCTCCCTCACAGCTTTTCGCAGTTCCTGCTATCAAATAGCAAGGTAAATACCTATGGCAAAAAATGTGGGAAGGTTAGGAGTAAAAGGTAGCAGCTCACCCAGCTTGGGGGTTGTACATGGAGAATCCATCCCGTGGCTTAATGCGGATGAACTCCTCTTCCTCTCCTTTATATAAATCGGACAGTATTTTCGCTAAAGCTGCGACGGAGTCCGGTCCCTTACGACCGCAGCGGGAGGCATCGTCTTCTCCATTGAAGTGCCACATGGGTTGTCCCCAATACTGAAGTGGTTGCACCCCCCGCATTATACCTATCGACATAACCTCGAATATTGTCAATCCTGATTTGGCCAGCATTTTTATCCGGTCCATCAGGTAAAGGACTTCTCTGTTATCTTCCTCCTGGGGGCTCCGAGGGCGCCAACTGTGACGTTTCTTCAAAGGGGCGTTACTAAACTCAGGAAAGCCCATACGAATAGGGTCCGGAAGGGGGACGTCTTCCATATAAAACTACTCTGAAGGTCAGTCTTCGGACATCTTCTTCAGAGTACCGGACAGGTATCCGGTCCCGGTGATGCGCCATATCTCGGCTCCGCCCACTTGATATATTGACCCCTCCTGTGTACAGGGTACGAGGCAGAATAGCCTCTTCCATAGCTCGCAATGAGCTTCGCAGCCCAAAAACAGCTCGCAAAGGGCAACGTAGCCAGCGATGTGTAAAATGGAGGCGGGAGTAAGGTTATGTAGCTAGAGGCTGTAGAACTCCAGGAGTCCGCAGAGGAACGGATGGATTGGAAATCCGAGTCCCCTCAATAAATAAGGGACAAGGCATACCCGCTCCCTCATGGATGGGTTGGGAAAGCTCTTTGCTTGCTCCCCACCATTGTAAGTGGCTAATCCGGCTCGGACGGGGACCATATACGCAGGAGGGAGAAACCCCTGGGTCTGTAACTCTACTAATTGGCTGTGGGGAACGGAACGCTTCTTCCAATTGCCTGGCTTGGGGCTACGGGAGCGAGAGGAGGAGCTGCGATGGCCGGCCATGATGCGACGGATTTTTTTCGAGCACTCTCCGATGGATGCTCACTGTGGGAGAATGGTGTGATCTGGATCCGAGGATCCTCGTCTCTTTAAATAGATGGTTTACTTACATGGTTAGGGTGGCAAGTGTAAAAATGCCCCGACTTCTCGCATTCGCTCGACACGTGGAGGATAGCCATTATTAGGCGTAGAAGCCGAGGAGTGCAACATTCATGGGAAGCCGGACACTACTCGTAAGGTACTCAGAATTTGGAGAAGAACCCGTCTTGCAATGCCGAAGACAATCTGCGCGCCGGACTTATCGTTGTTGAAGCCTGGTTCGGGGGCTACTGAGGGAGTCCTGGATTAGGGGGTCCTCGGACAGCCGGACTGTATCCTTTGGCCGGACTGTTGGACTATGAAGATACAAGATTGAAGACTTCGACCCGTGTCCGGATGGGACTCTCCTTGGCGTGGAAGGCCAGCTTGGCAATTCAGATATGTAGATCTCCTCCCTTGTAACCGACTCTGTGTAACCCTAGCCCCCTCTAGTGTCTATATAAACCGAGGGTTTAGTCCGTAGGACAATAACAATCATAATCATAGGCTAGCTTCTGGGGTTTAGCCTCTACGATCTCGTGGTAGATCAACTCTTGTAATACTCATATCATCAAAATCAATCAAGCAGGAAGTAGGGTATTACCTCCACCGAGAGGGCCCGAACCTGGGTAAACATTGTGTCCCCTGCCTTCTGTTACCATCCGCCTTAGACGCACAGTTCGGGACCCCCTACCCAAGATCCGCCGGTTTTGACACCGACACCAAGCGCTGTAGATAATTATTAGTAGCGCTGGGGGGAAGCGAGCTACAGCTAGCTTTAGATACCAGTAGCGCTGGAACAAACAAGCGATACTACTAAAAAATAGTTATAGCGTTGGAGCAGTAGCGCGCCTGCCCGCGCTACTAATAGCAAAAAAAACCAGCGCTACTGGTAAGGGTTTTCCTGGTAGTGTAACATCGTCCAATATATCATTCGTTATGTCTCGACCATTTTGAGACTCCTCGTCATGTCCATGATCACATCCGGGCCTCCGAACTACCTTCGGTGCATCAAAACACATAAACTCATAATACCGATCGTCATCGAACGTTAAGCGTGCGGACCCTATGTGTTTGAGAACTATGTAGACATGACCGAGACTCATCTCCGGTCAATAACCAATAGCGGAACCTGGATGCTCATATTGGCTCCCACATATTCTACGAAGAACTTTATCGGTCAAACCGCATAACAACATACGTTGTTCCCTTTGTCATCGGTATGTTACTTTCCCGTGATTTGATCGTTGGTATCTCAATACCTTGTTCAATCTCGTTACCGGCAAGTCTCTTTACTCATTTCATAATGCATCATCCCGTAACTAACTCATTATTCACATTGCTTGCAAGGCTAATAGTGATGTGCTTTACCGAGAGGGCCCAGAGATACCTCTCCGCTACACGGAGTGACAAATCCTAATCTTGATCTATGCCAACCCAACAAACACCTTCGGAGACACCTGTAGAGCATCTTTATAATCACCTAGTTATGTTGTGATGTTTGATAGCACATAAGGTGTTCCTCTCGTATTCGGGAGTTGCATAATCTCATAGTCAAAGGAACATGTATAAGTCATGAAGAAAGCAATAGCAATAAAACTCAACGATCATAATGCTAAGCTAACGGATGGGTCTTGTCCATCACATCATTCACTATTGATGTGATCTCGTTCATCAAATGACAACACATGTCTATGGTCAGGAAACTTAACCATCTTTGATTAACGACCTAGTCTAGTAGAGGCATACTAGGGACACTTTGTTTTGTCTATGTATTCACACATGTATCAAGTTTCCGGTTAATACAATTTTAGCAGGAATAATAAACATTTATCATGATATAAGTAAATATAAATAACAACTTTATATTGCCTCTAGGGCATATTTCCTTCAGTCTCCTACTTGCAATAGAGTCAATAAGCTAGTTCACATCGCCATGTGATTTAACGCCAATAGTTCACATCTTTATGTGATTAATACCCATAGTTCACATTGCCATGTGACCTACACTCAAAGGGTTTACTAGAGTCAATCATCTAGTTCACATCGCCATGTGATTTAACACCCAAAGAGTACTAAGGTGTGATCATGTTTTGCTTGTGAGAGAAGTTTAGTCAACGGGTCTGCCACATTCAGATCCGTATTTATTTTGCAAATTTCTATGTCTACAATGCTCTGCACAGAGCTACTCTAGCTAATTGCTCCCACTTTCAATATGTATCGAGATTGAGACTCAGAGTCATCTGGACCAGTGTCAAAGCTTGCATCGATGTAACCATTTACGGCGAACTCTTTGTCACCTCCATAACCGAGAAACATAACCTTATACCACTAAGGATAATTTTGACTGCTGTCCAGTGATCCACTAAGGATATCACTACTATTACGGCCGCGCGGTAGGACATGGTGGCTGCTTTTGCAGCAAGGCGGGACATCTCTCGTGCTTCCGCTTCCAGGCTCGCCTCTCCCTGGTGGCAATATCTCGACCCAGAACTCACCCTGGCCGTGGTAGACGCAAGGGAACGATGATGAATGAATTGTTTGTTTTTGTGGATGAGGAGTTGAGGAGGAATGTGCAGTCATCTTGGAGTAGTAGTATTTATAACCGAGTAGTAATTTCCTCCTAAGTGGGAAACCATTTAGGTTTTGATCGGTGTGAACAGGTTTGCAATTTGGAATGTGATGGGACGCGGCCTCCCTGTTCTTCTAAAAAAATTGTGATGGGACGCATGCTCAAAATTTACTGATGGTTATAAGTGCGGCACTATTCCTGGAAGGCGTAACATGGGAACGTACGCCTTCTCGGCCGTGTACGTGGCGTTTGCACCATAGGGTGCACCGCAATAGGCAATGTCAGCACACATCTTGTTCCAACAACCATGCCTGCTCATTTTTACCATTGTGCACGCTTCTTTTAATTAGAATGTGTGTGCCCGTCTAGCGCACACATGTTGATCTATCTAACTATTTCAGTTTGTTGTGGCTAATCGCAAATAGTTCGTCCATGTGAAGTGTATGCCATCAATCGCACCCACTTTGATCTGGCTGACCCGTGTCTGTTCTGTTGCCTTATCGCAAACAGTTAATCCTTCTGAAGCGTATGCCCTCAATCACACACATCCTTATCTGGCTGACCGTTTGTTTTGTGTTGCCTAATCACAAACAGTTCATCCGAGTGAACCGTATGCTCTATATCGCACATGCCTTTGTCAGGCTGCACGTTTCTTTTGTTCCGCCACATTGCAAACAGTTCATTGGACTGAACCGTATGCCCTGGATCGCACACGCAACTAAAATCTGAACCGTGTTTGATGGCTCCGCCATCGCAAACGTCTTGCACCTTTTTTGACGGTTCTTCTACACCACCATTTGTGATTATTGCATCGCACACAGTTTCATCGAAGGGTCTCTGATCGTAGTGTTGCGTTAGCAGCATCCTGCAGAGTGATTGATTTATCTTGCCATGATAAGAATGCTTTGTGATGGTTCGATCTTGCGGTGCTCAATCTCAATGACAAAAAGAGACATGACACGCATGTATTGTTGCTATTAAGGGTAAAAATATGGGATTTATTTCATACGTGAGTTTATATTGTTTACATCATGTCATCTTTCTTAATGCATTACCCCGTTTTCCCATGAACTTAATACTCTAGATACATGATGGACATCGGTCGATGTGTGGAGTAATAGTAGTAGATGCAGAATCATTTCGGTCTACTAATCTAGGATGTGATGCCTATATACACGATCATTGCCTTGGATATCGTCATAATTATTTGCTTTTCCATCTATTGCCCAACAGTAATTAGTTTACCCACCGTATGCTATTTTCTCGAGAGAAGCCTCTAGTGAAAACAATGGCCCCCGGGTCTATTTTGCATCACATATTAAAACCGAAAATACCTTGCTGCAGTTTTCTATTATTTATTTTATTTTGTGTTTTAGTTAGATCTATTAATGAAATCCTATACAATTTAATATCTCAATACCGTTGAGGGATTGGCAACCCATCTATGTGTTGGGTTGCAAGTATTTCTTATTTGTATGCAGGTGTTGTTTACATAGTGATTCTTGGTTCTCCTACTGGATTGATAACCTTGGTTTCATAACTGAGGGAAATACTTATCTCTACTATACTTCATCATCCCCTCCTGTTCGGGGAAATCCCAAGGCAACTCACAAGTAGCAGGAAGAATTTCTGGCGTTGTTGCCCGGGAGACATCATCAACATCTATCAAGTACCTACGCATAAACGCTCATCTCCTTGCAATTACTTTATTTGCCATTTACCTCTAGTTTTCATCTCCCCCATTTCTAAAAAGGTTTACAAAATTAAAAAAACCAGTTTGCCTTTCTGTCTTTGTTATCCTGTCATCCTGACTAGCATAACTATCCCTCCTTTGTCACTGGATTTTGTAGTTCTTTACTTCAAGCAGAAACAAGGAGAAAATCTTAAAGATGCTTGGTATATGTTAATGGAATCTTACCGTGTTTTTCCCATAAAAGGGGATGCAAAATTTTGCTTCGCAATTTTTACATGGTTTAACCATGCATCATAGACAACTTTTGGATTTTGCCGCTAAAGGGAATTTTGTTGAGATTGATGCTAATGTTGCTTATGAAATAATAGAGGGAATGTTGGGAGTTCCACCACCACAAAAGGGATTTACTTTTACTCAATATGGGATTCAAATATTAGATAAAGTGGGTGATATAAAGAAAAACTTGGTTGAGTTTCAAAAGTTTAATGAACCTCTCAAAAATATTAGTGGGAACATTAATCGTATGAATACTTTGATTACTCTGTGTAATAAGCGACTGGATATTTTAGACCTCAAAATGGTCTCATTTCACAAGTATAATGGGAAGCCTAAAGAGCCTCCGGGTTTGAGAAAACTCCCACAAAGATCTCCAAAACCAAAGATGACAATACTTAAAACTATGCATTATGCCTAGCTAGGGGCGTAAAATGATAGCGCTTGTTGGGAGGCAACCCAATAGTTATCTTTTAATTTTTGTTTTCCTATCTGTTTTTCAATAAATATGCAATTAATCTACTATTATCATTTTGTTTCATGTTTTAATTAGTGTTTGTGCCAAGTAAAGCCTTTAGGATTATGTTGGATGATAGTTGATTAGATCCTGTTGAAAATTAGAAACTTTCGCGCCCAGTTCTGGAATTTTGTCAATTGACAAAAATGTGCTTTTGCTCTAAATTTTTTACATATGATTTATACAAATTTCCCATGTTTTACTAAATTTTCAAAAAATGGAGTTACAGAAGTATAGTCAATATCGAGATTGCTATAGACTGTTCTATTTTTGACAGATTCTCTTTTAGTTGCATTGCGTGCTTATTTTGATGAATCTATGGATTGTATCGGGAGGTGAGGGAGTCCTGGATTAGGGGGTGTCCGTATAGCTGGACTATGACCTTCGGCCGGACTCCTGGACTATGAAGATACAATATTGAAGACTTCGTCCCGTGTCCGGATGGGACTTTCCTTGGCGTGGAAGGCAAGCTTGGCGTCTGGATATGTAGATCTCCTACCATTGTAACCGACTACTGTGTAACCATAACCCTCTTGACCTATATAAACCGGAGGTTTTTAGTCCGTGGGACGAACAACAATCATACCATAGGCTAGCTTCTAGGGTTTAGCCTCTCGATCTCGTGGTAGATCTACTCTTTTACTACCCATATCATCAATATTAATCAAGCAGGAGTAGGGTTTTACCTCCATCGAGAGGGCCCAACACTGGTAAAACATCGTGTCCCTTATCTCCTATTACCATCCGCCTAGACGCACGATTCGGGACCCCTACCCGAGATCCGCCGGTTTTGACCCCGACATTGGTCCTTCCATTGAGAGTTCCTCTGTGTCGTCATCTTTAGGCCCGATGGCTCCTCCGATCATCAACAGCTATGCGCTCCAGGGTGAGACTTTTCTCCCCGGACAGATCTTCGTATTCGGCGGCTTTGCACTGCGGGCAATTTGCTTGGCCATCTGGAGCAGATTGAAGCTTCGCCCCTGGCCATCGGTCAGATTTGGAAGTTTGAACTACGGCCGACGTCGCGGAGACTTGATCTTGACGGGTTCGAGCCACAGCCAAGCGCGCCGCCTGTCACGAGGGCATGATCTAGCTCTGCGTGACCATTTTCTGGAGGCTGCACGAGTGTCGCTCCGACCTTTAGCTCGAGCCGATTGCGCCCGATTGAGGGCGGGTGGCTGGACACTGCCTCGGGGCTGCGATCTCTGGCGATTGAGCCGTACACCTACCTCGCCCTTTGCGGCTTCGTGACTCAAGGTGCGGACTCCTCTCGGACTCCGAGCCTTCCGCGCCCTTGTCGAATCGATTGGCGCCCGATCATGGAATTCACTGCGGGACATCTTTCAGCACTCGCCCTTTGGCGACATCCTGAATTCACTAAAGTCTCTCTCTTTATCAGGAGAGCCCTGACCGGATTATGGTCAGGAAGGTTGGGATCCAGATGACGAAGAAATTCAAAGCCCACCCACCACCCACTTCGTAGCCACTGTCGATGATTTAACCGACATGCTCGACTTTGACTCCGAAGACATCGACGGTATGGACGACGATGCAGGAGACGACCAAGAACCAGCACCCACAGGGCACTGGAAGGCCACCTCGTCATACGACATATACATGGTGGACATCCCAAAAGATGGGAATGGCGATGGAACAGCGGAGGATGACCCCTCCAAGAAACAGCCTAAGCGCCGGCGTCAGCGGCGCCGCTCTAAATCCCGCCACAGCAAAAATGGTGATTCCGGCACGGGAGACAACAACACCCCAGACAGTGCCGAAGACAACCCCCTCCAGCAGGATTCAGCGCAGGAGGATGGAGAAGCCAGACCTCATGAGAGAGCGGAAGAAAGAGAGGTAGAGGACGATAATTACATGCCTCCCTCCGAAGATGAGGCAAGCCTCGACGACGACGAATTCATCGTGCCCGAGGATCCCGCCGAACAAGAGCATTTCAAAAGCAGGCTTATGGCCACGGCAAGCAGCCTCAAGAAAAAGCAGCAACAGCTTAGAGCTGACAAAGACTTGCTAGCTGATAGATGGACTGAAGTCCTTGCGGCGAAGAGTATGAACTCGGCGCCCTCAAAAGCTACCCAAAATGCAGGCTGCTACCGATTAGAGGAGGAAGCACCCAAACCTACATCACCGGCGGATGATCTGGCTGACCGCCACCTCGTGGCGCTGACAGAGGCCTCTCGGCCCTCAACTCAAGCCGCACCCAGCGCGCTCAAAAATACCAAGATGCGGGAAATCG
Organism: Aegilops longissima; assembly: GCA_021605205.1. Taxonomy (NCBI): domain Eukaryota; kingdom Viridiplantae; phylum Streptophyta; class Magnoliopsida; order Poales; family Poaceae; genus Aegilops; species Aegilops longissima. The sequence goes on along the minus strand of CM038678.1, from coordinate 568,157,397 downwards.
CCGGACCTGCGAGATATATTGGAGGACAAGGCAAAGCAAACAAGATCGATCTACGGATCGCGTGGGCGCCCCACGACACGTGACGATAACCGTCACGCCGGATATGGCAACTCCGGCCGGGCTGAACGCAGTAGACAAAGCTCATTTGAGCTGCATCGTGATATAGCCCAATACAAATGTGCCGCACACCCACTATGCTTCACAGATGAAGTGATGGATCATCAGATCCCTGAGGGTTTCAAACCCGTAAACATTGAATCATACGATGGCACAACAGATCCTGTGGTTTGGATCAAGGACTATCTCCTTCACATCCACATGGCCCGCGGTGATGATCTACACGCCATCAAATACCTCCCACTCAAGCTTAAAGGACCAGCTCGGCATTGGCTTAACAGCTTGCCGGCGAGTCAATTGGTTGTTGGGAAGACCGGAAGCCGCATTCCTCGACAATTTCAGGGCACATATGTGCGACCACCAGACGCAGATGACCTAAGCCACATAATTCAGCAGCTAGAGGAATCGGCTAGACAATTCTGGACACGGTTCCTAACCAAGAAAAATCAAATCGTCGACTGTCCGGATGCAGAGGCCCTTGCAGCCTTCAAACACAACATCTTGCGACGAGTGGCTTGCACGGCACCTAGGACAGGAAAAGCCGAAATCCATGGCAGCCCTCACAACACTCATGACCCGCTTTTGCGCGGGAGATGACAGCTGGCTAGCTCGTAGTAACAACATGACCAAGAGCCCCGTAATTCGGATACCAAGGACAGAAATGGCAGGTCGCGTCGCAACAAGCACAAGCGCTGCATTAACGGCGATAATCTTGAGGATCTGACAGTCAATGCCGGATTCGGAGGCTCTAAACATGGTCAGCGAAAAAGCCATTTAAAAGAAATACTCGGGCCCGTCAATTTGGACCGAATACTCGATCGCTCATGCGGATACACGGCACCCCGAAAAACCAATAACCACCAACAGGGATTGTTGGGTGTTCAAGCAGTGAGCAAGTTAAATGCGAAAACAATGACAAGGGCTGCATACCAATGACGAGGAGGAGCCCCGCCCGAACAATAGAGGACGGAAGGGCTTCCCCACAAGTGCGGACGGTGAACATGATATCGCAACCCACATACCCAAAAGGGAGCGGAAGCGTGCACTAAGGGACGTATATGCGATGGAGCCAGTCGACCCAAAGTTCAACCCGTGGTCTTCCTGCCCTATCACTTTTGATCAAAGGGACCACCCCACTAGGATCCGCCATGGAGGATTCGCCGCATTGGTTCTAGACCCAATCATTGACGAATTTCACCTCACTAGAGTCCTAATGGACGGCTGCAGCAGCCTGAACCTGCTTTATCAGGATACAATACACAAAATGGGCATATACCCATCAAGGATTAAACCCACGAAGGCGACCTTTAAAGGCGTCATACCAGTGTATAGGCCAACTATGCAGGCTCGATTACACTTGAAGTGGTCTTGGATCCCGGATAACTTCGGCGAGGAGTTAATCTTTGACATAGTCCCGTTCAGTGGCGGCTATCACGCCTTTGCTCGGACGAACCGCATTTGCAAAGTTCAATGCGGTGCCGCTTTCGCATATCTCAAGCTCAAGATCCCAGGTCCTCGAGGAGTCATTACGGTCAATGTAAACACGAGCGCTCTCTCCGGACGGAGGAGCATCTGGCCCCTCACGGCGGAAGTACAAAGCAGCCTCTTAAGGCAATTCTCGAGTCTGGCTATTAAACGTCTGGACACCGTCAAGCGCGCCCGGAGTAACCTACAACAAGACCGCCTGGCACGTTCCAAGCATGCATAGCAATGCGGCCCAAACCCCAGCCCTCGCGAAATTGCGAAACCAGTATTACGCAGCATACATAATTACGCCTGGAAATACCATGGGCATAGGGGAGGGCGACCACGGCATGCCGGAGATGCGCTCAACCGCACTGGGGCCCCGATTGTGTCATTCTTTTCTTTTCTTTTTTTACTTTTAGGACTCCGTTCTCACGAAGCCCTGTCCGGCAGTAGAATCGCCGAACACACGATACAATAGCCAGGGAAGCAGAAAGCTACGTCAAATGTCCAGGTGGTCTCTATTACGAGCAGTATACCTGTTTTACATACCATCCATGCTTACCCCTCGGAGGGACATGTTAAAAGTCCGTCCCTTGCTTATCGTGACTATTTGTATCGTTCGCTCTTCTTGCAGCCCTTTTGAATAAACAATACATAGATTCTGCCTATTATTGCATTCCTTATTTCTATATATATATATATATATATATATATATATATATATATATATATATATCTGTGTGTGTGTGTGTGTGTGTGTGTGTGTGTGTGTGTGTGTGTGTGTGTTAAGTTATGACATTGTGCAACCGTACACTTTGGTACGGGCAATACACCAGGGGCTTAAGTACCCCACAATATGGTGTGATAAGTCCGAACACTTTCACAAGTGCGGCACCCCGAACTTATAGCATTATATGCATTGGCTCCGAATCATGTCTTGGGTCAATAGTTGGGTTTGCCCAGCTCCCATGTTTTGGTACCTTATGTTCCGTTATATCAGCTAAGGTAGCGCTGGGAGAACCACTGCGATTGTGCCCCAGTTGAGCTGGGTTAAGCACCTCAGTGGAGAAAGCTAAAACTGACTGTCATGATAGGGCGAGAGTCGGTCGCTGTTCGGGAGGTTTTCGAGTCCCTAAAGACTTATGCCGCTTAGAGCGAGGAGTCGGCATTGTCCGGCCTAGGCGTGGATAGCGCCCCAAACTCGGTCTTCCGAATAACAGGGGCTTCGCCGAAACTTAAAATTATAGAATTCTATGGCTAAGTGAGAGTGCTCAAGCATTATAGTCTGGTTGCCTTGTTCGTTGCGTTGAGCGCCTCCCTCGAAGGACCGAAGAATGGGAACAAGAGCGCTCAAGTTTATCCCGAACACCCCAGGACTCGTGGCATGGGGACTGAAGCCGACGACTCGCCATCTCTCAAATTTAATACACGGCCGCACAGAAGGTAATATTTTAAATTCAAAAGTGTTGCTTAGCGCATATGAACAAGTTTTCAGCGTACAGGATAACAAATGCGAGTCTACTCAAAAATTACATCTTTGGAGCATTCACCTGCTATAAGGCGGGCACCCTTCAGGATGCCCTCATAATACATTTTAGGCTTGCAATGCTCCTTGCCCAGTGGTGGTCCATCCGTCGCAAGCTTCTCAGCGTCCACGTTGCCCCAGTGCACCTTAGCACGGGCAAGGGCCCTACGGGCACCTTCGATGCAGATGGAGTGCTTGATGACTTCAACCCATGGACAGGCGTCCACTAGCCGCCTCACCAGCCCGAAGTAACTCCCAGGCATGGCTTCCTTAGGCCACAGCCGAACTATGAGGCCCTTCATGGCCTGTTCGGCCACCTTATGGAGCTCGACCAACTACTTCAACTGGTCGCTTAAGGGCACTGGTGTCCGGCCTCAAAGATCTGAGACAGAACACCTTCTCCATCGAGCTTCCCTCCTCGGCTCGGTAGACTGCGGCAGCATCGGACACACTGTGGGGCAGATCAGAGAATGCTCCTGGAGAGCTCTGGATTTGGGTAAGTAACAGATAGTTCACTTTCACATGCTTGCCTTGCATAAAGAATGCCTTACCCGCCGCTATCTTCTTCATCGCCTCAATTTCCTGGAGGGCTTTTTGGGCTTCGGCCTTAGCGGCTTGGGCGCCCTCAAGGGCCGAGGCGAGCTCGGACTCTTGAGTCTTTGAGTCACGCTCCAAACTCTCGTGTTTTTCCACGAGAGCCTGGAGCTCTTGCCGCACCTCCGCCACCCGTGCCTCCTGCTTCTCTCACTCGGTGCGCTCCGCGGCCGCATTGCTTTCGGCCTTGGACACCGCTTCCTTCAGGGTCGCCACCTCGTTCGTGGCCCCTGCAGTATTCACTTTATTCCTATCATTTTTTGCAACCACATCTTTTAAATACTCCCATAAGGTATTACTTACCTTCCTTGTCCTCGAGCTGCTTTTTGGCAAGGCCGAGCTCGTTCTCGGACCGCTCGAGGCTCTGCTTCAATGCATCAACCTCCGCAGTCAGTGCGGCAGAGGTCAGCATTGCAGCATGCATTCCCATATTGATATACTTATGTTAGACTCCTACGTATATCTTCTAGATCCTCAGTTCGGCTTTTTCTTTCCGAACACCGAATTGAGCATCAGGGGCTACTGTCTATGTTGTGCGACAAATGGAACGCCATGAGTTATTCTGGTGTCCGGACACTTATGATTTCGCCAGGGTCTTGGTCCCCGGTGGCCACTCCTCTTCACCATCGTCGGCGTTGGTGGTGTAGTCCGGAGGAAGGGTCCTTCCCTTCTTGGACCCTCCGGCCTCCCGGTTAGGCGGCCTTCCTTTCTTCTCTCCCACTGGGAGAGGCCTCTTCCTCCTCCTCGTCTTGGCGGGAGGAGTCCGCCTCGAGTCATCGGACGATGAGTCCGACAACACTGGCGCGGGAACTCCTTCGAGTTCCGTGGCCTTCTTCTTAGCCTTCTTCTCCGGCACCACGTAAGGTGCCGGAACCTGCAGCCCCGTTAATCGGGCGTCCGCTGGGTCTTTTGGCAAGGGAGCCGGACAGTCAACCTGTTCGGACGTCTTCTGCCAGTCCTGTTAAAGTTGAGGGAGTTTTAGATCCCGCATAGAGTCAAACTATGAAAAAAGAGTCCCGTAAAGGGTAAATTAGCTTACCTCGCTAGCTCGATGCCGCGAGCTGAATCTGCGATCTTCGTTAGCAGATGCGGGAGCCTCGGCGCCCTTGAACAACACCTTCCAGGCATCTTCGTACGTAGTGTCGAAGAGCCGGCTCAAGGTTCGGTGTTGTGCCGGATCAAACTCCCACAAGTTGAAGTCCCGTTGCTGGCATGGGAGGATCCGGCGGATGAGCATAACCTGGACTTCGTTGACAAGCTTGAGCTTCTTGTCCACCAGGTTTCGGACCCAGGTTTGGAGTCCGGTCAGCTCTTAGGAATTACCCCACGTCAGGCCCGTCTCTTTCCATGAGGTGAGCCGTGTTGGGAAGCCAGATCGGAATTTGGGGGCCGCCGCCCATTTAGAGTCACGCGGCTCGGTGATGTAGAACCACCCCGATTGCCACCCCATAATGGTCTCCACAAAGGAGCCCTCGAGCCATAGGACGTTGGCCATCTTGCCCACCATGGAACCTCCGCACTCTGCTTGGCGGCCGCCCACTACCTTCGGCTTGACATTGAATGTCTTCAGCCATAAGCCGAAGTGGGGCTGGATGTAGAGGAAGGCCTCGCACACGACGATGAACGCAGAGATGTTGAGGATGAAATTCGGGGCCAGATCATGGAAATCTAGGTCGTAGTAGAACATGAGCCCCCGGACAAATGGGTGAAGTGGAAACCCTAGTCCGCGGAGGAAGTGGGGGAGGAACACCACCCTCTCATGGGTACTGGGGGTGGGGATGAGCTACCCCTTGTCGGCGAGCCGATGCGCGATGTCGTTGGACAAGTATCCGGCCTTCCGCAGCTTTTTGATGTGCCCCTCCGTGATAGAGGAGGCCATCCACTTGCCTCCCTCTCCGGACATAGTTGGAGAAGGTTGAGGGTGGGATGTGCGGGCTTGGGCGCTAGAGCTCAAGTGCGCCGAAATGGATGAGCAAAGGAGGAAGAAGGCGTGTGTGAAAAAGTGGATCCTTATCCCCTTATATGGACGGACAAAGCTATGCGTCCCCCCCGGCCTGATAAAACTCGCTTATCTCCCAAGCGCCATAATCAATGGCGCGGTCGGATTACTACGCCCGTATTGATGAGAATCCCGAATAATGGGACATGATCTCTGCTTTGACAAGGCGTGCCAAGAAATTGCCTCGCTAAACGCTACTGAGGTGGGACGGTGAAACGATTGAATAAAGGCTTGGTGGTGGTGTGATGTCACGCTGCGAATCGTCCGCCAGATTGAGTTTGTGTAAATAGTATTCTCTCTACGGTGGTATGTGGAACTTATTTTGCGAGCCGGACACTATCCTTGTGTTCAAAATCTTCTATGAAGAATTCGAGGAGGAACCCGCCTTGCAATGCCAAGACAATATGCGCGCGGACTCGTCGTCATTGAAGCCTGGTTCAGGGCTACCGAGGAGTCCTGGATTAGGGGGTGTCCGGATAGCCGGACTCCTGGACTATGAAGAAACAATATTGAAGACTTCGTCCCATGTCCGGATGGGACTTTCCTTGGCGTGGAAGGCAAGCTTGGCGATATGGATATGTAGATCTCCTACCATTGTAACCGAATCTGTGTAACCCTAACCCTCTTCGGTGCCTATATAAACCGGAGGGTTTTAGTCTGTAGGACAAACAACAATCATACCATAGGTTAGCTTCTAGGGTTTAGCCTCTCTGATCTCGTGGTAGATCTAGTCTTGTACTACCCATATCATCAATATTAATCAAGCCGGAGTAGGGTTTTACCTCCACTGAGAGGGCCCGAACCTGGGTAAAAACATCGTGTCCCTTGTCTCCTGTTACCATCCACCTAGACGCACAGTTCGGGACCCCCTACCCGAGATCTGCCGGTTTTGACACCGACAGGAGGTATAAGCCATGGTAAAGTTAGAATACAGTAGGTATAATGCAATAATAAAATATGAATGGGTCTACAATAGTACTTAGAGTGTTGATTATTTTAATTATACTAACGGACCTCACGAAGGTTTTGTTAAGTGTTGTGTGATTTAAGTTTTCAAGTATTGGGTGAGATCACGATGAAAGAAGGAATAAGGAGTGGAGAGAGCCTAAGATTGGGGATTCCCGAGGCACCCCAAGGTTATATTCAAGGACTCCCAAGCAAATAAGCTTGGGGATGCCCCGGAAGGCATCCCCTCTTTCCTTTAACAACCATTGGTAATCTTTCGGAGCTATATTTTTATTCATCACATATGATCAGTTTTGCTTGTAGTGTCTAGTATTATATGAGTCTTTGATTTTTTTCTTTTTATTTTGTCACAATCATCCTTGATGAACACACTTGTTTCAGAGAGCCACATGCATATCATAATTTGCTAGAATACTATATGTGCTTCACTTAAATCATTTGAGCTAGGCAGTTGCTCTAGTACTTCACTTATATATTTTTTAGCACACGGTGGTGATATATTTTAAAAGAAATATGCTCTCATGCTTCACTTATATTATTTTGAGAGTTACTAAATTTTGAAGAAATATGCTCTAATGCTTCACTTAATTATTTTGAGAGTTGAATTTTTTTGAAGAAATATTTATTCTCTCACGCTCCACTTAAATCTTTTTGAGAGTTAAGAATAGTGATGGTAATTTTCATGAGATGTGATTTTGTCCCAAAGTTATAGATATTCAAGGGGGACACAAATAAAACTTTCATAAAGATCATTGGATATTATAAACTTGATTCCTTGCAATAATTTTGCGATATGGAGATAGTGATATGTGAGTCACGCATGTTGGTGAGTAATTATGATTTAGTAAGAATATTGGTGTTAAGGTTTGTGATTCCCTATGCAAGCACGGAATTCAATAGTTATGCAACAAAGTTACATCCTACTTGTGGTGCATTATTCGGTGTTAGTTATGTGTAATGCTCGTTTATGATCATTTCCCTTTTTGGTTGGTCGCTTCTTAATCTATATGCTAGCCTTCACTTGTACTAAGCGAGAATACTTCTTGGGCATCCAAATCCTTAAACCCAAAGTTGTGCCAAATGAGTCCACAATACCTACCTACATGTGGTATTTCCATGCCGTTCCAAGTAGATTTGTATGTGCCAACTCAAATTTTGAAAATGAATTTACTTCTTGTGTGCCCGTATCGCTCATGAAGCGATAGGGGGTGGCCAATATTGTCCATGCTAGGTATGTTATTCTCAAGATGAGTGTTTATTCACTTGTCATTGCACGAGAGTGTGGCAGGTAATAGGGATGCCCAGTCCTGAAATGAAAAAAAAATACTATGATAATAAATTCCTTGGAAAGTGTTGGTATGGAAGGCACCGGTGGATATGGCTAGCCATGGATTGTGAAAGAATGGTGGAAGGAAATAAACTTTACTTTTTGTTTGGGAACCACCTATGATTTAACTAGCATGGAAGATACTGGGAATTCTCGGTCGTTTTCGTTGATAGGAAAAGCATGCCTCTCAAAACAATTTTATCTCTCAATTTAAGCTATGAGCTCTGGCACATCTACAAATCTCTGCTTACCTTTGCAAAGGGCCTATCTATTTAATTTTATGCAATTTTTATTTTTATTTTGAGTCTCCATCTTCTCTTATAAAGCACCAACTAGGGAACACTACTGTCATACTTGTGCATTGGATGTAGCCAATATTTGAGTGTGTTTCATGAATGGATCAATGATTGTGCATAATGGGCTAGGGATAACTTTATTTAGCATTGATATTTTGAAAGACATGGTTGCTTGTTGATATGCTTGAGTATCGATTCTTCATGTCAAATTATAGACTATTGTTTTGAATGATTTAAAGTCTAAATGTCTATGCTACAAAAGAAAATAATATGTGATGAACATGATAGATAGCATTCCACATCAAAAATTCTGTTTTTATCATTTACCTACTCGAGGAGGAGCAGGAATCAAGCTTGGGGATGCTGATACATCTCCAATGTATATATAATTTTTTATTGTTCCATGCTATTATACTATCAATCTTGGATGTTTTACATACATTTACTAGGTACTTTATATCATTTTTGGGACTAACCTATTAACTTAGTGCCCAGTGCCAGTTGCTGTTTTTTGTTTTTTTTTTTACTTTGCAGAATAGCAATACCACACGAAGTCCAAATGCCACGAAACTTTTTGGAGATTTTTTTCTGACAGTAAAGGACCCTGGAAGCTTCTGGAGGGCATGAAAAGATGAGCCAACGGCCCAATAGGTATCAGGCGCTCCAGGGGCCTATAGCTCGCCCTGGTAGGTAGTGGGACCCATATGGCTTCGTTTTACCAACCTCTACCTCTATAAATACTCTAAAATCGTGAAACCCTCAGGGGAGTTGAAAAAATACGTTTTCCACCGCCGCAAGCTCCAGAACCACGAGATCCAATCTAGAGGCCTTTTTCGGCACTCTGCCGGAAAGGGCAATGATCACGGAGGGGTTCTTCACCATCCTTGTTGCCCCTCCGATGATGCGTGAGTAATTTACCACAGACCTATGGGTCCATAGTTAGTAGCTACATGGCTTCTTCTTCCTTTTTGATCTTCAATACAATGATCTCCCTTATGTTCTTGGAGATCTAATTGATATAATTATTTTTGCGGTTTTCAGGATACACAAATAGGGGTGTTTATTCCCCCTGACTTGTACATGGACGAAGAGCCTCCGCCTCGGTAGCCAAGGCTTGGCGAAGGAATGGCTACACCCAAACGCAAAGCAAGACCAAGTCAGAGGAACCACTCTCCGTGAGATCATGGAGCGGATCAAGAAGACCAAATCAAACAAGACAGCAGAGCATCACCTTGGGAACGCCGCCCTTGCCGGGAAGGAGAGCCTGTCCGGGTCGAGGCCACCCCAAGGACAAGTCCAAGATTTCTCCGGCAGGCTTGTCGGGTCCGCCAAGTGCGAGGATTCCCTCCAAGGCATCACCGCTCCACCGCTCCACCGCACCATGGCGCAAATCACTTGTCAATGTGGTGTCGAGCCCCCAAGTGATTAAGTGGCTTCCACTAAGCATGTGACAGCCCATTAGAAGATAGATTACTCCGATATGGCAGCCGTCTACAGGTGTGTCAAGCAGATAAGAAGAAGATGATTAAGCGGCACAGCAGGCTTGCCGGGCTTCACCCTCAGCACGACACCTAGCAGTGCATTTAATGCACTTTGTCCTAACTGCCAGAGTTAGGTACGATAGCACTGTTTGCTATCTAATCACTAGAAAGACTATTTTGCAACTGTGGTTACCCCTTAAGCTATAAAAGGAGGTCCAAGGCAACCTAGAAAAGAATTCAGACCCTTACACACTTGTACACGCATAGCACCTCTCCCCGAGGCCACCTTGCCGGGCTTGAGTGTTGCGTTCTCATCGTGCTCCTCCATCAAATCCACCAAAGCAGGAGTAGGGTTTTACGCTTCCCAGCGGCCCGATCCTGGGTAAAAACCACCATTGTCATCACCGTCGTGTTGTTTCATGGCCTCCGCTCTTTGTGCAACGTGACTTTCCCCCTTGCAGAACCACAAGGGGCCGATGGCCCCATAGGTGATCATGTTCACCCACGACATATTTGGCACGCTAGGTAGGGGGTGGAGCGCTTGTGTGAACCTGAAGCTGTCAACAGTGATGTCAGCTTGAACTACGTCGGTATTTCCCCAAAGAGGAAGGGATGATGCAGCATAGCAACGGTAGGTATTTCCCTCAGTGATGAGACCAAGGTTATCGAACCAGTAGGAGAACCAAGCAACACTACGTAAACGGAACCTGCACACAAAGAACAAATACTTGCAACCCGACGTGTTAAAAGGGTTGTCAATCATCATCTTCATCGTCACCCTCTTCGTCAACGACTTCAAAGAAAAAGAGCAGTGTTGCTCCCTAGCCTCATCCTTCCCAGATTCCGCCACTCGTCTCCTCTGCAGCAGCAACGACGACGAGGATAAAGGATGATGGCACCGCGGTGGCCATGGTTAGCACAGATGGCGTGGCCACCATGCTACCCACAGTCAAAAGAAGGAGCGAGATGTGCGGCGACGTCGCCCTCCTCGTGGCCTCCTGTCAACCGCATCCGATTCCGAAGGGTATCACTTGGACGAATGAACAAACGAGAAAATGGTGCGTATTTGGCCTCCCTCTTGCTTCTCACTCACCAATGGCTGAGTCGTGTGGTGGTGTTGCCACCAGCGTTGATATGTGCGCGCGGAGCTCTGTCCTGCATTTATCCCGCCAAGGGTGAAACATGAGCTGAGCGCTGGTGTGAATCCGTTGGTTGGCACCCTCGGTAAGAGAACACCGGCAAGGCTTTTTCGCCAGCGTGTCCTTCACGTGAGCTGCCAAGAGGTCATTGGAAGTGAAGGAAATGGAGGGAGGGGCAGGTCCTTCTCCTTTTCCGCCATATGCCATTAGTTGTAAACATTTTTGCAGAATTCCCCCAGCTCGTGCCGGGGCTGGGTACGTAACTAATGGACTGATTAGTCCCTCCCTTGTGCTCCTTCTCGTTTTTCATATTTTCAGAAAAAATGGATATGTGAGAAAATTCTTCCTGGGAGACACGGATAGGAGAGGCAACCACAGGTGGAAGAGAAGATGTTATGTGCAATCAAAAGTACATCCGGGTAGGAGGAGAGCATAGACAAAAGCTAAGTTGGCTTGCTTATTGGGTTTTCTTTAGAGTTTGTACTTGCCTATCCCTCGGACAGCCAAGGTTTGGTATGGCAAGATTTTTGTACGATGGGACCTTACTGTATTTGTCTGCGCCCTCGCTTTGTTTCAAGCCTGCTCAACAAAGTGGGTAGCAGCGTCAAAGAATGTTAAGGAAAAACCCAGCGACAACATGTCTTTGCCGACAAAATGCGAAGGACCCGTTCCTCAAAGCAATTGCGGCAGCATACTGTTGGCGGGCAACCAAAGTACAAAAGGGAAACTAATCATATGTATACCAATGGGTAAACACAAGAGGGATAGCATGCTTTAGCATATAAACATCCGTTCGACGAGCGTTAAAACAAGAACAGTACGGAGTCTAAAAACGAGATACATATTATGTCTTATCACAGGGTACCAAGGAAACTAAAATAGTTCAAGGCTAGGCCTGACGACCTCTAGGAACTCTTGGGATGGATAGAACCTTGTCAGCGAGGGGGGTGGCCTTCTCTACAGTGGCAGAAGTGTCAGCACCCGACGACAGCCTCTTGAAGCCATCGGCAAGGTAGAGGTCGGATGGTAAAAGGCAAGATTGCTCAAGACCAGGAAGAGGGCGTCACGAGCAAGCTTCCAGGAATCATTAGCAAAGCAGACGGCCATGTGATACGTCCATTTTGCATCATGCTTTTATATCGATATTTATCTCATTATGGGTTGTTACTTGACGTTATGTCACAATACTTATGGCTATTCTCTCTTATTTTACAAGGTTTACCATGAAGAGGGGAATGCCATACTGGAATTCAGGCCGAAAAGGAGCAAATATTGGAGACCTATTCTCAGTAACTCCAAAAGTCCTGAAATTCCATGGAATATCTTAAAATAAATAAAGAAAAATCATCGCCAAAGATGAAGGCCAGGAGCCCACACCCTGCTCACGAGGGGGGGCCCCAGGCGCGCCTCACCTCGTGGGCCCCCGGTGGCTCTCCGATGCCCATCTTCTCCCATATGAAGTCTTTCGATGAGAAAAAAATCAGAAGAAACCTTTCGACGAGACTCCGCCCACGAGGCGGAACCTTGGCGGAACTAATCTAGGGCTCCGGCCGAGCTGTTCTGGCTGGGACACTTCCCTCGGGAGGGGAAATCATCGCCATCATCATCACCAACGCCCTCTCATCGAGAGAGGGCAATCTCCATCAACATCTTCACCAGCACCATCTCATCTTCAAACCCTACTTCATCTCTTGTATCCAATTCTTGTCTCCAAGTCCGGGATTGGTGCTAGTAGGTTGCTAGTAGTGTTGATTACTCCTTGTAGTTGATGCTAGTTGGTTCACTTGGTGGAAGATCATATGTTCAGATCCTTTATGCATATTATAAACCCTCTAATTATGAACATGAATATGCTTTGTGATTAGTTACATTTGTTCCTGAGGACAAGGGAGAAGTCTTGCTATTAGTAGTCATGTGAATTTGGTATTCGTTCGATATTTTGATGAGATGTATGTTGTCTAGCCTCTAGTGGTGTTATGTGAACGTCGACTACATAACACTTCACCATTATTTGGGCCTAGAGGAAGGCATTGGGAAGTAATAAGTAGATGATGGGTTGCTAGAGTGATGAAGCTTAAACCCTAGTTTATCGCTGTTTCGTAAGGGGCTGATTTGGATCCATATATTTCATGCTATGGTTAGGTTTACCTTAATACTTTTGTTGTAGTTGCGGATGCTTGCAATAGAGGTTAATCATAAGTGGGATGCTTGTTCAAGTAAGAACAGCACCCAAGCACCGGTCCACCCACATATCAAATTATCAAAGTACCGAACGTGAATCATGTGAACGTGATGAAAACTAGCTTGACGATATTCCCATGTGTCCTCGGGAGCGCTTTTCCTATTTTAAGAGTTTGTCCAGGCTTGTCCTTTGCTACAAAAAGGATTGGGCCACCTTGCTGCACTTTATTTACTCTTGTTGCTTGTTGCTCGTTACAATTTATCTTATCACAAAACTATCTGTTACCACTTATTTCAGTACTTGCAGAGAATACCTTGCTGAAAACCGCTTATCATTTCCTTCTGCTCCTCATTGGGTTCGACACTCTTACTTATCGAAAGGACTACGATAGATCCGCTATACTTGTGGGTCATCACCGTGTCATCCTTATACGTCTTCAGCCCTTCAATCAAGCCATTGAAAAAGAGTGTTAGCTTGACACTTCGAACTTCATGGCTGCCAACGGAGAACGCCCAGCTCTTCATATCCATCTTTGTAATCTGGACAGTAAGGCGCTCAGCGATGACAACCAAGTTCTTGATCCAGAGGTCACGCTGCTAGATTTGATTATTAAGCTTCTCTTCTACATCCTTCTGGAGGGTTCTAGCCTTGTTCAGATCCGTCATCAGCAATTCTCGCGAGCACTGGCAGACTCAATTTCCTTCTCCAAGGAGCCAAGCCTGACCTTCATGTAAGAAATGGCGCCATTAGCGGTATCAAGGCACTGGCTCTTGGAGGAAAGCTGTGATGGCGCCTCCTTCAGAATCGTCTCTACTTTTTGTGCTTCGTCTTTGAGAGCCATGATCTCCTTGTCGCTAGAGGCAAGGTCCTCCGTCAGCTTGCTCACTTGAAGATCAAGATCAGTTTTGGCGGCAGAAGTGGCAGCTAGCTCATCAGTAACCTTCCTCAGGTGGGTAGAGGATTCAAGGGTGAGCACGTCAAGCGTGGCCTTGTGCCTGTCCTCTAACTCCCCGGTACGTTGCTGGACGAGATCTCTAGTTCCTCATCCTTGCCGCAGAGGGTGGCTTCGATTTTCCCTTCCCGAGTACATATCTCCTTCTCCTTGGTGTTTAGAAGCGCTTCACGCTCCGCCAAGCCGACCTCCCAGGCAGCAATATCTTCTTTGGCCTCGGTCAGCACCTCCTCTTGCCACATGATGGAGTGGGATTGCTTCTTGTACCATTCTCGCAGTTCACTTCCCTTGTCCATCAATTTCTTATCCATAAGAATGGCGGAGTCACGCTGTTCCTTGACTGCCTGCCACATGGGATCATACCTGTGTTGCGCTTCTTTGAGCCCTGATGCCACGGATTCCAGGAAGGCTAGATCCTTGGCACTATCAGCAGAATCGCCAGCTTCTACAACCCTCTGGGATGGCAGCGCCAGTATGCGTCTGATCTCTTCCTCAAAATCTACGCCCGCTATAGGAGACGAGCCAGGAGCTGCGAGCCCAGGTTGGGCAAGGACTAATGCCAACTTGCTCGAGGAAGGATGCGAAGCTGCAGCTAGATGATAGTTCATGGGGAGAGGGGCCATGGATTGGAGAGGAGCTTTTTCCTCAACAACCATGCCTAGGCCAGAAGTGCTATCGGGGGTCTTCTCTGTCTCTTTTTGGGACTCCTAGATATCCCCGGCAGTCTGTTTGTGGCTTTCCGCGGCCGAAATCTTGGTTGCTTCCTCGGTACCACTCTTCCGAATGCTGGCCACCTCTTCCAAGAGCTCATGTTCTTCCATCAACGAAGCTACAAGTAACATTAACAGATGGATAAATGAGAATCCAGATACTGCTAAGTCGAAGACCAAGAAGCAAAATAATTCAAGGAAGCAGAAACAAAGACAAGTGGATTACCCGGTGGTGTTTGCTAGGGAGGAGCGTCCGCCTCCCCGGCAACGTCAGTTGCTAGCGTTCGGTCCGTATCCACCCCCTCGGTGACCGTGACCTCAGCAAGAGCAGACCCCTCAGAGGAGGCCCTTGCCTGTGATTTCTCTGCTTCGACTTTGGTTGGGGTGGAACTCTCTTGGTAGGCCCCACCCTGCTGGATCTCACTTTTTCCCTTAGCGGGGGATGGAGCATGTTCCTCCACACCTCTCTAGCCGGGCGAAATTTGCCCCATGCCTTCGCGCTGGGGGCTGGGCTAGGGGTCGGCCACAGGATTTCATGTCCTATCCCCCGCCAGACCCGTGCTCGCCAACGAACCCGACTTTGCCGCGTGCTTGGTTCGCTTTGCCTTCTAGGCGAGGGGTTCTTCATCTCTACCAAATCAACAAAGAGAATTGAATCAACAACTATCAAGTACATATTACCTCAGCAAGAAGGTCAGCTGTTCCCCTTACTCTGGGTCTACAAGCATGGAGCCCAGCGCGTACGCTGCAGGTGGCGGGGTCATCCTTCGTCCTTCCCCTCTTCAGAGTTGGAGGAGCGAAGCTTCCCGGCAGCCTTGAGCTCTTCGGTGGGGCCAAGATCTCTGGAGGAATTGAACTTTGCGAGGAAGCTGGGCTTAACTGAGGGCTGTGATCAACCCCCGTGATAGCACGTCGTTTGGCGGGCGGAGTCGTGGCCTCCGACAGGCGAGTGGATTGGCGGCGTACCACCTCTGACTTGTCAACCTTAGAGGCGACCTTTTTCACCCTCTGTGTGATTGTCAAGGAGGAAGGGGCCACTTTTGGCCAGCTGGTCCACTTGCGAAGGCATCGATCTGGGTCTGGCTTTTGGTCTTGAGGGCCCACTGAGAGCCATTCCTCCTCCCAATTCCTCCGCCTCCTCGAGCTGCTGTGCCTCTTCGTCCCCGCCTTCCTCTTCGGCCCCTGGTGCCATGGCATGATGAATTCTAGCCCTGGCAGGATCAAACCCGGCAACCTCCTTCATGTCGTCCCCCTCGCTCCCTTCATCAGAAGAACCTTCACCTTCAGCATCCACCTCCTCCTCCTCCTCTTTGGAATTTGTCCCTCCGGTAGCCTGAAGTGCTCTGTCCTCTACAATCCGCTTTGCAATAAATGCCGCCTCTGCCTTGGAGGTGTGTTTAACAAGATCGTTCTCCACCTTGGAAGCCCTTTCTTCCAAAATTGGAGACACGCTCTATCTCTGCATACAGTTCGAGCAATTTCCAATCCGCCTCAACTCCATAGGCATTGCAATCTGGCATCCATTTCAGAATTTGGGCTCGAGCAGAATTGAGATGCAGCAGGACGACCCTTGCCGGCAAATGGAACGGCCCAAGGCCGCGAATAGCTGCTCGGACTGCCAGCCATGGCCATATATCGACATGTTGACGGGGCCTGGGTAAAGGTGCATCCTGTCGGCAAAATTCCCGTATTCCCAAGCAAATCTGTCCCTCTTCTATAGTGGTGCGATGCGGCACCGGAGTAAGTCAGCCCCCACCTGCTTGACGGTTAGCCTGGCAGATTTGAGGCGGGCAATCCTATTCAGCGCCAGGCGGAGCCTGTCGTTGGTAAGGCCTGGCTTACTCAAGTCACTGCCGCGCATGACGCATTCAGTCTACACTGCGCAGAACTCGGGTGCATCCTTGTCCTGGATCCAGCACCAATCCACCCTCCATTCCTCCCACCTGCTGCGCTGCTGGCCAAGAAGATAATCCCATTCATCCTTCTTGCCTCGGGGAATCCAGCTTATGTTTCCCGAGCGATGAGATTTGTCTTCAACTCATGGGACCAAGAAGTTCCTGAACAGGTCCATGTTGGGGGCGACTCCAACAAAGTTCTCACACAAATGGGTGAAGATTTCCATGCACGCCATTGCATTGGGCATGAAATCCAGAAGATGGAATCCATAAATCGTCATCATGGCGCAGAAGAAATTAGAGAAAGGGGAGGTGAGGCCATAGAGGAAATACGTGCAAAAGAAGCGGTACAAATCTGATGGAACCTTGTTTCCCTTCGGCAGAATCACGGGTGCTCCATGCCCTTTCGGAACTTCACTTCCCCACATATACGCGTACTTCGCGATTTAGGTAGGGCCATCCAAATTCAACGGAAGGAACACCACGTCTTCCTGCCACTTCTTGTTCAGCTCCTCCGCCCTTTTCTTCCTCGCCTCCGCTGCTGCATCTTTTGCAATGGCCACCCGCTATCCCTTTGCACCAGCCGTCTTTTTCCCCATCTCGTGGGCTCACTGGATGAGCAGAAGATCTAGTGGAGATTTGTGGCGAATATTGGCATGGGAGAGGTTGCTTGGCTTGAGGAAGAAGATGAAGGGAGAAGAGACGGATAAGAATAAGCAGCGCCCCCTTCGTGTTGCCTTTTCTATGGGAACCGGCGTAGGGGGCTGGCTCTTCGCTATCTCTCCTCAGAAAGTTACCATTTTTGTTGGCATGCTACCCATTAATTGCAACAGTTCCATGATCCGCGGTAATTACACGGAGTGGACATTGGATTGACTAGTCATCATAATAACCGCTGCATGGGCAACATTTCTTCGACACATGTCCGTGCACTATTTGGGGCCTAACCCAACGTGCCCAGCGACACGTATGGCTCCGGCCCGGGGGCTTCTGTCGGGGTACGCAAACATGGGTGTTTATTCCCCCTGACTTGTGCACGGACGAAGAGCCTCCGCCCAGGTAGCCAACGCTTGGCGAAGGAATGGCTACACCTAACTACAAAGCAAGACCAAGTCAGAGGAAGCGCTCTTTGTGAGATCAAGGAGCGCATCACAAAGACCAAATCAAACAAGACAGCAAAGCATCACCTTGGGAAGGCCTCCCTTGCCGGGCAGGAGAGCCTGGCTGGGTAAAGGCCGCCCCAATGACAAGTCCAAGACTTCCCCGGCAGGCTTGCCGGGTCCGCCAAGTGTGAGGATTCCCGCCAAGGCATCACCGCTCCACCGCACCACGACGCAAATCACTTATCAATGCGGTGTTGAGCCCCCAAGTGATTAAGTGGCTTCCACTAAGCACGTGGCAGCCCATTAGAAGACAGATTACTCTCATACGACACCTGTCCAGAGACGTGTCAAGCAGATAAGCAGAAGATGATTAAGTGGCATGACAGGCTTGCTAGGCTTCACCCTCAGCATGATGATACGTCTCAAACATATCTATAATTTATTATTGTTCAATGCTATTATATTATCTATTCTGGATGTTTTATATGCATTAATATGCAATTTTATATTATTTTTGGGACTAATTTATTAATCCAGAGCCCAGTGCCAGTTTATGTTTTTTTCCTTGTTTTTGAGTTTACAGAAAAGGAGTATCAAACGGAGTCCAAACGGAATAAAACTTTACGATGATTTTTCTTGGACCCGAAGACACACGTAGGACTTGGAGAGGAAGGCAGAAGAGTCCCAAGGGCTCCACAAGCCCTCAGGGCGCACCCTTGGGGGGCGCCTCCCTGGCTTGTGGGCCCCACGAGAGTCCTCCAACCCTAATCTTTGGCCTATAAATTCAGAAATATACCCCAACCGATAGAAGCATCCACCAAAATACTTTTCCGCCGCCGTACCCTTCTGTACCCATGATATCCCATCTTGGGTCCTTTTCTGGCACCCTACTGGTGGGGGATTCGATTACGGAAGGCTTTTACATCAACTATATTGGCCTTCCGATTAAGCGTGAGTAGTTTACCATAGACCTACGGGTCCATAGCTAGTAGCTAGATGGCTTCTTCTCTCTCTTTGATTCTCAATACCATGTTCTCCTCGATGTTCTTGGAGATCTATCCAATGTAATATTCTTTTCTGGTGTGTTTGTCGAGATCCGATGAATTATGTATTTATGATCAGATTACCTATGAATATTATTTGAATCTACTCTGAATTCTTATATGCATGATTTGATATCTTTGCAAGTCTCTTTGAACTATCTGGGGGCTGGGATCAACCCCCGTGACATCACATCCTTTGGCGGGCGGAGTCTTGGCCTCCAACAGGCAAGTGGATTGGCGGCGTACCACCTATGATTTGTCAACCTTAGAGGCGACCTTTTTCACCCTCTATGCGATCTCGAGGAGGAAGGGGCCGCTTTTGGCCGGCTGGTTCACTTGCGTAGGCATTGATCTGGGTCTCGCTCTGGGGCTTGAGGGCCCATTGAGAGCCATTCCTCCGCCTCCTCAGGCTGTTGTGCCTCTTTGGCCACGCCTTCCACTTGGGCCCCTGGTGTTGTGGCATGATGAATTCCAGCCCTGGTAGGATCAAACCCTGCAACCTCCTCCATGTCGTGCCCCTCGCACCCTTCATCAGAAGAACCTTCACCTTCAGCGTCCACCTCCTCCTCCTCCTCTTTGGACTTCGTCCCTCCGGTAGACCGAAGTGCTCTGTCCTCTACAATCCACTTTGCAATAAATGCCGCCTCTGCCTTGGAGGTGCGTTTAACTAGATCATTCTCCACCCTGGAAGCCCTTTCTTCCAAATTGGAGACCCGCTCTATCTCTGCCTCCAGTTCGGGCAAATGCCAATCCTCCTCAACTCCATAGGCATTACAATCTCGCATCCATTTCAGAATTTGATCTCGAGCAGAATTGAGATGCAGTGGGACAGCCCTTGCCGGCAAATGGAATGTCCCTAGGCTGACGAATAGCTGCTCCTACAGCCAGCCATGACCATATATCGACATGTTCTTGACGGGGCCTGGGTAAAGGTGCATCCTATCGGCAGAATTCCTATATTCCCAAGAAAATATCTCCCTCTTCTATAGCGGTGCGATGCGGCCCCGGAGGAAGTAGGCCCCCACCTGCTTGATTGTTAGTCTAGCAGCTTTGAGGCGGGCAATCCTGTTCAGCGCTGGGCGGAGCCTGTCGTTGGTAAGTCCAGGATTACTCCAGTCACTGCCGCGTGTGACGCATTCAGTCCGCGCCGCGCAGAACTCAGGCGCATCCTTGTCCCGGATCCAGCACCAATCCGCCCTCCGTTCCTCCCACCTGCTGTGCTGCCAGCCAAGGAGATAATCCCATTCATCCTTCTTGCCCCGGGGAATCCAACTGATGTTTCCCGAGCGGTGAGATTTGTCTTCAACTCATGGGACCAAGAAGTTCCTGAACAGGTCCATGTTGGGGGCGACTCCAACAAAGTTCTCACACAAAATGGGCGAAGATTTCCATGCACGCCATTGCATTGGGCATGAAATGCAGAAGATGGAATCCATAAATCGTCATCATGCCGCAGAAGAAATTAGAGAAGGGGGAGGTGAGGCCGTAGAGGAAATACGTGCAAAAGAAGCGGTACAAATCCGATGGAACCTTGTTTCCCTCCGGCAGAACCACGAGCGCTCCATGCCCTTTCAGAACTTCCCTTCCCCACATATACGCGTACTTCACGATTAAGGTGTGGCCATCCAAATTCGATGAAAGGAAAACCACGTCTTCCTGCCACTTCTTGTCCAGGTCATTCGCCCTTTTCTTCCCCCCTCCACTGTTGCATCTTTTGCAGTGGCCACCTGCTTCCCCTTCACACCAGCCATCTTTTTCCCCATCTCGTGGGCTCACTGGATGAGCAAAAGATCTAGTGGAGATTTGGGGGCAAATATTGGCGTGGGAGAGGGTGCTTGGCTTGTGGAAGAAGATGATGGGAGAAGATACGGATACGATTAAGCAGCGCCCCCTTCACGTTGCCTTTTTACTGGGAACCGGCATAGGGGGCTGGCTCTTCGCTATCTCTCCTCAGAAAGTTACTGTTTTTGCAGGCGCACTACCCATTAACTGCAACAGTTCCACGACCCGCGGTAATTACGCGGAGTGGACATTGGATTGACTAGTCATCATAACAACCGCTGCATGGGCAACATTTCTTCGGCACGTGTCCATGCACTATTTGGGGCCTAACCCAACGTGCCCAGTGACACATATGGCTTTGTCGGGGTATGCAAACAGGTGTGTTTATTCCACCTGACTTGTGCACGGACGAAGAACCTCCGCCCAGGTAGCCAAGGCTTAGCGAAGGAATGGCTACACCCAACTACAAAGCAAGACCAAGTCAGAGGAACCACTCTTCGTGAGATCAAGGAGCGGATCAGAAGACCAAACCAAATAAGACAGCGGAGCATCACGTTGGGAAGGCCTCCCTTGCCGGGCAGGAGAGCCTGGCCGGGTCAAGGCCGCCCCAAGGACAAGTCCAAGATTTCTGTCGGCGTTCTGGGAACGGGGGTCCCCAGACTTGCCTGCCTGCTGCCTGCGACGTGGCTCAAAGGGGGGCCCATCACGGCCCATCTTCATCAACACGATCTCAAGACCCTCGCGAGGGGCCAAGCCTCGCGGGGCGGACAACAGGGAGCTTCCTCAGGCACGACCTCATTAGGATGGCTCGCGAGGTGGCGGAGAGATCCCATGACGCAAGCCATGACGACCAAGGGCGCCAGCCCGCGCAGTGTCCTCCTTTCCTCTTTGGTGCAAAGGGAGCAAGCGCAGGTGAGAGCATCAAGCAAAGGCGTCCATTTCGGTGCAACGAGACCAAGACCAGTCCAATGGCAGGAAGGAAGTCATTGTGGAGCCCAAGCCGACATCACCACCAGAGCCTTTGACAGGCGAGGACCAACTTTAGTCAGGATAAGTGTACCATATGTCCCCCTTCAAAATGGCCAATTGTTGGCGCCCTTCCCACTCAATATGTGGGAAGAGGCCCAGGGCCTCTGCCTATAAATAGGACTAGCTCCCCCACAGGGTAGAGGTAAGCAAGAAGATAGCAAGAGAACAAATGAGATTGATAGAGAGAGGCGACTGAACTCCCCCTAGCAGTTCATCGCACCAACCAAGAACAGACCCTCGCGAGGCTGTTCTTCCTTGTATTGTTCATCACCATCAGCCCAAGAGGCAATCCACCACACCACAAACTAGAGTAGGGTATTACACCACAATGGTGGCCCGAACTAGTATAAACCCTGTGTCCCTTGTGTTGTTCCTTTCATAGTTTAGATCCTAGCGAGGCGGCGGGGTGCAGGTAGGTAGAAGGCGAGATTCCGCGCGCACCCCAGTGTTCGAACCTCAAGGGTCTGTCGGAACCCGAAATCCGACATTTGGCGCGCTAGGTAGGGGTGCGCCGGGATCCACCTCCTGCCACTTCGTGTCCCGTCGCATCGTCCTCATCATGACCGGCGACCAGGCAAGCAACCCTGGTCCCTGGGCGGCTTGGCCCGCCCACGCAGAGCCGCTCGCCTCGGGCGACCCCATGCCCTAGGAAGCTCGAGGTCCGCAGGGCACTACGGGCCGCGGGCGACGCGAACAGGCTTCGACAACTCTCACGCCGCGACAGGCGCGGTCGGCAGCAAGGGCCTCCAACCACGCCGTGGCCGCGACACCGTACACCCGCCGGGAGCAGGCGAACTCGAGGGCCGCGCTCACGGTGGCCCGGGAGCTACTGCAGTGCAGACTACTGGAAGGCGGCCATGACGTACTGCTAGAGCGGGTGGCAGAGCTCCTGGGCTTTGCCGCCTCGGGGGCTCCACACGCGGCCGCGGGCCCCAAGGCTACTCCAACGCCAGCGAAGCTACCAGCACCGGGCCAGCGGCAGTGCTGCCCCCACTCCCGGCCAGCGAAGAAGGACTCGTCGTGACCCACGACCCCAGTGGGCCGCAGCGCTACCACCCCCAGGTGGGAGCTCCAAGCAGAACCGCATGGCACGCGGAGCACTATGGCGCGGCCTTCGGGATGACGGCCCCAGAAGAATACGTGCCCCACATGATGGACCAAGGGCACCAGCATGAAGGAGAACAAGGCTCGCTCCTCAGCCCAGGCTGGGGGGACGAGGCGACATAAGCTGAGCTCTTCCAAGAGCCCCGTGACGGCCCCATCGGCCATGCTGGAGGCGATGATTATCGGGTACCGCTAATTCCTCAGGAGCACGCATACATTAATCATGAATCACAGGAGGTGCAGTTCGCCACAGCAAGCGGCTGCCCCGCTCCCGCAGTCTCCTACCCCTCGGGAGGAGGGCGCCGGGGGCTGCAGGAGAGGGGCCGAGATCCGGCATCACCACCGCGGCGTTCGGAGAAAGGCGTTCTCAGGAGGTAGGCCCTCTGCTGGGGAGGTGCCTCAGGGCCTGCCCCTGGCGGAGAACCCATGGTCGTCGGGGGAACCGCTGGCGACCGCTCTACCCCATCGGCGGCGTCCTGGTTTCCGGTCGTCGTCGATGGCACTAGAGTGCGACGCAAGGCGGGGCCCTCGTCTGGCGATATGAAGCAAGGCCGGTACCTGTGAAGAAGGCCCAGTGCCTGTGAAGCTTGCCGCCCCGTGACACTCTCGCGTAATAATGAGTGGGGCTGTACACGCCCGAGTCTCGGGGTGCCGGCCGAGGCCCCGGGCTCCCTCCCACGCCCAAAGGCAGCACTTAGCTCAGCTGGTGAGAAGACGTCCAAGACTAGACTAGGTGCCGGACGCGCCTTTTTGGTTTGTTTTCATTGCTTTTCCTTTGGTTGTCACTTTTCCCGCTGGATTTAAGTTGGATTCAATTGAGATTTGCGTGTGTTTGGGGAAGGGGGTGTTTAGTCTCGTTCGAGCAATCTCTAGCGTTCCAGTTACCGCTTCGCCTCAGGTGCCTCCCCTCGTGAGCCCCTCGCGAGCCGGGTCGGGCCTAGCTTGCGTGCAGCCCAGACTGCCGCCGCCACATCCTCCCAGGAGGCTTTTACGCAGATCCTATGGGTTCGATCGGGAGACGCTCGGAACACCACAGCCCTCCGCTGGCTATCTCGGGGTCCGCGCGGGACAAAGGTAAACTAGCCAGCCACTAGGTATAGGCGTACGGGTGGTATAGCATCTACTAATACGCAGAACACAAGTTTTACATGAGGGGCTCCCCCTCCCAAAATGCTCTCACGACCGTCAGGGCAAAACCTGAGTTCTATTCATGCAGGAAACAGGAACAGTGCACAGTCAGTGGATAAATCCCCCAATGCATCCTCAGGGGCACCTCCTGAATTGTCGCTGGCGTCGCTGGCCTCGCCGTCGCTCTCTGCATCGTCGCCGGCGGTGTCAGGACCGTCCACCACGCCGCCTTTGTCAGGAGCCACGATCACGCCATCATTGTCCGAAGCAAAGGCCCTGACAAGGGCGTCCATGTTGTCCTCCACCCAGTGCGCCAGGTCGTCCCGGACGGCACAGGGAATGCTGGTGATGGCTGCTTCCGAAGTCAAAGTGAGGTCCATATTCCGGAGATGGCTGAAGACGCGAGAAAAGGCGCGCCCGAGCAGGGCGCGGCTTCTCTCCTCCATCAACCTGTCGGCTCTGACCGACCGCTCCTCCAGCCGAGTCACCACATCGGTGAAGAACTGAAGGTTGCCGGCGTAGCTAATTGCCTGCGGCTCGCCAAAAGCCGCCTCAAAGATGTTGCCTAAGGCTGTGTTGGCTCTCTCCCGGAGCATGGTGAGCATGGGGGCGTGCTCATGCTCCAGGACCCGCTGCTGGCGCATCTCGTCTGCATTCTCTCGCGTAACGGCCTCAACCTCATCCACACGCTGGCGAAGAAGAAGCACTTTGGCACGGGAGGTAGTTAAGTCCTCCTGCGCCACCTCAAGGGCGGATCGAAAGGCATCGGCCCGCCTCGTTGCCTCCTCCTGCTTGGCCCTCAAGGAAGCGGTCCTACCTTCGGCCTCAGCCCGAATCAACCCCAGCCTTTGCTCGAACTCGCGCTCGAGGTTCAAGCACGCCGTCGCCACCCGACGCCCAACCTCCTCCAGGACGCGGGCCTCCCGCGCAGCGACATCATCATCCGCCCTCGTCACCAAGCGCTCCCTTGTTTCTAGGCGCTCGTACTCGCATGCGCGCTCGGCGGCTTCCAGCGTCAGCGCCTCCTCCCACTTCTGGAGCTCTGCTGGGTCGCCTGATGCCACCCTCATCGACGCAAGGGCCGTCTCGCGCAGCTCTACCTGCTCCTCCAGTGAGCGGCAAAGGGCCAGGAGTTCCCGCGCCCGCTCCTCCGCCACCTCTCGCCGCCGGTCAGCTTCCCGAGCCTCCTCAACGGCCTGAGAACGGACCTCCCGAGAGGCCACCAGCGACGCCTTGGCCTCCTCATTGTCAAGATCACGCTGGTGGCGCGCATGGGCGACAGCCGCCTTCAGCTCGTGCCTCTATGCGGCCAGGCGCAGGCCCTCGGCCTCGAGGCGCGCGTTTTCATCGGCGAGCTCTTCACCAACAGGCTCACCGCATCAGCCGCCCTCCGAAGAAACCCTTGGCGAAGAGCGCGACGCTCCCGGGCGCGCTCAAGTATGTCTTCCACACCATCATCCGCCGCGGGCTAGCGCCGAGGGCCACGAATCGGCACTCACCCTCCGGGCAGGGGGCTGGGGGCTGGCGCCCTCGCCACGGCCGGGCACGCCTCGCCAGGAGACCGGCCAGGAGCCAGCCCATCCCCCAAAGAAGAGCGCAGGGAATGCCTCAGCCAATCACGGTCGACGACCAGACGAGAAGCCCACGGCAGGCCAGCTATGCCTCGAGAGGGCTCGCGAAGGAGGGTCGTGAGGCATGTAGGGACGCGATGCGCCTCAGGATGGCTCGTCTCTCCGGCCGACCTCACCACCAGGGCCCTGCAGCTCGGAGTGCTCGAAGATGGTGGAGAGGGCGGAGCCAAGGGGGATGGCTCCTCAGACATCTCCGTGAGCTCGGCGAGAAGGGCCCTGCGGAGCAAGGATCAGTAAAAACAACAGAAGAATCAGGAGCCAGAAAAGGGGAAAGCTTACTCATCGGTGGTGAAGTACTTACTGCGCTTCAGCAGGCGACAAGGGTAATTGTCGCCCAAGGCTTCCCTTATCTTCCGAAGAGCCTCAAAATCCACGCGGAATCGGCCCAAGAGTTGAGCGCAGGGGTCAACCTGTGACGAGGAAGGAGCGTCGAGACGACCGGCGACAGGGGCGTCGTCCTGGAGCTCGCCGCCAGTCGCCTCACCAAGGAGGGTAGCTGGGGCCCTAGGGGCCTCAGCCGCAGGCATCACGGGCAGCTGCTCGCCTCCCCCAACCGCGACAGCCTGGGCCTCAGGAGCTGCTCCCTCAAGAGCGCCGCCTGGGACCGTCACCCCTGCGGAGGCCCCCTCGGCCTCCAGCGGCTCGTGCCTCCCTGCACCGCCACTCGAGGAAGAGCCGCCACGGCCGACTGGAAGGGCATTCACCACCACCGGGTTCTCGCGAGACCCCATGAGGCCTGCCGGGCGCAGCCCCCACTCGTCGAAGCTGGGCATCTACTTCACAAGGTCACCCCTGCTCGAGCAAAAGTACAGCAAAGCACCCCCTTGCCGGACGCTTCCAGGATTGGGATCCCTAGTCAAGACCAAGAGCACCTTCCTCAGCGTTTCAGGCGTTAAGTCCTCCTCCTGGAGCCTCATGCGGTCTTCACGCCCGCTGAAGGCCCACATCCGGCGGGAATGGTGCTGGAGAGGGGCAATGCGGCACAACAGGAACTCCTTCACCACCTTGGGCGCCGTCACCTCGAGTGCCCTCAGGAGCGCGAAGCGACGCCAGACGAAGGCGAGCCAGGGACTCATGAGCGTCTCCTGGCCCCAGCCTGAATTGGGGACAGCTGGTGATGTTGGCTCCGACAGCAGGGGGCTGGGCACCCCCACATCCACGTACAGCCACCGCCATGGAACCCAGTGGGCGGAGGAAGGGTGAAGTCAATCCCTGAAGCCGCTGTTTCAGATGCAGCAATGAAGCTCACGCACCCCGAACATTTGGTGGGGTCAACAAGGCGCAGAGAGAAGAAGTGGCGCAGCAAGGCAACCGAGGGAAGGATGCCCATCATCGCCTCGCAAACAAAGGCGAAGACCGCAAGAAGAGTGATGGATTCTGGACCCAAGTGCATCATATGGATCTGATAGTGGGCGAGTACAGCATTGAAGAAATCGGAGAAGGGAGGAACCAGCCCCACCCACAGGGCGTCGGCAAAATACTGGACCTCGGTGATTATCCTGTCAATGGCGAAGTGGGATGCGGGCCAGGCCGTCGTCCGCCCTCATTCATTGAAGATGGTGGCCAAGGCCGAGCTGACCTTGCCCAAGCCCTCTCTATTGAGCGTAATCGACCGATCGACAGCAGGGGCCGCGGACAACGGCGAGCGAGGCGGAGGCATGGGTTTCTTCCCTCTTCCTTTCTTCGTCGGAGCCATGGTAACGAAAAGGGAGGGGGAGGAAGATTCGAGATTGGATTGGGAGCAGAAGCTGGAGTTCGAGAAGAGGAAGAGCGGGGGACGGTCGAGCAGCGAAAAGGGGAGCGGCCGTGTGCGGCTACGAGTCCGCCTAGCATGGCGCAAAATAAGGAGGCGTGGGGGAACAGTGCCACCCACGTCCAATCAACCGCCATGCGGCGCCCAAGGCCGGAAGCAGTTAGGGCCTGCGGCGCTTCACACTTGCTCCTTCGCCTCTCTGCTCGGCCAAGTCCGGGCGCGCCTTGGGCCCGGGGGCTACTGTCGGCGTTCTGGGAACGGGGGTCCCCAGACTTGCCTGCCTGCGGCCTGTGGCATGGCTCAAAGTGGGGTCCATCACGGCCCATCTTCATTAACACGAGCTCAAGACCCTTGTGAGGGGCCAAGCCTCGCGGGGCGGACAACAGGGAGCTTCCTCAAGCACGGCCTCATCAGGCTGGCTCGCGAGGTGGCAGAGAGATCAAGGCGGGGTACCTCACGAGGTGCCCATGACGCAAGCCATGACGACCAAGGGCGCCAGCCCGCGCAGTGTCCTCCTTTCCTCTTTGGTGCAAAGGGAGCAAGCGCAGGCAAGAGCATCAAGCAAAGGCGTCCATTTCGGTTCAACGAGACCAAGACCAGTCCAACGGCAGGAAGGAAGTCATTGTGGAGCCCAAGCCGGCGTCACCACCAGAGCCTTTGACAGGCGAGGACCAACTTTAGTCAGGATAAGTGTACCATATGTTCCCCTTCAAAATGGCCAATTGTTGGCGCCCTTCCCACTCAATATTTGGGTAGAGGCCCAGGGCCTCTGCCTATAAATAGGACTAGCCCCCCCACAGGGTAGAGGTAAGCAAGAAGATAGCAAGAGAACAAACGAGAGAGATAGAGAGAGGCGACTGAACTCCCCCTAGCAGTTCATCGCACCAACCAAGAACAGACCCTCGCGAGGTTGTTCTTCCTTGTATTGTTCATCACCATCAACCCAAGAGGCAATCCACCACACCACAAACTTGAGTAGGGTATTACACCACAATGGTGGCCCGAACTAGTATAAACCCTGTGTCTCTTGTGTTGTTCCTTTCATAGTTTAGATCCTAGCGAGGCGGCGGGGTGCAGGTAGGTAGAAGGCGAGATTCCGCGTGCACCCTAGTGTTCGAACCTCAAGGGTCTGCCGGAACCCGAAATACGACAATTTCCCCGGCAGGCTTGCCGGGTCCGCCAAGTGCGAGGATTCCCGCCAAGGCATCACCGCTCCACCGCACCACGACGCAAATCACTTATCAATGCGGTGTTGAGCCCCCAAGTGATTAAGTGGCTTCCACTAAGCACGTGGCAGCCCATTAGAAGACAGATTACTCTCATACGACACATGTCCAGAGACGTGTCAAGCATTTAAGCAGAAGATGATTAAGCGGCACGACAGGCTTGCTAGGCTTCACCCTCAGCACGATGATACGTCTCGAACATATCTATAATTTATGATTGTTCAATGCTATTATATTATCTTTTCTCGATGTTTTATATGCATTAATATGCAATTTTATATTATTTTTGGGGCTAATTTATTAATCCAGAGCCCAGTGCCAGTTTCTGTTTTTTCCTTGTTGTTGAGTTTTACAGAAAAGTAATATCAAACTGTATCCAAACGGAATAAAACTTTACGAAGATTTTTCTTGGACCAGAAGACACACGTAGGACTTGGAGAGGAAGGCAGAAGAGTCCCGAGGGCTCCACAAGCCCTCAGGGCGCGCCCTAGGGGGGCGCCGCCCTGGCTTGTGGGCCCCACGGGAGTCCTCCAACCCTATTCTATGGCCTATAAATTCAGAAATATTCCCCAACCAACAGAAGCGTCCACCAAAATACTTTCCCGCCGTCGTACACTTCTGTACCCATGATATCCCTTCTTGGGGCCTTTTTTGGCACCCTACTGGTGGGTGATTCGATCACGGAAGGCTTCTACATCAACTCTATTGGCCTTCCGATTAAGCATGCGTAGTTTACCACAGACCTACGGGTCCATAGCTAGTAGCTAGATAGCTTCTTCTCTCTTTTGATTCTCAATACCAAGTTCTCCCCGATGTTCTTGGAGTCTATCCAATGTAATATTCTTTTGTGGTGTGTTTGTCGAGATCCGATTAATTGTGGATTAATGATCAGATTATCTATGAATATTATTTGAATCTTCTCTAAATTCTTATATGCATTATTTGATATCTTTGTATTTCTCTTTGAATTATCAGTTTGGTTTGGCGAGCTAGATTGCTACTTCTTGCAATGGGAGAGGTGCTTAGTTTTGGGTTCAATCTTGAGGTGTCCTCACCCAGTGACAAAGTAGGGGTAGCGAGGCACATATTGTATTGTTTCCATCAAGGGTAAAAAGATGGGATTTTCATCATATTTTTTGAGTTTATCCCTCTACAACATGTCATCTTACTTAAGGCGTTACTTTGTTCTTTATGAACTTAATACTCTAGATGCATGCTGGATAGCGGTCGATTTGTGGAGTAATAGTAGTAGATGCAGAATTGTTTCGGTCTACTTGACACAGACGTGATGCCTATATGCATAATCATTGCCTTGGAAATCGTCATAACTTTGCGCTTTTCTATCAATTGCTCGACAGTAATTTGTTCACCCACCGTATTGTTTGCCTTCAAGAGTGAAGCCTCTAGGGAAACCTATGGCCCCCGATTCTATTTTCCATTATATATTTTTAGATCTATAAACCAAAAAAACCAAAAATACCTTGCTGCATTTTATTTACTTTTACTTTGTTTCTACATTTTAGTAATCTTTTATATCTATCTCTATCATATCTAACCTTTGCAAGTGATCGTGAAGGGATTGACAACCCCTTTATCGCGTTGGGTGCAAGTGTTTGATTGTTTGTGCAGGTGCATAGATTGGGGACTTGCTTGTATCTCCTACTGGATTTGATACCTTGGTTCTTAAATGAGAAATACTTATCTCTACTTTGTTGCATCACCATTTCCTCTGCAAGGGAAAAACCAACACATGCTCAAGAAGTAGTAGCAAGAATTTCTGGCGCCTTTTCTGGGGAGATCTACACCAAGCCTACCAAGTACCCAACATAAACTCTCATCTCTCGCATTACATTATTTTCCATTTGCATCTCGTCTTCTTCTCCCCCACTTCTAAAATAATTTTCAGAAAAACACAAAAAGATTTGCCTTTTTATTCGCCCTTCTTCCGTTTGTCTTTTCGTTTGCTTTTTGATTGCTGGTGTGTTAGATTGCTTGTGTTGTCACGATGTCTCAAGAAAATACCAAGTTGTGTGAATTTTCGAATACTATTAATAATGATTTTATTAGTACTCCGATTGCTCCCGCCACTAGTGTGGAATCTTATGAAATTAATGCCGGTTTGCTGAATCTTGTTATGAAAGATCAATTCTCCGGCCTTCCTAATGAAGATGTCGCATCCCATCTATATACTTTCCTTGAGTTGTGTGATATGCAAAAGAACAAAGATGTGGATAATGATACTGTTAAATTGAAGCTATTTCCGTTCTCACTATGAAATCGTGCTAAAACTTGGTTTTCATCTTTGCCTAAAAATAGTATTGATTCATGGAATAAGTATAAAGATGTTTTTATTTCAAAGTATTTTCCTCCTGCCAAGATCATTTCCCTTAGGAACAATATAATGAATTTTAAGCAACTTTATCATGAACATGTTGCAAAATCTTGGGAGAGGATGAAATTGATGATAAAAATTTGCCCTACTCACGGTTTAAGTTTAGGGATGATCATACAAAAAGTTTATGCTGGATTGAATTTTGCATCTAGAAATCTTTTAGATTCGGCCGCAGGAGGTACTTTTATGGAAATCACACTAGGAGACACTACTAAACTCCTAGATAATATTATGGCTAATTACTCTCAATGGCATACCGAAAGATCCCTACTAGTAAAAAAAGTGCATGCGATTGAAGAAATTAAGGTTTTGAGTGGAAAGATGGATGAACTTATGAAATTCTTTGCTAGTAAGAGTGCTCCTATTGATCCTAATGATATGCCTTTGTCTACTTTGAGGGAGAACAATAATGAATCTACGGATGTGAATTTTGTTGGTAGGAACAATTTTGGTAATAACGCATATAGAGGTAATATCAACACTAGGCCGTTTCCTTGTAATTCCTCTAATAATTATGGTAATTCCTACAACAATTCTTATGGAAATTATAATAAGATGCCCTCTGATCTTGAGGACTATATTAAAGAATTTATTAGTTCTCAAGAGAATTTTAATGCTATGGTTGAAGAAAATTTGCTTAAAGTTGATGATTTGGCTACGAACGTGGATATAATTTCTCTTGAGATTGATTCTATGAAAATTAGATCTATTACACCCAAGCATGATATTAAAGAGTCTCTAAAAGCTATGAGAATTTCTATTGACGAATGTAAACAAAGAACCGTTAGGATGCGTGCTAAGCGAGATTTGTTTGTTAAAGCGTGTTCTTCGATTTCTTGTGAAAATAATGATGAAGATCTTAAAGTGATAGGAGTGACTACTATTGAATATTTGTTTTCTAATATAAATATTGATAAATATGGGACTGGAGATGAGTCAAATTTATCTAGAAGGCGTCCCAATGATTCAGAGTTTATAGATCTCAATGCAAAAATTGATAAAAGTGGGATTGGGGAGGTCAAAACTTTAAGTAGCGGTGTACCCACTCTTTTGGATTTCAAGGATTTTAATTATGATAATTGTCCTTTGATAGATTGTATTTCCTTTTTGCAATCATGTTGAATTCTCCTCATGATTATAATCAAAATAAAGCTTTTACTAAACATATCATTGATGCTATGATGAAATCTTTTGAAGAAAAACTTGAGTTGGAAGTTTCTATCCCTAGAAAGCTTTATGATGAGTGGGAACCTACTATTAAGATTATGAGTGCCATGCTTTGTAGGATTTGGGTGCTAGCGTTTCCATGATTCCAAAAACTTTATGTGATGTGCTAGGTTTTTGTGAATTTGATGATTGTTCTTTCAATTTGCATCTCGCGGATTCCACTATTAAGAAACCTATGGGAAGAATTAATGATGTTCTTATTATTGCAAATAGGAATTATGTGCCCGTAGATTTCATTGTGCTTGATATAGAGTGCAATCCTACATGTCCTATAGTTCTGGGTAGACCTTTCCTTAGAACAATTGGTGCAATTATTGATATGAAAGAAGGAAACATTTGTCGGATTGAGGGCTCCGTAGACCCGAGAAAGGTTCAAACTCTGGGGCGTGCGAAGAACTCAACCTCTCTAGCCAGCCAACTCGTCGCCCTCACGGCCTAGCTCGATGAACAGGAAAGGAAAGGGACACATAAGTTTACCCTGGTTCGGGCCACCTTGCGGTGTAAGACCCTACTCCTGCTTTGGGGTGGATTAGTCTTACGAGGGGTTGAGGATGAACTAGTACATGGCAAGAACAACCTCGCGAGGGGTTGAGGATGAACTTGTGAGGGTTCGGATCCGGGATCCCCTCCTATGGTGGTGGCTAAGCTATATTTACAGTGTCCTTGGTCCTCTTCCTCCAAGCGAAGGCGAGAAGGGATCCCACAGTGGCCAAGTTTGAAGGGGGATAGGTAGTACATCTTATCCTAACAAATGGTAGTCTTCACCTGAAAATCTTTCGGTCGTGACGCTGTGGTGGGCTCGGTGATGACATCCGTCCTGGCGACCTGGCGGTCTGGGTCTTGTTGCACGGGAATGGAAATCGTTGGCTGATTCCTCGGGACTCTGCGCCTGCGCTTGCCTCCTTAGCACCAAAGAGGAAACCTGCCGCTCTGCACCCACTGGCTCCCGCCTGGCTTTGGCCGTCATGGCTTGCGTCACCCAAACCTCATGATATGGGCGCTTGCATAGGAATCTCCGCTCCTCAGGAGCCAGCCTTAGGAGGCCGCTCCCTCCAGAGGTCTTGTTGTTGTCCGCCTCGCGAGGCTTGGCCTCTCGCGAGGGTCTTGTCTTGCCGGTGCTGAAGATGGGCTGTACCAGGCCGTCGATGGAGCCACGCCCTGGTCCGCAGGCAGGCAAGTCTTGGTACCCCAGTTCCCAGGTGCCGACAACATTAGATTTCAATTTCTGTAAAGGATGGGCATGGAACACTTTCCAAGAAAGAAAATTAAGTTGCCATATGAATCTATTATGAGAGCAGCGAGGAGCGCCGTCGCCTGTTGGCGCTGTCTGAGCAACGCGAGCGGTGAGGGATGCCCGGCGCTCAACACAAACTCGACGAGCGTTAGCCATGAGAACGGTGGAACAGCAGCGAAACGACCGACGGACGAGAGGCTTCGACATGCCCCTATCTGGCGTGCCAAATGTAAGATTTAGAGCTCCGCAGACCCGAGAAAGGTTCGAACTTTAGGGCGTGTGCGAAGAACTCAACCTCTCCAGCCAGCCAACTTGTCGCCCTCATGGCCTAGCTCGATGAACAGTAATGGAAAGGGACACAATAGTTTACCTAGGTTCAGGCCACCTTGCGGTGTAAGACCCTACTCCTGCTTTGGGGTGGATTAGCCTCACGAGGGCTAAGTATGAACTAGTACAGGGCAAGAACATCACCAGGAGGTTTGTCCTTGTGTGGATATGAACTTGTGAGGGTTCGGATCCAGGATCCCCTCCCATGGTGGTCGCTAAGCTATATTTATAGTGGCCTTGGTCCTCTTCCTCCAAAAC
Source organism: Aegilops longissima (assembly GCA_021605205.1). Classification (NCBI taxonomy): domain Eukaryota; kingdom Viridiplantae; phylum Streptophyta; class Magnoliopsida; order Poales; family Poaceae; genus Aegilops; species Aegilops longissima. The sequence goes on along the minus strand of CM038678.1, from coordinate 568,123,510 downwards.
GAAGGTGGGAAGGGATCCCACAGTGGCCAAGTTTGAAGGGGGACAGGCAGTACATCTTATCCTGAGATGGTAGTCTTCGCCTGCAAAGCTTCCGGTCGTGACGTTGTGGTGGGCTCGGCGATGAGATCCATCCTGGCGGTCTTGGTCTTGTTGCACGGGAATGGAAACCATTGGCTAATTCCTCCAGACTCTGCGCGTGCGCTTGCCTCCTTAGCACCAAAGAGGAAACCTGCTGACCTGCACCCACTGGCGCCCTCCTGGCTTTGATCGTCATGGCTTGCGTTACCCAAACCTCATGAGAGGGGCGCTTGCATAGGAACCTCCGCTCATCAGGAGCCAGCCTGAGGAGGCCACTCCCTCCGACGGTCTTGGTGTCGTCTGCCTCGCGAGGCTTGGCCTCTCGCGAGGGTCTTTTCTTGTCGGTGCTGAATATAGGCCGTACTAGGCCTTCGATGCAGCCACGCCCTGGGCTGTAGGCCGGCAATCTGGGTACCCCAGTTCCCAGGACGCTGACAGTAGCCCTCGGGCCAAAGGCGCGCTCGGACTTGGCTTCGAGGCGAAGCCAAAGGGCAATGGTGAAGCGCCACGGGCCCCAATCGCCTGCGGACCGAGTTGACACGTGGCACTTGATGGGACGTGGGTGTCTCCACATCCCCACTTTGCCTCGGCAACTGCCCGACTTAAGGACTACCTGTTGCATGCAGAGAAACCATCATTACTTGGAATCGTGGGTGGCTGGAGGTTGGCCTCCCTCCAGTTATAAATGGGAGAGGGGGCTGAGCCCCTGCTCATTCTCCGTCTTCTTGCTGCTTGCTCCGCCTTCTTCTTTCTGTCCCATATCTTGCTAGTGAGAAGGTTTTCCGCTGCGTAGAAGGGAAAAAACCCTCAGGTGGAACCTGAGCTGCTCCCGCCGAAGAAGAGGCATGGTCACTCTCGTGATGTCATCACGGATCCCAGGATGATGCGTCCTTGGCATGAATGGGCTCCGTCGGGCTTCCCGGTTCCCGTGTATGCCCGCGCAGAGCCCAGCGCATCGGGGCGGCATCCGACACCGTGAGGAGCAGGATTGCGGAGGAGAACAGGCAATGCCCGCACGGCCACCCCACTCGCGGACCCATGCCAAAGGTACGGCCTGTGAGTTTGTGGTGTGGACGGCAATGCCGCCGCGCATGGATTCGGCTCCCGCGGTCCTTCGCAAGGGAGATACCATCCAGGGGGCCGTCAAGTTTTCGCTGCAACACGCCAGGTGCTGTAGCCAGGCTTCTGAATCGGAAGTCGAGGTCGCCGACTCCGGCGACGTCTTCATGACCCGGGGGTGGGGCGCGATCGCCCGCACCTGCTGCTTGGAGGGAGCTCTCGCTATGCACTTCGAATACGATGGAGCCTTGACGCTCTCCTTCAAGGTCTTCGGCGAGGATGGCTGGCGCCTGGAATGCTACCCCAGGGATGCGGCCAAGGCGGGGAGGCCACAACTGGTGAACTTGCTGTTGGCCTTGTCTGCGACTCCACCGATAGCAGCAGCGCCTCCTCAGGGCATGGCTCGAGCGACAACGACAGCTACGAGCCGCCACGTCACCACAGTCGAGCCTAGTGGGGGCAGGTGCCAGCCTGATGTCGCGGGTGACGTCGATTAGGCCGTGGTCCTCGAGAGACCCTCTGCGTTTGCTTTGTTCCTGTAGAAAATCATGTAGGGCCCTGCAGGGGTATGTAAAAACGGTGATGCTTTTGCCTTAATGGTTATTATTTCCAATCAATGCCGCGTTTGATCTTCTTGCTATGGCACGGTTCCCCCTTTCATCTTTGCGGTAGCTTAGTGCTCTACGTCGACCCAGTCCCAAGGAAGCCTTCAGTCGTCGCTGGTATGCCAGGTCACGATGCCGTGGTCAAGGCCAGGAGGTGATCGGCCCGAGGTCCAGCAAGAGCCTCTGAGACACGATGCTCAGGGGGTCCCCTTTGGCGCGCAAGCGGTTCCCGTAGGACTGAAAAGGAAACATCCTTGCCGGAGTGAGATCGTAGAAGGCACAACACTTGATCGTATGGTTCACGCCTATGCGTATGGGGTGACTTAACTTGACAAACCTGCAGTGATCCTTTCGTTGTTAGGACAGGTTTTGGTGCGACGTCCGGCTCTGTCCTGGTGGCGGCAGCGCTCCTAGCCAAGACTCACGCTGGCCCCTTCTTCTTCGCTCATCTAGGTGCTCTGCGTCCTTGGGTCCCTGAACTCAAGCGAGGCTCAGCCGCCCCTGGTATGCTAGGTCGCAATGTCGTGGTCAAGGTCAGGGGGTGAGGGTTCGAGAGCCAGTAGGAGCCCCTGAGGCGCGATGCTCAGCCCCCCCCCCTTTAACGTGCAAGTGATTTGTGTGAAAAAGGAGTGGCTGAGTGGCAGGCCTCACGAGGGGTCACGACTCGAGGTGCTGGTGGGGCCGCTCGTGATCTCGGCTCCGGAGGTCCCTATGAGTTAACCGAAGAAAGAAGACATAGCCGCGCTTGCTGTCCTGCCGGTGATCTTTCCGCAAGAAGATGAAGGCACTGAGGACCCCGTGAGGTGACGCGCACCGGGCCGGCCGCTAGCCAGAGCTCGACCTCTCAGATTTATCAGCACTGTAGGGACGGACCTGAGCACAGGCGCCGTGCCGGTAGCCCCCGTGCGGGATGAGCAAGAGGCCGGTTAGCAACGCACAGAGGCCGCGAGTGGCGACTCCGTAGGTAATGAGACGGCAGAGGTAATGTCAAACAACCATGATAACATAGGCATGCATACTGGTCCGAGGTACATGAAATCAAATGGTGTGGCTACGGGACTGGCCCCGGCAGCTTGAGGATAATGCAGCCTGAGGGGTGCCCTCAATTGAACAAACCAAAAAGTCACCTGGCACCATCGCTGAAGAAGTGTTGGAGTAGCTGAAGATGCGCGCCGCAGAAGTCTCTCCTTATGAGTTGTTCGGGCCCTGAGCCTCGAGAAGATCCGGAGAACCGGGAGGCTCGCGAGGATCCAGCGCCTGCTCCATCAGGATTGCCTGGCGCCTGGCCTCGTGTGCCGCCAGGATGCCCTACATGTAGTGCTAGTGCGTGGCAGCAATGTTCGGCAGGCCGAACGGCATGCAGACATAGTTGCGGGGGCAGCCCCCACTCCAGCTGATGCAGGGCGACAAGAAGTGCTCCTGGGAAGCGCCCGTGTTGAGGCATGTGATGTTGACGCAGACATGCGGCTCGCCACCCATGTCAGGGGCAGCAGCTGCACTGAGTGATGCGGTGTCACATCCCTAGTTCTGGTCTGCTCTAGGCTAGCTTCATGTGTGCATCATGTCTATATTCTGAAAGTTGAAATGAGGAAATTGAAAGCCTCGGAAATCATTTTAATAAAGGGACAAGAAACCATATAAATTGCAATCAGTAAATCCAAAATGCCCTAGAAATAGCTGTGACAATTTTGGCAAGAGTTATAAATCAAACCAAAATTTTGGAACATTTCTAAGGAATTATTTGGGATCTGATTTTAAATAAATATTCTATTTGAATTTGGAGTTATATTCATAATATATAATGAATATATTTTCAAATGCCCTGAGAAATTTTATGTACATGAGGAGTAGACCTTAAGTGACATAAAATTATCCAGGGGAGTTTTGGCACTGTTTTCAAATTTGTTTGAATTTTCAGTGGCAAATAAATAAAACAAAACATAAGAAATATTAAAAAAGAGCAGAAGACCTACCTGGCGGTTATCTGTCCAGCCTGGCCGGCCTGCTACTATGCGGCCCAGCCCACAGCGTCGTTCCAGTCACCGTCAACCTCCTGCCAGGAGGATGAGAGGAGCGTGGCCACCGGGCGTGAGCACGCGCCCCACCACCTCTTGCTTCCCACCGCTGCCCCGACGCGCCCAGACGACGCCACGACACCCCTGTCTCCCTCTCTCTCTTCTCCCTCACTCGTCGCCCTCTCTCGCCTCCTCTGCTCTCTCTTCCCGAGCACCACCGAGTGGAGGTCGTCGCCACCGACACCGCTCACCGCGGCCACAGCCACATCCTCGCCCCTCCCCCGTGTCTGGAAGGTCCGGCACGACTTCCTCTTCCTCTTCGCAGATCCACGCAAGCCAAGGATCGCCACACCGTCGTCTTCGAGCTCCTCATTGCCGCATCTGCTTGCCGGACTTCACCGACCGATTCGCCGCCTCCGACGCGTCCCCGAGGCCGCTGAACTGCTCTTCGACCTTCCTGTGAGCTCCTGTTGCTTCCCTCTTGCTCACCCCCTCCGTTCCCGTCCCCTAGCCCCGTCTTCTGATCGAGGCCGAAGCTCCCCAGCGCCGGCCATGTCGCCATCGTAGCTACAGCCGCGCAACCTCGCGTTCGATCTCACCATTGCACTCACCGCACCACCACGAGTCGAACACGACCGTCCACGGCTCCTCCCATGCCCCGCACCGCCCACAACGTTGTTGCCCGAACTCCGGTCGCCGCCTAGATCGCTGACACCATCGACTCAGGCCATCCCAGCTGCTAACGCTTCCACCACTAGATGCGCAAGAGCGCCAGCTTTCCGTAGGAGCAAACCCCGCCTCAAACCGTGGGCTGTAGTGAGATCCCGACGATCTCCGCCGCGCGAAATGGTCGACGCCGACGAAACTCCGGCGACTGATGTCATGGCTCGTCATTAGCCACTAATGACCCAGTTGAACCACCCCTAGTGTCGCTGCCATGTGGGCCCTGTGCCTGTTTAGTTTAATTTAATTTTCTGTTTAGATTAGTTCATAACCCATTTGGGACCCACGTCGGCATTGACCTTCTTGTGCCGACGCGCCGCTGATCGGTCCCACATGTCATCGACCCAAACCAGCCTCACATCGACCCGTGGGTTCCAGCCGTCGAGTTTGACTCTGGCGACCACTGTTGACCAGCTGACGTCCAAGATGTGCGGTCTTGTGTGATAACTCCTTTTTCTGGATTTATTCTTATTCAGGAAATTCCAGAAAATAGTGCTAACTTCTAAAAATCTTATAAAATCAACCGTAGCTCCAAATGAGATAATTTATATATGAAAAATGATCAGAAAAATCCAATCTATCCATCTGTACAATTTGCATGCATGATAGGACAACATAGGGCTGCTGTTTAGGCCAAATCTTATAATGGCATTTAAACCTTCACATCTGGAGTTTGAATTTGAACCTAGGGTTCAAACCAACTTCATTTAACCTGCTGCTAGTTGCATTAGCTCAAATCACAGCATATTGCCATGTCACATTCATGCATCATATTGTTGCATTGCATTGATTGTGTTCCTTCTATGTTTGCCGGTGTTGTTCCCTCTCGATAGACGTGTTCCGATGATGAGTTCGATGACACCGATGAAGAGCTATGCTATTTTCAGAAGTGCCAGGCAAGCAAAACCCCCTTGTTCATTCCTATACAATTCCACTCTCTCGCTCCTTCTCTCTTTTACTGCATTAGGACAACAATGGTTCATCTGTTACTTGTTGCGGTAGTTGAACCCCTTTATCCACTGCATGACCTGTCATTGCCACAATAAATAGATGAAACCCACTAGCATGAGTAGGAGTTGTTTGAGCCACGATGTGCCTACTCATTCATGCTTGTGCATCATGCACTGCTATTGATTAGAGTTGTGTCAGTCCGATTCCTCGGGGATGAATTGGAGGTGTGGTGAACATGTCCCTCTCATAAGAGCTAAGTGTGTGAACACGATTTGGTAAAGGTAGCGGTGAGAGGCCATGTAGGAGTACATGGTGGGTTGTCTCATTGAAACCGTCCTCGAGGCTGAGTTACGTGTTCGTGATCCATGAACAGCTACTACCACACATTGGGTTCCGGTAACTCGGCCCCTCTCGACTTATTAATCAACCTGGTCTCTGTCCAGGAGTTGCAACTAGTTTCTGGTGTTTGTAGGTAGTGTTAGTAGTCTACCAAGTGGCACCCGGTACAGGTGGGCTTGGGACAGACTAGGCATAGTGGCACGGTGTACCAAGTGGCACCCCGATGGTGGGCTTGGGAACCCTGCTCACATCGTTTGGGGCCGTGAGTGACACCCCTGCTCATAAACCTAGACGAGAGACTTGTGTGGTTAGTCAGGTCGTGGCCGACACCCTCACAGGGCTTCCGCTTGAAGGTTGCGGAGTACATGTCGGGTAAACGACAATAAGTGGTGAGAGCGTGTGTGAAGAAGTACACCCCTGTAGGGTTAACATTATCTATTCGAATAGCCGTGTCCACGGTAAAGGACTTCTGGGATGCCTGTACAGTTCATAGACAAGTGAAAGTGGATACTCTAAAATATGCAAGATAAGCGTGAGTGCTATGGGTGGTGTTCTCGTAGGGAGACGGGAGTGGATCCATAGTGGTGTATTGATAAGGTGAATATGTGGACTCGTGTGCGCCACCTCAAAAGAGTTACTTGCAGTCGTAGTTTAGGATAGCCACTGAGTCAAAGCTGGCTTGCTGCAGTTAAACTCCGCCACCCCTTTGTTGATACCGATGCATTTGTACTCATGTTTTCCTATTTTATGTTTTGTAGAGAGATGTCAGTCTCGCTAGTAGTTCCGTGTGGACTTCGACGTTTAGCTTGTTACCTCAGCTACGATCTTGTGCCCTTGGCAGGAACTTGTAGATAGTCAGGCTTCTCAGCCTTTTTCATTTGTAGATTTTTGTACTTAGACACGTTAAGCTTCCGCATGTGCTTTGACTTGTATGCTCTGAATGTTGGGTCATGAGACCCATGTTTGTAATATCTCGCTCCTCGGAGCCTAATGAATAAATACTTGAGTCGTAGAGTTATGTTGTGATGCCATGTTGTATTTACACATATCGAGCATATTGTGTGTATGATTGAAATGCTTGGTATGTGTGGGATCCGACAACCTAGTTGTTTATCCTTGATAGCCTCTCTTATGGGGAAATGTAGTCTTGTGCTTCCATGAGCCATAGTAGTCCGCTACAGCCCGGTTCACCGGAGTCTTGCTAGCCCAGCACTACTGCTCCGGAACACTTGACTGGCCGGCATGTGATTCACTTCATTCCAGTGTCTGTCCCTTCGGGGAAATGTCACGCGGTGACATCCGGAGTCCTGCGTAGCCTGCTACAGCCCGGGTTCCCAGAGTCCTATTAGCCTAGTGCTACAGCTCGGATTCGCACGCTGCTGACCGACATGCTCGATGTTGATTCATTTATGTTTGTCCCCGTAAGTTAGTGCCACTTTGGGTTCACGACTAGTCATGTCGGCCCGGGTTCTCTGTCATATGGATGCTAGCGACACTATCATATATGTGAGCCAAAAGACGCAAACGGTCCCGGGCCATGGTAAGGCGACACCCGTGGGAATACCGTGAGTGAGGCCGCAAAGTGATATGAGGTGTTACAGGTTAGATTGGTGTGACTTAGAATCGGGGTCCTGACAGCTTTGGTATCAGAGCTTGACTGCCTGTAGGTCTACCAAGCCAAACTGGTCGAAGTTGAGTCTAGAAATTCTTTAGTTATATAAGGGAATTGATTGTGGGATGGAACGTAAGGCTCTTTTTACTCCTTATACCTTATGCCTTCTGATCTGAGTCACCTTATCTTTCCTACGGGGTTAAGGAACTAGGCTTTCTCTTCTTTCTATCAGGATCACGTGTTACTAATCCTTAGACTTATAAGATTGTTGGATTTAAGTCTCAGTTCAGTTCTTACTACTTCCGTATGTTAACTGTTGATCTCGAAACCTTGATATTGTGCTTTTGAGTGGCTATGCCACCATTTTGTAGGATGTCTTAAATCCTTTGGAGCATTTACAGTCGTTATGTTGTCCAAGTCATCCCAGGTTTCTAAACAATCTGGTGCATTTGCAAATCCTTTCCCTCTGGTTTCGATGTTCCTTTAGGCCAAGTTAATCACACTAATTGTTGAGTTGAGGTATTCTATTGCCTCGACATTTATGTTGGAGCTATTATTATGACCCTAGGTGTCTAGAGTATCACCTAGTAATCCAGCCATGCTTTGTGTTCCCGAAGTGATGATTCGGCCATCATTCTCGAAAGCATCCGTGATGCCACTTAGTAGTAGGTATTCTACTCCTGGGTTTCTGAACCCGAGATTTCCCTACTTACTTCATGTTGTTAGTGTTGCTCGTACCTTTAGGATATTAGTAACCTTTGCGATAGTCTTCGAGGACCGTGGTACATCATTCTTCTAAATACCATGAACCATTCTTGGCAGAAGTTCCCTGAACCAAGAGATAACGAAAAGAGTGATCTCGATGGGTTCTCCATTCTATTTTCCGACTCTGCCAGTTCAACCTTTCTGCATGGGTTATCCGGAAGAAATATGCTGAATTTGTTCGGCATACCAATCCATGCATCCACAACTCAGAAAAACATGTGTTCCTTTGAGTTGTCCCTCTTTAGTTGTTTTTTGGCCCTCGTCTATCGATTGATCATCAGGAGTAGTTATGCATTCGTGTTCATTGATGTCACTACTCTTGTGGCCCGTCAAGCCATTCTATTCGGGAATGACTAGGAGAAACAAACTCCAGTACCTCATCCATATCTAGGATTGGGTCAAAGCAATTGTATTCCGCGGATCAAAATGTCAAACCAGCTTTTGCTCTGCTGTACCTCGGAGTGTTACCATCTTTATGTCAACAGTGTCATGAGAATTGCACCACCTCTTATGAATTCTTGACGCAGTAATACTTCTTGCCATCATTGTTCATTCCTTGGTTCCCATGTTATTGTAACCGGAATGCCGAAAAGTGTACCGTGTTGTGCGAAATCAATACTCCTAGCAACTCCGTTGCTTGGTAGTTAATGGACAATGCTCTCATTCTTAGCGTGCTGGTTATTGGATTATCATTCTAAGACTGACCGTGCTACCTAGTCCATTTTTCCTGGTGCACCCTTCGATCAAGATTTAGGATTGCATCAATACCTCTCTTGTTTGGTCACATCGTCTTGCCCTGAAAAGCAAGATTGTTCTCGAGCTTAGTAACATATCGATGGTTTGTGATGTTCCGAATATCTTCTCGGAAGTATGACCAGGTTTCACCTGACCGCTATGTTGAGTTCATGGTCGTGTTGGTTTTCTTCCAAGCCACCCATTCGCCAAGATTCTGTGTTGGATACCCCCGAGCTAGTTGGTTAAGCTAAACAACAACTTGGAGAGTTGGAAGATGAAAGCTTGTCCGACTTAGTTCATCACTAAGGGATATCCTTGAGTGTGAGTGTGTGTGTGTTGACGAAAGATGATATCTTCATCGACTGATCCCCATGATCAGTTGTTTAATCTATTGTCTTGTCCAAACCTTGATTTGAGTGTGGGCTATCGTCAAATCAAGTTAGAACCAACGATATTCGTAATGTTGTCTTACTCGTGGTTGATCCGTCGAGCATACACCATTACATCTTTTGGTCTGACCAATACTATCACCATGTTCACATGATGCCGAAAGTCCAGTGATATGGAAATTCCGATGAGTTGCTGTTGAGCCCATCAACAGCATTTTGTCTCCCCCGTGACTCATGTTGAACATCAACCTAGTGTTGGAAACTTTTATAAGCATTATCTTCATGTCCCATTCGTGAGGAATATGTTGGATGAAAGAAGTGACCTTCTCTGATTCACGTGCATTTGGTGCAAGTTGCCGCCGTGAGTTCGAGAAAGATTGTTTTTGTTCCCCCTGGTACCATCCCAAGTCAGTCATGCATGTGCGAAGTATGCTATGGTTTGACAGGCTCACAACCTTCATTCCATATGTATCCCTAGCACACCAAGCCACTAACTGATTTTTTCAAGGAGAAGAAGTTCCTTCATAAGAGCTAATCATATGACTTCTGCAAGGACTTTGTTATCCGCGATGATGGTTCCCAACGAGAACTCGGTAGTGTTTTATTATAAGACTACCATGTGGTCATGCTTGTCTAGGACAGTGTGTTCACAGGGGTGTAGCAGAACCAAATCATATTTTAGAGCTTGCTATTGTAGTTCATCTCCCGAGAATCTCGCAACGCCATCTCGTCGATTTGTGTTGCAAACTTTCATTTCTCTCCTTAGACTGGATGAGTCTGGAATGTCCTGAGACCAACCAGATCTGAATCTCAGGCAGATATGATGGTTGGAACATTTCCCAAGAACTGTAATATTGGTCTCTCCGTAACCCGGTGAAGTGGATGTCCTGGCCAACACACCCAGCCGGAAGACCTATTATTGTAGTATCTTGATTGAGGAAGTTGGCCACCTCCCCTCAAGGATTCCGTAGAATTTACTTCCGTAGTTGTTCCTTATGGATTCTTGTGCTCCCGAAGTCCGACCTTTTACTTGATGTTCTAGATACCAAACCATATCTATAAATGGGTTATGCTAGCACAACAAGGAGAACATTAGAAGCGGAGTGATAAATGTCTCTCGGTCGATCATCCAGATTTTGTTTCCTTGACTCGCTAAGGTGAATCTGAGAAGGTGTTATCTTCCTTTGCATCTGCATCGTCCATCACTATTCATCATGGTAGTATGTTGTGTTGCCAGGATCCTTGACACGGATGTTGGTGGAACCTTGATGAATATGGAGATGCTCAAGTTCTTGAGAGCACGCACAAGCGCTAGGTGTTATCATCGGCACTAACTGGGCTTGCTCTCAGTTTCCTCGATTATGCTATAACTTTTCAAACAGTGGACTCACTCTCTACCGTTGAGCTTCTCCTCAGTTACTAAAATCATCCCTTGTGTTGTTTTCAACAAGATAATCCACATCATCCATTCTAATCCGGGCATGCCCTTCTACCGACCCCCTCCAAACGATCGCTCGAGAATTGCCTTAGGATGGTATAAAGAGTTTCAATGATCTCTGAATCAAAGGTAATTCTTTTTCCACTTAAGGGATATTCCTACGAGTCACCTTCTCTAAGGTGCCCCGTTATGGTATCATGGCAACTCAACTCCTCGCTACGTTGACAACCGTTCACCACCTTCTTAAGTGTGGAATTATTGCCTACCTAGTGAACCCTCGTCATCTGTTCCACTCCATCCCACTAGATGTGTGCTTCGTGTCTCAGCTCGAGAGATGTTGCTATGTCTCACTCCGTGAGTTGATCCTGAGTTGCTTGATCTCCAAGAAGATCGATTCTTTTAAAGTTTTCCCTATTCTCTCATTGAAATGTTGGCTGGAGTTCTCAGAGCAAGACGATGACACAAAGATGGTGATTGAATCAACATTCTCAAGAAGGACACCTGGATCGTGAAGATTTTCTTAGTTTGCGTCCCCCCCCCCCCTTCATCTTACCCTACTCTTGAATCTCGGGACGAGATTCTTGTTAGTGGGGGTGAGTTGTCACATCCCTAGTTGGGGTCTGCTCTAGGCTAGCTTCATGTGTGCATCATGTCTATATTCTGAAAGTTGAAATGAGGAAATTGAAAGCCTCATAAATCATTTTAATAAAGGGGCAAGAAACCCTAAAAATTGCAATCAGTAAATCCCAAATGCCCTAGAAATAGCTCTGACAATTCTGGCAAGAGTTATAAATCAAACCAAAATTTTGGAACATTTCTAAGGAATTATTTGGGCTCTAATTTTAAATCAATATTTGTCGGATTTCGGGTTCCGGCAGACCCTTAAGGTTCGAACTCTGGGGTGCGCGCGGAGATCCAACCCTCCACCCTCTCGTACCTCGCCGAATCGCAGGGACCTAAACTACTAGCAAGAACAACACAAGAGACACAAGATTTATACTAGTTCGGGCCACCGTTGTGGTGTAATACCCTACTCTAGTTTGTGGTGTGGTGGATTGCCTCTGGGGCTGATGAAGAACAGTACAGGGAAGAACAGCCTCGCGAGGGTCTGTTCTTGGTGGAAGCGATGAACTGCTAAGTGGTGTCCCGTCGCTCTAGCTTGAGGATCGGGCCTCTATCTCTCTCTCTCTCTCTCTGGATTCCAAATGGCGGATCCGTCGTATCTCATCGTCTTGTATCTCATCGTCCCATCGTCCCCTCTCCTATGGTGGCTAGCTCTACTTATATAGACGAAGGCCCTGGGCCTCTTCCCAAATATTGAGCGGGAAGGGCGCCAACAATTGGCCATTTTGAAGGGGAACAGCGGGTTCACTTATCCTGACTAAAGTTGGTCATCGCCTGCCAAAGGCTCTGGTGATGACGCCTGCTTGGGCTCCACGATGACTCCCTTCCAGCCGTTGGGGCTGGTCTTGGTCTTGTTGCACCGAAACGGGTGCCTCTGCTTGATGCTCTTGCCTGCGCTTGCTCCCTTTGCACCAAAGAGGAAAGGAGGATGCTGCGTGGGCTGGCGCCCGACTGGCGCCCTTGGCCGTCATGGCTTACGTCACGGGCACCTCGCGAGGTACCCTGCCTTGAACTCTCCGCCTCCTCGTGAGCCAGCCGGCGAGGCCGTGCTGAGGAAGCTCCTGGTGCCTGCGCCTGCGAGGCCAGGCCCCTCGCGAGGTCTTGAGCTGCGTTGATGAAGATGGGCCGTCTGGACCTCCTTTGAGCCACGCCGCGGGCATGAGCGAGCAAGTCAGGGGACCCGTTCCCGAAAGCCGACAAGATAGCCCGGGCCCACGGCGCGCCGAACAGCGGCGAGAGGCGAAAGGGCAAGTCTGAGCGTCGCGAGCCCTAACAGCCTGCAGCCTTGGGCGGCAGCGTGGCGGTTGATTGGGCGTGGGCGGCACTATTCCCCACGCCTCCTTATTTACGTGCCTTGCTAAGCGGACACGCTGATGCACACATCATTTCCCCTCTCTGCTGCTTATGCGCTCCGGTCCTTCTCCTCTCTAACTCCAGCTTCCATTTCCAATCAATCCCGAATCTCCCCCTTTCGATGCCATGGCTCCGACGAAGAAGGGAAGGGAAAAACATGTGCCTCGCCTCGCTTCGCCGCCCCGGCAACCTCCATTGTCGACCCGTCAATCATACTCAATCTAGAGGGCTTGGGCAAGGTCAGTTCGGCTCTGGCTACCTCCTTAAGCGAATGCGGGAGGGCGGCGGCAGCCCGCGTCCACTTCTCCATCGATAGGATAGTCACGAGGTCCGGTTTCGCTAGCATACGTAGGCGGGCTGGTTCCCCTTCTCTGATTTCTTCAGCGCCAGTGCTTTCCCACTACTCGATCCACAAGCTGCATCTGGGTCCCAGTCCATTACTCTCCTCTCGGTCTTAGCCTTCGTTTGTGAGGCAATGATGGGCATCCTTCCTCGATTGCCTTGCTGCGCCACTTCTTCTCTCTGCGCCTTGTTGGCCCCACTCAATGCTCGCCGTGCGTGAGCTTCGTCGCCTTGCCGAGACAGCGGCCTCGAGGATTGACTTCAGTTTGCCTCCGCCCATGGCTGAGTTCCGCGAGAGGTGGTTGTGCGTGGATGTGGGGTGCCCAGCCCCTGCTATCGGAGCCAACCTGCTTTGTGTCCCCAATTCAGGTGGGGCCAGAGGCGCTTTCAAGCCCTCGGCTCATCTTAAATGCAGTGCCGCTTGGCGTTCACGAGGTCGCTTCTTGTGACAGCGCCCAAGGTGGTGAAGGAGTTCTGATCGCCGCGTTGCTCCTCTCAACGCCATTCCCACCGGATGTGGGCCTTCAGCGGGCCTGGTGACCGTATGAGGCTCCAGGAAGAGGACCTGATGCCTGAAGCGCTAAGGAAAGTGCTCCTGGTCCTGACTGGCGACCCTAACCCCGGTGGCATCCGGCATGAGGGGGCCTTGCTGTACCTCTGCCGGAATAGGGGTGATTTGGTGAACCAGATGCCTATCTTTGACGAATGGGGGCTGCGCCCCGCTGGTCTCCAGGGGCCTCGCGAGAATCCAGTGGTGGTGACAGCCCCTCCAGTCGGCCGAGGCGGCTCGTCCTCAAGTGGTGGAGCAGGGAGGCACGAGCCGCCAGAGGCCGAAGGGACCCCAGTCGGGGTGACAGCGCCGGGCGATGCTCGTGAGGGGGCGGCTCCTGAGGCTCATGCCGCTGCGGCTGAGGGCGGCAAGCAGCCGCCCGCAGCGCCCGCGGATGGAGCTCCCAAGGCCCCTGCTGCTTCTCTTGGTGAGGCGACTAGCAGCGCGCGTCAGGCAGACGCCCCTGACGCAAGTCGCCTTGATGCTTCTCCCTCGCTGCAGGCTGATCCCTGCGCTCGAATCTTGGGATTCTTCCGCGTGAACTTCGAGGCCCTCCGGAAGAGAAGGGAGGCCCTGGGCGATGATTACCCTTGTCGCCTGCTGAAGCGCATGAAGTACTTCGCTACTGATGAGTAAGCCTTCTCCTTCTCCAGATCATGATTCTTCTGCTGCTCGTATTGATCCCTGCCTGCAGGCCCATTCTCGCCGAGCTCATGGAGGCGGGTGAGGCCGTCCTCCCGGCCGCCCCTCCCAGTCCTCGAGTGCTCCAAGCGGTGGAGCTCTTGTGGTGAGGGCGACCGGGAGGTGAGCCGTCCCGAGGCGCGTCGTGGCCTGCGGCGCCTCGCGATCCTTCCTCGCGAGCCCTCCCGAGGCATAGCTAGCTTTGCCGTGGGCTTCTCGCTGATCGTGGAGCGGCGATTGGCGGCTCGGCGCCCGGCCCAGGCGGTTGATGGTGTGGGCGGCGTGCGTGGCGCGGGGGCGCCGCCAGCCCCGCCGCCAAGATTTCTTTGAAGGGCGGTGGACGCGACACCCCTGTGGTGAAACTTGCTGATGAAGACACGCGCCTTGAGGCCGAGGGCCTGCGCCTGGCCACAGAAAGGCGCGAGCTGGAGGGCACTGCCGCCCTTGCGTGCCGCCAGCGCGATCTTGATGATGAAGAGGCCAGGGCATCGCTGGCAGCCTCTCGGGAGGCCTATTCTCGGGCCGTCGAGGAGGCCCGAGCAGCTAACAGGCGGCGAGAGGCGGCGGAGGAGCGGGCACGGGAACTCCTGGCCTGGTGTCACTCACTGGAGGAGCAAGCGGAGCTGCGCGAGGCAGCCCTCGCATCGATGAAGGTGGCTTGCAGCGACCAGCGGAGCTCGAGCGTGAGGCGGCGCCGAAAGCCGCCCGAGCAGCGTCTACGAAAGGCCTGGAGACGAGGCGCTTGGCGGCGCGGCAGAGGATGATGTCGCGGCACGGGAAGCCCGCGCGTCTGGAGGAGGTCGGACGCCGAGTGGCGGCGGCGCTCGATCCTCGGCCGCGAGTTTGAGGCGGCTGGGGTTGATCGGGGCGAGGCTGAAGGCAGGACTGCTGCCTTGAGGCCAAGCTGGAGGAGGCGGCGCGCGGGCCGATGCTCTTGAGCCGCCCTTGAGGTGGCGCAGAGGAGTCCACCACCTCTCGGGCGGCGCTCCTTCTTCGCTAGCGGGTGGAGGCCGAGGCTGTTGCGCGCGCGAATGCGGGACGAGATCGTCGTGGCGAATCTTGGAGCATGAGCACCGTCCCATGCTCGCCACGCTCCGGGAAAGAGCTAACGCAGCCTTGGATAATATCTGCGAGGCGGCAGTAGGCCAGCCGCACGCGGTTAACTACGACGGCAACCTTCAGTTCTTCACTGACGTGGTGGCGCGGCTGGAGGCGCGGTTGGCCAGGGCCGACAGGTTGGTGGAGGAGAGGAGCCGTGCGCTGCTCGGACGCGCCTTCTCTCGTGTCTTCAGCCATCTCCGGGACATGGACCCTCACTTCGATTTTGACGCAGCCATCGCCCAGATTCCCGAGCCGTCCGGGCGACTGGCGCCGGGTGGAAGACAACGTGGATGCCCTCGTCCAGACTTCGCTTCGACAACGGCGGTGTGGTCGTGGCCGCCCGATGAGGGCGGCGTGGTGAACGGCCCGAGCGCGCCGGCGATCACGCGAACAGCGACGGCGAGGCCAGCGACGCCAGCAACGGCTCGGGAGGTGCTCCTGAGGATGCATTGGGGGATTTGTCCGACTGATCATGTATTGTCCTTGTTCCATTACCCTGCATGAATAGAAATCAGGTTTTGGGCCTGATGGAGGTGAGAGAATTTTGGGAGGGGGAGCCCCTCGTGTAAAACTTGTGTTCTTCGTGTTAGCAGGTGTTACATTGCCCATACGCCCGCGCCAAGTGGTTGGTTAAGCGGCGCGCTAGTTGGATGGTTTACCTTTGTTTCGTACGGGCCCCAAGATAGCCTGTGTGAGGCTGAGGCGATCTGAGTGTCTACTGATCGAATCCGTAGGACCTGCAGTAAAACCCTCCGGAGAGGGCCAGCGGCGGCGACAGTGGGCTCTTGTGAGCTTAGCTTGGCTTTGGCTCATGAGGGGCTCATGAGGGAGGCAGCTGAGGCGGAGTTGTAACAAAGCGAGAGATTTGCTCGAATGAGACTAAGCACCCTTCCCGAATCTGCGCAAAATCTTGAGCTCAAATTCAACAAATCAACAGGGAAAACGACAGCGGAGGAAAACCAATGAAAGCGAGAAAAAGGCGTCCGGCACCTAGTCTAGTCTTGGGCGTCTTCTCACCAGTGCGAGCTAAGTGCTGCTCTTGGGCGTGGGAGGGAGCCCAGGGCTGAGGCGGCACCCACGAGACTCCGGGCGTGTACAACCCCACTCATTATTACGTGAGAGTGTCACGCAGGCGGAGCTTCACGAGCCTGGGCCTTCTTCACAGTACCGGCCTTGCTTCATATCGCTAGGCGAGGGCCCGCCTTGCGCCACACTCTAGTGCAACCAACGGCGACCGGAAACCAGGGCGCGCCCGGTGGGGTAGGCGGTGCCAGCGGTTCCCCGGCGACCACGGGTCCTCCACCGAGGGCAGGCCACAGGTACCTCCCAGCGGAGGCCTACCTCCTGAGCATTGCTCCGAGCGCCACGGTGGTGATGTCGGATCCCTGCCCCTCTCGGCAGCCCTGCGCCCCCCTCCCGAGGGTAGGAGACTGCGGGGCGGGGCAACCGCTCGTCGTGGCGACCTGTACCTCCTGCGACCTATGGTTAGCGTATGTTTGCTCTTGAGGAAGTAGCGGTGCCGATAATCGTCGCCCCGGCGTGACCAGTGGGGCCGTCTCGAGGCTCTGGAAGGCGGCTTCTGGCGCCTCATCCCCCAGGCTTGGGCTGAGGCGAGTCTTGTTCTCCCTCATCGGGTGCCCTTGGTCCATCATGTGTGGCACATATTCTTCGGCGCCGTCATCCGAAGGCCACGCCCGTAGTCTGGCGTGCCTTGCTGCTCGCTTGATCGCCCGCCATGGGGTGGTGGCGCGGCGGTCCACGGGGCCGTGAGTTCGTCAAGTCCTTCTTCTCCAGCGGGCGGGCGAGGCAGCCCGCCGCGGCGCCGACAGCTTTCGTCGGTGTTGGAGTAGCTTTGGAGCCCCGTGCGGGTCGCCCTCGGCTTTGAGGTGGGAGTTGGGTGCGAAGGTGAGCCCGTGCGGCGAAGCCCAGAGCTCCGCCACTCGCTCCGCAGCTGCAGCAGCTCTCGGGCCCTTGTGGCGCGCCCTCGAGTTCGCTTTGCTCGGCGGGTGTGCGGTGATGTGGTCGCGCGTGGTTGGAGGCTCTTGCTGCTGACGCGCTGCCCGCGGTGTGAGCCGTCGAAGCTTTGTCCGCGTCGCCCTGCCCTGGCGCCCTGCGGACCCTTGAGCTGCACAGGGCGCGGGTGCGCCCGAGGCGGCTCTCTGCGTGGGCGAACCCACGCCGCCCAGGATCTGGGTTGCCAGCTTGTGGCGGACATGGTGATGGCGATGCCACGGGACACGGGTGGCGAAAATGGATTCAGCGCACCTACAGCGCGCCAAATGTCGGTTCGGGTTCCGGCAGACCCTTAAGGTTCGAACTACAGGGGTGTGCGGAGATCCAACCCTCCACCGTCTCGTACCTCGCCCGAATCGCGAGGACCTAAACTACTAGCAAGAACAACACAAGAGACACAAGATTTATACTAATTGGGCCACGAGTTGTGGTGTAATACCCTACTCTAGTTTGTGGTGTGGTGGATTGCCTCTGAGGGCTGATGAAGAATAATCTGAGGGAAGAACAGCCTCGCGAGTCTGTTCTTGGTGGAAGCGATGAACTGCTAAGTGGTGTCCCGTCGCTCTAGCTTGAGGATCGGGCCTCTATCTCTCTCTCTGGATTCCAAATGGCGGATCCTTCGTATCTCATCGTCTCGTATCTCATCGTCCCATCGTCCCCTCTCCTATGGTGGCTAGCTCTACTTATATAGACGAAGGCCCTGGGCCTCTTCCCAAATATTGAGCGGGAAGGGCGCCAACAATTGGCCATTTTGAAGCGGAACAGTAGGTACACTTATCGACTAAAGTTGGTCTTCACCGCCAAAGGCTCACGGTGATGGCCTTTGCTTGGGCTCCACGATGACTCCTTCCAGCCGTTGGGGCTGGTCTTGGTCTTGTTGCACCGAAATGGGTGCCTCTGCTTGATGCACTTGCCTGCGCTTGCTCCCTTTGCACCAAAGAGGAAAGGAGGAAGCTGCGCGGGCTGGCGCCCGACTGGCGCCCTTGGTCGTCATGGCTTACGTCACGGGCACCTCGCGAGGTACCCTGCCTTGAACTCTCCGCCTCCTCGTGAGCCAGCCTGACGAGGCCGTGCTGAGGAAGCTCCTGGTCGTCCGCCCATGAGGCTTGGCCTCGCGAGGTCTTGAGCTGCGTTGATGAAGATGGGCCGTCTGGGCCTCCTTTGAGCCACGCCGCAGGCCGCAGGCAGGCAAGTCTGGGGACCCCCGTTCCTAGAACGCCGACAATATTCTATTTGAATTTGGAGTTATATTCATAATATATAATGAATATATTTTCAAATGCCCTGAGATATTTTATGTATATGAGGAGTAGACCTTAAGTGACATAAAATTATCCGGAGAGTTTTACCTTCGTTCTCAAATTTGTTTGAATTTGAATTCATGGCAATTAAATAAAACAAAACAGAAGAAAAATTAAAAAAGAGCAGAAGACCTACCTGGCGCTTACCTGTCCAGCCTGGTCGGCCTGCTACTGTGGGGCCTAGCCCCCAGTGTCGTGCCAGTCACCCTCGACCTCCTGCCAGGAGGATGAGAGGAGCGTGGCCACCCCAGCGTGCAGCGCCCCCGCCACCTCCTGCTTCCCACACTGCCCAGCGCACCTGCAGGGCGATGCCACGACACCCCTGGCTCCCTCTCCCTCTTCTCCCTCACTCGTCGCCCTCTCTCCCCTACTTTGCTCTCTCTTCCCGAGCACCACTGAGCAGAGGTCGTCGCCGCCGACACCGCTCACCGCGGCCACAGCCACCTCCTCGCCCCTCCCCCATGTCTGGAAGGTCCGGCGCGACTTCCTCTTGCTCTTCGCCGAGCCACGCAAGCCAAGGATCACCACGCCGTCATCTTCGAGATCGTCATCGCCGCATCTTCTTGCCGAACTTCACGGACCGATTCGCTATCTCCGACGCGTCCCCGTGGCCGCTGAACTGCTCTTCGACCTCCCTGTGAGCTCCTGTTGCTTCCCTCTCGCTCTCCGCCTCCGTTCCCGTCCCCTAGCCCCGTCTTCTGATCGAGCCCGAAGCTCCCCGCCACCGGCCATGTCGCCATCGTATCTACGGCCATGCAACCTCGCGTTCGAGCTCACCGTTGCACTCACCGTACCCCCACGAGTCGAACACGACCGTCCACGGCTCCTCCAGTGCCCCGCACCGCCCACACCGTTGTTGCCCGAACTCTGGCCGCCGCCTAGCTCGCTACCGCCGTCGACTCAGGCCATCCCAGCTGCTGCCGCTTCCACCACTAGATGCGCAAGAGCGCCAGCTTTCCGTAGGAGCAAACCCCGCCTCAAACCGTGGGCTGTAGCGAGATCCCGACGATCTCCGGCGACTGATGTCGTGGCTCATCATTAGCCACTAATGACCCAGCTAAACCACCCCTAGTGCCGCCGCCATGTGGGCCCTGTGCCTGTTTAGTTTAATTTAATTTTCTGTTTAGATTAGTACATAACCCACTGGGACCCACACGTCAGCATTGACCTTGCTTGGACGCTGACCGTTGATCGGTCCCACATGTCATCCACCCAAACCAGCCATGTTACATCGACCATGTGGGTCCCAAATTCGAGTTTTACTGCAGAGACCCTGTTGACCAGCTGACGTCCACAAGGATGGCCTTGATCTTGACGATAGAATCCCTTTTTCTGGATTTATTCTTATTCAGGAAATTCCGTAAAATAGTGCTAACTTCTAAAAATCATATAAAATCAACCTTAGCTCCAAATGAGATAATTTATATATGAAAAATAATCATAAAAATCCAATCTATCCATCTGTACCATTTTCTTGCATGATAGAACAACTTAGGGCTGCTGTTTAGGCCAAATCTTATAATGGCATTTAAACCTTCACATATGGAGTTTGAATTTGAACCTAGGGTTCAAACCAACTTCATTTACCTGCTGCTAGTTGCATTAGCTCAAATCACAGCATATTGCCATGTCACATTCATGCATCATTTTGTTGCATTGCATTGATTGTGTTCCTTCTCTGTTTGTCGGTGTTGTTCCCTCTCGATAGACGTGTTCCGACGATGAGTTCGATGACACTGATGAAGAGCTATGCTATCTTCAGAAGTGCCAGGCAAGCAAAACCCCCTTGTTCATTCTGATACAATTCCACTCTCTCGCTCGTGCTCTCTTTTACTGCATTAGGACAACAATGATTCATCTGTTACTTGTTGCGGTAGTTGAACCCCTTTATCCTCTGCATGACCTGTCATTGCCACAGTAAATAGATGAAACCCACTAGCATGAGTAGGAGTTGTTTGAGCCCTGATGTGCCTATTCATTTATGCTTGTTTGTAATGCCTGCTATTGCTTAGAGTTGTGTCAGGTCTGATTCATCAGGGATGAATTGGAGGTGTGGTGAACATGTCCTACTGTTAAGAGCTAATTGTGTGAACACGATTTGGTAAAGGAAGCAGTGAGAGGCCATGTAGGAGTACATGGTGGGTTGTCTAATTGAAACCGTCCTCAGGAACTGAGTTCTGTGTTTGTGATCCATGAACAGCTAATACCACACATTGGGTTCCGGTAACTCAGCCCCTCTCGACTTATTAATCAACCTGATCTCTGTCCAGGAGTTGCAACTAGTTTCTGGTGTTTGTAGGTAGTGTTAGTAGTCTACCAAGTGGCACCCGGTACAGGTGGGCTTGGGACAGACTAGGCACAGTGGCACGATGTACCAAGTGGCACCCGGATGGTGGGATTGGGAACCATGCTCACATCGTTTGGGGCCGTGAGTGACACCCCGGCCGGATCTCCTTGCGGATGGAACCCGAATAGGCGATAAACTTGGACGAGAGACTTGTGTGGTTAGTCAGCTCGTGGCCGACACCCTCGCTGGGCTTCCGCTTGAAGGTTGCCGAGTACATGTCGTGTAAACGCCGATAAGTGGTGAGAGCATGTGTGAAGAAGTACACCCCTGCAGGGTTAACATTATCTATTCGAATAGCCGTGTACAGGTAAAGGACTTATGGGTTGCCTGTACAGTTCATAGACAAGTGAAAGTGGATACTCTAAAATACGCAAGAAAAGCGTGAGTGCTATGGGTGGCGTTCTCGTAGGGAGACGGGAGCGGATCCATAGTGGTGTATTTATATGGTGAATATGTGGACTTGTGTGCGCCACCTCAAAAGAGTTACTTGCAGTCGCAGTTTAGGATAGCCACTGAGTAAAAGCTGGCTTGCTGCAGTTAAACTCCACCACCCATTTGTTGATACCGATGCATATGTAGATAGTTCTGATGTAAGTCTTGCTGGGTACATTTGTACTCATGTTTGCCTATTTTATGTTTTGCAGAGAGACGTCAGTCTCTCTAGTAGTTCCGTGTGGACTTCGACGTTTAGCTTGCTACCTCAGCTACGATCTTGTGCCCTCGGCAGGATCTTGTAGATAGTCAGGCTTCTCAGCCTTTTTCATTTGTAGATGTCTGTACTCAGACACATTAAGCTTCTGCATGTGCTTTGACTTGTATGCTCTGAATGTTGGTTCATGAGACCCATGTTTGTAATATCTCGCTCCTCGAAGCCTAATGAATAAATACTTGAGTCGTAGAGTTATGTTGTGATGCCATGTTGTATTTACACATATCGAGCATATTGTGTGTATGATTGAAATGCTTGGTATGTGTGGGATCCGACAACCTAGTTGTTTATCCTTGGAAGCCTCTCTTATGGGGAAATGTAGTCATGTGCTTCCATGAGCCATAGTAGTCCGCTACAGCCCGGTTCACAGGAGTCCTGCTAGCCCAGCACTACTGCTCCGGAACACTTGACTTGTCGGCATGTGATTCACTTTGTTCCGGTGTCTGTCCCTTCGGGGAAATGTCACGCGGTGACATCCAGAGTCCTGCCTAGGAAGCTACAGCCCGGGTTCCCGGAGTCCTGTTAGCCCAGTGCTACAACTCGGATTCGCACGCTGCTGACCGACATACTCGATGTTGATTCATGTATGCCTATCCCCGTAAGTTAGTGCCACTTTGGGTTCACGACTAGTCATGTCGGCCCAGGTTCTCTGTCATATGGATGCTAGTGACACTATCATATAGGTGAGCCAAAAGACGCAAACGGTCCCGGGCCATGGTAAGGCGACACCGGTGGGAATACCGTGCGTGAGGCCGCAAAGTGATATGAGGTGTTACGGGCTAGATCGGTGTGACTTAGAATCGGGGTCCTGACATGCGGGATGGAGCTCACTGCGCATGGCTCGTGCCTCCAGAAGCTCTTCGATCGCCTTGGTGATGAACTCCTAAGCACCTGGCGCCTCGCGCCCTGCTCATGGAAGCACGCGTTGAAACACGCCTCCACATGGTGCCCAAACACCTCCTGTTGGTGAACGTAGTAATTTCAAAATTTTTCCTACGATCACGCAAGATCATGGTGATGCATAGCAACGAGATGAGAGTGTTGTCTACGTACCCTCGTAGACCAGCAACGGAAGCGTTGACGCAACGTAGAGGAAGTAGTCGTACTTCTTCCCGATCCAACCGATCCAAGTACCGAGCGTCGGCACCTCCGAGTTCTGCACACGTTCAGCTCGATGGCGTCCCTCGAACTCCGATCCAGCCGAGTGTTGAGGAGAGTTTCACAAGACCTGACGGCGTGGTGGCGATGATGATGTTCCACCGGCGCAGGGCTTCGCCTAAGCTCCGCAACGGTATATTCGAGGTGTAGTTTGGTGGAAGGGGCACCGCACGGCTGAGGAACGATCTCAATGATCAACTTGTGTGTCATGGGGTGCCCCCTGCCCTGTATATAAAGGAGGGAAGGGAGGGGCTGGCGGCCAAGGAGAGGTGCGCCAGGGTGTCCTACTCCTACTAGGGTAGGATTCCCCCAAATCCTAGTCCAACTAGGTTTCCCCAAGCGGGAAGGGAGAGAGAGAGGCGCCCCTTCTCCTAGTCCTAATAGGACTAGGGAAGGGGAAAGGTCTGACCAGCACTATGGCCCCTTTCTCTTTCCCACTAAGGCCCATCAAGGCCCATTGACCCCCGGGAGGTTCCGGTAACCCCGGTACTCGGTAAAATTCCCAATTTCACCCGGAGTGATTCCGAGTCAAACATAGGCTTCCAATATATCAATCTTTATGTCTCGACCATTTCGAGACTCCTCGTCATGTCCGTGATCTCATCCGGACTCGAACAACCTTCGTACATCAATATCATATAAACTCATAATAACATCGCCATCAAGCGTTAAGCGTGCGGACCCTACGGGTTCGAGAACTATGTAGACATGACCGAGACACCTCTCGGTCAATAACCAATAGCGGGACCTGGATGCCCATATTGGCTCCTACATATTCTACGAAGATCTTTATCGGTCGGACCGCATAACAACATACGTTGTTCCCTTTGTCATCGGTATGTTACTTGCCCGAGATTCGATCGTCGGTATCCAATACCTAGTTCAATCTCGTTCTTGGCAAGTCTCTTTTCTCGTTCCGTAATACATCATCTCACAACTAACACATTTAGTTGCAATGCTTGCAAGGCTTATGTGATGTGCATTACCGAGAGGGCCAGAGATACCTCTCCGACAATCGGAGTGACAAATCCTAATCTCGAAATATGCCAACCCAACATGTACCTTCGGAGACACCTGTAATGTACCTTTATAATCACCCGATTCGTTGTGGCGTTTGGTAGCACCCAAAGTGTTCCTCGGGCAAACGGAGTTGCATAATCTCATAGTCATAGGAACATGTATAAGTCATGAAGAAAAGCACTAGCAACAAACTATACGATCAGGTGCTATGCTAATGGAATGGGTCATGTCAATCAGATCATTCAACCAATGATGTGATCCCGTTAATCAAATAACAACTCCTTGTTCATGGTTAGGAAACATAACCATCTTTGATTAACGAGCTAGTCAAGTAGAGGCATACTAGTGACAATCAGAGGTTTATGTATTCACACATGTATTATGTTTCCGGTTAATACAATTCTAGCATGAATAATAAACATTTATCATGATATAAGGAAATAAATAATAACATTATTATTGCCTCTAGGGCATATTTCCTTCAGTCTCCCACTTGCACTAGAGTCAATAATCTAGTTCACATCGCCATGTGATTTAACATCAATAGTTCACATCTATATGTGGTTAACACCCATAGTTCACATCGACATGTGACCAACACCCAAAGGGTTTACTAGATTCAGTAATCTAGTTCACATCGCTATGTGATTAACACCCAAAGAGTACTAAGGTGTGATCATGTTTTGCTTGTGAGATGATTTTAGTCAGCGGTCTGTCACATTCAGAGCCGTAAGTATTTTGCAAATTTCTATGTCTACAATGCTCTTGCACGGAGCTACTCTAGCTAATTGCTCCCACTTTCAATATGTATCCAGATTGAGACTCGAGTCATCTAGATTAGTGTTAAAATTGCATCGGCGTAACCTTTTACGACGAACCTTTTTCACTTCCATAATCGAGAAACATATCCTTATTCTACTAAGGATAATTTTGACCGCTGTCCATTGATCTACTCCTAGATCTCTATTGCACTCCTTGCCAATCTTAGTGGTAGGGTATGCAATAGATCTGTACACACATGACATACTTTATAGAACCTATGGCTGATGCATAGGGAATGACTTTCATTCTCTTTCTATCTTCTGCCGTGGTCGGGTTTTGAGTCTTACTCAATCTCACACCTTGTAACACGTGGCAAGAACTCTTTCTTTGACTGTTCCATTTTGAACTACTTCAAAATCTTGTCAAGGTATGTATTCATTGAAAAACTTATCAAGCGTCTTGATCTATCTCTATAGATCTTGATGCTCAATATGTAAGCAGCTTCACCGAGGTTTTTCTTTGAAAAACTCCTTTCAAACACTCCTTTATGCTTTGCGAATAATTCTACATTATTTCCAATCAACAATATGTCATTCACATATACTTATCGAAATGTTTGTAGTGCTCCCACTCACTTTCTTGTAAATACAGGCATTTCCAAAAGTCTCATATAAAACCATATGCTTTGATCAACACATCAAAGCGTATATTCCAACTCGAGATGCTTGCACCAATCCATTGATGGATCATTGGAGCTTGCACATTTTGTTAGCACCTTTAGGATTGACAAAAACCTTCTGGTTGCATCATATACAACTCTTCTTTAATAAATCCATTAAAGAATGTAGTTTTGACATCCATTTGCCAGATTTCATAAAATGTGGCAATTGCTAACATGATTCGGACAGACTTAAGCATCGCTACAGTTGAGAAAATCTCATTGTAGTCAACACCTTGAACTTATCGAAAACCTTTTTGTGACAAGTCGAGCTTTGTAGATAGTAACACCACTATCAGTGTCCGTCTTCCTCTTGAAGATCCATTTATCTACATGGCTTGCTGATCATCGAGCAAGTCAATCAAAGTCCATACTTTGTTCTCATACATGGATCCTATCTCAGATTTTATGGCCTCAAGCCATTTCGTGGAATCTGGGCTCATCATCGCTTCCTCATAGTTCGTAGGTTCATCATGGTCTAGTAACATGACTTCCAGAACATGATTACCGTACCACTCTGGTGCGGATCTTACTCTGGAAGACCTACGAGGTTTTAGTAGCAACTTGATCTGAAGTTTCATGATCATCATCATTAACTTCCTCACTAATTGGTGTAGGAATCATCGAACTGATTCTGTGATGAACTACTTTCCAATAAGGGAGAAGGTACAATTACCTCATCAAGTTCTACTTTCCTCCCACTCACTTCTTTCGAGAGAAACTCCTTCTCTAGAAAGGATCCATTTTAGCAACGAATGTTTTGCCTTTAGATCTGTGATAGAAGGTGTACCCAACAGTTTCTTTTGGGTATTCTATGAAGACGCACTTCTCGATTTGGGTTCGAGCTTATCGGTGAAAACTTTTTCACATAAGCATCACAACTCCAAACTTTAAGAAACGACAGCTTAGGTTTATCGCTAAACCATAGTTCATACGGTGTCATCTCAGCGGATTTAGATGATGCCCTATTAAACGTGAATGCAGCTGTCTCTAATGCATAACCCAAAACGATAGTGGTAAATCGGTAAGATACATCATAGATCGCACCATATCAAAATAAAGTACGATTCTGACGTTCGGACACACCATAATGTTGTGGTGTTCGGTGGCGTGAGCTGTGAAACTATTCCACATTGTTTTCATTGAAGACCAAACTCAGTAACTCAAATATTCATCTCCACGATCAGATCGCAGAAACTTTATTTTCTTGTTACGATGATTTTCCACTTCACTCTGAAATTCTTTGAACCTTTCAACTATTTCAGACTTATGTTTCATCAAGTAGATATACCCATATCTACTCAAATCATCTTGTGAAGGTCGAAAAATAACGATACTTGCCACGAGCATCAACATTCATTGGATCGCATACATCGGTATGTATTATTTCCAATAAGTCAGTAGCTTGTTCCATTGTTCCGGAGAACGGAGTTTTAGTCATCTTGCCCAAAAGGCACGGTTCGCAAGCATCAAATGATTCATAATCAAGTGATTCCAAAAGTCCATCAGCATGGAGTTTTCTTCATGCGCTTTACACCAATATGACCTAAACGGCAGTGCCACAAATAAGTTGCACTATCATTATTAACTTTGCATCTTTTGATTTCAATATTATGAATATGTGTATCACACGATCGAGATCCAACAAACCATTTTCATTGGGTGTATGACCATAGAAGGTTTTATTCATGTAAACAGAACAATAATTATTCTCTAACTTACATGAATAACCGTATTGCAATAAACATGATCAAATCATATCCATGCTCAATGCAAACGCCAAATAACATTTATTTAGGTTCAACACTAATCCCGATAATATAGGAAGTGTGCGATGATGATCATATCAATCTTGGAACTACTTCCAACACTCATCGTTACTTCCCTTCAACTAGTTTCTGCTTATTCGTAACTCCTGTTTGAGTTACTAATCTTAGCAACCTAACAAGTATTAAATACTCAGGGCTACTATAAACACTAGTAAAGCACACATCAATAACCTGTATATCAAATATACCCTTGTTCACTTTGCCATCCTTCTTATCCACCAAATATTTGGGGTATTACCGCTTCGATGACCATTTCCTATGCAGTGTAAGTACTCAGTCTCGGCTTAGGTCTAGACTTGGGCTTCTTCACTCGAGCAACAACTTGCTTGCCGTTCCTTTTGAAGTTCCCTTCTTCCCTTTGCCATTTTCCTTGAGACTAGTGGTCTTGTCAACCATCAACACTTGATGTTTTTCTTGATTTCTACCTTCGCGATTTTAGCATCGCGAAGAGCTCGAGAATCTTTTTCGTCATCCCTTGCATACTATAGTTCATCACGAAGTTCTACTAACTTAGTGATGGTGACTAGAGAATTCTGTCAATCACTATATTATCTGGAAGATTAACTCCCACTTGATTCAAGCGATTGAAGTACTCGCACAATCTGAGCACATGCTCACTAGTTGAGCGATTCTCCTCCATCTTTTAGCTATAGAACTTGTTGGAGACTTCATATCTCTCAACTCGGGTATTTGCTTGAAATATTAACTTCAACTCTTGGAACATCTCATATGGTCCATGACGTTCAAAACGTCTTTGAAGTCCCGATTCTAAGCCGTTAAGCATGGTGCACTAAACTATCAAGTAGTCATCATATTGAGCTAGCCAAACGTTCATAACGTCTGTATCTGCTCATGCAATAGGTCTGTCACCTAGCGGTGCATTAAGGACATAATTCTTCTGCGCAGCAATGAGGATAAACCTCAGATCACGGATCCAATCCGCATCATTGCTACTAACATCTTTCAATACAATTTTCTCTAGGAACACATATAAAAACATAGGGAAGCAACAACGCGAGCTATTGATCTACAACATAATTTGCAAAATACTACCAGGACTAAGTTCATGATAAATTAAAGTTCAATTAATCATATTACTTAAGAACTCCCACTTAGAAAAATATCCTCCAATTCTCTAAGTGATTACGTGATCCATATCAACTACACCATGACCGATCATCACGTGTGATGGAGTAGTTTCAATGGTGAACATCAATATGTTGATCATATCTACTATATGATTCACGCCGACCTTCGGTCTCCGTGTTCGAGGTCATATCTTATATGCATAGCTCGTCAAGTATAACCTGAGTATTCTGCGTGTGCAACTGTTTTGCACCCGTTGTATTTGAACGTAGAGCCTATCACACCCGATCATCACGTGGTGTCTCAAAGACGAAGAACTTTCGCAACGGTGCATACTCGGGAGAACACTTCTTGATAATTTAGTAAGGGATCATCTTATAATGCTACCGTCAATCAAAGCAAAATAAGATGCATAAAGGATTAACATCACATGCAATCAATATAAGTGATATGATATGGCCATCATCATCTTGTGCTTGTGATCTCCATCTCCAAGCACCGCCATGATCACCATCGCCACCGGCGCGACACCTTGATCTCCATCGTAGCATCGTTGTCGTCTCGCCAACTATTGCTTCTATGACTATCGCTACTGCTTAGTGATAAAGTAAAGCAATTACATGGCTTTTGCATTTCATACAATAAAGCGACAACCATATGGCTCTGCCAGATTGCCGATAAATCGGTTACAAAACATGATCATCTCATACAATAAAATATAGCATCACGTCTTGACCACATCACATCACAACATGCCCTGCAAAAACAAGTTAGACGTCCTCTACTTTGTTGTTGCAAGTTTTACGTGGCTGCTACGGGCTGAGCAAGAACCGTTCTTACCTACGCATCAAAACCACAACGATATTTCGTCAAATAGACTCCGCTTTAACCTTCTCAAGGACCGGCGTAGCCACACTCGATTCAACTAAAGTGAGAGAGACAGACACCCGCCGGTCACCTTTAAGCAACGAGTGCTCGGGCGGTGAAACCAGTCTCGCGTAAGCGTCTGGCGTAATGTCGGTCCGGCCGCTTCATCTCACAATACCGCTGAACCAAAGTATGACATGCTGGTAGGCGGTATGACTTGTATCGTCCACAACTCACTTGTGTTCTACTCGTGCACATGACATCAACGCATAAAACCAGGCTCGGATGCCACCGTTGGGTGAACGTAGTAATTTCAAAAATTTTCCTACGATCACGCAAGATCATGGTGATGCATAGCAACGAGATGAGAGTGTTGTCTACGTACACTCGTGAGACCAGCAACGGAAGCGTTGACGCAACGTAGAGGAAGTAGTCGTACTTCTTCCCGATCCAACCGATCCAAGTACCGAGCGTCGGCACCTCCGAGTTCTGCACACGTTCAGCTCGATGGCGTCCCTCGAACTCCGATCCAGCCGAGTGTTGAGGGAGAGTTTCGTCAACCGACGGCGTGGTGACGATGATGATGTTCCACCGCGCAGGGCCGCCTAAGCTCCGCAACGGTATATTCGAGGTGTAGTTTAGTGGAAGGGGCACCGCACACGGCTAAGGAACGATCTCAATGATCAACTTGTGTGTCATGGGGTGCCCCTGCCCTGTATATAAAGGAGGGAAGGGAGGGGCTGGCCGCCAAGGAGAGGTGCGCCAGGGTGTCCTACTCCTACTAGGGTAGGATTCCCCCAAATCCTAGTCCAACTAGGTTTCCCCAAGCGGGAAGGGAGAGAGAGGGCCCCTTCTCCTAGTCCTAATAGGACTAGGGAAGGGGAAGGTGCGACCAGCACTATGGCCCCCTTTCTCTTTCCCACTAAGGCCCATCAAGGCCCATTGACCCCGGGAGGTTCCGTAACCCGGTACTCTGATAAAATTCCCAATTTCACCCGGAGTGATTCCGAGTCCAAACATAGGCTTCCAATATATCAATCTTTATGTCTCGACCATTTCGAGACTCCTCGTCATGTCCGTGATCTCATCCGGGACTCAACAACCTTCGTACATCAATATCATATAAACTCATAATAACTGCCATCGAAGCGTTAAGCGTGCGGACCCTACGGGTTCGAGAACTATGTAGACATGACCGAGACACCTCTCGGTCAATAACCAATAGCGGGACCTGGATGCCCATATTGGCTCCTACATATTCTACGAAGATCTTTATCGGTCGAGACCGCATAACAACATACGTTGTTCCTTTGTCATCGGTATGTTACTTGCCCGAGATTCGATCGTCGGTATCCAATACCTAGTTCAATCTCGTTCATCGCAAGTCTCTTTTCTCGTTCCGTAATACATCATCTCACAACTAACACATTTAGTTGCAATGCTTGCAAGGCTTATGTGATGTGCATTACCGAGAGGGCCCAGAGATACCTCTCCGACAATCGGAGTGACAAATCCTAATCTCGAAATATGCCAACCCAACATGTACCTTCGGAGACACCTGTAATGTACCTTTATAATCACCCGATTCGTTGTGACGTTTGGTAGCACCAAAAGTGTTCCTCGGCAAACGGGAGTTGCATAATCTCATAGTCATAGGAACATGTATAAGTCATGAAGAAAAGCACTAGCAACAAACTATACGATCAGGTGCTATGCTAATGGAATGGGTCATGTCAATCAGATCATTCAACCAATGATGTGATCCCGTTAATCAAATAACAACTCCTTGTTCATGGTTAGGAAACATAACCATCTTTGATTAACGAGCTAGTCAAGTAGAGGCATACTAGTGACAATCTGTAGGTTTATGTATTCACACATGTATTATGTTTCCGGTTAATACAATTCTAGCATGAATAATAAACATTTATCATGATATAAGGAAATAAATAATAACATTATTATTGCCTCTAGGGCATATTTCCTTCACCTCCCTCATGGCGATGGTCAGGTCAGAGGCCCTCCAGAGGAGAGCCCCCGAGTCCAGCCTAAGAGGGACGTCGGGCACGCCTTCCTATGCGAGAGGGGAAGGCATCCCAGCAACAGGTGCGGGGCTCGAGGCCCGATCATCGGACGCCCCAGCCTCCTGAGGGCCTCCGAGGAGGAGCTGCTTCTTTTTCTTGGGGACAAACTCAGGAGGATGGATGGCGCCCTCACCATGTGAGTTCTCGGCTACTGCGGCCTGGTGGGCGCGCTCGAGGGAGCACCCCGCATCCTTCTTGTCGCAGGCGCCCGTGATGATGCCGCTACTCCCTGGCATCTTGAGGACATTGTAGCCGTGGTGAGTCACTGCCATGAACTTGGCGAGGGCTAGATACCCAAGGATGGCGTTGTACGGGAGGCGAATGTGAGCGATGTCAAAGTTGATAAGCTCGGTATGGTAGTTGTCGCGCTTGCCGAAGGTGACAGGGAGGAAAATCTGCCCCAAGGGTATAGTGGAGCCGTCGGTCACTCCTGAGAATGGCTTGGTGGGGAGGAGCTGGTCGTAGGGCACCTGGAGCCTCTCGAATGTCACAGCAGAGAGGAATTCAGTCTCGCGCCTCCGTCGACGAGAGTCTTGGTGACGAGAACGTTGATGATGGTCGGCGAGCAGAGCATTGGGAGTGCACCAGTGGTGACTGCACACTTGAGCTGATCTGTAGAGTCAAAGGTAATTAATGGCGTATTTGGACCACCTGAGGGAACGCGATGCCTGGAGCTTGGGGAAGGCCGCTTTCACGTCATGAGTGAACTGCTTGAAGACGCGATGGGAGGCGGGGGCCTGAGCGCCGCCCATGATGCAAGAAATAGCACGGGGCTATTGAAAGCCACCAGCCCCATCATCTTGGCGGTGGTTGTCGTTCCTCCTTGGTGGCGGCGACAGCGGAGGAAGGCCGGCGTTGCCCTGAGGACGATCCTCGCGAGATTGGTCCCTCCAGGGCCCATCACGAGGTTGGCCCTGCGAGATGTCCTCACGAGGCTGATCACGCCAGTCCTGGCGGGGGTCGCGGCTATCCAGGCGGCCTCCACCACAGCCTCCTCCATGGCCGTAGCCACGGTCGTTGCGCTCAGGGCGGCGGCTGAGGCGCCCGTCTCGAATGGCCCTGAAATCTTGGTAGTTGTTGGTGTTGTGGCTGTGGACGTTGTGGAAGACGTAGAACGGGCGGCTGCCCTTGGAGGACTCGGGGTGGTCACAGCCGCGCTTCATCTCAGGCTCGGCTGCGAGCACAGCCGGGCCCTTACGCTTCACGTCCTTGGCGTTGGCCTTCTTGTCTTCAGGGTCGGCCTCCGGAGCTCAAGGAGGGAGAGGCGACCTTCCTCCGCCCCCGAGCACCTGGTTGCCATGTTGATCATCTCCAGAGCCAAGCACATGACCTCATGTATGGCGAGTTCTTCCTTCATCTTGACATCCCGGATGCCATCAGTGAATGCTGAAATGATGGCCTCGTCCGACACCTTATGGATCTTGAGGCGAACGTTGGTGAAGCGCTGGATGTATTTGTGCAAGGTCTCCCCTGGCTGCTGCTTGATGCGCCGCAGGTCGCCATCGGTAGCGGCGTGGTCTCGGGTGCCTTGGAAGTTGGCGATGAAACGCTCACGCAGCTCATCCCAAGAGGAGATCGATCCCACTGGGAGGTTCAGGAGCCACGAGTGTGCGCCATCCTTGAAAGCCATGGGAAACCAGTTCGCCGTGACCTTCTCGTCGCCGTTCGCCGCCTCGATGCTCAGCTTGTAGAGCTGGAGGAATTCTGCAGGGTCAGGGGTGCTATCATAGCGCGGAGGCAGATCCGGCTTGAACTTGCTGGGCCAGACGACGCGGTGTAGATCCGGAGTGAATGCTCTACAACCGGCTGCGCTGACGGAGGGCCGCCGCGGATGGTGAGCCCGGTCTTGGCATCCGCGTGACGCCGCCTCGAGTGGCACACGGTCCTGACATGGAGGTGCTGGGAGTGTATGCGCCTCTCCTTGAGGCCGCTGCACCACTTGGCAGCTTTCTTCATTGCACGGCGGGTTGCGTTGAGGGGCCTCAGGCCTTGTCTCGGGGGCGACATCGCGTCGGAAAGGAGGAGGAGGCACGCCGTGGGCTACATCGCCCTCCTGAGGCGGTGGGGGAGGCAGCGAGCAAGACGGTGCAGGAGCCTCTCCAGCGGCGCTGATGAGCTCGGCAATGCGGTCCAGCCAGTCCTCGTAGTGGTCATCAGCCGGATGGTAGCGCAGGAGTTCACACGCCATGAGCAACACAGCCTGCGCATTTGCCGGACCGTGACGAGCATGGGAGGACGAGGCAGCGGCTGGGATCGGCGATAGAGTGGCGGTGCGACCATCACGCCACACAGAACGCTGCAGCGACGAGTCCTGCTGCTCGTGGACCACGGGGCCGACAGCAGCATTGGCCGTAGGTGATGGGGAGCAGCAAGGAGCGCCGTCTCCCGCTGGCGCTGTTTGAGAACGCGGGCGGCGAGGGCTGCCCAGCGCTGAACACGAACTTGACGAGCGTCGGCCATGAGAACGGCGGAACGGCAGTGAAACGACTGACGGATGAGAGGCTTCGACACGCCCCTACTTGGCGTGCCAAATGTCGGATTTAGGGCTCCGCAGACCTGAGTAGGGACGTGTGCGAAGAACTCAACCTCTCCAGCTAGCCAACTCGTCACCCTCACGGCCTAGCTCGATGAACAGTAAAGGAAAGGGACACAACAGTTTACCTAGGTTCGGGCCACCTTGCGGTGTAAGACCCTACACCTGCTTTGGGGTGGATTAACCTCACGAGGGGCTGAGGATGAAATAGTACAGGGCAAGAACAACCTCAGGAGGTATCTCCTTGTGTGGATATGAACTTGTGAGGGTTCGGATCCAGGATCCCCTCCTATGGTGGTGGCTAAGCTATATTTATAGTGTCCTTGGTCCTCTTCCTCCAAAACGAAGGCGGGAAGGGGTCCCACAGTGGCCAAGTTTGAAGGGGACATGTAGTACATCTTATCCTGACAAACGGTAGTCTTCGCCTGCAAATCTTCCGCTTGTGACGTTGTGGTGGGCTCAGCGATGACATCCGTCCTGGCGGTCTGGGTCTTGTTGCATGGGAATGGAAACCGTTGGCTGATTCCTCGGGACTCCGCGCCTGCGCTTGCCTCCTTGGCACCAAAAAGAAACCTGCCACTCTGCGCCCACTGGCGCCCGGCTGGCTTTGGTCGTCATGGCTTGTGTCGTCCAAACCTCATAAGATGGGCGCTTGCATAGGAATCTCCGCTCCTCAAGAGCCAACCTGAGGATGCCGCTGCCTCCGGAGGTCTTGGTGTTGTCCGCCTCATGAGGCTTGGCCTCTCGCGAGGGTCTTGTCTTGCCAGTGCTGAAGATGGGCCGTACTAGGCCATCGATGGAGCCACGCCCTGGGCCGCAGGCCGGCAAGTCTGGGTACCCTGGTTCCCAGGACGCCGACAACATTAGATTTCAGTTTCCATAAAGGAAGGACATGGAACACTTCCCAAGAAAGAAAATTAAGTTGCCATATGAATCTATTATGAGAGATACTTATGGATTGCATACCAAACATGACAATACCTAGATATATGTTTTATGCCTAGCTAGGGGCGTTAAACAATAGCGCTCATTGGGAAGCGACCCAATTTTATTTTTATGTTTTTTGTTTCTGCTACTGTTCTTGCATAAATACACATTATTCCCTGTGTATTAATTGTGTTTTGTTGTTTTTAATTAGTGTTTGTGCCAAGTAAAGCCTTTGGGATACTTTGGTATATTGTTGATTTAATCTTGCTGAAAAACAGAAACTTTTGCACCCAGTAAAATAGTATTCATAATTCACAAAAGCGCGATAAAATCCTGATTTTCCTACACAAGATTGAAATATGAATTTCCTTTATTTTCCTAATTTTTTAGAATTTTTGGAGTTACATAAGTATACGAAGTTTATAGATTGCTACAGACTGTTCTGTTTTTGACAGATTCTGTTTTCTATGTGTTGTTTGCTTATTTTAATGAATCTATGGGTAGTATCGGGGGGTATGAACCATGGAGAAGTTGGAATACAGTACATATTACACTCATATAAATAAAGAATGAGTTCACAACAGTACCAAAAATTGGTGATTTAATTTCTTATACTAACAGATCTCATGAGTTTTCTGTTGTGTTTTGTGTTGTGAAGTTTTCAAGTTTTGGGTAAAGCTTTGATGGACTATGGAATAAGGAGTGGCAAGATCCTAAGCTTTGGGATGCCCAAGGCACCCCAAGGTAATATTCAATGACAATCAAGCATCTAAGCTTGGGGATGCCCCTGATGGCATCCCCTCTTCCGTCTTCGTCTATCGGTAAATTTACTTTAGGCTATATTTTTATTCACCACATGATATGTTTTTTGCTTGGAGCATCTTGTATGATATGAGTCTTTCCATTTTAGTTCATCAAAATTATCCTTGCTGTACACACCTTTTGAGACGAACACTCATGAATCGTGATTTATTAGAATACTATTTGTGCTTCACTTATATCTTTTGAACTAGGCAATTTTTCTCTAGTGCCTCACTTATATCTTTTTAGAGCACGATGGTGATTTTATTATATAGAAATTGTTGAACTATCTTGCTTCACTTATATTATTTTGGGAGACTTTAAATAGCATGGTAATTTGCATAGGTTATGAATTTAGTCCTAATATGATGGGCATCCAAGACGGATATAATGAAACCTTTCATATAAAGAGCATTGAATACTATGAGAAGTTTGATTCCTTATGATTGTTTGAGATACTAGAGTCATGCTAGTGAGTAATTGTGGATTGGTAGAAATACTTGTGTTAAAGTTTGTGATTCCCGTAGCATGCACGTATGGTGAACCGGTATGTGATGAAGTCAGAGCATGATTTATTTATTGATTGTCTTCCTTATGAGTGGCGGTCGGAGACGAGCGATGGTCTTTTCCTACCAATCTATCCCCCTAGGAGCATGCGTGTAGTAACTTGTTTCGATATGGAGGGAAAAATTTGTTTTTGCCACTCTAGCTTTTGCCAACTTTGCTTATGCCACTCTAGAATTTGACATATCACTTTTGCCACTCTTAGTTTTTGACAATACATCACAAATGCCATTCCGTGGCAAAAGCAATAACTTTTCATTTCACTTTTGACACTCGTAGATTTCGACAATGTATCACAATTGCCACTCTAAAATTATTGTTTTTTCCACAAAATGGCAATTGTGTTGTGTTGTCAAAAAATAAGTGTGGCAAAAGTGATATGTCAAATTCTAGAGTGGCATAAGCAAAGTGGTCAAAAGCTACAGTGGCAAAAACAAAGTTTTCCCTTTCGATATCTAATAGACTTCTGCAATAAGTATGTGAGTTCTTTTATGACTAATGTTGAGTCCATTGATTATACGCACTCTCACCCTTCCACCATTGCTAGCCTCTCTAGTACTGTGCAACTTTCACCGGTGCATTACACCCACCATATACCCTTCCTCAAAACAGCCACCATACCTACCTAGTATGGCATTTCCATAGCCATTACAAGATATATTCCCATCCAACTTCCACCGTTCTGTTTATTATGGCATGCTCCATCATTTTCATATTGCTTTGCATGATCGTAAGATAGCTAGCATGATGTTTTCATGGCTTGTCCATTTTTTGATGTCATTGCTATGCTTGATCATTGCACATCCCGGTACACCACCGGAGGCATTCATATATGTGGCACCCCAGCTCAGAGGAACCGGAACACCCCATATTCTAGCCCAGAGATCGAGGAGAAGTCTCTAGAATATGACACTGCTTGACATAGAACAAATCAACTCTTATTACAAAGAATAATAATACAAACGTCTGATGTTACAAAGCATCACATCAGCATGACGACACTACACCTGCTAAGGTAGCTCTATGCTAGCAGCGGAATAACTCGTAGCAGCGGAACAATGACGAAGATGGTGAACTCCACTCTGCAGGGACTCTGGCTAGGACACGATCTAGCTCGCACGCACGGTAACCTCGACAAGCAATCAATCAATCACTGCGTCACCTGCAATCTCGCATGACACGCCAGGTCAGTACATTGAATGTACTTGCAAGCTCACAACAACCATAAACATCAAGGCAAGACAATAATATAGCATTTAAAAAATTAAGTTATTAACCACTACTATGATAAGAAAGCAACTACTAAACCTGATAGGAAACTACTACAATACTGATGAACCAACATCTCAGATCTCAAAAACCATCTCACTCTTGGCTATCTGGCCAAGCAATATACCATCTCGATCACCTCGTGATCCACCTGATCACCTCGTGATCAAAACATCCACATGATCACCTTGTGACTACATCACAATCTGAATGATCATCCTCAAGATCATCTCAACATCATCATCAACATCCTGCCAAACTGTTACTGCTCAAATATACCAACACATAAATCACCTATAAGCCATTCCGTCACGTGAGTGTTGATCGAACAGTGTGACCTAATACGAACTTGTGCCCAAGACCCAGGACGCGACTATCGATAGATTTAACACACACACACACACACACATACTGCAGAGGTAGCACACTTTACCCACACCACGGAACCCATGGCCTCGCACTCCCATTCGGGTGGACCAACGATGTTCCGACAAAACCGATCTACTGCCATGACACTCTCCCGGCCACTCTGACCAACTCGCTTCTGGGCTAAGTCATGGGTGGCCCCGTGTCTACCAAAGACATCAACGGCCACCATCGTGGCAAAACAAGAACGGTCCCAAACGGGGACAAAAAGGGCCCTATCCAACTACGAGCACACAAGGCTTATGTCCGCCTACCTGATCAGGGTAGCGTGCGCCCATAACCTTCCCTTGTTGGAGGCACTGGCGAGAGGCATGACAATAGCATCGCATTAGGGCCTTCCCATGAAAGGCAAATGTGGTTGCACTGGAAAAGCCCGGTTCGGTGGCACCTGACCAACTAAATGACGGAATTTATCCCCAAAGTATCTCTGCGATAACTAATACTCCGATATCATCTATCAACCTTTAATCCAAGTCACAGAAATATCCAACAACTAATCCAAGGCATAATATCGTCATATCAAAATACTCCAAGGATAGCATAATCCTACTATCATGATGAATCCAAGAACGATAATACTACTACTCCAATAGCAAGAACAAGTTATCCAGCAAAGATTCACATGCAAGCATCATCTCTGAAATCATACTCCAAAACATAATATCAACTAGCATCATGATGGAAATAATACTATCCACTAATAATCCAAAGGCAACATGACATCTAAAGTAATACCCCAAAGCATAATATCAAATACCACCATGAAAATAATCATAATAGCCACTAATAATCCAAAGGCAACATGACATCCAAAGTAATACTCCAAAATATAATACCAGATATCAATATAAAAATAATCATAAAATAAGCCACTAATAATCCAATTGCCATATGTCATCCTCATAAACTGCAACATAATTATCCTAAAACTCCAAGCAATATCATGGCAATAGCAAGATCAAAATAATACTCCGAGAAATGCCATGAACAAGATCACATGTAGCTAAAGCAATATTTTAAATAAGTTCAAATAAGTTAAACCATGTCACTTCATTGCAATCATGCAAATGGAGGGTGTGGCTTGCCTGGGAGGGATGGATTCACCGGGAGGAAGTGTGAGAAACTCGCGAAAAGAATCGCAAGAAAAAGTTCTCTCTCGGAGGGGCTGAAAAGCGCAAGGTCATAGTGGTCATTTTTAGAATGTTAACACATGGTGAAAATGGCACCAACAGAACGGGCTCGATGAGACGAAGAAGTGGGCTTTGGAATCTCCTCATTTTGAGTTGGGAGTGAAAAGTTATAAGAGTTTTTTCTGCTAGGGACCTATTTGTAAAACAGACCCTCAGCTGAAAAACAGAACGCGTATTTTCAGGCTATGCATTTTCCTAAGAGGAAAACGCATTGCGGCCCGCAAAAGAGAAGAATACGCTTTTGATAAGGGAAAGCGTACTCAGAGGAGTACGTCTCCACTTATCCAACGTGGCCAGCCGGGTCAATGGCGGAGTGGCTGGCAGGTGGGGTCGCGCGGGGAAGCAGGGCCGGCCTGGCTAGCTGGGCTGGGCGTCGTCCTCCTCCTCCTCGCACCCTGACAGAGCAGAGGAGGGAAGCAGGGGAGGGGCGACGCTGGCGATGGCCCGGGCAGCTCCGGCTGTCTCCGGTCGGACGGGAGGCACCGGCGGACTTGGGCGGCTGCGCCGCGCTCATCCAAAGGGAGGACTGGTACCAGGGAAGACTAGGGCGGCCACGGCTTGGAGACAATAGAGGACGGGGCGGCGGCGGCCGTTCATGGGGCGGCGGCCAAAAGTGGCTCCAGCGACGACGAGAGTAGGTGGGGATGGTCGCCGAAGTGCGGCGGTGGTTCTCGTGGAGAGGACATGGCGAGAGAAGCTCGGCAGGGTGCCAATTTAGGTGAGCCGAGTCGGCGGCCATGGTGGCAATGGTGGTCGTGGAGGGCAGCTCGAGCTCGGGGAAGTGGTCAGGGGGTCTAGAGGAGGTGCGGTGAGGTCGATGGCGTAGAGAAATGGCACCGGTCCGGCCTTATATATGCAGGGGAGGAGGGGTCCAGCTAGCGTCACCGCGGATGTGTGACTGGAGCCGTGGATGCGTGTGCACGTGCATGAACTCGGAGGTAGACGACGGAGGAGGAACAGGGGAGGCTCACGAGGTAGAGGGAAACAAGGGAGCACTGAGAGGAAGAAGACGAGCGCATTCAATGCCATGTCGGCACTGTTCGCCCGTGGGCGCATGGCGGCAAGCGTCGGTGAGGATGTTTCCGGAAAGGGAGATGGGTCCAGGGAGGTGGCAACGATGAGGGACAGCGGCTAGACACGGTCACGCACGCGAAGACGACGAGGGGAAGAGAGGCCGAAGCTAGAAGACATCCAGGACGCGGCCACAGCGCGCAGAGCGCGTGAATTGCATGCCAGCTATGCGGTCACCACGGGACAAGACACAGGGAGGACTGTAGAGGATGGAAAACTATGTCTCGGGTGTTGTCTCTCCACCCTGGAGACTATAGAAATCAAGAGCTCGATAGGAGAGGCACTGCATTTGAGTTAGGCATCGATTAAAGTTTGTTGTATCAAACTTTATCAAGCCACCGTGCTCAATAGAGAATTGACTCGTGCCAAATGAGCTATCAGGAGGTTTATCTAAGGAAGGACTATAATCCTGGAGCTTATGAACGGACTTGGAAAACAAAATAACCTACTTGCTTTGCAACTGCCATTTGGGACCAGAAACTTGATCAGGAAGGTGCACTCACATGTAGTAGCCAATTGAGATGAAATTGGGCAAGGACTAATGATTTGGGCATATGAAGATGCTGTAAGAATTTCATACCAAACGGACAAGCCAAAATGGTACTTGCTTCACAAACATCCTCTCTGTCCAAAAACTTGGAAAACTTCTAGAGAAATATTGGCTTGATGAATTGATCCCAAATTTTGTGGAGAGAGGTTATTTGGGTAGGAGCAGGATCTGGTAATTTCCAAGAATTAATGAAGCAATATAAAATATACTTGCTTCACAACCTGAAAATATTGCCAGAAACAAAGATTTGATCCTGTGCTGACATAGATGATTGGATGGGGCTGAAATTTGGTGGAGTGTGAAAATATGAGCACATGTAGGAGTGTGAAAATTTTCAACTCATTTGGTTACTCCTAGCTAGTACTTCCTTCACAATGGCTTCTATTTGACAGAAACTTTGAAAAATTGCTGAGGAAGATTGGCTAGGCAAATAAAGTTAAATGAAGAATAATTATTGTGGAATTATTCTTGGGCTAGGACAGGAAAGTTTTAGGACACGAAATTTTGGGCATATTTGAGCAACATATGACCCAAAGAAATTATGAGAATTATTTGGGAATTTTGGGAGTGACAGAAATATAGGTTGCTTCACAACCTGGGGCAAATAGGGTTAATCCTTTAATAGAAAAAGGAATATTCCTAAGCAAAAAGAATTTAGGGTTTGGTCAAGCAGTCACTACAAAAAAAAAGACACTTCCGTGATGGTACGTGTTTGTCACAGTTGGTCACGTTTTCTGTCATGCATGTACATCCATGACAGTTTTATGACAGAATCAAGATAGTCATACTTGTGCTGTCGTAGAAGTGTTCCATGACATTACCAAAATTATCATCACGGAAGTGTCCACTTCCATGACGATAAATCGCGCGTCATGGAAGTGCTTTTGTCAAGGGTGACCGACATGTGGCATCCACCGTAACGGAACGCCGTTAAGCTATCGGGTCTGGTTTTGGATCCGATAACCTGCTAACAGCCCGGACCAATGAGGATTTTCCACGTGTAAAATTCTCATTGGCCGGAGGAAACACGTGTTGGCTAACCGTTGGGACAGATGTCATCCATTCATTGGACAGGAGGCGCCTATGATAGGTCGACACATGGCACGGCCAACAGTGGCCCATTCCGATGAAAAAGGCCGGCCTAGTAAAAATTAGCAGGCTGGCCCATATAACGCCTACTTGTGTCAGGTTCATTTAAGCCCACGGCCCATACAAGTTGTGCCAATTCGGCCCGTCAATGGCCCGTTAAAGATTTGACACCATTGCAGCCCATTGTCAGTTCGAGCCCGCTAACAGCCCGCTATATATTTGGGCTCGATATCGGCCCGATGTGATTTCGGCCAGTTAACGGCTCATTCAAGGGATGGGCCAATTTTCAGGATGTACATCTTTCGGCCTTTTAGCGACCCATTTAAGTGTTGGGCCAATTTCCGGCCCGGTGTGTCTTTCAGCCTATTGACGGCCCATAAATGAGTTGGGCCATTTGTAGTCGGACCTTAGTTTTGGACTTTTAGCAACCCATTTAAGTGTTGGGTGTCGGTGTCAAAACCGGCGGATCTTGGGTAGGGGGTCCCGAACTGTGCTTCTAGGATCGATGGTAACAGGAGAAGGGGGACACGATGTTTACCCAGGTTCGGGCCCTCTCTATGGAGGTAATACCCTACTTCCTGCTTGATTGATCTTGATGAATATGAGTATTACAAGAGTTGATATACCATGAGAACGTAATGGCTAAACCTAGAAGTCTAGCCTATGTGAATATGGTAATGAATGTGCTATCCGGCTATGCTCTCCGGTTTATATAGACACCGGAGAGATCTAGGGTTACATGGAGTCGGTTACATAAGAAGGAATCCTCACAGCTGGTCGCCTAGCGTGCCTTCCATGCCAAGGAAAGTCCAATCCGGACACGGGTATAGTCTTCGGCCTTCATATCTTCACAGCCCATCAGTCCGGCCCAATGAATAACAAAGTAGACGCCTCGAGCACCCCTTAGTCCAGACTGCCTCAAGAGCCCTCGAACTGGCTTCAATGACGAGGAGTCCAAATACAGATTGTCTTCGGCATTGCAAGGCGGGTTCCCTCCCTCCGAACTCCAGAATTGTCTTCGGACGTAGTATATATATTCAGACCTGTGTATACAATTGCGGATCATACAATATCACACGAGTCTAATTTATTGATAACTATTTATGGCATCGCATCACGCCTACCCGGTTATTATTTCCAACCGTTGGCTGGCACGTCGCGCAACATCTCGGGACGCGGTTTTACTGGCACGTCTTGCCAAGGCAAAGATTGTGTTCCGTTATTCATGGGATTCTCATTAATGCAAGCATGGGTAACCCAACTGTGCCCTGGGTACAACTCTCTGGAGATAGATAAATTTCGAGACCCAGGTGGATACACTTAGTATTTGGGGTCTTTATATAGGGTCCCAAACTCGTCTTCTTCCTTTGCGCTTTCTTCTTCCTCAACCCTAGCCACACCAAGTTCCAATCCTCGGGTTCCTATCGCCACCAGCCCTAATCATGTCCGGCTCCAGCCGTCGAGGCCGGTGGGTGGCTTCTTCTGTCACAGAGGAGGATATTGCGAAGCTCCGAGCAGCGAGGTATCTGACCCCGGAAATCCTTCATCGGGTTCCTGCACAGGGGCAGGTCGTTCCTACCCCCAAATCCGGCGAGAGGGTAGTGTTTGTGTCCCACTTCCTCCATGGGTTGGGGTTCGCGCTTAACCCCTTCATCCGGGGGCTCATGTTCTACTATGGGGTAGACTTTCATGATCTGGCCCCTGACTCTATTCTCCTCATCTCGACATTTATCGTCACGTGTGAGGCCTTCCTCCGGACTCCTCTGCACTTTGGTTTGTGGCTCAAGACCTTTGATGTGACACCGCAGGTGACAGAGGAGGAGCAGGCAGAGTGCGACAGCGTCACAATAGGCAAGCTTGCTAGCGCAGTTTGGTTTGAAGGATCTTTCGCCAAGTCTTCCGACCTATGGCAGCAGGGGTGGTTTTATATCAACGAGCCGCGGGTCTCCAAGTGGGATGCTACACTTGCGTTCCGACCCGGCCCTCCAATTCAGCTTGCTTCATGGATCAATAAGGGACTGGACTGGGGATCCGTCAATGAAGTGCAGACTCTACGAGGTCGCATCCGAAGCCTTACCGAGAAGGGCATCGGTCTTGTGAATGTTGTTCAAGTAATGCTAGTCCGCCGGACCCTGCCATGTCAGC
The DNA here is from genome assembly GCA_021605205.1 of Aegilops longissima. Classification (NCBI taxonomy): domain Eukaryota; kingdom Viridiplantae; phylum Streptophyta; class Magnoliopsida; order Poales; family Poaceae; genus Aegilops; species Aegilops longissima. Next base: position 568,079,691 of record CM038678.1, on the reverse strand, counting down.
GGCGGCCTCTCCGTATGTGGGAGTTTAATCCAGAAGGGTGGCGGCCTCTTCAGCACTTCTTCGGCACCACGCACGAAGGAATGTGGAAATTATATTTCGGGGAATGAGAGCAATGGCCGGACACCACCGAAGATGTCGGCCTTGACTGCAATCATCCGGACACTGCGGTAAGTACTGTAACTCTGAACACCTTCCATTCATGCATCTCTTGACAAGATACTGAACAATCCGTCCCTATACAGCACTGGATAAAGAACGCGGTGTTAATCTGGTGTCCGGCGCCCCATCCCGAAGACTCTGCCACCGCCCTGCTGACGAGAATGCTGATTCCCACACCGTACCAGGTGTCTGCAGAGGGGCCGAGAGCGGGTATCCCCACGGTGATACCCGCCCTGAGGACGAATTAGACGCTGTGTTTGGGGAAACCGAAACTCTTTTGCCCAAGGGCAAAGGTGCGCAGGAAGCTCTCTATGGCAAAAAGAGGGCTGCTTCAGAAGATCAGGAGGGGAAGCCTTCCAAGAGAGGAAAAATGCCATCGTCGGGCCGTCTGGGCCGGGCGAGCGATGCTGCCGTAAGGCTTTCTAGCGAGGACGAACCTCTGGCCAAACCGTAAGTGGGGCACTTTTAAACGTACCTCATTCTTCCCCTATTAGTGAACTAATCATCCGACGTGTGTACATCCACGCAGGTTAACGCCTGGTGCTTCTCAATCGTCCTCCTCCTCGGGAGACCTTGTTCCGGAGATGATGGAGACTGACACGCCATCTCCGGCCTCTTCGCCCAACGGGGGGGATGATACCGAGGTATCGTCTCGAAGGGCTCCTCCCAATCGTCTAGCAGTGCAGGAAACGAAGAAGGCGTTACCCGAAGGTGGTGCCTCTGTCATCTAGGGTTCGGGAATCAAGAATGACGGCCCCGAACCGTACGGTTTACAGCCGGGGACGATTCTGGCGGAGAGTTCGGATTCCTTCAAAGGAATGTCGTACTCTGGTGGCGGTTTCCGAAGACCGCGGAGCGCCGGAAATGCTGACAAACATGCTGCCGCGAGTGTCCATTTCAGGGGAGCACCGTGCCTTGATATTACAGTGGTTGAAAAGGTTCTATCCGTGAAAAGCGGATTGAGAGAGGCCTTCTCGAGCCTTCTAAGAGGTTTTGAGGGTTGTGATGTAGTTTTACCAATTGAATAATATTGACAGAATGCACCTGTTGTATATGCAGTAGCCCCTGAGACTCAGATTGCCTTCCGAAGGAAGCGATCGGAGGATCAAAAAGATATGCTCAGTTACTAACCTTTATTTAACTTGGAATAAACGGTGCCTCCCCTCCTGCGGCTACCCGAAATATGAAAGTGGCCGAACTGCAGTGAAAGCTGGATATTGCAGGAGATGACATTGCATTGATCAACAGGCGTCTTGACCACTCGCAAGGTACATATTTCGAGCATTCCTTACACCAATGTTCTTTTAATGTAGGCCTGACGCCGAAAAGGGTTTTATATGAAATGTGCATGGTTGCAGATGGTGTTTCCGCCGTTGAAGCTCTTCAGGCGGAGCTAGCCCGGGCCAAGGAGCACGCCCGGTGTAGTGATGTGGCTGCCAAGAAGGCATCGGCTCATCTAAGAGCCGAACAAGCAGCTCGGCACCAAAGTGAGGAGAAAATATCCTGGCGCTTGAATTGAAGAATACTGCCAGCCACTGTGGATTCCTTGAGAAGGATAATAAAGCAAAAATGGCTGAACTTGATAAGGCCGCACGAAAGGCGAGTGAAGCTCGGTCTGAATCTAGGGTAGCTCATGAAGAGATTCGGCAGGCTAAGGAGATAGCGGCCGGGAGGCCCTTTTTGCTTCAGACTAATTTTTGGCGATCCGTTCCGTACTATGCTCAGCTAAACCAGGTTTGGAGTTCTCCGGCCGAATTTTTGGACTTGTCGAAGAGTTCTTCCGATGCGGTGCAATATTACCAAGCGCAAGAGGGGAATGCAATGGAGAAGCTTTTCTGGTCACAATTTGGTGCATCAAAGCGCCCTCTGTTGCTAAATGAACAGATGTCCCAATGGGCCGAGCTTCATAGGATATCCGGCGATGCCATGAAAAACGTCATAATCCGGTTGTGGCCGAGTGAGCCTGTTCCCAAGAGCTATTTTGGCCTGGTGCGGCTTCTTGTTGATGCGGTGCCGCGTATCTATGCTGCGAAGAGGTCGGCATGCATTGAGGGTGCACGGATGGCCTTTGCCCGAGTCAAGACGTTCTGGGGGAAGATGAAGGCCGTCGATGTTGCGGCGAATAGTCCGCCCATGGGCAAGGACCGTAATGAGCCGGAGCATTACTTTGAAGACATCCTGGAAGCCGCCCGCCTGATAAAGGGTCAATGCTCGAAGGACATAATGTTCGAGTGAGGTGTATTAGAATCGTAAAAGACAATGTTATAATTGGTATATTTTATGTTTTTGCTTCAAAGCTCTAATTCCTCCTGTGCATCCGTTTTAATGTAATCTGAAAGTTTTCCAGTCGTCGGCTTCAGCCACCTCGTAGGAAGTATGGGGGTGTTCGGAAAAGCATTTAATCACTCTTTATCCAAAGATTTGGTCCGTAAAGGAGGTGATAATGCAGCGAACCAGGCAATCAGACTATAAGGCGTTAACACTTCAGTTAGCCATAGGAGTCTTATGGTGGGGCTACGACATAGCCCCTGGTATGTATGCGGCGTATAATGCCTTGCATATTTGATCTAAAAAAGATCCCTCGTGTGACACGGAGAATCGCTAAGGATTTCGAGAAGTCGTCAAGTGGTTGATCAGCTCTCGCCGCATCATGACAGTCAGTTTTCGGCTTTCTCTACTGAGGTGCTCATCCGGTTTAGACCAGAGCACAATTACAGTAGTTCTCCCTTTACTACCCTAGCCGATAGAGCGGAACGTAGGGTAGCAAGCACAGGAGCCGGGCAACCCAACTATTGACCCAAGACAATGATTCGGAGCTGATGCATTTAAGGCCAAACTTGCGACGCCGAAGTACGCTATCGAGCTGTTCGGACTTTTGCTAGCAACTCTTTCGTTCCCATACCGAGCCCCTAGCAGGGTATGCCGAGGTGCATCTGTAACGCAGCCGTTGAGGCCGTACTCATTGTTGAAAGAGTATGAAAGATTGGTTCGAACGAGGTTTACTGGGAGTGGAGCAACACGCCAATGACGAATTTATGTATGTACATACTAGCAAACGTGCCCGTGCGTTGCAACGGGAGAAAACAATCGAATACTTCTAGCACAATAAGCATGACTCAAGACCCATTCACTGGTGCATGTTATCTATTTGAACACAGTATCTCAAACGTGTTGTCGTTTATCCTTCTTCCCGCCCTCACCTATGGTCAAGCTATCCACCTAATTGCAATGCGTGCAAATATGGTCAATCCAAAGGTGATGCTCTAGGCCATCGCACTCACATCTCTCACTAAACTATGCCATTGCAAGTGAATGTTTAATAGTTTTTTACCTAATCTCGTCGAGATGGGGCATGAAGGCCACCCTTCCTGAGGTATTGCCTACGCCTAGTTCATCATACGCCCACTGACTTTAAAATTCCATATTTATTTTTCAAAATGCATCAACATTCTTTTTGAAACACAACCACCTTTTAGATCACATGGAATATATTAAAGAGCATGGATATTTTTAAATTACGAATATATTTTTAAGCACATGAACACTTTTTAGAATTACATGATTTTTTGAGAAAAGGGCAAATATATTTTAAATTATATAAATATTATTTCCATACATGAACAATTCCTTAATAAAGTTACACAAACATTTTAACATGCATGAACGATTTTAGAAAATTGAATAAGATTTTTCAAAAGTCAGAAGACATTGAAAATGACACAAAAATTAAAATGTGAGAACACTTTTTATGGCGTTTTAATTGACACGTACTCCTTCCTTTTCTTTGTTCGTTCTTTCCCATGAAATCTGTTATTGTCACACATGGTTTCCCCTGGATAAACGGGACCCATATTTCACCCTTGCATGTTGATTCTTGTAACTCCCAACATATATAATCTAGTGGAATTTTATGTAAAATAGCAATGTGGGACTATTAATTAAACTACAAATCCTATGTTTTAACAATAGAAGGAGCTAGATCAGTTGGCAGCTGCCTTCAGCGTAGGACGTCAGGTCAGGAGATCGATCCGCCCACGCCGCACATTTTTTTTATCTCTTGTAGTAGTGCTCGCCGCCCAGTCCAAATTTTAGCCCAAGCCATTTTGTCAGCTTCTGAAGTGCCGGCACAGCCCATATACTTTTGAGCGGAGGCCCAATACGACTATACAAATCACTTTTTAATTGTAAACGGATGAAAATTTAGTACCACCTCGGATATTAGAAAACCTTAAAAAGACAAAAATAATAATATGGGTGAACGGATGAAAAAATTAGCGAAACGTACCTTACTTTATTAGTAGGTATAGATGTAATAATCAAAAAGAAGCCACAAGCCCGGCTATTTGACATGCTCGGGGTCGGGTATAGAGGAAAAAAGGGCATAGTACAGGCTCGGGATAAAGAGTGCAGTCTACAAAAAGTTATTTTGGACCTCCTGTCGCACGTCTGCGCCGCCCGTCCTTGGGGAGGGGAATCCTTAACAGAAGTAGCCCCTTAGGTGAGTGCACAGATCCGAACTCCGATAGAGTCCGTTGTAGATGCTGTCGTGTTGGTCACATGTTCTTATGAAATGATACAGAAAAATAAGAAAAACGAATAAGAATGTTACGTGGATTCTTGCAGGGTTGTCCATATTGTGCTTCCGCCGATGCCCATGGTATCTTGAGTGCGTAGTGATGTACGCGTATTGTGAATCTCGCCGGTATGGTAGGTGGGTGGCGGAAGCCGAACTGCTATTTCCGTTCCAGGAGTGGTCGAACTTCGGAGGGAAACTGCTTCTGGCCCCTGATATTCGGCTGGCGGGCCGCTCCGTCATCTTTATCGCCTGGTGGCATCCTCCCCTTGCTATCGGCATTGAGTTTGCCTGCCTGCTTGAGGACCCAACAGTTTCTGTTGGTATGATTAGCTGGCTTATCAGGATGACCGTGAATCTGACAAGGTCGGTCCAATATTCTGGCAAGGGTGGATGATCCATCCTGGTTTTCCTTTAGTGGCTTCTGTCGGATTTCGGGTTCCGGCAGACCCTCTAGGTTCAAACTCTGGGGTGCACGCGAAGATCGCACCTCCAACATACCTACGTCTCGTAGCCTCGCAAGGACCTAAACTACACAAAGAACAACACAAGGGACACGAGGTTTATACTGGTTCAGGCCACCATTGTGGTGTAATACCCTACTCCAGTCTGTGGTGTGGTGGATTGCCTCTGGGGCTGATGATGAGCAGTACAAGGGAAGAACAGCCTCGCGAGGGTCTGTTCTTGGCTGGTGCGATGAACTGCTAGGGGAGTTCAGTCGCCTCTCTTTCTCTCTCTGTAGATGCCGATCTGATCAATCAGCTCTCTCTGCTCTCTCTCTCTCTCTCCCTAGGGTTCTCTCTCCTTCTTTACCTTCTTTTCCCTCTCTCCTGCCACCTGCTTGCCTTGGTGGTGGCTAGCCTTATTTATAGTGGGAGGCCCTGGGCCTCTTCCCAAATATTGAGCGGGAAGGGCGCCAACAATTGGCCATTTTGAAGGGAAACATCTAGTACACTTATACTGACTAAAGTCGGTCCTCGCCTGCCAAAGACTCTGACGATGATGCAGGCTTGGGATCCACGATGACCTCCGTGCTGCTGTCCTGCTGGTCTTGGTCTTGTTGCACCAAAATGGTTGCCTTTGCCTGATACCTTGGCCTGCGCTTGCCTCCTTTGCACCAAAGGGTAAATGAGGACACTGTGCGGACTGGCGCCCGCCTGGCGCCCTCGGTCATCATGGCTTGCGTCATGGGCACCTCGTGAGGTACCCCACCTTGATCTCTCCGCCTCCTCGCGAGCCAACCTGACGAGGCCATGCCTGAGGAAGCTTCCTGTCGTCCGCCCCGCGAGGCTTGGCCCCTCGCGAGGGTCTTGAGCTTGTGTTGATGAAGATGGGCGGCATTGGCCACCTTGAGCCACGCCAGCAGGCCGCAGCAGCAAGTCTGGTCGCCTGCCCTAGAACGCCGACAGCTGCCCCCGGCCCAAGGCGCGCTGGACTTGGCTTAGCAGAGAAGCGAAGGGACAAGTCGAGCGCCAGGGCCCCAACAGCTCAAGGGCCTTGAGCGCCGCGTGGCGATTGGTTGGTCGTGGGCGTCTCCACTTCCCCATGATGCCTCGGCAACTGCACGAATTGACAAGTCCCTGCATGCAAAGCGGGTCATGATTACCTGTGATCGTGGAGGTCGACGGTTGGCCTCCCCCGGCTATATGTACGGAACGGCGCGAGCCCTTCCAGTCCATCTCTTCTTGCTTCTCCTTCTTCTCCATCCTTTCCCTTGCTCCACATTGTGACAATCGCTCCGATCCGTCGGTTCTCCGCAGAAGAGAAAGGAAAGGCCCCCCGAGAGGGTCCCGATCCGCTTCCGCTGAAGAAACGGCTAGCCCTCTGCCGCCGAGATGAGGGCGCCCGGCAGGAGGTGTCGAGTCCTCGCACGCGGCGGCCACCGCCAGGGTTCCCGCTTCCCTTGTACGCCCGCATTGAGGGCCCTGAAGGAGTTGACGCCGAGCGCCATGGACGACGCCGCCCTCGGCATCGGTGGGTCACGGCGGTGCGCATTGTTCCTCCCAGAGTCCATGCCGAGGGCTCCTCCCGAGAGCTTGTGCTCCACGCCACCATGCCTCCTCAGTCTTGGATTCGCCTTCCTCCCTCCTTCGCCTTCGTGATTCCGCAGAGGGGCTCTCTGGAGCTCTGGTTGCAGCATGCCGGCTGCAGCACACCTCGACCGGAGCGGAGGTTGCGGTCGTCGCTTCGGGCAAGGTCTTCATGACCCGAGGCTGGGGCGAGATCGCCCGGGTCTGCCGGATGAGGTGCGCCCTCGTGATCCACCTGGAGTACGATGGCGCTTCCTTGATGTTCTTCAAGGTCTTCGACGCGGAAGGACGTCGGCTGGAGTGCAGCCCTGAGAGAGGCGGCCGGTGCCCTGTCATGGCGAGGACTAGGCTCGCCGACCGCTCCCCCAGCAGCTCCTCAGGCAGCGGAGGCGTCGGAGGATCCAGCGACTCACTGAGCTCTTCGCGACTCGGAGACGAAGCGACGAAAGCTACGAGCCTCGAGCTTGCACCGCCGGAGCCGAAGCCGCGCGTCGAGCTTCCAGCCGGTGACCTGGATGGGTTTACGCCGTGCTCGGCGCCCCATCGTTGATGATGGCGTCTCCTTGCGGAGACGCGCATAGTTAGCGCTGTTTTAGGATCTGCTCCTTTTGTTCCCTGCGAGGAATCAAAGAACACACCCCGTGGGGGCTTGTAAGGTGCATGCGGTTCTGTTTGTTAATATGATCCTTGTCGTGAAGTGGTGCCAGATGCTCATCCCATCTTATCTTAGCTCCTCCTTTCGAACCTTGCGAGGGCTTGACGCTCTGCGCCGACAGGTCCCGGTCCCAAGGCAGGCTTCAGCCATCGCTGGTATGCCAAGTCGCGATGTCGTGGTCAAGGCCAGGAGGTGAGCGGCCTGGGGTCAAGTAAGAGCCCCTGAGTCGCGATGCTCTGGAGGTCCCCTTTAGCGCTCAAGCAGGCATCGTCCGGTGAGAAAGGAGCGCGATGTTGCTAACACGGGATTGCATTATGTGCGAGGTCGGTGCTGCGATAGCTAGTATTTCCGGAGGATGACTTATCTCGGGAGTCAGTAACCGCCTCTTGGCGCGGCGTTAGGTCCGCGCATCGGCAGCTGAGGAGTTGCTTGGTGAGGTCCCGTGCGCCTCTTCCTCTCGCTTTACTCCCTTTTCGCTTACGCCCTCGGGTCCCGCCCTCGAGCGAGCTCAGCCGCCGCTGGTATGCCAGGTCGCGATGCCATGGACAAGGCCAGGAGGTGAGGGCTGGAGAGCCAGTAGGAGTCCATGAGTCGCGATGCTCAGGTACCCCCCGCTTTAACGTGCAAGCGGTTCACACGAACGAGAGTGAAGGAGACGTCGTGAAGGCCTCGCCTGACGCTGCTCCTTTAAGAGATCCTGCAGGCTCATGACAAGAAGAATGAGAGTTCGCCAGGACAATCGACAGTCAGCCGTTGGTTGCTCTAGAGGGGTGACTAGGCACTGAAGGCTTGACGAGGTGGCGCCTTGCGGGGCTGCCGCGGCCAGAGCTCAGCCATTCAGGTTTGTTGACGTTGCAGGGACGGACCCATGCGCAAGCGTCGTGCCGTTAGGGAGCAGCTCCATCAATTGGTGTCAATCGAGCGGGCGATTAGGTCAAACACGTTAATCATGAAGGAGCAAATCCATTTACATAGGCGTAGAGAAGGCGAACATCGCTGGGTCGGGCCCGAGCGACTTGGGGATGACGCAGCCCGAGGGGCGCCCCCAATAAAGTAAACTAGAAACATGAATCAAAAGGGATACATGCCGCAGGGACGGACCCACGCGGCATGGGAATGATGCAGCCCTGGGGGGCGCTCCCAACTGAAAATGAAACTCGAAGTATGTCACCTGATAATGTTGGAGATGGAGGGATGCTGAAGTAGCAGAGGTCGTGCGCTGCGGAAGCCAATCTTCACGAGCCCCCAGGCCCAGGAGCCTCGGGAGGCTCCGGAGGCGCTGGTGGCTCCTCGTGGACCATCTCCATCTCCGCCAGGACTGCGGAACGCCTGACCGCTTGAGCCTCGAGGATGCTCATCATGAGGCGCTGATGCACGGCAGCCGCATTCGGCAGGCCGTAAGGCATGCGAACATAGCTGTGGGGTGGACCTTCGCAGCGCCCCACGCGTGAGAGCCAGAGGCGCTCCTGAGAGGCGGCTCGGTTGAGCCCTGGTAGGTCGATGTAGACACGCAGCCCACCATCCTCGCCTGGATGAGGAGCTACGGCGGGTAAGCGGCGGCTGCCACTCATGACTCTTGACTCCGGCAGCTCCTGAATGATCTTTCTGTCGAACTCCTGAGGGTGCGGCCCTCCTTGCTTGGCTCCTTCCTGAGGGAAACGTGCTTTGAAACATGCCTCCAGGTGGTGCCCGAGCGCCTCCCTCGTGATCTGAGCAAAGTCGGTGGCCCTCCAGGAGAGAGCCCCCGAGCCTTGCTCAAGGAGGGCGCCGGGCACGCCTTCCTATGCGACAGAGCGAGGTGCCCCCTGAACAGGCGCGGACCCTGAGGGGCCTGCCTCCCAAGGGGTCGGGCCAGGCGATGTCTTCTTCTTCTTAGGGACCACCTCGGGAAGCCCTCCGCTCCTGCGATCTTGATCTTCAATTGACGCGGCTTGGAAAGCACGCTCCAGAGAACACACTGCGTCTCTCTCTTCACAAGGCACCGTGATGACTCCAACGCTTCCTGGCATCTTGAGGACATTGTAGCCATGATGGGTCACGGCCATGAACTTGGCCAGGGCTGGGTACCTGAGGATGGCATTGTACGGCAGGCGAATGTGAGCGACGTCGAAGTCAATGAGCTCGGTGTGGTAGTTGTCGCGCGTCCCGAAGGTGACAGGGAGGCGGACCTGCCCTATCGGAACTGTGGAACCATCAATGATTCCGGAGAAAGGCCTGATTGGCTAAAGCTGATTGTATGGCACTTGGAGATTGTTGAATGTCTCGACAGACAGGACATTGAGCCCTGCTCCGCCATCGATGAGGGTCCTGGTGACTTGCACATTGCTGATGATTGGGGAACAAAGCATTGGGAGGACTCCGGCTGTGGCTGCGCACTTGAGCTGATCCACTGAGCTGAATGTGATGGCGCACGCTGACCACCTGAGGGGGCGTGTGGCTTCGAGCCTGGGGAGGACTGCATTCACTTCGCGGGCGAACTGCTTGAAGATGCGCTGAGAGGCTGGGGCTTGAGCTCCGCCCAGGATGCAAGCGATTGCACGCGGCTCCTGGAAGACCACAGCCCCGTCGTCCTGATGATGGTCTTCATTTCTCCTTGGCTGCTATGGTAGAGGAGGGCGGCCTGCGTTGCCTTGCGGGCGATCCTCGCGATGCTGATCCCTCCAAACTCCCTCGCGAGGCGGGTCTCTCCAACCTCCCTCGCGAGGCTGATCCTGCCAGCGGTCCTCGCGAGGTCGGTCACGCCACCCTTAGCGAAGGCCACAGTCTTCCCATCGTCCTCCACCTATTCCTCCTCCTCGGCCATAGCCCCAGTCGCTGCGCTCGGGGCGTCGGCTGGCACGCACGTCCCGCACGGCCCTGAGCTCTTGGCATTCGTTGGTGTTGTGGGTGTGGAGGTCATGGTACACGCAGTATCGACTGCCCTTGGATGACTCAGGCTTATCCCTTCCTCGCTTGGTGTCTGGCTCTACTGCAAGCACGGCAGCCCCTTGTGCTTCACGCCCTGACCTTGGGCTTCTTCTCTTACGGTCGGCAGCCGGCAGCTCGAGAAGGGAAAGGCATCCTTCCTCAGCCCTGGCGCACTTGGTCGCCAAGTTGAACAACTCCAGGGACGTGCACAGGTCTTCATGGATCGCGAGCTCTTCCTTCATCTTGACGTCACACACACTGGAATCTACTTATTATCACTGGAAGTTGGGTTTCTCTGTCCTGGAGCTGTATCTATGAAAACTGGAGTTGGTTGATTATCTCTTGGCGTTTGGATCTTTAGCAAAGACCTGGTTTGTAACCCTTCAGATTCTAACATAGACGTCTTCCCCTTGCATGCCTTATATAGAAGAATGGTGCTTCAATTATAAAATATGCTACAACAGAGATGGAATAGGTACTGAAGAATAGAAAGGCATGACATATTGACATGTATTCCCTCCATCCGGAAATAAATGGATGGGTCTAGGCGTATTTCAGTTCTAGATACATCTAGTTTTATCCATTTCTGCGACATGTAATCCGGACGGAGGGAGTATGATGTAAGAGCTAGGGATACGACAGGACAACAGTGTAAAAAACACTACTTGAATGTAAAATTGTATGCTAGAGGAATACATACAGAAAAACACTAAGGCAACATATGCGTGTATGATTGGGAAACTAATATGGCATTGGAAGAGACCACTAGAACAACACTTCAATGTAAAAAAACATGGTATGGTAGACAGATGAAGTACATACTGATGAATAACAATGCATAAGGTATTGAGAAGCATGATGTCCAAACTAAGCATATGGCATTGCGATAGAGTAGAATGACAGTACTTGAATTTGAAAACATGTTGTCATGAATGGAATAGGTACTGAAAAACAGGAAGGCATGCCATATTTACATGCATGATCAGCAGGCTAAGCACAAGGCATTGCAACAGAGTAGATGCACTCCAGGACATTATATGCATGTTGTACCCATATCAAGGGCCAAGTTAGGGCAAGTCTTCTGAAGAACTGCCTTTACATGTTCCATCATATTTGGTATTATTGACGTCAAGTTTGTTGGCCATTACATTGCTCCATGAGGTTCTTATGGATAAATCAGTGTGTGCAATTATATCTGACATGCATGGAAGACAACTAGAAGTTAGATTTATGTAATGAGTGCCTATAGGAGACGACATAAATAGTAGGACTGGGGTTAACTAGCAGCAACAGGTCTCAACAACTAAAGGGAGAATAGAGATGAAAGATACAGAATATGTATCGTTTGTACTTGAGGTTAACTAGATGGCACACAAAAGTTTTAAGGAACAACATAGGTTATACTAGAAGTGGTATAATACTATAATCACTAGGCTGTGGGATAGCTTTGGCTGATGGATGATAACTATGGAACAACGTTACCTAAAGAACAAGTCTCTTAGCTAAACTATGGAATAGCGTTAACTCCTGAACAAGACCCGTAAGAGATCACCATGAATATACAGTGAAATGTGATACTCTATTTTCAATGCTTAGATGAATAACAAAGCCATAAATGTTGCACACAAGTAAGATGAGGGTACAACCTATCTGGCCGCCATCCATAGGAGTGAGCATCATGTGCTGACTTGTCGATGGCCCTGCAGTTGTTGTGGCTGTCCATGTCGGGCACGCGCATTCGATGCATGGAACTGTTGAGTGGGGACTATAGCTCCCTTCTGGTGCATGCTTCCCTTGTTGGAGCAGCTGCGGTGAGTCGGAAGACGGTGTGGCTGAAGATACAGAAAATGCATAATGTTAAGAACGACACATCTCTCTGATCTGAAGAAATACCCTAAGAGATCAACAACAAGGTACGAGAGTGGTCCCACGTCTGTTGACTGAAGAATAAATTGGGCTCACACGATTTTATTTTATTTTGGTACTGTCCGATCTATGCCGGATGGATTGATGACCGTCTTGTGGCTCCCGGCTGACACCGTTCGGAATCTTCCCCGAAGAGCCAGAGACCACTAGCAGAGCAGCCTGCCTCCGCCGTCCGTGGCCCTGACCAAAACCCCTCTCCCCGACCCACAACACTGTCGTGGTTGCAACGCCCCTTGGCCAATCCACAAAGACTCGCCGTCTTCCAGATCTGGCGGCGGCAGTACCTTCAACCCATGCAACTCTAAGATAGCCATCTAAGCGCTGCTTCCGCGGCGAACTTGCACCCCACACCCTTACATTAGAGACCAGCCAATCGGCAGCCTAGGAGCTCCGCCGGCTCGAGGGGTGCTGCTTCCCATTGGGAATCGATTGGCCCAGAATAAAAATTCAGACAACTGACGCCTAAATAAATTGATTTGAGATGAGGGTGCGACCTATCTGGCGGCCCGGTGAAGTAGGCAGCTCCAGCTGCCTAGTCGGTGAAGTCGGAGCGGTTGCGGTGGCTACCGGCGTCAGGGAAGTAGAGATGTCGCGATGGTCGACGGCTATGGGGAACCAGTGCCGGGGCTCTGGACGGGTCTAAAGTTGGAGCCGCTCCGGTGTCGTGAACAACGGCGGGGGTGAGTCGGCTCCGGTACGGTTCCCGCGGCCATCGCCGAGGCATCTCCGTCAGCACGGAGTAAGAGGCACATAGCCCAGTGCACGACGGCAAATGGACAACGTCTCCGGGATTAGAGAGGACGGCGGCTGTGAATTGGGTGTGGTGGGGGCGCCATGGAGGAGGGGCTGAGGTTTCGCGGCTTGGGAGAAGGGAGCTTCCGGGGAGAAGGTGATTTGGCGCCGTCGAGGTATGAATGAGGAATTGGGAGGGGGAACCATGTCTTATGGACGCATTTGTCTGAAATGTGGGGGGAGTTATAGTTCTACCCCTGCCTTTAGGCTTCTCGGCTTTGGTCTGTGTACTGAGGGTCGGGGATATTAGAGTAACTTTGCTTCTCCCAAATAGTGGGCGCCAGCGATTTCGGGCGAGGAGGGCATGTTTTGAAATATACTGGGCGCGAGCGATTTCAGGCGAGGAGGGCGTGTTTTGAAATATAGTGGGCGAGAGCGATTTCGGGTGAGGAGGGCGTGTTTTGAAATATAGTGGGCGCGAGCGATTTCGGGCGAGGAGAGCGTGTCTTGAAATAATTGCCACGAGCTATTTCAGGCGAGGAGAGGGTGTTTTGCCGACCATGGTTTATGAATTATTCGGCACATGTCATTTTGGCCGAGGAGAAGGCGCGCATGGATGAACTTACGAACCTACCCTCGATGTACAACGGGCCAATTGATGTGTGTCCCACATAGGCCGCTAATTTCACGTCTCCCATTTATTTGCTCGGGCAAATTCCACCGAGCGGAGGGTGTTTAACGGTTCGTTCAAATTTTGGTAGAAAGAGCATCCACGTCTACCTTACCAAGTCGATTCGAATCAAATTTTGAAATATTAGCTTGCCACTTCTTTTTTAGATGGAGAGATGATGCACGGGAGTAATGTGTTTTTACATGCTCGTTGCTAGCGATTTACTATATGACAAATAGTTGACCGACTCAAAAACAGGAATCAAACCCAAAATGAAATATCTCGATTCAATGAAATAGCTCGTTCACCAAGTCAAAATAGTGAACTAAATCCAAAATTATACACCTCAATCGAGTAGCATGTTGTACAGTATTATAGTACGCCATGAACATGTTGAGAGTCATACTAATGAACTTGTTTGATATACGCATTGTAACACCCCCAAAAATTTAACCATATTTTATTTATTAAAATTTTTGCCAGGAGATAAATTTTTTACTTCCTGGATTTTCTTTTGATTTCAGAACCTCTCTTTTCTTTGATATTGTGGAGTTTTCACCCCAAGTGAAAGCTTTTCAAAAATGTTTGGACTTTTATACCCTCTCTAATAAAACATTTATTTTATCAGTGGGATTATTTAATTAATTATTATTTTTCCTGAGCTTTATTTCTGTAAAATGGTTAGTCATAAGTTTTAGGGTCCCATTTGCACTGCAACGCTTTGATAAATTCATTTAAAAATCCCACCAAAATTTGGGGATGACATATGATGTCCCTAAAACACTTTTATGCAGAAATATCCTATAGTCATTTGGAGATTTTGAGCTGCACCCCTAGTTTTTAAATCTGGTCAAATTGCACTTTTGCACTACAACCTATTTAAATATTTCTTTAAAAATTCCACAAAAATTAGGGGATGTTAGTAGGAGTATATAATTTATTCTTATGCAAAAACCCATGCATGTTCTTTGCAAGATTTGAGCAAACCATCCTCTTTTGCTCTCTGGACTAGATTGGCATTTTCTACAGCAACCACATTTTATTTTGCCCTGTTGCCCATGATTCTTTTTCATGCTTATAGTCCATCCTACAAAACCCTTAAGTCCAGGAGAGTGAACCCATTGGAATAGTTTTGGTCCATGAAACCATATCCTTTTCTTTCTGACCAGATTTGGTTTTCTCAAATATTTGCACTAGCAAGTTTCTAGCTTTGGCCAACTAAACTTGCCACCATCACCTACACCTAAAGAGACTTGGATATGGAGATTTTGGCCACCCCAAGTACTGCCTAGATGCCTCTAGCGTTCTGACGAACACTTTGTGTGCATGACCAGTTCTAGCTTAGTTTTTAGTTTGTATTATAAACTTGATCCCCTGACCTAACCCCATGTCCATTAACCTCCTTGCAAACACTAACCTAGTCCTGTTAATTGCCCGCCTCGCTCAAGCACTCTAGCCCACCCTGGAATTATGTCGAGCATATCGCGTGCGTGCTCTAGGCGCACCCAGAGCAATCGTTTTGCACGTGCGCGCGCAACCGAGCCGCCGCGTTCGCTACCCCGCGCCCCTGACCTTTGCTCACCTGCAGAGCCACACCCCAGCCTCATCCACTCACCAGAACACGCCAGACTGCCCCTGAAGCTCCACAGGGCCGCCGTCAGGTCGGCCGTGGCCACAAGCGGCCGGCTACAGTAGCCCCTGCAATGGACAACGCCGCCCGAGCCACCAGCGTGCGCCAGCTTGCCCCTTGAGTAGTGTGGAGTTCATCGGAATGCGCCGTCCAGATCCACGTCGCCCTGCTAGCTACAGCAAGGCGGTTCGCCGATCTTATCTCCGGCCGCCGCGGAAACCGACCTCGGCCGCCTATAAAAGGAGCCCCCGAGCGCGTCCAGTCCCTCAGGCAACCTCACACCATCCTCCTAGTGGCCCCTCAACCCATAAATCGGCGAGGGAAGGCCCTCTTCCTCGTCTCCGGCCAGTTCGGCCGCCGCCACGCTCCAGCGCCATGCGTCGCAATCAGAGCCTCCCCTGCCCTCCCAACACCATCGTCCGACTCCCCTTGATCGTGCGGAGCCACCCATCCCCTCACCCTCGACCAGGAGCCACCGTAGCCCAAACCCCCATTGCTCCCGAAGCCACCGGCCGCTGCGAATCTCGTCGCCGGCGACTCCCCTCGTCCCCACCTGCCTAGCGACGACCGGGAGGACTGCCCTGACTGGCGAATCCATCCCCGCCCTCGGAGCCCCGCGAGGAGCCGCCAATCGCCGGCGACGATCGCCGGAGTCCCGCCTCCGCTCGGGCAGAGGAAGAGGAGGGAGGAGCGACCGGTCAAACCTAACCAGTGGACTCCCTGGACCCACTGTCAGTGACCACGGCTGGTCCACACTGGACTAAGGGAAGGCGTAAACACCAGAGTACGTCTTCGACATGTTTTATTCCAAAACGTTTTTCCTTTTTCTGTATTATTTTTAAAACAGAATTTGACTGGCTATAACTTTTTAAATATAACTCCAAATGAGTTGATTCTTTTTCCTACCTCTCTCAAATGTCACCTAGTTTATTTTAAGATTTATTTCAAAAATAATTGGGAAATTTTGTTGTACTGTTTTTAAAGTTTGTGTTGAGCTGAATATTTTTCAAAATAGGATTGTCGGAGAGAGAAGAAAACTTTTTAAAAGTCTTGGGATGCACCATGCTTCTCCACAACTTGAAGCCAAGCATTCTGAACCCTGGCATAATATTGTGGGTGTTATTTGACACGGTTACAACAGCACCTCGACACGGAGTATCCGTTATTTTATGTGATGATATGTTCATACTCATGAGTGCATATTGATGATTTCATGCTATTGGAATTTGATATGTTTGTGATAGTAGTCACCATCATATGCCTTTCATGCATACCGGAAGGAATCCGGGAAAGCCTCTGTCTTGGGTAGACACGGGCTTGTCTCTAGTTCCCCGCCGAGACGGTTGCGTCCGGTACGGCATGATGTGGTATCTCTAGTGGTGATTCTGTCTGTCAGTTGAAGTATAAATTGTTATGCTAATCATGCAAGGAATACTTAAACCTCCTGAGTCAACCATAGATCAAGTCTTGTTCCGGTAACCCCCATACTTGTTTCGTACTACCACTTGTCCCTGCCATAGGTAGGGTAGCCGAAGGGGTAGCTCCCCTAGTTTGCGCGCGTTATAAATTTTGTGATCCCATGCTAAGTCGAGGTTGTAGCCTCCCCACTTAGAGTTTCGCTTAACGGGTGTCGTGGGTGATTCCAGACACCGGTACGTTAGGCTGGTGTGTGCGGTTAGGTGTGTTTTCAATTAAAAGGCCGTGGATGGAATTAGTCCCGATGGACTAAAGGAATCCGCTACTCGTGGGTAAAGAGTACACCCTCTGCAGAGATTAAACATCTATTCGAATAGCTGTGTCCATGGTTAAGGACTACAGTCTGGGATGGGTCAAGTGTCGGTCTTAGTGTCGGTCTTCGGAGGAGAAACTGTTAAACCAGAACTTGGATCATGACTTGTGACTTGTGATGATTATGTTTATTTTTATTATGAACTAACCCATTATATTATTTGAATTATCGAGTATCCCTGGGACGGTTCTACCTCCTGGGGATATTCACTGTGATTATTCTGTTATAAGCCCTTTATGTGGTGTCGCACAGACGCCCGACTGTGGCATGTTTGTTATTGATTTACTTTATAAGCCCTTTATGTGGCATCGCTGAGACGCCCGACTGTGGCGTGCTTGTTATTTATTTACTATATAAGCCCTTTATGTGGTGTCGCTGAGACGCCCGACTGTGGCATGCTTGTTATATATTTACTTTATAAGCCCTTTATGTGGCGTCCCACAAACGCCCGACTGCGGCATGTTTGTTACACTTATGAGCCCTTTCTGTGGTGTCGCTCAGACGCCCGACTGAGGCATTCTATTCCTACTCCCTAATTGCATTATTCATGTTTTATGTGAAATACTTGCTTGCGTGCATCATGGATTTTATTTTGTGACTGACGTGGTGATCATAGAATATTTTAGAGCATGTTTATCATTTGAATATTATACCTGTGTTCATAATGTTTGCGAGTATATTCCAAAGTACTCATTGGCTTGTCCCTGGCTATTGTCTTGGCAAGATTTCTTGCATGGAAAGGAGCGTTGCGCTGACAGCCTCCAGAACCCATGCACCGGTGATAGCAGTATCGCGAAGATAGGAGTTATCCAGGTCGGCTGTTCCTGTGGGAAATGAAGTTCCACAGACGCTGATGATCCCCCAACCGCTTCCGCCATCAACCACTAGAAACCTTGTGTTGTACTTATAGGCCAGAATGGTCTTGTACTACATATTATGTATTTTGCTTGGACTTTTTGTATCAAGTTTGTGTCTCGCCACTAACAAGAATCCTCGGGCTGGTGAGCACAAGGGCCATTTTCTCGAAACTAATATCCCAAAATCCGTCCCGACAAACTTGGTATCGAGCCAGCTGACCATTGGCTAATCCTATCTTAGCCAGTGTCGAAAAACCTAGGTTAACAAACCCACCAGACCTTAACCTAACCCCAAAGAAAGCTTAACGTAAGATAGCCACACAAAGGATCATGGACACCTTTTGGCGATCGGTGCCCAACCTATCAGCCTAACTGTCGATCACGCCAAAAAGGACCGACACCTAAATCGCCTCATTCATAAGCGACTGAAGGAAGGCTTCGCCCCCTTTTTCTATAAAAATGGCACGCTAGCCTCAACACAGCACATCACAACCTCTTCCCCAAACCAAGCTACGATGCCCGGCCCTATTGTGCACAATGGGACCACAACAACCAATCTTGGAGGTTTTGTGACCGTGCTAGCAAACGTCACCCGCCGTGCCTATGCATTAGAAGAGCCCCCAGAATATGTTGTGTACCAAGGACCCATGAGCGGTGAGAGCCGTCAATTCTGGGCCACTGTGCACATCTATGGTAGGGGTCTATCACCGTAACGCCCTCTACAGTTCACCGAAGGACAACTTCCTTTGAGCCACAAGCCATCCAACTAGCTGCTCGAGAGGCTATAGTTCAACTCCGCACTTGTCGCCTGGGTTAATCGCCGCCGCTCTACTACTACCCCAGCCATGAAGGGTATGGTAGGCCACCCCAGGTTGCCAACGGAGATCACGAGACGGATCCTGCATTGTTACACGTCGTGCGCTATGTAAGTGCACTAGAGGTACTGTTCGATCAAATCACCCTTGATCTGATCGCAGCTCGTGGAGAACTGGTTCGCTGAACCCCGGCGAGAGGAGAAGGTGAGTCCGACACCGACAACCCAGTCGTGTTGTTCGGACACCCGATCGAGTCCTTGAGGTCTGCCCCAGCCATCGACCAAAATACGTTGGTGTCCCAAGAAGTGCTTCGTCGCCTTTTGGGAACACGCTCCAACGGGATTGTGGCCAACAATCCCCAAGATGGTCATCATCACTACCCCGACCCGGCAGCCCCTCAACCCCTTCCAGCTAATCCCGACAGTGAGACCCGAGGAGAAGCCTCGACATCCACAAGGCACGCCCGCTTGGATATAAACGAGGTAGACTAAGTCACTCGAGTAGTACCGAGTCTCAGTGTGTCCACGCCTTATAATCGTGTAACCTTGTAAATAAACGCAGCATGTTGCTGTGCCTCTGTTTTAAATAGTAACCTTGCATAAATATGTTAGCATGCAGTTGTGTTTTTATCCCTGGCACAGCTACCAAAAACCACCCCGACGACCCCCACAGTGATACGTCACTTTAGTGAGATATGTGTATCTGTGGCTTTGACCCTGACCCTTAGAGCAGAACTGGCAAATTCATTACCTTTCACCACGGTAAATAACCCAGCTCCAGTGCTATAAAAAGGCCACCTCGTGACCTTGCCAAGTACCCCTCACCTTCTGCACAACTCTCACATCCATTTCTTTGCCATGCCGAGCCCCAGTATTTATCTAAGAACTCCAGATGCAACCCCGGGTAGTTTTGTTAAGATATTGTGGGACTTTACCTATAGTACCATGAGTTCTATCCTTCCACCCCAGTACGAGTTGCTCAAATCGAGGATCACCCCATCCACCTCGAAATATTGGGCAGTGGTGCACATCCCTCCCGCAAACCCAAACCAAGACCTAACGGAGGTCTCCTTCGTAGGTAAATCCATGTCGACCCTGCATATGGCCATAGAAGCTGCTGCATACGAAGCGCTTGCTCGCCTTCGATTCGCAGTACCCTACGCCAGCGATCGAGGGTATTATTACTTCCCGAGTCACGCAACACCTGGAGAAGTAGCATCTTTTCCTGGTGGACGAACTGAGAGAGACCCAGTGCTGTCCAACCTTGCCCAGTATGTCATCGCTCAAGAGCATTTAATCCAACGTGTGATGGGTTATCTCCAGAGCCTCTCTGATTTAAACCCTCAGATCGCCATCGGCAGACCACTGAGGCCCGACCAGGAGAGATGCATTCATCGTCTAGTCAATCCGCTTCCCCCGATAGAAGAGGAGTGTGCCCCAGTGCCAGAGACATTTTCTCAGGACCCTGTCCATTGACCGTTTTCATTATAGACGTTACTGCTATGTTATCTGCTCCAGCATCTATGTATGTGTTGCAACTTAAGTGTTGTGTCCTAGATTTGCATCGTTAATTACATATTTAGTTTCAATTTATGTGAGTAGTTTTACTGCTGTTGATTTTGAGTAGCTGCTTTCACTCTCAGTAAAATTTTGAAGTGAGATTTCTTTTCCCTGAGTTGCTGCAGCATATATCTCCTCACGACATAATTTTTTTTTCACGCAACACCAGAGCAGACTCACAACTGCAACCACTCGACCTCGTGCACTAACTGCTATTGCACATACACATGCTACACCTAACTGATCACCTCTGAAGGAGAGGTTAGTGGGTAATCACTCGGGTACAAGTTGCCTCCAGCAAACTGACAGCAGTTAGCACCCGACACCGCACTTAATCCTCATGATCACCGCCACCGCGGAGAGCTAACACTCGAGCGGCAGCATCACGACAAATCATCAAGGATCATCACGCACAGGAGCATGGAGAACCCCAGCAACGCCGCCAACCCTCCACACACCAGGATCACGTACCAGTCCAGCATCGCCTCCGCCATTAGAGCCTCGTCTCGAGCTATTGCAAACGAAAATGAAGGAGAAGGAAGAATAAGGAGAAGCGAGGCCAGGTATGAGGAAGAAGAAAGGAGCACCTCGGTCGTTTTATAGCTCGAGATCGGTGTACGGTGGGCGAAGTCCACCAGCGCCGCTCGTCGCTCGATCACCGGTGTTTGAAGATGAATCCGCGAGCAGTGCCGACAGCGCACTGGCCCGCGAGGTGAGCGCATGTTGTGCCGGCAGCTAGCACGCCGCGCACTACCGCAGTACGGCCTAGATGCCCTACGCGCTAGACGTTGCCGGTGGAGAAAGCGTGGGAAAGCGCGTGGGAGAGAAGAAGAAGAGAGAGCCAGAAGTAGAAGAAGAGGCCGACAGTGGGCCCCGGGTCCACCTGTCAGCCAGAGGGAGCACTGTGCTCTCGGGTACGACCAGCGTATTTTAGAAATTTAGAATTTATTCTAAGTTTACTGTATTTCTCGTTTTTCCTAGACCATGGATTTTTTTCACGCAGCGCCAGTGTTCCACACTGTAGTTTTACACCACTTATTGCCCGCTCACTGTAGCCAAAATTTATTGCATGAACAGGACGGTTATTTTTGTGATATTACTTTGATGGCAGGAGAAATATTCTCAAAACAACTTTTAGCCAATCTCGAGGACGAGATTTTTCTTAAGGGGGGTAGTGTTGTAACACCCCAAAAATTTAACCATATTTTATATATTAAAATTTTTGCCAGGAGATAAATTTTTACTTCCTGGATTTTCTTTTGATTTCAGAACCTCTCTTTTCTTTGATATTGTGGAGTTTTCACCCCAAGTGAAAGCTTTTAAAAAATGTTTGGAATTTTATACCCTCTCAAATAAAAAATTTATTTTATCAGTGGGATTATTTAATTAATTATTATTTTTACTGAGCTTTATTTCTCTAAAATGGTTCGTCATAAGTTTTAGGGTCCCATTTGCACTACAACGCTTTGATAAATTCATTTAAAAATCCCACCAAAATTTGGGGATGACATATGATGTCCCTAAAACACTTTTATGCAAAAATATCCTATAGTCATTTGGAGATTTTGAGCTGCACCCCTAGTTTTCAAATCTAGTCAAATTGCACTTTTGCACTACAACCTATTTAAATATTTATTTAAAACTTCCACCAAAATTAGGGGGTGTTAGTAAGAGTATATAATTCATTTTTATGCAAAAACCCATGCATGTTCTTTGCAAGATTTGAGCAAACCATCCTCATTGCTCTCTGGACCAGATTGGCATTTTCTACAGCAACCACATTTTATTTTGCCCTGTTGCCCATGATTCTTTTTCATGCTTATAGTCCATCCTACAAAACCCTTAAGTCCAGGAGAGTGAACCCATTGGAATAGTTTTGGTCCATGAAACCATATCCTTTTCTTTCTGACCAGATTTGGTTTTCTCAAATATTTGCACTAGAAAGTTTCTAGCTTTGGCCAACTAAACTTGCCACCATCACCTACACCTAAAGAGACTTGGATCTGGAGATTTTGGCCACCCCAAGTACTGCCTAGATGCCTCTAGCATTCTGACGAACACTTTGTTTGCATGACCAGTTCTGGCTTAGTTTTTAATTTGTATTATAAACTTGATCCCCTGACCTAACCCCCATGTCCATTAACCTCCTTGCAAACACTAACCTAGTCCTGTTAATTGCCCGCCTCGCTCAAGCACTCTAGCCCACCCTGGCATTCGGTCGAGCATGTCGCGTGCGTGCTCTGGGCGTGCCCAGAGCGCACGTTTTGCGCACGCGCGCGCAACCGAGCCGCTGCATTTGCTACCCCGCGCCCCTGACCTTTGCTCACCTGCAGAGCCACACCCCGGCCTCATCCACTCACCAGAACACGCCAGACAGCCCCTGGAGCTCCATAGGGCCGCCGTCAGGTCGGCCGTGGCCACAAGCGGCCGGCTACAGCAGCCCTTGCCATGGACGGCGCCACCCTAGCCACCCGCGCGCGCCAGCTCGCCCCTCGAGCAGTGTGGAGTTCGTCGGAATGCGCCGGCCAGCTCCACGTCGCCCTGCTAGCTACAGCAAGGCGGTTCGCCGATCTTATCTCCGGCCTCCGCGGAAACCGACCTCGGCCGCCTATAAAAGGAGCCCCCGAGCGTGTCCAGTCCCTCAGGCAACCTCACACCATCCACCTAGTGCCCCCTCAACCCAGCAATCGGCGAGGGAAGGCCGTCTTCCTCGTCTCCGGCCAGTTCATCCGCCGCCACGCTCCAGCGCCATGCGTCGCAATCAGCGCCTCCCCTGCCCTCCCAACACCATCGTCTGACTCCCCTTGATCGTGCGGAGCCACCCATCCCCACACCCTTGACCAGGAGCCACCGTAGCCCAAACCCCCATTACCCCCGAAGCCACCGGCCGCCGCGAAGCTTGTCGCTGGCGACTCCCCTCGTCCCCACCTGCCTAGCAACCACCGGGAGGACCGCCCTGACTGGCGAATCCATCCCCGCCCTCGGAGCCCCGCGAAGAGCCGCCAATCGCCGGCGACGATCGCCGGAGTCCCGCATCCGCTCGGGCAGAGGAAGAGGAGGGAGAGGCGACCGGTCAAACCTGACCAGTGGACCCCCTGGACCCACTGTCAGTGACCACGGCCGTCCATGCTGGACTAAGTGAAGGCGTAAACACCAGAGTACGTCTTCGACGTGTTTTATTCCGAAACGTTATTCCTTTTTCTGTATTATTTTTAAAACAGAATTTGACCAAAACTTTGACTGGCTATTACTTTTTAAATATAACTCCAAATGAGTTGATTCTTTTTCCTACCTCTCTCAAATTTCACCTAGTTTATTTTAAGATTTATTTAAAAAATAATTGGGAAATTGTTTTCCAATACCTAGTTTGTGTTGATTTGAATATTTTTCAAAATAGGATTGTCGTAAAGAGAAGAGAACTTTCAAAAAGTCTTGGGATGCACCATGATTCTCCACAACTTGAAGGCAAGCATTCTGAACCCTGGCATAATATTGTGGGTGTTATTTGACACGGTTACAACACCACCTCGACACGGAGTATCCGTTATTTTATGTGATGATATGTTCATACTCATGAGTGCATATTGATGATTTCATGCTATTGGAATTTGATATCTTTGTGATAGTAGTCACCATCATATGCCTTTCATGCATACCGGAAGGAATCCGGGAAAGCCTCTGTCTTGGGTAGACACGGGCTTGTCTCTAGTTCCCCGCCGAGACGGTTACGTCTGGTACGGCATGATGAGGTATGTCGAGTGGTGATTCTGTCTGTCGGTTGAAGTAT
Organism: Aegilops longissima; assembly: GCA_021605205.1. Lineage (NCBI taxonomy): Eukaryota > Viridiplantae > Streptophyta > Magnoliopsida > Poales > Poaceae > Aegilops > Aegilops longissima. The sequence continues at coordinate 568,055,602 of CM038678.1, read as the reverse complement.
AAATTGTTATGCTAATCATGCAAGAAATACTTAAACCTCCTGAGTCGACCATAGATCGAGTCTTGTTCCGGTAGCCCCCATACATTTTTCGTACTACCACTTGTCCCTGCCATAGGTAGGGTAGCCGAAGGGGTAGCTCCCCTAGTTTGCGCGCGTTGTAAATTTTGTGATCCCATGCTAAGTCGAGGTTGTAGCCTCCCCACTTAGAGTTTCGCTTAACGGGTGATGTGGGTGATTCCAGACACCGGTAAGTTAGGCTGGTGTGTGCGGTTAGGTGTGTTTTCAATTAAAAGGTCGTGGATGGAATTAGTCCCGATGGACTAAAGGAATCCGTTACTCGTGGGTAAAGAGTACACCCTCTGCAGAGATTAAACATCTATTCGAATAGCCATGTCCATGGTTAAGGACTACAATCTGGGATGGGTCAAGTGTCGGTCTTAGTGTCGGTCTTCGGAGGAGAAACTGTTAAACCAGAACTTGGATCATGACTTGTGACTTGTGATGATTATGTTTATTTTTATTATGGACTAACCCATTATATTATTTGAATTATCGAGTATCCCTGGGACGGTTCTACCTCCTGGGGATATTCACTGTGATTATTCTGTTATAAGCCCTTTATGTGGTGTCGCACAGATGCCCGACTGTGGCATGTTTGTTATTGTTTTACTTTATAAGCCCTTTATGTGGCGTCGCTGAGACGCCCGACTGTGGCGTGCTTGTTATTTATTTACTATATAAGCCCTTTATGTGGTGTCGCTGAGACGCCCGACTGTGGCATGCTTGTTATGTATTTACTTTATAAGCCCTTTATGTGGCGTCGCACAGACGCCCGACTGCGGCATGTTTGTTACACTTATGAGCCCTTTCTGTGGTGTCGCTCAGACGCCCGACTGAGGCATTCTATTCCTACTCCCTAATTGCATTATTCATGTTTTATGTGAAATACTTGCTTGCGTGCATCATGGATTTTATTTTGTGACTGACGTGGTGATCATAGAATATTTTAGAGCATGTTTATCATTTGAATATTATACCTGTGTTCATAATGTTTGCGAGTACATTCCAAAGTACTCACTGGCTTGTCCCTGGCTATTGTCTTGGCCAGATTTCTTGCATGGAAAGGAGCATTGCGCTGACAGCCCCCGGAACCCATGCACCGGTGTTAGCAGTATCGCAAAGATAGGAGTTATCCAGGTCAGCTGTTCCTATGGGAAATGGAGTTCCACAGACGCTGATGATCCACCAACCGCTTCCGCCATCAACCACTAGAAACCTTGTGTTGTACTCATAGGCCAGAATGGTCTTGTACTACATATTATGTATTTTTCTTGGAGTTTTTGTATCAAGTTTGTGTCTCGCCAGCTAACAGTAATCCTGGGGCTGGTGAGCACAAGGGCCATTTTCCGGGAAATTAATATCCCGAAAATCCGGTCCTGACAAACTTGGTATCAGAGCCAGGCTGATGCAGTGCCCCCTTATATGTATGGTCCATCTCAATTTCTCTCGGGGCGTCTTTCTATCTCGCACGCACATCCCTCGATCTCCCACCCATATAAGTCCCCTCACGATCTCGAGGGGATCTCTCTATCACAAACACACCCTCTCCCTCCCCATGCGTCCATGTTCTCCATGTGTCCCTCTCGACCTTTGTTCCTTGTTGGCCAGTCCTTTATTGGACATGTGCTATAGGGGTGTCTCTCTCTGTTGCAAACAATCACGCACTAGCTATCTTCATGTATCTCCTCTCCTCGCTTTTCTATCTCGTAGATGCATGCGTGATATGTTTGCATAAGAAATGAAAAACACACACACACTCTCTAATTTATTGTTTGCTGTCCCTTTCTCTTTCGCACACATACTCTTTTTGCACACTCACTCATTCTCCTTCACACGCACTTGATCTCTCTCGACTTAGGCACTCTCTTCGGTCCATAGCATATAGATTTATTGATAAGTCAAACATCACAAAGTTTGACTATGTACGTGGAGAAAAACATTTACATCTAGAATGGCAAACGTATACCATTAGATTCATCATGAGATGTAGTTTCATATGATGTATCTTTGGTATTGTAGATATAAATAACATTTGCATAAACATGACCAATGTTTCCAAAGTTCGACTTCTAAAAAAATTTACATGCACTTCATTATCAAGCGGATGTAATATCACATTCCCCCTCTCAGTTATCTGATGCACCACTCAGCCTTATTGGGGCTCCTCTATCTCTCTCAAACTTTATATCTCCCTGGTTCACACATACACTTGTGTCGCTCACGCTACATATAGACCCATCCAACACTCTCCGCCCTTGTTCCTTCTCTATGTGACATGCACCCCCCTAAGTACCATAATCCCTCACTCCATCATAGGCGTACATACTACCCGCTAAGTATAATTATCTCTCCCTAGCCATCAGGAACACACGCATTGTCTCCTTCCATCCATACATCAATATCGATATCTCTCGAGGTATCTTCTATCGCGCACACTGAGGGAGTTCTGGATTAGGGGGTATCCGGACAGCCGGACTATATACATCGTCCGGACAATTGAAGCGTGAAGATACAAGACTCAAGACTCCGTCCCGTGTCCGGATGGGACTCTCCTTTGCGTGGAAGACAAGCTTGGCGATCCGGATATTGTATTTCCTTCCTTGTAACCGACTCCATGTAAACCCTAGCCCTCTCCGTGTCTATATAAACTGGAGAGGTCCTTAGAAGGCCGATCACAATTACAATCATACCATCATAGGCTAGCTCTTAGGGTTTAGCCTCTACGATCTCGTGGTAGATCTACTCTTGTACTACTCCTATTTCAATATTAATCAAGCAGGAAGTAGGGTTTTACCTCCATCGAGAGGGCCCGAACCTGGGTAAACATTGTGTCCCTTGCTTCCTGTTACCATCAGCCTAGACGCACAGATCATGACCCCCTACCCGAGATCCGCCGGTTTTGACACCGACATTGGTGCTTTCATTGAGAGTTCCTCTGTGTCGTCGCTGCAAGTCTTGATGGCTCGTCTCGTTGTCAAGGACAACATTACCTCTGGGTGAGCGCTGGTTATAGGCCAAACTCTCCGACTTGGCGGCTTCATCATGGCTGCCCCATCAACGGTTGCGTCGACGATGGCCTCTCGGGTCATCACGCATAACCTTCGCGTCAATTTGGAACTCACCGAACAGATGGATCCGATAGAGCTCTCCTCCGTTAATGAGCTCTTAGATCGCATTGCCGCTTTGGGAGTCGCTACGGACTATGACCGGATAGGGCTTAAACTCGACCAAAGGGACATTAAACCCCCGCCGGCCACCCATGAGATAGCGGTAGTGGAGGAACCACACACGGATTACCCCTCAATTCTGAGGACGAATTATGTCCGGATCGCCGAGCTCCCTGAGCCGGACACCCGCCCAAGGGAATACATGACCCGGATCCCGGACTTAGAATCGGGCATTGGGCCGGAGAAATTGGGCAGCACCCCGGATCCCGAGCTGTCGTGCTCAGAAGCTCCCATGCCCCTGGGTGCTAGAGCGGATCAGAATCCGGATTCAGCTATTGGGACATTTTACGCGAGACTTCTATCAGATTTTGGGTTCCGGCTGACCCTTGAGGTTCGAACACTGGGGTGCACGCGGAGATCTTTCCCCTACCAGCTCATGCGTGCATGGATTGCGAGGGATCTAAACTATGAATGATGAACAACACAAGAGACACAAGGTTTATACTAGTTCGGGCCACCGTTGTGGTGTAATACCCTACTCTAGTCTGTGGTGTGGTGGATTGCCTCAGGGGCTGATGATGAACAATACAAAGGAAGAACAGCCTCGCGAGGGTTTCTTGAGCTGGTGCGACGAAATGCTTGGGTGAGTTCAGTCTCCTCTCTCCCTCTCATTGTGTTCTCTATCTCCTCTACTTTGGTGGTGGCTAGTCCTATTTATAGAGGGAGGCCCTGGGCCTCTTCCCAAATAATGAGCGGGAAGGGCGCCAACAATTGGCCATTTTGAAGGGGAACATCTGGTACACTTATCCTGACTAAAGTTGGTCTTCGGCTGCCAAAGGCTCTGACAGTGATGCCGTCCTGGGCTCCACGATGACCTCCATCCTGCCGTTCTGCCGGTCTTGGTCTTGTTGCACCGAAGCGGTAACCTGTGCCTGATGCCTTGGCCTGTGCTTGCCTCCTTTGTACCAAAAGGGAAATGAGGACACTGCGCGGGCTGGCGCCCGCCTGGCGACGGCCTGACCTTGATCGTCATGGCTTGCGTCACAGGGCACCCTCACGAGGTACCCTACCTTGATATCTCCGCCTCCTCGGGAGCCTGCCTGACGAGGCTCCTCCTGAGGGAGGTTCCTGTCGTCCTCCTCGCGAGGCTTGGCCCCTCGCGAGGGTCTTGAGCTTGAGCTTATGAAGCTGGGCCGCACTGGGCCCCCACTCGAGCCACGCCGCAGGCCTCAGGCAGGCAAGTCTGGGGACCCCCTTTCCCAGAACGCCGACAGTAGCCCCCGGGCCCAAGGCGCGCTCGGACTTGGCTAGGCAGAGAAGCGAAGGGGCAAGTGCGAAGCGCCGTGGGCCCCAACACCCTGCGGCCTTGGGCGCCGCGTGGAGATTGGTTGGTCGTGGGCGTCTCCACTTCCCCATGATGCCTCAGAAACCGCATGACTTGACAAGTCCCTGCATGCAGAAACGGGTCATGATTACCTGCGATCATGGAGGCCGACGGTTGGCCTCCTTCGGCTATAAGTACGGAACGACGCAAGCCCTTCCAGCCCATATTATCTTGCTTCTCCTTCTTCTCCATGGCTCCGTCGAAGAGGTTCTCGGCCACGGAGAAGGGAAAGCCCCGCCAGGTAGAGCCTGACTCTCCCCCGGCCAAGCGATGTCGAGGCCGTCCTCGCAAGCACCCTATGGCCCCCGTAGCGGCTTCCCCCGGCCGTGGAGGCGACCTCCTGCGCGGCGATGGGCGCCAGGCTATTGATGGGGGGCACGCTGCGACCGTGCGGCCTCCTAGGCCGCGCTTCCACTCGGCAGAGGTGCTGTCGGAGTTTGTCGTGTGGTCGGTGGAGCCGACCAGCACCTGGCTCCAGCTTCCCCGCTTCCTTTTAGGTGAACTTCTGGCCGGCGCCCCGGGCGGCCTCTGGCTCCAGGCGGACGGTTGCTGCAGCCGGGCCTCCTGGGCTTCGCTGGAGGTCTCCGCCGTCGGGAGTGTGTCCCTGACCCGCGGCTGGCAAACGTTTGCCCGCGCGCGTGGTCTAAGCCGGCGGTTTACCCTGCACTTCAAGTTCGACGGCGATGCCACCCTCTACGTGAGGGTGTTTGGGGAAGACGGTCGCTGCGCTGGGTGCTGCCCCGAGGACGACGACCGCGGCCATGGGCCCAGCCCCGGCGACGATAGGGATGAAGACGTCAGCGCGCGCATGGTCGGCGGCGCTCGGGGCTCGTCGAGCTTTGGCGGCTCTCCTTTGGACAGCAGCTCCTCCAACAGTGGCCGCGACCAGCCTCCGTGCCGCCGCACCCGCCTGGAGGGAGGTAGCGGGTCTGCCCGCCGTCGCGCCCCGGTGAAGCGCGAGAGGGAGTCCGACTGAGCTCCGGAAGCAGTACGAGCCTTCACCGCGAGTTGGTGCCAAGCGAGTCGCGCCTATTTTGTTCTTCTCCTTTTCCCGCGCAAAGAGACAGTAGTGTAGGGCACCGCGGGGGCGTGCTTGGACTGTTGCTGTTAATTATCGTACTGTCTCCGCTATTTCTGTATTATGCTTTTGTGCCACATGCCTGCGCGTAGAAATTACTTAGCTCGGGGGGGACCTGTCGCGGTCTTCGCTTCCCGAGGCCGAGGCCTCGTCGAACGCTTCCTGTCCTGCAAAGATTAGTCAGGAGAGGTAGCTTCCGGCCTCAGTTGTGGAGGCGACCGACCCAGGTCTTGTGTTCACATCGCGGTGCCCGTGGGGCACGGACTGGGAGGGATGCTCCCGTAGCGGACCCGGCTTGGAAAGCCTCAAATGATAGGGGCAGAAAACACTCGCGAGGGTGCCTGCACTGCTCCCTCGCGAGACTTGCGCGAGAGAAATCGAGGTAGGAGAGCGAAAAAAGGCAAAGAGTCACAGGCCAAAGATGGCAACAACTTCAATAAAACTTCAAATGGGAATGAACAAGCCAACTGCAGAAAGCAAATGAAAAAGCCGTGTCCAGCACCTAATCTAGTCTTCGACATCTTCTCACCAGCACGGAGCTAAGTGCTGCCACTGGGCGTGGGAGGGAGCCCCAGGGTCTGAGGCCGGCGCTCCTGAGACTCCGGGGCATGTACAACGCCAACTCATTATTACGTGAGAGTGTCACGGGCGGCGAGCTTCACAGGCATTGGCCTTCTTCACAGGCTCCGGGCCTTTCTTGGAGGAAATGAACTTCACAGGCGTTGGCCTTCTTCACAGTGCTCCGGCCTTTCTCGTAAAAATAAGCTTCACAGCGCTTGCCTTCTTCATGTGCTATGGGCCTTTCTCGTAAAAATAAGCTTCACAGTGCGTTTGCCTTCTTCACCGCCAGGCCTTTCTCGTAAAAATAAGCTTCACAGCGCTTGCCTTCTTGATGTGCTCGGGCCTTTCTCAGAAAAATAAGCTTCACAAGCGTTTGCCTTCTTCACAGGCTCTGGGCCTTTTTCAGGGGTAGAACTTCCGGAGATGCTGGATGTTCCACGCGTTCGGGTTGGGCGCCCCCTCCTAAGTCTCCAAGCGTGCAGAGCCGGGCCTGGAAACATGAACAACTTTGAACGGGCCCTCCCACATGGGAGAGAGCTTATGCAACCCTTCCCTGGAGATGACCCGTCTGAGCACGAGGTCCCCTACCTCCAGAGTCCTGGGGCGGATGTTGCGGCAGTGGTATCGCCGCAATGCCTGTTGATACCTTGCCGCTCGCAGTGCGGCCTCTCGACGATGCTCCTCTCCCAGCACGAGATCCGTCCCCCGCATGGCGTCCTGCTGCGCCTCGTCGAACGCCAGGACCCGTGCGAAGCGATGCCTGACCTCGTGAGGGAGTACGGCTTCTGCTCCGTAGACGAGGAAGAAGGGGGTCTCGCCAGTCGACTTGGCCACGGTCGTGCGGATGGACCACAGCATAGACTGGAGCTCGTCGTGCCAGCCCCTGCCGCAGGCCCCCAACATCTTCTTGAAGGTCCTGGTCTTGAGGCCCTTAAGGACCTCCACGTTGGCTCGCTCGGCCTGGCCGTTGCTCCGAGGGTGCGCCACCGAGGCGTAGCATACCTGTGTTCCAAGGTTAGCACAATATGTTTTGAAGAGATTACTGGTGAACCGCGAACCATTGTCGGTGATGATGCGGTTAGGCACCCCAAACCGGCTCACGAGGCCCCTGATGAATTTGACTGCAGAGCCTGCAGGGATGGTGCAGACAGCTTCCACCTCAGTCCACATGGTAAATTTGTCCACGGCGACGTAGAGGTAGCGATAGCCCCCTGGCGCCCGAGGGAACGGGCCCAGAATGTCCAGCCTCCAAACTGCGAATGGCCATGAGCGGGGTATAGTTTGCAGACCTCCCGCCGGCTGATGGATCTGCTTGGCATGAAATTGGCAGGCCTCGCAAGCCTTTACCAGCTCAACTACGTCGCTAAGCGCTGTGGGCCAGTAGAACCCGCTGCGGAACGCCTTGCCAACAAGGGTTCGCGACGATGAGTGGTGCCCACAGTCTCCGCCGTGTATGTCTTCCAGCAATTCCTTCCCTTGCTCTCTGGGAATGCAGCGTAGGGACACATCATTCGGCCGCCTCCGGTAAAGCTCCCCATCCCGGGTACAGTAGGCCGTGGCTTGCCGCGCCACACGCTCCGCCTCCTCCTCCTTCTCCGGCAGGGTCGCCTGTATCAAGTATCTCTTGAGCTCCGTAATCCAGCACCCCTCCTGAGGTTCCAAGGCCAGGAGCAGGCGCGCTCCTGAGGCCGGGCCGCAGGCCGGGGCTCCCAAGGTAGGCGGCTGGGGGAGCTCCTCCCAAGGTTGTGCCGTGCTTGATAGTGATGGTGCCGCTGAGGGTCTGAAGAGTCACTCCTCGAAGACGCCAGGCTCCTGAGGCAGCCGCCTGGACGCTCTCTTGGCGATGTCGTCCGCCTCTTGATTGGTGCCATGTGGCACATGCTGCAGCTCCAGTCCCCAGAACTATTTCTCCATCTTGCAACCTCCACAAGGTAGGCTTCCATGTGCTCGTCCTTCGGCTCGTATATCTTGTTGGAGAAGTTGACAAGGAGCTGTGAATCGCCCTTGATGATGAGGTGCTTTACCCCCAAAGCGATTGCGGCTCTTAGGTCGGCTATCAGGCCTTCATATTCTGCTATGTTGTTGGAGACCTTTTCCCCATGCTGGAAACAGAGCTGCACGACATAGTAGAGCTTGTCCTGAGTAGGGGATACGAGCACTTCGCCGGCCTCCGCGCCATGTCGGGAGAATGCCCCGTCGAAGTACATTACCCAGCCGTCCGGTGCTTCGCTCCCCGGAGAAAGCGACCGGTCTTCGCCTGCTTCGAGGCCAGGTGCCTCCGTCCATTCCGCCACGAAATCTGCCAATGCGGCCCCTTGATGACTCTGGTTGTGCTGAACTCCAGTTGAAATGCTTGCAGTTAGATGTTCCACTCGGCGACTCTTCCAGCTGAGTTGGGGCTCCTGAGCACCCTCTCCAGAGGGTATGCTGAGACGACCTTGATGGGATGATCCTGGAAGTAATGCCGCAGTTTGCGCGAGGCTACCAATAGCACGAGGAGGAGCTTTTGGGTCATGGGGTACCGCGCCCTTGCGTCCCGCAGCACTGTGCTGACGAAGTACACCGGGTGCTCGACGAGAGTAGGAGTGCTGACGAGGCCCGTGCGCTCCGGAGAGTCTGATGTCTCCCGAGGCGATGGAGCCCCCAGTGCCTGGCTGCCTGGCGCGGCCTCTTCGGCTCTAGGGGCATCTTCCTGCTGAGGCTGGTCTCCGTCTGCCGGGGCCGTGCCCTTCGCGAGGCCTTCTTGGTCTCATGCTGCCGTGGCCGGGCATGGCGCAACCTTGATCTAGCGCTCTTCCCGAACCGCCACTAGGGCTGCGCTGGCGGAGTAGGGTGTGGCGGCGAGGTAGAGCACCAGGGGCTCAAGTGGGCGTGGCGCGACCATCACAGGAGGGCTGGTAAGGTACCTCTTGAGTTCTTGGAATGCCCTGTCAGCCTCTTCAGTCCATTCAAAGGGGCCCTTCTTCTTCATCATCTTGAAGAATGGCAGTGCTTGTTATCCCAGCTTGGAGATGAAACGTCCTAGCGCGGTCAGGTGCCCGGTGAGTTTCTGCATTTCTCTGAGGGTCTTTGGTGGGCTCATGTCTTCGACTGCCTTGACATTTTCTGGGTTGGCCTCGATGCCCCTATGGGACACGAGGAAACCCAGGAGCTTCCCCGAGGGGACTCCAAATACGCACTTCTCTGGGTTGAGCCACAGGTCCACTTTTTCGAGGCTCGCGAAGGTTTCTTCCAAGTCCTCAGATCGGGTTTTCGCCCCGAGACTTCACCACAATGTCATCGACGTATGCCTCAGCATTCCTCCCGAGCTGTCGGCCCAAGGAGATGTGCATCAGCCGCTAAAAGGTCGCGCCTGCGTTGCGCAACCCAAATGGCATGCAGGTATAGCAGTACACTCCGCACGGGGTCAGGAAAGCCGTTTTTTCCACGTCTTCTACCGCCATCTTGATCTGGTGATAGCCTGAGAAGGCATCCAGGAAGCACAGCAGGTCACACTCAGCGGTGGAATCGATGATCTGGTCAATGCGAGGAAGCAAAAATGGATCCTGTGGGCAGACCTTGTTGAGGTTGGTGAAGTCGACGCACATACCCTCCTTTCCCCCTTTCTTTGGCACGATAACTGGGTTGGCCAGCCAATCCGGGTAGCGGACCTCGCGAATAACCCCTGCTGCCTCCAGCTTGCGGTCTCTTGGACGATAAAAGCTTGTTTCTCTATGGACTGTCGCCTCGCCTTCTGCTTCACGGGGCGCACGTTGGGGCACACGTTGAGGTGATGATCAATCACGCCCCTCGGGACACCTGCCAACTGATCAGGTCCCCATGCGAACACCTTCTTGTTTGCACGCAGGAACTTTACCAAGAGCTCCTCCTGCTCGGGTTCGAGGTTTGCACCTATGGTGAAGGTGGCGTCAGTGGACCCGTCCTCGCTAACTGGTACCTGCTTGGTTTCTGCCTTGTTTTGAGTGAATAGCTGCTTCTTCTTGGATGGCGCAGCCCCCTTGGGCTCGGGAGCGTCAACGCCGGTGGGTCGTGCCGCTGCAGCCGCTTTGAAAACATGCTTGAGCGCCTGCAGTGCCTCTCCAGTATTTCCCAACACGGTAAGGACGCCGCTGCTCCCGGGCATCTTCATGAGGTTGTACGCAGGGTGAGTTGCTGCCATGAACCGAGCCAAGGCCGGGTAGCCGAGGATGGCATTGTAGGGGAGGCCGATGGGGGCGATGTCAAAGTCGATCAGCTCCGTGCGAAAGTTGTCGAGGGTGCCGAAGGTCACCGGGAGGCGAATTTGTCCCAATGAGGCGGTGGAGCCGGCGCCGACTCCGGAAAAAGGCCTGTTGGGCTGAAACCGCTCTGGTGGCACGTGGAGGAGGCTGAAGGCCTCCACAGAAAGCACGCTGAGGCCGGCTCCACCGTCGATGAGGGTCCTGGTGACGGCCACCTCGCAGATGGTGGGGGTGCACAACATCGGGAGCGCACCCGATCCGGCGGGGTTGGAGGGGTGATCGTCCGAGTTGAAGAGCAGGTCGGCCTCGGGCGCCACCCAGCCCGGCGGGGCTCCCTGGCGATTGGAGGCGGCGGCGATCTGGCGGGTGAACGGCTTGACGTGGCGGCTCGAAGGTGGCGCCAGTGAGCCGCCCAGGAGAGTTGCGACGACCGGGGGCGCCGGCCCAGCGCGAGGGGCGAGGTAGAGGTCGCGCGGCTCCCCCCAACAGGTCGGCTGCCCGTTCCCCACCGGGCCGTTGGCGGCGTTAGCGGCGGCGACGGGAACAGCGGGCGTCCGCCGGACGGAGCCGTCTGGCGACTTCGAGCGGCGCGAGCTCGGCGAGCGTCGGCCATGGACACGACGGAGAATCACAAGCGACCAGCGGAGGAAGGATTCCGGCGCACCCCTACCTGGCGCGCCAAATGTCAGATTTCGGGTTCCGGCTGACCCTTGAGGTTCGAACACTGGGGTGCGCACGGAGATCTTTCCCCTACCAGCTCATGCGTGCATGGATTGCAAGGGATCTAAACTATGAATGATGAACAACACAAGAGACACAAGGTTTATACTAGTTCGGGCCACCGTTGTGGTGTAATACCCTACTCTAGTTTGTGGTGTGGTGGATTGGCTCAGGGGCTAATGATGAACAATACAAAGGAAGAACAGCCTCGCGAGGGTCTGTTCTTGAGCTGGTGCGACGAACTGCTTGGGTGAGTTCAGTCGCCTCTCTCCCTCTTTGTGTGTTCTCTATCTCCTCTACTTTGGTGGTGGCTAGTCCTATTTATAGAGGGAGGCCCTGGGCCTCTTCCCAAATAATGAGCGGCAAGGGCGCCAACAATTGGCCATTTTGAAGGGGAACATCTGGTACACTTATCCTGACTAAAGTTGGTCTTCGGCTGCCAAAGACTCTGACGGTGACGCCGTCCTGGGCTCCACGATAACCTCCATCCTGCCGTTCTGCCGGTCTTGATCTTGTTGCACCGAAGCGGTAACCTATGCCTGATGCCTTGGCCTATGCTTTCCTCCTTTGCACCAAAACGGAAATGAGGACACTGTGCGGGCTGGCGCCCGCCTGGCGCCCGCCTGGCCTTGATCGTCATGGCTTGCATCATAGGACACCCTCGCGAGGTACCCTGCCTTGATCTCTCCGCCTCCTCGCGAGCCTGCCTGACGAGGCTGCTCCTGAGGGACATTCCTGTCGTCCTCCCCGCGAGGCTTGGCCCCTCGCGAGGGTCTTGAGCTTGAGCTGATGAAGCTGGGCCGCACTGGGCCCCCACTCGAGCCATGCCGCAGGCCGCTGGCAGGCAAGTCTGGGGACCCCAGTTCCCAGAACGCCGACAACTTCTTACGCGAGAATTGGGACATTTTTGCCTGGCACCCATCGGACATGCCGGGCATCCCACGCAGATTGGCCGAACACAGCCTCAATATACTAAAAGGATACAAACCGGTCAAGCGGACTCTAAGGCGGTTTTCAGAGCCCAAACGGCAAGCCATGGGGGAAGAGCTAGCCAAACTGCTCGAGGCCGGATCCATCAGAGATATCAAGCATCTGGATTGGCTGGCAAATCTTGTAATGGTACCAAAGAAGGACAAATCCTGGCGCCTATGTGTCGACTTTAAAGACCTCAACAAGGCTTGCCCCAAAGATCCCTTTCCCCTCCCTCTCATCGATCAAATCATCGATGCCACAGCAGGACACGACTCGCTGTGTTTCCTCGACGCATACTCTGGATACCATCAAGTAAAAATGGCAGAGTCTGACCAAGATGCAACAGCTTTCATAACGCCATATGGCCCTTTTTGCTTCAACACTATGCCTTTTGGGCTTAAGAATGCCAGCGCAACCTATCAACGCATGATTCAAACATGCCTGGAAAAACAAATCGGCAAAACAGTGGAGGCATATGTGGACGACATGGTCATAAAAACAACACACGTCGAAACCCTAATAGATGACTTGAGGCTTACATTCGATAACCTCCGGACATACGACATCAAGCTGAACCCGGAAAAATGCGTTTTTGGTGTCCCCTCGGGGAAACTGCTCGGCTTCGTTGTTTCCAATAGAGGAATTGAAGCGAATCCGGCAAAAATCCGAGCTCTGTCGCAGTTGGCTATACCAATAGACCTCAAGCACATTCAGAAACTGGCTGGATGCGTGGCTGCTTTGAGCCGGTTTATCTCCAGGTTAGGAGAAAAGGCATTACCTCTTTACCGCCTTCTCCGGCGCACTGAACACTTCGTGTGGACGGATGCAGCCGCGTCCGGACTGGATGAAATAAAGACCTTATCGGCCAGTAATCCAGTCCTAACAGCGCCAAATATTGGCGAACCTATGCTGCTTTACATAGCCGCAACACATCAAGTTGTAAGCACAGTGCTCGTCGTCCACAGACCTCACCCCATGCTCCATAAGCCGGTTTATTACGTATCCACAGTCCTCACTCCATGCAAATCCCGATACGCACACTATCAAAAAATAGCATATGCGGTCTTCATGGCATCCCGGAAGCTACGACACTACTTTCTAGAGTGTTCGATTACGGTGGCCTCCGAAGTACCACTCAATGACATAATAAATAACCGTGACGCTACGGGCCAGATTGCTAAATGGGCCATCGAGCTCCTTCCGTTCGAAATAACATACAAACCACGGCGGTCCATCAAGTCGCAAGTACTGGCTGACTTTGTCGCCGAATGGACAGAAGCCGAACTCCCTAAAGAGTACGGTGCGTACTCTAACTGGATCATGCACTTCGACGGCTCTAAAATGCTAGCCGGATTGAGAGCAGGTGTAGTCCTGACGTCTCCCACCGGAGACACGATGTCACAGACCCAGTTCTGGCCTTGCCTGTCTTGCATTAGCGTCCATGCATCATGCCTAAATTTATATGAAACTTTGAAATGGGGGCTGATAAACCCTAGCAGCAAATGAAATTCAACTACGGTCTAAATAAAATCATTTTCACTGAACCCAAAATGCCCTTCTAAAATGTTCATCATCTTTGCCTTGGTCCAGAACCTCTCACAAAAATGGTGCACATTTTACTAGGACAACAGAGGGTCACTGAATTAAATCTTATAATACTTGCATTTGGGCATTTAAATGCTATAGAATATTTTAAATGCCCAAATGTTCATGAACTGAAATGTTTACTGTAGGATATATCCCCAACAGTGGTCATGAGCAGTTTCATGAATTTTGGTATTGTTTTAATATTTTAATTAAAGCCACAAAGTTGTAGAATAATAGAAAATAGGAAATAATAAAAAGAAAGGAACTTACAGCAAAACCCACCGGCCCTGCATCAGAGCAGCCAGTGGGCAAAGCCAGCCCAGCCCACCAGGGCTCCTCCCTGTTGTCTTCCACCTCCTGCCAGTAGGCAGGAGGGCGTGTGGTCGCCGTGCACGCACACGCGCCCCGGCCACCTCCTGCTTGCCGCTTCTCCCCAGACGCCCCAAAGATGCCACGCACACCCCTGGCCCCTCTCTCACTCTCCTTGGACCTTTCCCCCTCCTCCGCTCTCTCTCTCGTGCAGCCCGAACGGGTTCGTCGCCGCTGCCTACCATAGCCGTGCCCACCGTGCTCCCCTCGCCTCGCTGCTGTGTCCTAGAGCTCCGCCCCGTCGCCTTCTTCGTCTTCGTCAAGCCACGCAGCTGGGGATGCCCTACTTCGACCTCGTTGCCGCCGTTTTCAACCGCGAGGGTCCGAGATCGCCGGCGCCCGTACATCGCCGTCTGGCCTTCCCCGAGCCCGCTTCGACGCCCTCTGAAACCGCTGTGAGCTCCATCATCGTTTGCCCCTCTTCCACTTGCCTCTCGATCACCGTAACCGCCGTTTCGACCGAAGCCGAAGCTCGTCGCCGCCGGCCATGATGCCGCCATCGTTTTAGCCACCACAGCTCGCGCCTGAGCGTGTCAACGCGCTCGGTGCCTTCCCAGTAGCACACTGCTCCCACCAGCTCCTCCTCCCGAGCACCCTAATGCCGAGCTCAAACTAACCCGAACTCCGGCCGCTGCCGAGGATGACCCCATGCTCAACTCCGGCCACCTCGTGCCCTCCCACTGCCACCGATAGATGAGCGCGTGCTCCAGCTAGCCGTAGAGACCAACCATGGCTCAAACCACAGTCTGTAGGCGAAACCCGAGCCTCGCCGCCGCCTCTGCTCGTCGCCGGCGGCTAAACGTCGGCCTAACAACTAATTAGTACTAAGATAATGATCACAGACTCACAGATATGTGGGCCTCGCTGCTTAATTAACTCTGATTTAGCTTTTGTTTATATTAAACTGGGGAACGTAGTAATTCCAAAAAAAATTCCTACGCACAAGCAAGATCATGGTGATGCATAACAACGAGAGGGGAGAGTGTTCTCGACGTACCCTTGTAGACCGTAAGCGGAAGCGTTATGACAACGCGGTTGATGTAGTCGTACGTCTTCACGATTCGACCGATCCAAGTGCCGATCGTACGGCACCTCCGAGTTCAGCACACATTCAGCTCGATGACGATCCCCGGACTCCGATCCAGCAAAGTGTCGGGGATGAGTTCCGTCAGCACGACGGCGTGGTGACGATCTTGATGTTCTACCGTCGCAGGGCTTTGCCTAAGAACTGCTACAATATTATCGACGTGGACTATGGTGGAGGGGGGCACCGCACACGGCTAAGGAACGATCACGAAGATCAACTTGTGTGTCTATGGGGTGCCCCCTGCCCCATATATAAAGGAGTGGAGGAGGGGGAGGGCCGGCCCTCTCTATGGCGCGCCCTAGGGGAGTCCTACTCCCACCGGGAGTAGGATTCCCCTTTTCCTAGTAGAACTAGGACCCCTTCCATGTAGTAGGAGTAGGAGAGAAGGAAAGGAAGAGAGAAGGAAGGAAGGAGGGGCAGCCCTCCCCTAGTCCAGTTCGGACTAGGTTTGGGGGGCTGCCCTAGGCAGCCCCTCTCTCTTTCCCGTATGGACCAATAAGGCCCAATACTTCTCCCGGCGAATTCTCGTAACTCTCCGGTACTCCGAAAAATACCCGAATCACTCGGAACCTTTGCGAAGTCCGAATATAGTCGTCCAATATATCGATCTTTACATCTCGACCATTTCGAGACTCCTCGTCATGTCCCCGATCTCATCCGGGACTCCGAACTCCTTCGGTACATCAAAACTCATAAACTCATAATAAAACTGTCATCGAAATCTTAAGCGTGCGGACCCTATGGGTTCGAGAACTATGTAGACATGACCGAGACACGTTTCCAGTAAATAACCAATAGCGGAACCTGGATGCTCATATTGGCTCCCACATATTCTACGAAGATCTTTATCGGTCAAACCGCATAACAACATATGTTGTTCCCTTTGTCATCGGTATGTTACTTGCCCGAGATTCGATCATCGGTATCTCAATACCTAGTTCAATCTCGTTACTGGCAAGCCTCTTTACTCGTTATGTAATGCATCATTCCGCAACTAACTCATTAGTCACATTGCTTGCAAGGCTTATAGTGATGTGCATTACCGAGAGGGCCCAGAGATACCTCTCCGACAATCGGAGTGACAAATCCTAATCTCGAAATACGCCAACTCAACATGTACCTTCGGAGACACCTGTAGAGCTCCTTTATAATCACCCAGTTACGTTGTGACGTTTGGTAGCACACAAAGTGTTCCTCCGGTAAACGGGAGTTGCATAATCTCATAGTCATAGGAACATGTATAGGTCATGAAGAAAGCAATAGCAACATACTAAACGATCAAGTGCTAAGCTAACGGAATGGGTCAAGTCAATCACATCATTCTCCTAATGATGTGATCCCGTTAATCAAATGACAACTCATGTCTATGGCTAGGAAACTTAACCATCTTCGATTCAACGAGCTAGTCAAGTAGAGGCATACTAGTGACACTATGTTTGTCTATGTATTCACACATGTATTATGTTTCCAGTTAATACAATTCTAGCATAAATAATAACTTTATTATTGCCTCTAGGGCATATTTCCTTCAGTCTCCCACTTGCACTAGAGTCAATAATCTAGTTCACATCGCCATGTGATTTAACACCAATATTCATATCTGCATATGATTAACACCCATGGTTCACATCGTCATGTGACCAACACACAAAGGGTTTACTAGAGTCAATAATCTAGTTCACATTGCTATGTGATTAACACCTAAAAGAGTACTAAGGTGTGATCATGTTTTGCTCGTGAGAGAGGCTTAGTCAACGGGTCTGTCATATTTAGAGCGGTATGTATTTTGCAAATATTCTATGTCTACAATGTTCTGCACGGAGCTACTCTAGCTAATTTCTCCCACTTTCAATATGTATCCAGATTGAGACTTAGAGTCGTCTGGATCGGTGTAAAAGCTTGCACCGATGTAACTCTTTACGACGGGCTCTTTTATCACCCCCATAATCGAGAAATATTTCCTTAGTCCTCACTAAGGATATTCTTGACCAATGTCCAGTGATCTACTCCTAGATCACTATTGTACTCCCTTGCCAAAATCAGAGCAAGGTATACAATAGGTCTAGTACATTGCATAGCATACTTTATAGAACCTATGACTGAGGCATGGGGAATGACTTTCATTCTCTTCTCTATTTTCTGCCGTGGTCGGGATTTGAGTCTTACTCAGTTTCGCACCTTTGCAACACAGGCAAGAACTCTTTCTTTGACTGTTCCATTTTGAACTACTTCAAAATCTTGACAAGGTATGTACTTATTGAAAAACTAATCAAGCATCTTGATCTATCTCAATAGATTTTGATGCTCAATATGTATGTCGCTTTACTGTGGTCTTTCTTTTAAAGAACTCCTTTTAAATACTCCTTTATGCTTTCTAGAAAATTCTACATCATTTCTGATCAACTCACATATATTTATCAGAAAGGCGGTAGTGCTCCCACTCACTTTATTGTAAATACAGGCTTCACCGCAAGTCTGTATAAAACTATATGCTTTGATCAACTTATCAAAGCGTATATTCCAACTCTGAGATGCTTGCACCAGTCCATAGATGGATCGCTGGAGCTTGCACATTTTGTTAGCACCTTTAGGATTGACAAAACCTTCTGGTTGTATCATATACAACTCTTCTTTAATAAATCCATTAAGGAATGTAGTTTTGACATACATTTGCCAAATTTCTTAAAATGTGGCAAATGCTAACATGATTCGGACAGACTTTTAAGCATCGATACGAGTGAGAATATCTCATTGTATTGAACACCTTGAACTTTGTCAAAAACCTTTTTCGACAAGTATAGCTTTGTAGATAGTAACACTACTATCAGCGTCCGTCTTCCTCTTGAAGATCCATTTATTTTCTATGGCATGCCGATCATCGGGCAAGTCAATCAAAGTCCACACTTTGTCCTCATACATGGATTCTATCTCAGATTTCATGGCCTCAAACCATTTTGCTGAATCTGGGTTCATCATCGCTTCCTCATAGTTCGTAGGTTCGTCATGTTCAAGTAACATGACCTCCAGAACAGGATTATCGTACCACTCTGGTGCGGATCTCACTCTGGTTTACCTACGAGGTTCGGTAGTAACTTGATCTGAAGTTACATGATCATCATCATTAGCTTCCTCACTAATTGGTGTAGGAATCACTGGAACTGATTTCTGTGATGAACTACTTCCCAATTCGGGAGAAGGTGCAATTACATTATCAAGCTCTACTTTCCTCCCACTCACTTCTTTCGAGAGAAACTTCTTCTCTAGAAAGGATCCATCTTAGCAACGAATAACTTGCCTTTGGATCTGTGATAGAAGGTGTACCCAATATTTACCTTTGGGTATTCTATGAAGACGCACTTCTCCGATTTGGGTTCGAGCTTATCAGGTTGAAAACCTTTTTCATATAAGCATCGCAACTCCAAACTTTTAAGAAACGACAACTTGGGTTTCTTGTCAAACCACAGTTCATAAGGTGTCATCTCAACGGATTTAGATGGTGCCCTATTTAACGTGAATGCAGTTGTCTTGTCACATCCCTAGATCTGGTTTGCACTAGGTTAGCCCTTTATGTGTGCATCATGTTTAAAATTTCTCAGAAACTTGAAATGGGGATGTCAAAAACCCCCAGCACCCCCTTACTCCAACTAGGGTCAAATTAAATATTTTCCATCTACCCAAAATGGTCTTTAGAAAAGTTCATCAATTTTGGAATGGGTGAAAACTTCTTCCAAAAATGATGCACACATTTCTAGGACATTTCTAGATTTTGGAGTTAACTCATACGTATTTGAATTTGGACAATTAAATGCTATATAATATTTTAAATGTCCAAATAATTCTGAACCTAAGTGAGGGCTGTTGGAAATATTCCAATCCGAGCCCACAATTATTTTCAAGATTTTTGGAAACGTTCTGGTATTTTTAATAAAGCCCAGAAGTTACAGAGAAATAGAAAAACATTAACAAAAGAGAGAGAGAGAGAGAGAGAGAATACCTGGCGCTTACCTGGCCGCACTGGCACTGTAGTAGCCCACCAGGCCCATCTGCCAGTCGTCCCCCACCTCGCGCCAGAAGGACGCGAGGCGTGTGCCCGCCGCGCGCGCCCACGCGCCCGTGCCACCTCCTGCTTCCTGCCGCTTCCCCCTCGTCGCCTTGGGCCTCCCTCGCGACGCCACGCAGCCCCGGCCGCTCTCTCACTCTCTCCCGTGCTTTCCCCCTCCTCTGTTTCTCTCGCGCACAGCCACCCGAACGCGCCGTCGCCACCGCTCGTCGCTGCCACGACCACCGGCCCTCCCTCGCTTCCCCGACTGGAACACGAGCTCCGTGATGTCGTCCTCGACCCCCTCACCGATCCATGCCCCGCCGGAAGCCCTGGATGCCACCAGCTCTGCCATTCCCCTCCTTGGCCACCGAGGATCGCCGCCGTTGATTTGCCGCCGCCGACGGCTCCCCCGAGCTGCTGACCTGCTCCCCGACCCCGCTGTGAGATTCTTCTTCGAACCCCTCTTCTTCCCCACGCGTTTGCACAGTCTAGGCCATAGTTCCACCATGGCTGAAGCTTGCCTCCGCTCGAGCTTGTCGCAGGCGTCGCTCCGGCGACCATTTGGTCATCCCGTGCTACCCAACATGGTTAACACACCGCGTAGTGCCTCGCTAGCGCCTCAATTCGCGCGTTTGCACGCCGTAGCACAAACCCCGTACATGGATGAACGCCGGCAGCCGCAAAAGAGCTCGCCGCCGTCAGCTCCGGCCACCTCAGCTCCAGCCGATGTCGCCATTGGATGTGCGAGTCTCTCAGCTTTCCGTAGTCGCAAACCGCGTCCAAAACAGAGCCCTGTGGGCGGTTTCCGAGCCGCACCACCGTCTCGGGCCTCGCCGGCGTCGAGTCGCCGGTGGGTTTGACCTCGCTGACCAAGTTGATCCCGGGTGGGCCCAGTTTGACCCTTAGGTCTATGATAGGTGGGGCTCGTCCTGCTAACTAACCCAGGATTAGCGCTAACTAAATTTAGTTAGTTTAACAAACTACTGACAGACGGGACCCACTGGTCAGTTTGACCTGGACCGCCCCGTTGACCGCTAACGTCACCCTGACGCAGTGCTGACGCATTAATTCAATTACTTGAATTATTCTTATACAGGAAATTTCCAGAAAATAATACAAACTTCTAAAAATCATAGAAAATCAACCGTAACTCCAAATGAAATAATTTATATATGAAAAATGATTAGAAAAATCCAATGTATCCATCTGTACCATTTTCATGCATGTTAGAACAACTTATGGCTCCTGTTTAGGCCAAATCATATAATGGGATTTAAACCCCCACATATGGAGTTTGAAATTGAACCTAGGGTTCAAACCAACTCCATTTAACATGTTGCTAGTTGCATTAGCTCAAAACATAGCATATTGACCTGTCATGATCATGCATCATATTGTGCATTGCATTGATAGTGTTCTCCTTATCTGTTGCCGGTTTTTGTCCTCTCTCGATAGACGTGCTTCCGACGATGAGTTCGATGACACCGATGAAGAGCTATAATATCTTCAGAAGTGCCAGGAAAGCAAAACCCCCTTGTTCATTCCGATACAAACCCACTCTCTCGCTCCTGCTCTCTTTTACTGCATTAGGACAACATCGATTCAACTGTTACTTGCTGCGGTAGCTGGACCCCTTTATCCTCTTCATAACCTGTCATTGCCACAGTAAATAGATGAAACCCACTAGCATGAGTAGGAGTTGTTTGAGCCCTGATGTGCCTACTCATTCATGCTTATTGTCATGCCTGCTACTGCTTAGAGTTGAGTCAGGTCTGATTCATCGGGAATGAATTGGAACGTGGTGAACATGTCCTACTGTTGAGAGCTAAGTGTGTGAACATGATTTGGTAAAGGTAGCAGTGAGAGCCCATGTAGGAGTACATGGTGGGTTGTCTCATTGCAGCCGTCCTCATGAACTGAGTTCTGTGTTTGTGATCCATGAAACAGTTACTACCACACATTGGGCTCCGGGCCCTCCAAGCTCTCTCGACTTATTAATCGCCTCGATCTCTGTCCAGGAGTTGCAACTAGTTTCTGGTGTATGTAGGATATGTGTTGGAGGCCGTGCGTAGCGCTGACCCTAGGGGTGGGCTATGATGCGGTAGATACACCGTGGCCCGGTGTACTGAGCGCCCGTTTGGTGTCTCGGGAACCCTACACACATCGTTTGGGGCCGTCAGCGAAACCCCGGCCGGATCACCTCGCGGATGGAACCCGAATAGGCGATAAACCTGGACTAGAGACTTGTGTGGTTAGTCAGGTCGTGGCCGACTCCCTCGCCAGGCTTCCGCTTGAAGGTTACCGAGATACACGACGTGTACATGGTGGTAAGTGGCGAGAGCGTGTGTGAAGAAGTACACCCCTGCAGGGTTATAAATGATCTATTCGAATAGCCGTGTCCGCGGTAAAGGACTTCTGGGTTGCCTGTACAGTTCATAGACAAGTGAAAGTGGATACTCTAAAATACGCAAGATAAGCGTGAGTACTATGGATGGCATTCTTGTAGGGAGACAGGAGCGGATCCATAGTGGTGTATTGATATGGTGAATATGTGGACTCGTGTGCGCTACCTCAAAAGAGTTACTTGCAGTCGTAGTTCAGGATAGCCACCGAGTCAAAGCTGGCTTGCTGCAGCTAAACCCCACCACCCCTTTGTTGATAATGATGCATATGTAGTTAGTTATGATGTAAGTCTTGCTTTGTACATTTGTACTCACGTTTGCCTATTTTATGTTTTGCAGAGAGACGTCAGTCTCGCTAGTAGTTCCGTGTGGACTTCGACATTTAGCTTATACCTCAGCTACGATCTTGTGCCCTCGGCAGGATCTGGTAGATAGTCAGGCTTCTCAGCCTTTTTTATTTATAGTTGTCTGTACTCAGACATGTTAAGCTTCCGCATGTGTTTGACGTGTATGCTCTGAATGCTGGGTCGAGAGACCCATGTTTGTAATATCCCGCTCCTCGGAGCCTAATGAATAAATACTTGAGTCGTAGAGTTATGTTGTGATGCCATGTTGTATTTACACATATCGAGCATATTGTGTGTATGATTGAAATGCTTGGTATGTGTGGGATCCGACAACCTAGTTGTTTATCCTTGGTAGACTCTCTTATGGGGAAATGTAGTCTTGTGCTTCCATGAGCCACAGTAGTCCGCTACAGCCCGGTTCACTGGAGTCCTGCTGGCCCAGCACTACTGCTCCGGAACACTTGACTGGCCGGCATGTGATTCACTTCGTTCCTGTGTCTGTCCCTTCGGGGAAATGTCTCGCGGTGACATCCGGAGTCCTGCCTAGCCTGCTACAGCCCGGGTTCCTGGAGTCCTGTTAGCCCAGTGCTATAGCCCGTATTCGCACGCTGCTGACCGACATGCTCGATGTTGATTCATGTATGCCTGTCCCTATAAGTTAGTGCCACTTTGGGTTCACGACTAGTCATGTCGGCCCGGGTTCTCTGTCATATGGATGCTAGCGAGACTATCATATATGTGAGCTAAAAGGCGCAAACGGTCCCAGGTCATGGTAAGGCGACACTTGTGGGAATACCGTGCTTGAGGCAGCAAAGTGATATGAGGTGTTACCGGCTAGATCGATGTGACTTGGAATCGGGGTCCTGACAGCTTTGGTATCAGAGCGTGACTGCCTGTAGGATTACCAAGCCAAACCGGTTGAAGTTGTGTCTGGAAATGCTTTAGTTATGTAAGGGAATTGATTGTGGAAGGGAACGTAAGGCTCTTTTTACTCCTTATACCTCATGGCCTTCTGATCTGAGTCATCCTCTTCTCTTCTACAGGGATTAAGGAACTAGGCCTTCTCATGTATCTATCAGGATGACGTGTTACTAATCCATGGACTTATATAATTGATAGTTTCAAATCTCAGCTCAGTTTTTACTACTTCCGTATGTTCATAGCTGGTCTCAGAACCTTGATATTGTGATGTTGAGTGGTTATGCCATTATTTTGCAGGATGTCTCAAATCATTTGGAGCATTTACAGCTGTTATGTTGTCCGAGTCTGTCAGGACCCCGATTCCAAGTCACATCGACCCAGCTGGTAACACCTCATATCACTTTGCGGCCTCACGCACGGTATTCCCACGGGTGTCGCCTTACCATGGCCCGGACCGCTTTGCGTCTTTTGGCTCACGATATGATAGTGTCGCTAGCATCCACATGACAAAGAACCCGGCCGACATGGCTAGTCGTGAACCCAAAGCGCACTAACCTATGGGGACAGGCATACATGAAACACTTCGAGCATGTCGGTCATCAACGATGAACTCGGGCTGTAGCACTGGCTAACAGGACTCGGTATCCCGGCTGTAGCAGGCTAGGCAGGACTCCAAGTATCACCGCGACATTTCCCGAAGGACAGACATAGGAACGAAATGAATCACATGCCGCCACCAAGTGTCCAAGCAGAGTCTTTGGGCTAGCAGGACTCCGTGAACCGGGCAGTAGCGGACTACTATCGCTCGTAAGCACGAGACTACATTTCCCCATATGAGAGGCTGCCAAGGATAAACAACTAGATTGTCGGATCCCACTCATACCAAGCATTTCAATCATACACGCAATATGCCCGATATGAGTAAATACAACAAGGCATCACAACAAAACTCTACAACTCAAGTACTTTATTTAAGAGGCTCCGAGGAGCCATACATAACATAGTCATACAGGTAGAGGTCACATGACCCAACACTCAAGTCATACAATCATACAAGCACATGCGGAAGCAAAGTAGTCTGAGTACTGCACTCTAGAAAGAAAGAAAGCTTGTTGGAGCC
This sequence comes from Aegilops longissima, assembly GCA_021605205.1. Taxonomy (NCBI): domain Eukaryota; kingdom Viridiplantae; phylum Streptophyta; class Magnoliopsida; order Poales; family Poaceae; genus Aegilops; species Aegilops longissima. The sequence continues at coordinate 568,031,565 of CM038678.1, read as the reverse complement.
TTTCTATCTACAATGGCCCTTCACAAGTCTTAGATCGCCACCGGGTGGCTAGCTTACTAAATCAAGTCAACATCTACATAGAATCCGTCGGAGGGGGTAGTATAGTCCTCTGAAAAATATTGATTAAGCAAACATGAGTACAAAAGTACTCAGCAAGTCTTACCACAGAATCCTATCATACATGCACATTCTCAAGAAGGAGGTGGAGTTATTTGCAGCAAGCCAGCTTTGACTTTTGGCTAAGCTACCCTACGTGACACACTTTGTAAAGCATTTTTGTCGTACACGAGTCCACTAATCACCATCACAATACTCCACCGTGGATCCTCTCTCGTCATCCCCGAGAGGGCCATTCACGATACTCACACTTATCTTGAGGCTTTTAGTAGTATCCATTTACTTGTCTATGAACTGATATAGGTAACCCAGAAGTCCTTCTCCGTGGACACGGCTATTCGAATAGATCATATTTAACCCTGCAGGGGTATACTTCTTCACACACGCTCTCACCACTTATCGTCGTTTACACGACATGTACTCGGCAACCTTCAAGCGGAAGCCCAACGTGGGTGTCGGCCACAGCCTACCTAAACACTCAAGTCCCTAGTCCAGTTTATCGCCTATTCGGGTTCCATCCGCAGGGAGTCCGGCCGAGGTTTCCCATACAGCCCCGAACGATGTGTGCAGGGTTCCCGAGATACCAAACGGGCACTCGGTACATCAACCACGGTGCCTACCGCAACACAACCCACCCCTAAGGTCAGCGTTATATGCGGCCCCAATGAGCTACAAACACCAGAAACTACTTGCAACTCCCGGACTATGAACAGGGGTGGTTAAGAAGCCGAGAGGGTCCATTGGTTTCGGGCCCAATGCGTGGTAGTAGCTAGTTCATGGATCACAAACACAGATCTCAGTTCTTAAGTTCGGCTTCAATGAAACAACCCACCATGTACTCCTACATGGCCTCTCATCGATACCTTTACCAAATCGTGTTCAACACTTTCACTCTCGAACCAACACAACCTTCCACTCCAGTTCATCATCCCGATGAGCCAGACCTGACACAACTCTAAGCATAGCAAGCCTAGCATGGTAGGAATCACAAACATGGCTCAATCAACTCCTACACATACTAGTGGGTTTCATCTAGTTATTGTGGCAATGACAGTCATGCAAAGGAAGTGGGTTCAACTACCGCAGCACACAACAGTTGAATCGCGTTGTCTTAATGCAGAAAACGAGAGCGAAGCGAGAACATGGGTTGTATCGAATGATCAATGAATTGCTTGCTGATGGAACTGGGTAGAGAACTGCCCTTCGATGGGTAATCGAGGTTATCTTGAGGCAGAACCTATCATGAAAACACACCAAAATAAACATACAAACAATATGCAACAATATGATGCATGCTATGACATGGCAATATGGATGTGTGTTGGCCTAATGCAAGTTGAAGGGACAGGGGATGAACTCATTTGAATCAAAGGTTCAAATGATAGCTCATTTGAGTTAGTCCTAATGGTGCAAAATCTTATTCTGGTTATTCAGCATAGTTAACTTGTTTTAACATGCATGAAACCTGTACCAATGGATAGAGTGTATTTTTCTGATAAATTTTCATATATAAACCTTTGCATTTGGAGTTATAGAATAAAAGTTATAAGCATTTGAAATTTGAATTATATTCTGGAATTTAGTATATAAAAATAATTCCAGAATTTGAATTAATGCGTCAGCATGAGGTCAGCATGATGTCAGGGGGTCAACGGGGTCGTCCAGGTCAAACTGACCAGTGGGACCCGCATGTCAGGGTTAGTTTTAACTAATTAGTTTTAATTAGAACTAATCCTAATTAGTTTAACTGGAGGGGCCCCACCTGTCATTGACTCAGATAGTCAGCAGGGCCCACGGACAGGGTCAACTCACCGGCGTCTAGCCGCCGGCGAGGCCAGACGCGGCGGAGCAAGTGCTTTTGCACTTTCCGGGCTCCAAATGGAGCGCGGGGAGCACCTACGTGAAGCTGGAGGTGAGCCGCGGTTAGTGGTGGAGTCAGTTGGGTTAGGGGTGGCCGGAGTGGGCGCCGGCGACGAGTCGGGCGGCGACCGGGGCTCGGCCATCGACGGGTTTGGGGCTAGAGGGCTTGGCGAGGCGCGGGAAGTGCACCGTTAGGCCCGTTGGGGCGTGGTGAGTGTGATGGACGTGGTGGCAGGGCCGTTAGGTGGCCGGAGCTTCGTCGGCGACGAGCTCCGCGGCGGTGGGTTCGGGTGATCAACGGGCGCTCGCTGTGGTGCAAGAAGAAGAGAGCGGGGAGGACGGGGGAGTAGCCAGGCTCACGGTGAACCTGTGGAGAGCTTCGTCGGGGTCGGGGGCGGTCTGATGCGGCGGCGACGGCGATGGGGATCTCCGGCGGCCTTGAGCTCGGTCGAGGTGCGTGTAGTGGCCTCGGGGTGTTTTAGAGCGAGGGGGACTAGCTAGCTAGAGGTAACGGGGTGCGGCGGAGCTGCTAGACATGGCGGGGAGGAGCGTGGGCGGCGGGAGCACGGCGTCGGCGGTGGCGCGTCGGCGATGGCGTCGGCCAGGTTGAAGCGGCGAGAGAGAGGAGGCAGGGGGAAGTGAGGTGTCCAGGGGTCGGGCGACAGCGCGGGTCGTCCGGGCGGCAGCGGCGAGGGCGGCAGGCGGCGGCCAGCTGCGTGGCGCGCCTGCGCTCGCCCGGCCGACACCGAGCTGCTGCTGGCGAGCCAAGCAGCTACCATGGCTGCCAGACTGCTGGGCTGGGCAGCAGGTGGGCGGTCATGAGCTGACAGTGTAAGTCTTTTCTTTTTTAGTCTTTTCTATTTTCTGCAACTCTGTTAGGGTTTTTAAAAATACCAAAACTATTTCAAAATTTACCAAAATGCTCCTGGTCACTTGTTGGAATATTCCCAACATGAAACATTTTAGTTTGACAATTTTGAACATTTAAAATATTTTTCATAATTTGAAATGCTCATTTCAAAACTTGTGAATTAAATCTAGAACCCTTAGGTGACCTAGAAAATGGTGCACCTCCTTTGACATGGGTTACGAACCCAAACAAAGAGGATGAACATTTTGAAGGGCATTTCGGATTCATTGAAATAAATTTTAGTAAACCCTAGTTCTTTTAAGGGGGGGGGGGGTGTTCTGGGGTTTCCTGCCTTCCCCATTTCAAATTCAAATGAAATTTAAACATGATGCACACCCTAATGCATGGTCTATCTGGGATGTGACAGAGTCATCCCAGGTTTCTAATTTGTCTGATGCATTTGCAAATCCCTTCTTCCCACCCCGTTGTTCCTTTGGGTCAGAATAAGCACACTAATCGGTAAGTTGAGGTACTTTGTGCCTCGGCATATATGTTGGAGCTATTATTATGAACCTAGGTGTTTTAGGAAGTCACCTAGTAATTTAGCAATGCTTTTGTATCCCCAGTGTGATGATTCTGGCCATTATTCTTGAAAGCATCCCCTGATGTTATTAGTTAGTAGGCATTCTATTCCTGGGTTCTTGAACCTGAGATTCACCCTACTTCATGTTGCTAGTATTTGCTAGTTCCTTTAGGATATTAGTAACCTTGCGATAGTCCTCGAGGTCCGTGGTATCTCATTCTTCCAAATACCATGAACCATCCTTGGCAGGAGTTCCTTTGAACCAAAAGGTCACAACAAGAGTGCTCTCGATGAGTTCCCCATTCTATATTGTGACTCTGCCAATCCTACCTCTCCGCATGGGTTATTCGGAAGAAATTTTGAACTTTGCTCGACATACTAGTCTATGCATCCACAACTCAGAAAATCATATGTTCCTTTGAGTTGTCCCCCTTTAGTTTGTCTTCTGACCTTCGTCTATCAATTGATGGTCAAGGGTATGTGTGTGATCGTGTTCATCGATGCCTACTATTTTTGTGGTCCGTCAAGCCGTTCTATTTCAGAATGAATAGGAGAAACAAACTCCAGAACCTCATCCATATCTAGGATTCAGTCAAAGCAATTGTATTCCGCGGACCAAAATGCCAAACCAGCTTTTGCTCTGCTGTACCTTGGATTGTTACCATCTTTATGTCAAGAGTGTCATGAGAATTGCACCACCTCTTATGAATTCTTGACGCAGTAATACTTCTTGCCATCATTGTTCACTCCTCGGTTCCCGTGTTATTGTAACCGGAGCGCCGACAAGTGTACTGTGATGTGCGAAATCAATACTCCTAGCAACTACGTTCTTGGTAGTTAATGGACAATACTCTCATTCTTAGTGTGCTAGTTATTGAATTATCATTCTAAGACTGATTGTGCTACCTAGTCCTTATTTCTGGTGCACTCTTCGATGAATGAGTTAGGATTGTGTCAATCCCTCGCTCCCTTGATCATATCATCTTGCCCTGGAAAGCATGGTTGTTCTCGAGCTTAGTAACATATCGGTGGTTCGTGATTTTCCGAATATCTTCTCGGAAGTATTACCAGGTTCTCCCCTGACTGTTATGTTGAGATCGTGATCAAGTTGGTTTTCCTCTGAACCACGCCTTCTCCAAGAATCCGTGTTGGATACCCCTGAGCTAGTTGGTTAAGCTAAACAACAACTTGGAGAGTTGGAAGATAAAAGCTTACCTGACTTAGTTCATCTCCAAGGGATATCCCGGTGTGTGTGTGTGTTGAAGAAAGATGATATCTTCATCGATTGGTACCTGTGATCAGTTGTTGGATCTATTGCCTTGTCAAAACTTTGACTTGAGTATGGGCTATCGTCAAGTCAAATCAGAACCAACGATGCTCGTAATGTTGTCTTACTCGTGGTTGATCCCTCGAGCATACACCAGTACATCTTTTGGTCTGACCAATGCTATCACCGTGTTCACGTGATGGTGGAAGTCCAGTGATATGGAAATTCCGATGAGTTGGTGTTGAGCCCATCAGCAGCATTTTGTCTCCCCCATGATTCATGTTGAACATCAACCAAGTGTTGGAAACTCTGTAAGCAATGCCTTCGTGTTCCGTTCATGAAGCCTATGCTTGGATGGAAGAAGTGACTTCCTTGAATTCATGTGCTTTAGGTGTAAGTTGCCGCCATGAATTTGAGAAAGGTTTGTTTTGCTTCCTTTGGAATCATCCCAAGTCCGTCATGCATTCGTGCGAGGTATTCTATGGTTTGGTAGATTAATTACCTCCACTCCATTCGTATTCCCTAGCACACCAAGCCACTGATTGATTTGTTCAAGGAGAAGAAGTTCCTTCTTAAGAGCATGCCTTATGCAAGGACTTTAGTATCCTCGTTGATGGTTCCCAACCAAAACTCGGTAGTGTTTCATTGTAAGACTGCCATGTGGTCATGCTTATCTGGGACAGCGTGTTCCCATGTTTGTAGTGGAACGCGCTCATGTTTTGAAGCTTACTACCGTAGTCCATCTCCCGGGAATCTAGCAACGTCTTCTCGTCGATTTATGTTGCAAACTTTAATTTTTTTCTTTCTAGACTTGGTGAGTCTGGAATACCCTGACACCAACCAGATCTGAATCTCAGGCAGATATGATGGTTGGAACTTCTTCCAAGAACTATGATATAGGTTCTAGTGAAGTGGACGCACCTAGCTGGAAGCACTATTATTATAGTATCTTGATTAATTCGTTTGGACACCACCCATGAGGATTTCGCATGACTTATTCTAGAAGTTGTTCCTTATGAATTTTGTGCTCCCGAAGTCCGACCTTTACTTGATGGCCATGTTGATGTTTTTAAGCATGACTGTGGTAGCTAGAACATCAAGGAGAACATTAGAAGCGGAGTGCTAAATGTCCCTCGGTCGATCATTCAGATTTGCTTCTTTGGCATTGCTAAGGAAAAATCTGAGAAAGTGATGTCCTCCTTTGCACCTACATCCTCCATCACTATTTATCATGGTACTAAGATGTGTTGCCAGGATCCTAGGCATGGATGTTGGTAAAACCTTGATGACCATGGAAATGCTCAAGTTTTTGAGAGCACACTCAGTCACTAGGTTATATCCTCGGTATCAATTGGAATGTGCCTCCCGTTTGCCGAGTTGTTCTATAACCATAGTTTCCTTTACGAACTGAGTATGTCATTTCCCCGAACCCCCTTCAAACGATCATCGTGAATAGCTCGACCTTCGAGAAGATCGATTCTTCTCGAGTTTTTCCTTTCTTCTCATGGTCATGTTGGATGAAGTTCTCAAAGCAAGACGTCGAGATCAAGATGATGCAATGAATCAACATCTTCCAGAAGGACAGTTGGATCGAGGAGATCGTGTTAACTTTGTGTCCCGTCTGTCTTCTTACCTCATGACTTGAATCTCGGGACGAGATTCTTGTTTAGTAGGGGTGAGTTGTCACATCCTTAGATCTGGTTTGCACTAGGCTATCCCTTTATGTGTGCGTCATGTTTAAAATTTCTCAGAAACTTGAAATGGGGATGTCAGAAACCCCCAGCACCCCCTTACTCCAACTAGGGTCAAATTAAATATTTTCCATCTACCCAAAATGGTCTTTAGAAAAGTTCATCAATTTTGGAATGGGTGAAAACTTCTTCCAAAAATGATGCACACATTTCTAGGACATTTCTGGATTTTGGAGTTAACTCATACGTATTTGAATTTGGACAATTAAATGCTATATAATATTTTAAATGTCCAAATAATTCTGAAACTAAGTGAGGGCTGTTGGAAATATTCCAATCAGAGCCCACAATTATTTTCAGGATTTTTGGAAACGTTCTGGTATTTTTAATAAAGCCCAGAAGTTACAGAGAAATAGAAAAACATTAACAAAAGAGAGAGAGAGAGAGAATACCTGGCGCTTACCTGGCCGGCCTGGGACTGTAGTAGCCCACCAGGCCCATCTGCCAGTCGTCCCCCACCTCGCGCCAGAAGGACGCGAGGCGTGTGCCCGCTGCGCGCGCCCAGGCGCCTGTGCCACCTCCTGCTTCCTGCCGCTTCCCCCTCGTCGCCCTGGGCCTCCCTCGCGACGCCACGCAGCCCCGACCGCTCTCTCACTCTCTCCCGTGCTTTCCCCCTCCTCTGTTTCTCTCGCGCACAGCCACCCGGACGTGCCGTCGCCACCGCTCGTCGCTGCCGCGACCACCGGCCCTCCCTCGCTTCCCCGACTGGTCCACGAGCTCCGCGATGTCGTCCTCGACCCCCTCATCGAGCCACGCCCCGCCGGAAGCCATGGATGCTGCCAGCTCCGCCGTTCCCCTCCTCGGCCACCGAGGATCGCCGCCGTTGATTTTCCGCCGTCGACGGCTCCCCCGAGCTGCTGACCTGCTCCCCGACCCCGCTGTGAGATTCTGCTTCGAACCCCTCTTCTTCGCCATGCGTTTGCACCCTCTAGGCCATAGTTCCACCATGGCCGAAGCTCGCCTCCGCTCGAGCTTGTCGCCGGCGTCGCTCCGGCGACCATTTGGTCATCCCGTGCTACCCAACATGCTTAACACACCGCGTAGTGCCTCGCTAGCGCCTCAATTCGCGTGTTTGCACGCCGCAGCCCCAACCCCGTACATGGCCGAATTCCGGCAGCCGCAAAATAGCTCGCCGCCGTCAGCACCGGCCACCTCAGCTCCAGCCGATGCCGCCATTGGATGCGCGAGACTCTCAGCTTTCTGTAGCCGCAAACCGCGTCCAAAACCGAGCCCTGTGGGCGTTTTCCGAGCCGCACCGCCGTCTCGGGCCTCGCCGGCGTCGAATCACCGGCGGGTTTGACCTTGCTGTCCAAGTTGACCCCGGGTGGGCCCAATTTGACCCTTGGGTCTATGACAGGTGGGGCCCGCCCTGCTAACTAACCCAGGATTAGCGCTAACTAAATTTAGTTAGTTTAACTAACTACTGACAGACGGGACCCACTGGTCAGTTTGACCTAGACCGCCCCGTTGACCGCTGACGTCACCCTGACGCAGTGCTGACGCATTAATTCAATTACTGGAATTATTCTTATACAGGAAATTCCAGAAAATAGTACAAACTTCTAAAAATCATAGAAAATCAACTGTAACTCCAAATGAAATAATTTATATATGAAAAATGATTAGAAAAATCCAATATATCCATCTGTACCATTTTCATGCATGTTAGAACAACTTATGGCTCCTGTTTAGGCCAAATCATATAATGGCATTTAAACCCCCACATATGGAGTTTGAAATTGAACCTAGGGTTCAAACCAACTCCATTTAACATGTTGCTAGTTGCATTAGCTCAAAACATAGCATATTGACATGTCATGATCATGCATCATATTGTGCATTGCATTGATTGTGTTCTCCTTCTCTGTTGCCGGTTTTTGTCCTCTCTCGATAGACGTGCTTCCAACGATGAGTTCGATGACACCGATGAAGAGCTATAATATCTTCAGAAGTGCCAGGCAAGCAAAACCCCCTTGTTCATTCCGATACAAACCCACTCTCTCGCTCCTGCTCTCTTTTACTACATTAGGACAACATCGATTCAACTGTTACTTGCTGCGGTAGCTGAACCCCTTTATCCTCTGCATGACCTGTCATTGCCACAGTAAATAGATGAAACCCACTAGCATGAGTAGGAGTTGTTTGAGCCTGATGTGCCTACTCATTCATGCTTTGTTTGCATGCCCTGCTACTGCTTAGAGTTGAGTCAGGTCTGATTCATCGGGGATGAATCAGAGGTGTGTGAACATGTCCTACTGTGTGTGAGCTAAGTGTGTGAACACGATTTGGTAAAGGTAACGGTGAGAGGCCATGTAGGATTAAATGGTGGGTTGTCTCATTGCAGCCATCCTCAGGAACTGAGTTCTGTGTTTGTGATCCATGAACAGTTACTACGAAACATTGGGTTCCGGTAACTCGGCCCCTCTCGGCTTATTAATCAACTTGATCTCTGTCCAGGAGTTGCAACTAGTTTCTGGTGTTTGTAGGTAGTGTTAGTAGTCTACCAAGTGGCAACCGGTACAGGTGGGCTTGGGACAGACTAGGCACAGTGGCACGGTGTACCAAGTGGCACCCGGATGATGGGCTTAGGAACCCTGCTCACATCGTTTGGGGCCGTGAGCGACACCCCGGCCGGATCTCCTTGCGGATGGAACCCGAATAGGCGATAAACCTAGACGAGAGACTTGTGTGGTTAGTCAGGTCGTGGCCGACTCCCTCGCCAGGCTTCCGCTTGAAGGTTGCCGAGATACACGAGGTGTACATGGCGGTAAGTGGCGAGAGCGTGCGTGAAGAAGTACACCCCTGCAGGGTTAACATCATCTATTCGAATAGCCGTGTCCGTGGTAAAGGACTTCTGGGTTGCCTGTACAGTTCATAGACAAGTGAAAGTGGATACTCTAAAACTCGCAAGATAAGCGTGAGTGCTATGGATGGCGTTCTCGTAGGTAGACGGGAGCGGATCCATAGTAGTGTATTGGTATGGTGAATATGTGGACTCGTGTGCGCCACCTCAAAAGAGTTACTTGCAGTCGTAGTTCAGGATAGCGACCGAGTCAAAGCTGGCTTGCTGCAGTTAAACTCCACCACCCCTTTGTTGATACCGATGCATATGTAGTTAGTTCTGATGTAAGTCTTGCTGGGTACATTTGTACTCACGTTTGCCTATTTTATGATTTGCAGAGAGACTTCAATCTGGCAAGTAGTACCGCATGGACTTCGACGTTTAGCTTGTTACCTCAGCTACGATCTTGTGCCCTCGGCAGGATCTGGTAGATAGTCAGGCTTCTCAGCCTTTTTCATTTGTAGATGTCTGTACTCAGACATGTTAAGCTTCCGCATGTGCTTTGACTTGTATGCTCTGAATGTTGGGTCATGAGACCCATGTTTGTAATATCTCGCTCCTCGGAGCCTAATGAATAAATACTTGAGTCGTAGAGTTATGTTGTGATGCCATGTTGTATTTACACATATCGAGCATATTGTGTGTATGATTGAAATGCTTGGTATGTGTGGGATCCGACAACCTAGTTGTTTATCCTTGGTAGCCTCTCTTATGGGGAAATGTAGTCTTGTGCTTCCATGAGCCATAGTAGTCCGCTACAGCCCGGTTCACCGGAGTCCTGCTAGCCCAAAGACATTACTTGCTCGGAACACTTGACTGGCCGGCATATGATTCACTTCGTTCCTGTGTCTGTCCCTTCGGGGAAATGTCACGCGGTGACATCCGGAGTCCTGCCTAGCCTGCTACAGCCGGGTTCCTGGATATCTGTTAGCCCAGTGCTACAGCTCGGATTCTCACGCTGCTGACCGACATGCTCGATGTTGATTCATGTATGCTTGTCCCCATAAGTTATTGCCACTTTGGGTTCACGACTAGTCATGTCGGCCCGGATTCTTTGTCATATGGATGCTAGCAACACTATCATATACATGAGCCAAAAGGCGCAAACGGTCCCGGGCCATGGTAAGGCGACACCCGTGGGAATACCGTGCGTGAGGCCGCAAAGTGGTATGAGGTGTTACATGCTAGATAGCTGTGGCATTGAGTCGGGGTCCTCACAACTTTGGTATCAGAGCCTGACTGCCTGTAGGATTACCAAGCCAAACTGGTCGAAGTTGAGTCTAGAAATGCTTTAGTTATATAAGGGAATTGATTGTGGAAGGGAACGTAAGGCTCTTTTTACTCCTTTACCCTATGGCCTTCTGATCTGAGTCATCCTCTTCTCTTCTACAGGGATTAAGAACTAGGCTTTCTCTTCTTTCTATCAGGATCACGTGTTACTAATCCGTAGACTTATAGGAATGATGGATTCAAGCCCCAATTCAGTTTCTACTACTTCCGTATGTTCATAGCTGGTCTCAGAACCTTGATATTGTGATGTTGAGTGGTTATGCCACCCTTTTGCAGGCTGTCTCAAATGTTTTTGAGAATTTACAGCCGTTATGCTGTCCGAGTCATCCCAGGTTTCTAAATAGTCTGATGCATTGCAAATCCTTTCCTTCCGTTCATGATGTCCACTTGGGCCAGATTAAGCACACGAATCGGTGAGTTGAGGTACTCTATTGCCTCGACATATATGTTGGAGTTAGTATTATGACCCTAGGTGTTTTAGGGAGTCACCTAGTAATCTAGCCATGTTTTGTGTTCCCAGTGTGATGAATCTGGTCGTCATTCCCGAAAGCATCCCGTGATGCTACCTAGTAGTAGGTATTCTACTCCTGGGTTTTTGAACCCGATATTCACTCCACTTACTTCATGTTAATAGTGTTGCTCGTTCCTTTAGGTTATTAGTAACCTTGTGATAATCCTCGAGGTCCGTGGTATTTCTTTCTTTCAAATACCATGAACTATTTATGGCAGAAGTTCCTCACAGAACCGAAAGATCACAACCATAGTGCTCTTGATGAGTTCTCTATTCTATGTTGTGACTCTGTCAGCTCTACCTTTCTGCATGGGTTATACAGAAGAAATATGTTGAACTTGGTTCAATGTACTAACCCATTCCTCCACAACTCAGAAAGTTTTATGTTCTTTGAGTTGTCCCTCCTTAGTTGTATTCCGACCCCCGTCTATCAATTGGTAGACAAGAGTATGTGAGCATTCGTTCATTGATGCCTATCACTCTTGTGGTCCGTCAAGCCATTCTATTCCAGAATGACTAGGAGAAACAAGCTCCAATACCTCATCCATTTCTAGGATTGGGTCAAAGCAGTTGTATTCCGCAGATCAAATGCCAATCCAGCTTTTGATTCTGTTCTACCCTGAAGTATTGCCCTCTTGATGTCAGGAATGTCATGATAATTGCACCAACTCTTATAAATTCTTGATGAAGTGATACTTCTCGCCATCATCATTCGCTCCTTGGTTCCGTGTTGTTGCTGCCGGAATACCAACAAGTGAACCGTGATGTGTGAAATCAATACTCCTAGCAACTAGTTGCTTGGTAGTAAATGGACAATATTCTCATTCTTAGCGTGTTGGTTATTGAATCATCATTCTAAGATAGATTATGCTACCTAGTCCTTATTTCTGGTGCACTCTTCGATTAATGAGTTAGGATTATTCAACCCCTTGCTTATTTGATCATATCGTCTTGCTCTGAAAAGCAAGATTGTTCTCGAGCTTAGTAACATATCGGTGGTTCATGATGTTCCGAATATCTTCTTGGAAGTATTACCAGGTTGTCACCTGACCGCTATGTTGAGTTTGTGATCATGTTGGTTTTCCTCCAAACCACCCATTCTCCAAGAATATGTGTTGGATACCCCTGAGCTAGTTCGTTAAGCTAAACAACAACTTGGAGAGTTGGAAGATGAAAGCTTGTCCGACTTAGTTCATCACTAAGGGATATCCTTGTGTGTGTGTGTGTGTGTTTGTGTGTTGAAGAAATATGATATCTCCATCGATTGGTCCTCGTGATCAGTTGTTGGATCTATTGCCTTGTCAAAACTTTGACTTGAGTATGGGCTATTGTCAAGTCAAATCAGAACCAACAATGTTCGTAATGTTTTCTTACTCGTGGTTGATCCCTCGAGCATACACCATTACATCTTTTGGTCTGACCAATGCTATCACCGTGTTCACATGATGGTGGAAGTCCAGTGATATGGAAAATTCCGATGAGTTGCTGTTGAGCCCATCAGCAGCATTTTGTCTCCCCCATGATTCATGTTGAACATCAACCTAGTGTTGAAAACTTTGTAAGCAATGCCTTCGTGTTCCGTTCATGAAGCTTATGCTTGGATGGAAGAAGTGACTTCTTCGAATTCATGTGCATTTGGTGCAAGCTGCCGCCGTGAGTTCGAGAAAGATTGTTTTTGCCTCCTCTGGAACCATCCCAAGTTAGTAATGCACGTGCAAAGTGCTCTATGGTTTGATAGGTTGGCCGTCTCCACTCCATATGTGTTCCTAGCACACCAAGCCACTGATTGGTTTATTTGAGGAAAAGGAGTTGTTGTGCGAATAGTAGTTCATGCACAAGATTCCAATATCCTCGAAGATGGTTCCCCACCTGAACTCGGTAGTGTTTTATTATAAGACTACTACGTGATCATGCTTGTCTGGGACAGTGTGTTCACATGTATGTAGCAGAATCAGCTCATGTTTTTGGAGCTTGCTATTGTAGTTCATTTCCCGAGAATCTCGCAACGTCATCTCGTCGGGTTGTGTTGCAAACTTTCTTCTCCAGACATGCTGTCTGAAATATCCCGTTACCAACCAGATCTGAATCTCAGGCAGATATGATGGTTGGAACATTCCCAACATTTGCATCTGGTTCCCAGCTTGCACTTCATCGTGCCAATTTTTCCATGGGCTTCCCTTCTCAGCAGTTGATGTCCAGGTTCATCTTCAAAGGTGGACTTACCATGAGTCCCATCCATTTCCGATGATAAGCAAAATCACCCAATGCATTGTCTTCAACAAGGTAGTCCCCATCATCCATTCTAGTCCGATTATGTCATTCCTTTGAACTCCTTCAAACGATCGTTTGTGAATTTCCTTAAGCTGGTATAGAGAGTTCCAATGATCTCTGTATCAAAAGTAATTCTTTTTGCCACTTAAGGGAACAATCCAACGAGTCACCTTCCGTAAGGTGCCCCGCTGTGGCATTAAGGGCAATATATCTCCTCGCTACTCTGAAACTAGTGTACCATCTTATTCAAGCGTGGAATTGTTGTCGTCATCTGTTCCTCTCAACCTCCTCCCTAGGTATGTTTTGTGTCTCAGCTCAAGAGATGTTGTTATGTCTCATTTCATGAATTGATCGTGAGTTGCTCGACCTTCGAGAAGATTGAATCCTATAGAGTTTATTTCCGTCGTCGTCTTGGATGAAATCTTGAAAGCAAAGATGTCAAGATCAAGATGATGATCGAATCAACGTTCTTATGGAGCGCAAGTTGGATCGAGAATATTGTGTTGGCTTTGTTTCCCCTCTGCCTTCTTACCTCACGTCTTGAATCTCGGGACGAGATTCTTGTTTAGTGGGGGTGAGCTGTCACAGCCCCAGTTCTGGCCTTGCCTGTCTTGCATTAGCCTCCATGCATCATGTCTAAATTTATATGAAACTTTGAAATGGGGGCTGATAAATCCTAGCAGCAAATTAAATTCAACTAGGGTCTAAATAAAATCATTTTCACTGAACCCAAAATGCCCTTCTAAAATGTTCATCATCTTTGCCTTGGTCCAGAACCTCTCACAAAAATGGTGCACATTTTACTAGGACAACAGAGGGTCACTGAATTAAATCATATAATACTTGCATTTGGGCATTTAAATGCTATAAAATATTTTTGTCACGACCGGTTTTGCAGTAAAATACTTATTGAGAAACCGATCTTTAAGTCCCAGTATAAGGATAAATCCTCCTTACTGGTAGACAAAATCGATACAGAAGGCCAGTAGCACTAAATATATTACAGGGTTGAGTTGAGGCTGCTCAACAATTATTACAAACACGCCAATAATTATACATAATGGCAAATATGACACAATGGTGTGGGGTGGGATACTACTGACTCGAGAATAAAGTGGTGGTGGAATAACACAGTGGAGTGGGTAATATGACTCCTAAACTGGCAGCCCATCGAGCGTCGAGGTGAGGCTCAATGAATTGATTTGGGTAGCGGAAGCGGATATAATACAATGACCAATCCAGGGTCGCACGAGACTGACTGGGACTCCTCTAGGCATCGGACTCGCTATCGAGCTCTTCATCCATGAGATCGCCTTCGTCAGCATCTGGCCAAATCAACAAGCCAGGTGAGTACTTTGAAAGTACTCGCAAGACAGTTCGGACATAAGATATAACAAATGCATGCATGAATGCGTCATGAGCAACTAGTATGGTCCTTCCAAATGAGGAGGTAACACGACATTAATTAGTAAGAAGGAAGACAGGTGGTAGTAAAAATAACTGAAAACTGATCGGATGTCTGAAACGACGCCTCGAAGGGTGAACAAATAAATAAATCATGCCACAGTCGGGCGTCTGAGCGACACCACATAAAGGGCTTATATTGAAAATAAATGACATACATGCCACGCGATCGGACGTCGGCGACATCGCGAAAGGGCTTTTGTCGAAAGTAAAATAACGAGCGTGCCACGATCGGACGTCGGGCGACATCACGTAAAGGGCTTATATCGAAAGTAAATAACAAGCGTACCACGATCGGACGTCTGAGCGACATCGCAGAAAGGGCTTATATCGAAAGTAAATAACAAGTGTGCCACAGTCGGACGTCTGAGCGACATCGCAGAAAGGGCTTATGTTCAAAAGTAAAATAACAATTGTGCCACAGTAGGACGTCTGAGCGACATCACAGAAAGGGCTTATAATTCATGTCTGGTAATTCACAAGATATAATATTCATAGGAAAAATATTCAACACATATTAATAAACGGGTTAGTCCATCCACAGGAATAAACATTTAACCGGACTTATCACTCATGTGGTTCACCGGAGTTTTTGTCACTGAGACTGACACTTGACGGGATAAGTTGAACACAATACTTGGACATGGATCAGATGATTCGAAGGATTTTTACTCTCTGAGTTTGTACTAATTATCCACAATCAGCGGTTTTCGTAGTCACGAGGACTAGTTCCGTTTACGGTATTTCGGTAGAAACACATCTAACCAGTACACACCTATCCCACCTCACGATGCCAGGAATCACCCTAGACAACGTTCAAGAAAAACTTTGAGACGGGGAGATCACAACCTCGAATAGCATGGGATCAAATTTATATACGCGCGCTCTAAGGGGTGCCCCCCTCTCGGTCCCAACCGGAAACACCCATGACCCCTGACCGGATGACGGGCTTTAATCCAGGGCCATGGAACCCTCATCCCGGCCTCTCTATTTGGTGTGTACCAGGAAAGCGGTTTGCAACTTACTAAGCCATATCCCTTGCGGAAAACATGTGGTAGTACAGGAAGTGAAAATGGATGGAACTGGACTTGATTCACGTTGATACTGGAGTCAACTGGTCTGGCATAAGACTAGCATGCTACAACACTGCCATCTTACCCATTCTTACGCCATCACATGGCCATGCAAACTCGTATCCAATATCTTATGGATTTTCGAAACTCACTTGTCTCCACTTTGCATGCAATATGACATTCATCGAGGTGCTCATGATCATGCCATGCAACTACTCAATGCAAACATGCCAAAACACTCATCATATCGAAAGTTCAAACCTACTTGCCTGGTTCAGAGTAGTCGGGGCCTAGCTCGGTGAAGTTTGCGGTTCCATCACCTCCTTCGGTATCTACGGTATACAAAAATACACGCGCTATCGTAAATACCGTGAGGTGTACAGAAATATACCAAATATTTTTCAAATAAATCTTATAAAAAACTAGACAAAATTTTGAAGAGGTCAGAAAAAGAATCATTCAAAAATCCTTTTCTTTTTAAAAGTTATAAGTGATTTGGTCCAAGGACCATTCTGTAATGAAACAGAAACTTCCCAGGGGGCTAAGCAGAAAAGTCCAGAAAACAATTCAGACTGGAAAGCGCATTTTGCCAGAATACGCTTTGAGAAAACAGTTCGTTTAAAAAGAAATGAGAGGCGGACAGTGGGTCCCACCCATCAGGTTTGAAATTTCAAGCGGGAGGCGGAGCTCGTCGGCGCCGAGAAACTGCGGTGGTCGCCGCGGCGATCCACGGCGAGGCGGGGATCGGGTGGTACCTCCATGCTCAGTGCATCCTTTCGCATCGGTGGGTGGTGGTGGTGGTCGCCGGCGAGCACCACGTCGACGACTGCCCTTGCTCCGGCGGACGACGGTTCGGGTGGAGTTGGAACTCGCCGGAGAGTGCTGCGAAGGGCAAATCGAAGTGGGGGTTAGACTTCTGGGTGCTCGAGGGAATTGCTGACGATGTTTGGGTGCCGGGGACGGCCTCACCGGAGTGAATCAAGGTGGAGGCCAAGGCGGAACGGGGCGGCCGGAGTTGGGGGAGGAGACCTCCTCGAGGTCCTCCTAGTGGCCTGGCGGAGTGTTGGTGAGGTGCAGAGGTGGTGCGTGCTCAAGGGCGAGCTCGGGGCCCCTTTTATAGGCGATCCGAGGTGATGGCCGTGAATGGAGTTCTCCGGCGAAGGTTACGGCGGCGCAGGGCTTGGTCGGGGTGGTTTAGTGGTTGAGCGTCATCGTGGAGGTCCGCTGGCTCCATTTAGGCACTAAACGAGCTTGGATTAGAAGCTTTGGGGTGGGTTCGACGGAACAGGCGGCCTTGAGCCCGTCGGCGCAAAGGGCGTGCCTCGTGCTTGCCGACCACGGCGACGGTGCAGCGGGAGTCGCTGGCATGCATGAGCCACGCGGAGGGCCAGGGAGCGATGGGCGGCGCCGGGTGGCGTGGCGAGCTGGCTCAGGCCCTCCCTGGCCGCCACGGGTGGCGCATCCATCGCAGAAACTGCCAACGCCGGCGAGGCTCGCCGCCACTGACGCCTGCACCCGTCCAAGGGGGCGTGCGGCGCTCTGGCCAGGGAGGAGGGGCCGTGCGCAACGCGCCAGGGCGCACTGTTGACAGGTGATAGAACTCTGATGAAGAAACGACACTGAACTTTCTGAATCTCTGAATTTCTCTGAAAGTGCATAGTAACTGTGCAGGCCAGGTGTTCGACAGAATGATTTTGGTATGTGGGAGGTTCTCCTTGAGCTGATTTTTGGTGAGATGGCCTCTCATTGCAACTTGGGGTTGCCTGAATTTTGGTGGAATTTTTGGAGAAGAAAAGATATGAATTTCACCAAATTTGAAAAATCTGGTCCAAACTTACAGAGATTAAAATTTGAAAATTTTGAAAAGAGGAAGAGTGGATCTTGATGGATCTAGGTTGTGGTTGCTAGGGACTATCCAGAGGAGTTGGTTTGAGATCAAAGTTCAAAGGCAATTTGGTACTTGCTTTGCAAATCACCTAGGCTCAAAATAATGGACAGAATTGTTTTGGGGAAAGAAAGAAATGAAATAAAATCCAAAAATGAGTTGGACTTGTTGGGACAGAATATTTGGACTGCCCCAAAGTGGAAGGAGGGGTTTTGAAAGGATTTAACACAAGAGGCATGGTAAAACCATGGGTGGTTTCAAAATAAGAGAAGACCCAAAACTCCTAGGGTTTTCTTTTTAAAAGAAAATAAATTCCAAGAATTAAATTTGAGGAGGGGAATAAACAGAAGAAAGGTTCTCATTAACCAAACACCAGGGTTGAAGAAGATACACAAAATAAAATCCTTGCCAAGGGAAAAAAGTTTTGAGAGAGAAGTTTTTGGAAGAATTTAAATGACCTTCTTCAAATCCAACAAAGTTTTTGTTGAAAACCAAACAAATTTTTTTGAGTGTCACAATTTTAAATGCCCAAATATTCATGAACTGAAATGTTTACTGTAGGATATATCCCCAACAGTGGTCATGAGCAGTTTCATGAATTTTGGGATTGTTTTAATATTTTAATTAAAGCCACAAAGTTGCAGAATAATAGAAAACACGAAATAATAAAAAGAAAGGAACTTACCTGGCAAAACCCACCTAGCCTGGTACTGTAGCAGCCCAGTTGGGCAAAGCCAGCCCAGCCCACCAGGGCTCCTCCCTGTCGTCTTCCACCTCCTGCCAGTAGGCAGGAGGGAGTGTGGTCACCGTGCACGCGCACGTGCCCCGCCACCTCCTGCTTGTCGCTTCTCCCCGGACGCCCCGGAGATGCCACGCATACCCCTGGCCCCTCTCTCACTATCCCTGGACCTTTCCCCCTCATCTGCTCTCTCTCTCTTGCGCAGCCCGAACGGGTTCGTCGCCGCCGCCCGCCATAGCCGTGCCCATCGTGCTCCCCTCGCCTCGCTGCTATGCCTAGAGCTCCGCCCCGTCGCCTTCTTCGTCTTCGTCAAGCCACGCAGCTGGGGCCGCCCTACTTCGACCTCGTTGCCGCCGTTTTCAACCGCGAGCGCCCGAGATCGCTGGCGCCCGTACGTCGCCGTCTGGCCTTCCCCGAGCCTGCTTCGACGCCCTCTGCAACCGCTATGAGCTCCATCGTCGTTTGCCCCTCTTCCCCTTGCCTCTCGATCACCGTAACCACCGTTTCGACCGAAGCCGAAGCTCGTCGCCGCAGGCCATGATGCCACCGTCGTTTTAGCCACCACAGCTCGCGCCTGAGCATGTCAACGCGCTCGGTGCCTTCCCAGGAGCACGCTGCTCCCACCAGCTCCTCCTCCCGAGCACCCTAACGCCGAGCTCAAACTAACCCGAACTCCGGCCGCCGCCGAGGTCGACCCCGTGATCAACTCCGGCCACCTCGTGCCCTCCCACTGCCACCGATAGATGAGCGCGTGCTCCAGCTAGCCGTAGAGACCAACCATGGTTCAAACCGCAGTCTATAGGCGAAACCCGAGCCTCGCCGCCGCCTCTGCTCGTCGCCGGCGGCTAAACATCGGCCTAACAACTAATTAGTACTAAGCTAATGATCACAGACTCATAGACATGTACGCTGCATAATTAACTCTGGTTTAGCTTTTGTTTAGATTAAATTAACCACACGGGCCCCACAGGTCAGTTTGACCCGGCCACGACACACGTTGACCGACCCACACGTCGGTCTTGACTTTGTCGGCGTGGTTGTTGACTGACCCCACCCGCCGGTGACCTGCAACAAGTGTGGTGACCGATGGACCCCACTGGTCAGGTTTGACCTGGTCAGCCGCAGTTGACCTGCTGACATCACAGTGATGCAATGCTGACGCAGTTAATAATTTTCTGGATTTGAAATAATTCAGAAAATCCAAAAAATTGCCTAAACTTCTAAAACTCATAGAAAATCAACCGTAACTCCAAATGAAATAATTTATATACGAAAAATGATCAGAAAAATCCAATCTATCCATCTGTACAATTTTCATGCATGATAGAACAACTTAGGGCTGCTGTTTAGGCCAAATCTTATAATGGCATTTAAACCTTCACATATGGAGTTTGAATTTGAACCTAGGGTTCAAACCAACTTCATTTAACCTGTTGCTAGTTAAATTAGCTCAAACCATAGCATATTGCCATGTCATGATCAAGCATCATATTGTGCATTGCATTGATGGTGTTTCCTTCTGTGTTGCCGGTGTTTGTACCCTCTCAGTAGACGACGTACCGACGATGAGTTCGATGACACCAATGAAGAACTATATTATCTTCAGAAGTGCCAGGCGAGTAAAACCCCCTTGTTCATTCCGATACAATCCCACTCTCTCGCTCCTGCTCTCTTTTATTGCATTAAGACAACAACGATTCATCTATTACTTGTTGCAGTAGCTGAACCCCTTTTCCTCTGCATGACCTTTCATTGCCACAGTAAGTAGATGAAACCCACTAGCATGAATAGGAGTTGTTTGAGCCCTGATGTGCCTACTCATTCATGCTTGTTGTCATGCCTGAGAGGCCATGTAGGAGTAAATGGTGGGTTGTCTCATTGCAGCCAGCCTCAGGAACTTAGTTCTGTGTTTGTGATCCATGAACAGTTACTACCACACATTGGGTTCCGGTAACTCGGCCCCTCTCGGCTTATTAATCAACTAGATCTCTGTCCAGGAGTTGCAACTAGTTTCTGGTGTTTGTAGGTAGTGTTAGTAGTCTACCAAGTGGCAACCGGTACAGGTGGGCTTGGGACAGACTAGGCACAGTGGCACGGTGTACCAAGTGGCACCGGGATGGTGGGCTTGGGAACCCTGCTCACATCGTTTGGGGCCGTGAGCGACACCCCGGCCGGATCTCCTTGCGGATGGAACCCGAATAGGCGATAAACCTAGACGAGAGACTTGTGTGGTTAGTCAGGTCGTGGCCGACTCCCTCGCCAGGCTTCCGCTTGAAGGTTGCCGAGATACATGAGGAGTACATGGCGGTAAGTGGCGAGAGTGTGCGTGAAGAAGTACACCCCTGCAGGGTTAACATCATCTATTCGAATAGCCGTGTCCGCGGTAAAGGACTTCTGGGTTGCCTGTACAGTTCATAGACAAGTGAAAGTGGATACTCTAAAACTCGCAAGATAAGCGTGAGTGCTATGGATGGCGTTCTCGTATGTAGACGGGAGCGGATCCATAGTAGTGTATTGGTATGGTGAATATGTGGACTCGTGTGCGCCACCTCAAAAGAGTTACTTGCAGTCGTAGTTCAGGATAGCCACCGAGTCAAAGCTGGCTTGCTGCAGTTAAACTCCACCACCCCTTTGTTGATACCGATGCATATGTAGTTAGTTCTGATGTAAGTCTTGCTGGGTACATTTGTACTTACGTTTGCCTATTTTATGTTTTGCAGAGAGACTTCAGTCTCGCAAGTAGTACCGCATGGACTTCGACGTTTAGCTTGTTACCTCATCTACGATCTTGTGCCCTCGGCAGGATCTGGTAGATAGTCAGGCTTCTCAGCCTTTTTCATTTGTAGATGTCTGTACTCAGACGTGTTAAGCTTCCGCATGTGCTTTGACTTGTATGCTCTGAATGTTGGGTCATGAGACCCATGTTTGTAATATCTCGCTCCTCGGAGCCTAATGAACAAATACTTGAGTCGTAGAGTTATCTTGTGATGCCATGTTGTATTTACACATGTCGAGCATATTGTGTGTATGATTGAAATGCTTGGTATGTGTGGGATCCGACAACCTAGTTGTTTATCATTGGTAGCCTCTCTTATGTGGAAATGTAGTCTTGTGCTTCCATGAGCCATAGTAGTCCGCTACAGCCCGGTTCACCGGAGTCCTGATAGCCCAGCACTACTGCTCCGGAACACTTGACTGGCCGGCATGTGATTCACTTCATTCCTGTGTCTGTCCCTTCGGGGAAATGTCACGCGGTGACATCCGGAGTCCTGCCTAGCCTGCTACAGCCCGGGTTCCTGGAGAACTGTTAGCCCAGTGCTACAGCCCGGATTCACACGCTGCTGACCGACATGCTCGATGTTGATTCATTTATGCCTGTCCCTATATGTTAGTGCCACTTTTGGTTCACGACTAGTCATGTCGGCCCGGATTCTTTGTCATATGGATGCTAGCGACACTATCATATATGTGAGCCAAAAGGCGCAAACGGTCCCGAGCCATGGTAAGGCGACACCCATGGGAATACTGTGCGTGAGGCTGCAAAGTGATATGAGGTGTTACATGCTAGATCGGTGTGGCATTGAGTCGGGGTCCTTACACACGATCCAGTACGTCCTCCAAATATTATCACTACTAGAGAAAATCCTAGCAGCAGCGAGGGTTTTGGGCCTCTCAGTAGCGCGTGGACCGGCGCTACTATTAAGGCACTACAGCTAACGTATAGCAGTAGCGCCTGTTGTCCCACGCTACTACTATACACGAATAGTTGTAGCGCTCTTTAGAAAAGGGCGCTGCTGATATTATCTGCAGCGCTGTTTCTTCGAGAAGCGCTCTTGGTAAGGCGCGCTACTACTAAATTTCCCCCTCGCTACTACTAGTTTTATTAGTTTTTCCTGCATATTTGTTTTGTATTTGTTTTGTATTTGAATAGGCTTTATACAATAATCTTTAGCATATCATACACATACAAATGTAATCATAGCATATACATACAATTAGTCTCATCAAATCATGTCATCATCACAATCATCATCCAACACAAAGTGGTCTCTCGTCATCATCTCGAAAATAGAGATACATGTCCCGATTACTTGCAAATACATCGTCATCCATCTAAACAATGATATACGCGAGAAGAGCTATCACTTTGAGTACATGAGTTCGTATCCCTCTCTCGCATTAGCGTGAACCTAAACTAACTACTGCACGTCAGCTCGAAACCGGAAACCGGTACACCTGGGCCTGACACTCCGGCCACTTGTCGTATATATACTCATGGCGTAGCACTTATTCACCATCGATGATCTATGCACCTGCATCGTCACATGAGTCGATGATATGAAACATATATAGTTGAGCAACAGAAAGAGACAGACTTGGCAAAAATAGAAACAACATCACATAAGCATAAATAACAAAGTTCATCGTACCCCAAAATGCCCTAACTAGAGTGATTTTCGCTAGTCGAGGAGGAGGACGGTTTAATTACATAACAAATAAAGTTTCACCGTGCATAACTCAAAGTTTTGTCATACAGAAAGTATGGACTAAACGGACACATTGTGATATATCGACAATCACTCCAACATGTTGTTCCATCCATCAATGTCAGGGAGATAGTCCCCGAGCCTAGTGAAAGGCTTCAGGTCGAGACGCTGAGCGGCTACCCGTGTTCGGACGTCTTCCCGCGACATTTGTCCTTCTTCGTAGAACATCCCTGTTTCTCTGACGACCTCCTTCATGATGATTTGGGCAAGTTCGCGCTGGATGTGATAGAACTCGGCTTGAAGTCGATGATCCTCGATATCTCCTACGTTCTTTGCCCATTGCAGAATATGGGCATCGCCGGATCTAGGTGACATGCGAAGGTTCTGGTGATCCCGTCTGTACTCCAACATGTGGTGTAGGACATAGAATCCATCATTAAGAGAATCATTCAGTTGCTGGATGTAGCAGAAGTCGGTCTTATGGCCGAAGGCGACCCTGCCGCCCCTTCTCTTCTTGGCCCTGACCTCTCCACCCCTTGCTTGGTAGTAAAACATAGCACTATCGAGAACATCCTTGATGTGGCTGTAATCCTTTTTGTGAATGTTCTTCAACGAGTCCAAGTAAAGAGCGTGGGAGAATCGGGGGTATAGGATGATGAGGACGGCGCGCCCGCTGCTGCGCAAAATAAGTACACCTCAAATTAATTAGCCTCCACCATGCAAATGAATGATTGAAATCGAAGGAAGGATAGCAGCGCGGACGACTTACACAGGATGATAAGGCATGAGAATCGCCTCCTTGTTCTTATTGGCGAGCATGAAATTGACGATGTATTCCCTCGCGTATACACGGTGCTCTGCGCAGACTCCCAAGAAGGCCTCGTGCATGTAGTACGGGTCAGCGACACATATATGAGATATCTGCTCAACCCCGATGATGTAGTTCATGTGCAAGGCATAAAGGCGGACAAACGTAAAATCCAGCTTCTTCACGTGAAACATGTCGAATATGTAATCGAATCGGAGGAAGAACTTATCCGCGGGGAAGCTGTCGACGTACGGCATTTGTCGCGGAACGTTAACCACGTAGAGTGGGTATCCTGGATCTTTCGAGGCGATGAGGCCTTTCTCTACCCGCAGCACATCATCATGAAGTCTCCTTAGATCGCCGAACCTGACCCCTAGCGTTGTTGCAGGTAGGATTGGTTGACCGGAGATATGCCATTTATCTGCATCGGGGATATCTATACGGTCCTGAAGCCGAGGCTGCTGAGGCGGCTGGATCATAGAATCAGCTTTTTTGCCTTTCCTCGCTCTCTTCCTAGACTTCTTTACTACCGGAAGGTCGTCCATAATACGTTGAGACGGCAATTCAGCCACCGACTCATGACGCTCAAACCCTGAGGAGGCGCCAGTATAGACATACTATTCAGCGCCACCGTCGTCCTCATCCTCATCCATGGCGACATCATCATCGACTAATGGAGCCTCCTCCTTACCCTGTCCGCTATCACCCAAGCCGACACCCGACGCTAATTGGGTAGGTGGGGTGTTGATGTTCATACCTTGCTGAGGCTGCGTGCTCATGGGTGTGCTCCCAACCGCCTCCAGACAAAGCAGACTCTTTGGTCACAACAGGACCCACCCAGTGCAACAATCACCAAGCCGCTGCGGTGTCTCCTCGTCATCCACCAGTAGTATTGGAGGAGGCAAATTCTCGTGGCCCGGTTCGACTCTGGCCACGGAAACCTTGAAGAAGTTCGGGGGGATCAGCCGGCTGTGGAACAATGGTTCCTTCGGCTCCATTATCGTCGCCTTCCCCGTCCACCTTACGGTCGCCGATGGTGTACAATATGGTGCACGGGTTTCATCGACCTGCAAAGAAAAGTCTGCGGCGTGAGACATCCGAAAACAGCGAAAACAGGAGATTATACATTTATATTGAAGGGGCGGTGTAGCGAGATACCGTAAGGCGTCGAGCTCAGCCAAAGATGAAGCACCGCCGAAACACGTCGGTCGCGGGAGCAGTGCGAGAGCAGGTGCTCCCAAGAAGTCAGCAAGGGAAAGTCCTCTGCATTTTTTCTGGATTTTGCCTTGTCCAAGTAAAACGGCGGAACCAAGGAAGTAGACAAATCTGCAACCACCTGTTTTGCGGCAGCTACCGCTATTCTTGTTATGCGAGATGATTTCTTCTCAACCGCAATCTCAACCTTCTTGTCGATGTTTTCTTCACTTAACCTCCGTCTTTCCTTTCTCTCCTCCGTGGTCTCACGGTAGTACTTCTTCCATGTGGCGCCATCTCCGACACCGTGCACGCGTCCATACGATGGTCGAATATCCACCGGTTGTCGTTTCAATATGTTCAACGCCCGGTTGAATGGAGTGTCCCACTTGGGCCTCGCCAATGCCTCAGACGGCGAGTCGCTTTCAGCCGCAATCCGGTGCTGCTCTCTCTGCAAAAGGCACAAGGATCATTTACAAATATGACTAACGTTTGCAGTCGAATTGATCAGAAACTAAAATTACCAGCAGTCTCATGAACTCCGTAATGACGGTGTTGGCTCGTAAACCTTCTTCACTTTGGGTCCCAGCGGTGCGGGCCCTCGGGGCGTCACGCTCCTGCGGGACGGTGAAATCCGCCAAGGGGTCTGGGATGCCCAGACTCGCGGCTTCCACGTCCTCCTTGGCCCATTTGGACCTCTTTCCGTCGTAACCACGGCTTCCGAGGTGGTGGCTCCCAATGTTCCTCTCTTGAAGCCCCTTCATGTACTTAGACTTTTTTTGGCAGCTTCAGCCTCGCAAGCCTCCTTGAATATTTGAAATTGCTCTTCCGTGGTTGTCGGATTATCCTTTACAATCTCGGAGTAGGGTTCCTTCTTGTCGATGATCCTTCCTTTCACTCGAGTTTTCCAGACGGCCAACGCGTCGCTAAACTTGGTCATGGCGTGTTTGGTTATCTTCTTCATTGCCATGTCCTCGTCTGGATCTTCATAATCCTTCTCATTCCGGCCCGGGAACAAGAATATCTGGTGAAACTTCTTTAGGAGGGAGCTCCTCATATTTTCTATGTTTTGTAGTTTCTCATCATTGATGGTGGCGGTTGTCCGTACGATGCAGCCTATTTGATTGCCGTAGCATCGACGCGCTTCCTCGGGCGCCTTTGGCTCAAAAATATCATCGTCCACCTCAGTGACCACCAGTCTAGTAGTCCTGAGTTTGTTAGGAAGTCGTTGCCTCTTTGCTTTCGGTTCTACACCGGCTCCGCTCCCCGAGGCAGCACCGGTCTCAGTCTCAGCGCCGGTCTCGATGCCGGTCTGAGTCTCAGCACCGGTCTACGTGTCGGTCTTAGTCCTCGATGCCACCGGTGGGCCCAGCAACAACATCGGTTGATCATTGGTAAGGCTAAAAAAATCGTTTGCCGCCCGGTAGACGTCGTCGCAATCACCAGAACCCTGTCCTTCATCGTTGCTAGCCATGTTTCCTATGATTAAATCTAGTCAATTAATTCTGGACCTAATAAAATTAATAATGACATAAAAAAGCCTATTGTTTTGCAGGAATGTTGACTCCTTCCTGGTGCGGCAAATCCCGGGCACTAGATATGTCCTAGTTTGTAGCACATGTCATGCCGAAATTCACGGAAAATTTCGGCATGACCTTTGCTAAAAAGTGGACAAATCGAGAACCTGAAATTTGCCTGAACAGAAATGAATCAACATTCCGGCAAAACATAGGCCACTCAACATCATTCCTAGAAACAGTGTTCAAATATCCCTCTTGACACATAACACATGTCCAAATATACACGAGCAACCACATGTCCAAATTTCACAAGCTAATTCAAAAACAAAGTGTAGAAGAAAATTCATTTAACTACTAATAGAACAAAATTCAGTTAACTTTAGTGCTCTATAATGATGAAAGGAAAAAAATTTCAGTTAACTACTAATTTCATTCATTTAGGTTATTCATTTAACATCACCTAATTAACCTACTGTACCACTACTACTAGCAGCACTACTAACCTAATTAACCTAGCAAAACTCTAGTGCCCTAACTGAAAAACATCTAATTAACATCTACTAATACCACTATTGCCCTAACCTAATTAACATCTACTAGTATCACTATATACTATACAAGCAGCATCTACCCTAATTAAACCCTACTGCCCTAACTAACTTTTGTTGTAAACCAAATTTTTTGCTCTAAATGAATTTTTGCTCTAACATCTACTACTTAACATCCTTTGCTCTAAACTAAATTTTTTGCTATAAACAAACTTTTGCTCTACTAATTTTTTCTCTAAAATGCAGAGAGAGAGGAGTGGGGAGGGTGGGTGACTTACGAGAGGGAGAGGCGGTGGCGGGAGGTGCTCGGGGGGCGGAGGCAGGGGCAGAGAGGGCGGGCTCGGGCACGGGCAACGGCGGTCCTGGGCGGGCTCGGGCGGCAGTGAGGTGGAGGGCGCTGAAGGTGACGTTGAGGGCGGCCTCGGGTGACGGCTGTGAGGCTAAGGGCGGCCTCGGGTGGCGGCGGTGAGGATGATGGCGGGCCTTGGAGGGAGGCAGTGAGGTTGCAGGCGTCCACGCCGTCGAGAGGCAGCGGTGAAGTGGGGCGACGGCGGGTGGGGAGGCAGCGGTGAGGCGAGGATTTGGGAAGAAGTGTGGTGGCGGGGGGGGAAACCGCTGTTTAAGTGAAGCGTAGCAGTGGCGCGTTTCAAAAGCGCTATAGCTAAGTTAGCTACAGCTGCGTTTCTGGCTCCCTTCTGCTATTCCTTTCTCCTTTTCCCTTTTTCTTTTATTTTCTTTACATTTTATTTTTTTCCTTTCTCCTTTTCTATTTCTTTCATTTTCATTTACTTTTCTACTTGTTTTTCACTTTATTTTGTTTCCGTTAGCGATGGCGCCTTGCGTAAGCGCCTACAGCTAAGGAAAATGCTTGATAACCTTTGGGCGATATATGCGCTCTTTTGTTAGGTTGGGCTAGCCATGTGCGCCAGTTCAAACATAGCAGCAACGCTTTTGCTAATCTGCGCTTCTGCTAAAGTCATAGCAGATAGCGCGGTTTATTTACTGGCTGCTACTAAGTAGCGATGGCGTATGATTTTGTACATCGCTACCGGTAACATTCTGTGTATAAGGTTTTCCCTAGTAGTGTATACACAAACTCCAACAATGCGGCCGAATATGAGGCTCTGTTGCACGGTCTCTGGATGGCAGTCTCCATGGGCATTCAACGCCTGGAAGTGCGTGGGGATTCAAACCTCGCAATAACACAAATCAACGGGGACTTTGACGCCAAGGATCCGAAAATGGCGGTCTACCGTAATGCCGTCCTCAAAATGTCAGCTCGGTTCGAGGGGCTCGAATTCCACCATGTTGCTCGAGAAAACAACCAAGCGGCGGACGTCCTTGCCCGCATCGGCGCTAAACACGACCCTGTCCCACCTAACATATTCCTCGAAAGGCTATTCAAGCCATCCGTATTATGGGAAGGGGAGTCCGGCAATACTAGCACGGATCCGAACACACCCCCAGATTCTGAACTATCAGACATAATCGGAGGCTCCTCCACCGAAATAACATCTTCGACCCACGAAATCATGGCTGTAATCGCCCTGTGGACCGAGCCTTTCTTGGCCTACCTAAATAGGCAGGAGCTCCTCGAAGACCAAAATGAAGCACGCTGCATCGTCCGGCATTCTAAAGCTTACAAAGTCCATGAAGGGGAACTCTACAAGAAAAGTGCGACCGGAGTGCTCCAGAGATGCATCTCCGAAGAGGAAGGGCGGCAGCTTTTGGCTGAAATCCATGCCGGACTAGGCGAACACCACGCCGCGGCTCAAGCACTAGTCAGCAAAGCCTTCCGTACAGGCTTCTATTGGCCGACGGCACGAGCGGACGCACATGACCTTGTCCAACACTGCGTCGGTTGCCAGCTCTTTGCCAATCAGAGTCATATGCCCCCTACCGCTCTCCAAACAATCCCCATAACTTGGCCCTTTGCGGTGCAGGGGCTGAACATGGTCGGACCCTTAAAGGGGAAGCCGTAAGAAAAAAATACTTGTTGGTCATGGTGGACAAGTTCACCAAATGGATAGAAGCCAAACCAGTCAAAACGGCCGAATCCGGACCAGTAATAGACTTCATATCCGAGGTCGTACACCGATATGGCATCCCCCACAGCATCATCACTGATAATGGCTCCAATTTCACAGCCGATGAAGTGAAAACCTGGTGTGGCAAAATGGGCATTAAGCTCGACTACGCTTCCGTCTACCATCCCCAAACAAACGGCCAGGTCGAACGGGAAAACGGTCTCATCATGAGCGGAATCAAACCCGGACTAGTGCGATCCTTGGCGGTCGAGATCGCCTTGGGTCGAGGAGCTCGACTCCATACTCTGGTCTGCGGACCACGCCCGAATCGTACCACGGATATACACCATTTTTATGGTATACGGCACGGAAGCAGTACTACCCTGTGACATAATACATGATTCGCCACGCGTACGCATGTACGAAGATAAGGAAGTCGAGTTAGATCGGCAGGATAACTTGGATGCCGTGGAGGAGGAGCGCGACATCGCAAAAGCCCGCTTCCCATTCTATCAACAGCAGGCTCGATGATACCAAAGCAGAGAAGTGCGGGCCAAAACTTATAATATTGGCGAGCTCGTTCTACGCCTACCGGAGAAGAAGAAGGACAAGCTCAAACCCAAGCGGGAAGGTCCCTTCGTCATTGACAAAGTTCTCACCGGAGGAGCATACCGCTTATGTAATGCATCCGATAACGGACTCGAGCGAACCCATGGAGCGGCGGACTCCGGAGATTCTACGCCTAGCGCCGAACTAAGTGTTCGTCTCCTTACCCCCTCCTTTTCAATTATGCTCCCTCCCTCTTCCTTTCTCGACCTTTTTTCCTCTTCACACAAAGTATTTAATACAATACGGACTCCCGGATCCTTCCGGCCGCACTATGTGTGTAAATAATACCTGGGGGCTTCCTATGCGGAAGCTAAAAATAATTACTCTAATGGCTTTTTGCCCATCACATATGTGTTTCTTTTTCCACATGTGCCTTTTCTTCACCATTATATGCACCGATATGACTTAAGATATGCCCTACGTTCCCGTTAATTCGGCTAGGGCATAAGGGGAGCACCTCTGCGATTGTTACTGCCGGTTCAGCCGGATGTGTACCTCAGACTAGGTGAAGCCGAAAGCTAGCTTTCTTAAGAGAATATTCGGTCGGTGAACAAAAGATGTATTCGTTTATTACAAAGTCAATCCCCAGAAGTTTTGTATCCTGTGCCCTTGTTCGCAGTCCAGACATGTGTATCGTCACATGTGTACCCAGGGAAAGGAACCCCTAACGGAACTATTCTCCCTGGAAGATGTTTCTTACTATCCATGTAATATAACATAACTAGTTGGGTACTTATGCATTTCAAGCACTTATGACCCCTACTTTGGTGTCCACGCATACCCGGTTACGTATAACTGAGTGGGTATTGGACACACCCCTGACTATAGGATCCGGGGCTGAAGCGAAAAGGTCCGCCATGACAAATGATTTTAATCCGGCTAGGGACTACTTATGTCCATTGAATTACACAGTCACTTGGACTGACTATATTCCTCCTCTATACCATCCAACATGCTATCTAGCTTACAATCCTGTTGGGAATACTTTGCGGCTAACGCTACCTAGTCATATACCAGACTCATGGGAATTTCTTGCCCATCTGGACCCGTCGGTCCGACTTCGGCCATATGGTTCGGGTCCGGCTTGGTGTGGCGCGTCTTCACCATAGCCCAGGCTTCTCTTGCACCTTGCTGGCAGGCTGACATCTTCCACAATCGGAAGCGCCGCCGTGCTCATTGAAGCATATCCACAAGCTCCCCCATGCCATTCGGCAGGAAGCTTGATGGCCACAAGGCATGAGCAATGACCTGCATCACCTGCCGAGCTCGCTCGTGCAGTTGTAAGATGTCTTGTAGTAAATCGCCTGTAGATGAGGGCATCTCCTCCTCAGGGCGACCAGTTAACATTCCTACAAGCAAAATCCTTTCAATATACTTCTGCGCTAAGCTATACTACAGTTCGTCTAGGCACTTACCGTAAATGCCGCGTCGAAGCCTTTTGTTCTCCTTCACGGAGTCCGCCAGCTGAGCGCGGACGTCTTTTAACTCCACGTCCAGCTGGCCTTTGGCATCTTGAAGATTGTTCTTCTCCTACCTAACTTGCGTAAGAATGCGCTCACCAGCCTTCAGCTGCCTTTTGAGATGTGATTCTTCATCTCTTATGTCCTCCGGATTCACCCGGATTATGCGCAAATTTTACATTAGACTTGTCATATCAGCCATTTACTAACTGGTGCATCTTCGTACAATTGCGAAAAATGTTACCAGATGAGGCTTTAGGATTCCTCTAACTTGGCAGCTGCGGCCCTCGACTTGGCCTTGCCTTGCTCCAGCTCGAGACAATTGCTCATTCTTATCTACAAGGACCTGTGCATAAATTGATCCTTAAAACAGTTGTTCCAACCGTTTCAAGTCTCAGGGGCTACTGCTACACATGGTTATCAAATTTTCTTACCCGTATATCTTTGGTATACTGGTCAGTCGCTCGAGCAAGCCCTCCTTGAGCAGCTCGGATGTATGTGTCTCCCGAATTGAAGGCGTTAAACGCCTCTTCGGAAAAAATGTTGTTCCGAAGTACAGCCCGTCGGCGCCGGTGATTCATGGCGCTCTCTACTTCGGAATTCGTGGCCGAGAGCATATCCGCATCCTCTGTCAGAGAACTATGCAGCATCGGCCCCGCTCCCGCCTCCGCTCTCGAAGCCGGTTCCGGAATCCGGCTGGTGGAGGCATGGTTGGCAGGATCCCCGGATATAGTCCGGCTGCTCCTCTTCCTGCCAGGACACAAAGGGTGCTGTTATACTTCAAAAATACCATAATCGCAGCACAGGTTTTTGCCTTACCTCTGTAGTGGCGAGTCCACCCTTACCGCCTTCCTCTTGAGCCTGCCAGATCCGGACGCCCTTGGTCGACGAGTCCCTAGGGGCTCGGCCCGACGCTCCGGCCGTCGTTTCTGCAAAAACACGACACTTCAAGGGTAAGGCATGACATCTGAAGGGAGTCCTCTTTGGAGGATAGGGTTTTTCGCCTTGGCTTATGCGCGACGTAGGCAGCAGTCCGGGATAGTCGGCAATAATGGCCACAGAGGCGCCATCGCAGCTCGCTTGATAAAATATCCCGTTGACAAGCTCCACTTTAATATCTGGATCTTCTTGAGTCCTGGATCTAGGGCCCTTCCGGGTCCTCGGCTGCGAGGAGGGCTGGAGATTCCTTCTCGGCCCCCTCGGTTCCTGCTCGGGAATATCGAGCGGATAATCTTAGCGAAGAAGCATACAATAAGTGGCGGGGAAAGGAATGACAACTTACCCAGTTTGGGGGGTTGTGCATGGAGAATCCATCTCGCGGTTTGATGTGAAGGAATTCTTCCTCTTCCCCTTTGTATAAATCGGCAATATCCTTGCCAGAGCAGTGGCGGAGTCCGGACCCTTACGGCAACAACGGGTGGCATCATCTTCCCCGTTGAAGTGCCACATGGGCTTCCCCCGATATTGAAGCGGTTGCACTCCCCGTATTATGCATATTGCCATAACCTCGACTATCGTCAGTCCGGATTTTTCCAGTAACTTTATCCTGCTCATCAGGTAATGTATTTCCCTGGTATCCTCCTCTTGGGGGCCTCGGGGGTGCCAGCTTAGACGTGCCCTCGGCGGCGTTCTTGAACAGGGGAGACCTGTCGGACTGGATCGGAAGGGAACATCGTCAATGTAGAACCACTCTAAGGCCAGTTCTCGGTGCCTTCTTGGGAGTGCGGATAGGTATCCGGTCTCGACAATCGCCATACTTGACCCCGCCCACGACATAGGATTCTCCTGGTTGTGGGGCACAAAGCGAACAACTTCTTCCATAACCGAAGTGAGCCTGCAGCCTAAAATAGCTCACAAGGGCAACATACCCTGCTATATGTAGTATAGAGGCAGGGGTAAAGTTGTCTGGCTGGAGGCCGTAGAACTCCGGGGCCCATAAAGGAATGGGTGGATGGGAAACACGGCGCCCCTTAGTAGGTCGCGGATGAGGCATATTCACTCCTCACGAAGATGGATTAGGATATCCCTCCGCTTTGTTCCCGCTGTTATAGGTGGATATTCCGGCTCGAGCAGGGGACCATGAGCGCCGGTGGGAGAAACCCTTGGGTTTGTAACTTCGATCAAGCGGCTATGGGGAACGAACACTCTTCGATCCTCCGGCTTGGGCGAGGAGAAGCGGCGGAGGAGCTGCGACGACCGGCCATGTTGGAATGGTTTTCGGCGCTCTGTTGGATGCTTGCTCGAGGGAAGTGAGGTTTGGATCTGAGAATCCCGTCTCTTCAAATAGGCTATCAGCCCGAAAGGTTGGAGGTGGCAAATCGAAAATGCTTGGCTCCTCGCATTAGTTCGACCGTGGAGATGGTCATTATTGAGGCCTTTGAAGTTGAGAGTACAACATTGATGGGATGCCGGACACTATTTGTCGTAACACATACTTTGGAGTATTCGGAGATGGAACCCGCCTTGCAATGCCGAAGACAAGACTGTGCGCCGGACTCATCGTCATTGAAGCCTGGTTCAGGGGCTACTGAGGGAGTTCTGGTTTAGGGGGTATCTTGACAGCCGGACTATATACATTGTCCGGACTATTGAAGCGTGAAGATACAAGACTCAAGACTCCGTCCCGTGTCCGGATGGAACTCTCCTTTGCGTGGAAGACAAGCTTGGCGATCCGGATATTGTATTTCCTTCCTTGTAACCGACTCCATGTAAACCCTAGCCCTCTCCGGTGTCTATATAAACCGGAGAGGTTGGTCCTTAGAAGGCTGATCACAATTACAATCATACCATCATAGGCTAGCTCTTAGGTTTTAGCCTCTACGATCCCGTGGTAGATCTACTCTTGTACTACTCGTATTGTCAATATTAATCAAGCAGGAAGTAGGGTTTTACCTCCATCGAGAGGGCCCGAACCTGGGTAAACATTGTGTCCCTTGCTTCCTGTTACCATCAGCCTAGACGCACAGATCGGGACCGCCTACCCGAGATCCGCCGGTTTTGACACCGACACACACACCTTGTCACTCGATCTCCCACCCATGTAGTCCCATCACGATCTCCAGGGGATCTCTCTATCACAACCATCCACTCTCTCCTCCCCATGTCTACATTTTCTCCATACGTCTCTCTCGACCTCTCTCCCTTGCTTGTCAGACCCCTGTTGGCCACGTGCTAGGGGTCTTCTCTCTCGGTTGCAAACAACCACACACTATCTCCTCACCTTGCTTTCGTTGTCGAAGATGCATGTGTGATATGTTTGCATAAGACACACACGGCTTTTCTTTACTTCTATCGTGTGTTGTCCATGTCTCTTTCACACACGCACACACACTTTTTTCACTCACTCTTTCTATTTCACATACACACTCTCTCACTCTCTCTCTCTCTCTAGTTAGGGACTCTCTCACGTCCATAAGCATATGGATGTTTTGAAAAGTCAAACCTCAGAAAAGTTTGACTAGGTATATGTGGAGAAAAACATTTACATCTGCAACGATCATTAGATTCATCAGAACATGTACTTACTTCATACTATCATTTATCTTTCGTATTGTAGATATAAGTAATTTCTTTATAAACTTGGTCAAAGTTTCAAAAGTTTGACTTTAAAAAAATGTTGGCACTACATTATCGAACGGAGGGAGTAGCTCTCTCTCTCTCTTCTAGTCCCTTCGTTCCAAAATAGATGACTCAACTTTAGTATAAAGTTAGTACAAAGTTGAGTCATCTATTTTGGAACGGAGGGAGTATCTCTCACGGGCCTCCCCTCTCACTCAAACTCTTTATACCGACGGATTATACGCTCACCGTGTCAGCGTATAGCTCCGTATATTCTTTAGCTGACCGGCCAACCAGTCCACATGCTACCTTGTCAGCTCGTGTTCTCTATCTTCGTGTGCTGGCCCATGTGGCAGTGGGTGAAAATAAGTAAACTAGAGGCCCATCTGACACACGGTGAAGTAAACAAAGTTGAAACCACTCGGGGTAGCACCGCGCACGCTAGTAAATTGAGGGCGCATTGAGGACACACTTCTTCCACGTGAAGGACGCACTCGCGCACAATTCACCACTGCGCGGTGGCATGCACAGAAGGACGCACTCGCGCACATCCAGCAGGCCAGCACACAACACAGACCAACACACGTGTACACCAGCACCGCCGCCGGTTGAGATGGACGGCGAGGCAGCCAACAAGCGGAGGCAGCTTGAGCGAAAACCGCATCCGGCGAGGCTGGACTTCATCAGCAGCCTCCCCGATGATATGCTGCTCGTCATCATCGGCCTCCTCCCCACCAAATCTACCGTCCAGACCGCCCTGCTCTCCCGGCGGTGGCGGCCCCTCTGGCGCCGCATCCCCCTTAACCTCACCGTCGACAACTCCCTCTGTGACGGGGATTGCAAACGCATGGCCGCAGTCTCCAAGATCCTTTCATCGCACCCTGGGCCAGCCAGACGCCATGACATCCGCATGTTCAGTACCAACTGCAAGGTCCAAGCCAAGTTCGACGAGTGGTTCTTATCCCCCGCCCTAGATCAGCTCGAGGAGCTCAACATTGAAGCTGGACGATGTCGCTCTCTGCCACCGTCCGTGCTCCGCCTCAAGCCAACGCTGCGTCGCGCGAGCTTCAGCTCCTGCTATCTTCCCCAGATTAATGTCGGGCCCGCCCTTCTTCTCCCTCAACTCAGGCAGCTCGACCTCTTCGATGTTGGCATCTCGAAGCAGGCTATGGAGCACCTGCTCCGCAGCTGTACTGCGCTCGAGTACCTTCGTCTTGAGCAGATCCACGGGTTCATTAGCCTCCACATCGCCTCCATGAATCTCTGATGGATTTTTGTGTCTTGCTGGCCCCTCAACAAGACATCAATTGGGAAGAGATCACTCCAGCTGTTCCACGTTATGGTCATTGAGAATGCGCCTTTCCTTGAGAGATTGCTTGTATCTGATCTAGAAGGTCCAACAAAAATCTGGGTCATGGACGCGCCAAAATTTACAGCGTTGGTGTACTCGTCTGCCAAATTCTCCGAACTCCTTATTGGATCCGTAATCGTTCAGGTACAACACTCATCTTCTTCTCTATCTTCTTGAAATTCACATTTTTAAATTTCTTCTTGATGTATTTACGACCGTCTTCCAGAAAATGATTCCCACAAGCTTGACCCAGTCTATGCATAGAGTGAAGATCTTGGCAATACAATCTATCGGCCCCAATCTGGATGAAGTTGTTGGATTCCTTACATGCTTTCCGTGCACGGAGAAGCTACTCATCAAGGTGAAACTTCTTTCCTATTATTAAACGGTAATCACAACGTAGCTCAATTTTTTGTAATTTCCCCAAATTACGATGACAAGTGTAGTGCTCAAAATTGTATCTACGCACTACACCAAAAGAAATGTTTTTAGTATTTTTTTTCTCACGTGATCATGGACTGAGCTTCAGTGACATAACAGCAGGTGCAGTTGCGTCACTTACATGTGGGGCAGATGCCTCTTGGGTCCACATGCCAGTGACCCAACTGCACCTGTAGTTAAGTAACTGAAGCAGCGTCCCGTGATCACCTGCATCGTTTTTTTGTTGTACTACTATAGTAGCCTAGGCTAGTCATAGTGGAAAGTAACTTAGACTAGTAACTCTATGGTTACCCTAAGAGCAAGTACTACCTCCGTCCTGGATTTATCAGAAATTGACCATAGATTTAACTGACAAAATGTTAATGCATGTCACTAAAAATTATATCGTTGGATTCGTATTTGAACATAATTTCAAATGGTATAATTTTTGGTGACATGCATTGGCATTTTCTTAGGTAAATCTATGGTCAAAATTTTACACTAAATATGAGGTAGTACAAAAGTGGGCTATAACGGCCCTCCACAATGTAGGCCAAAACATCTGCCAAATTCACTTGTGATGCATTTGGCATCGATGCCCCTCCATTGCTCACCTGGTGCCCCAATCTGGATCACCCTACTTTGCTCCGGTGCCAAATTGATTCACGCAATGAAAAAACACTTGCATGGGAGAGAGAGAGAGGACTGAGGCAATAAAAACACTTGTTTGGGACAGTGAGAGGCTGGTGTCCTTGGTTTGATTGATTTGTTTATACATGTGGGTCTGTGTACACAACGGTGCCAACTCTCTTACATCGCGAGAGCGGTGCCAAAATCTTTTGATTTGACATCGATGCGTATTATGTGGCACACTTTTGAGAAATATGGCATCAGCCACGTAGTGGAAGACAACAAATGCCCAAGCTCTTCACGTGCTCCTAGGTAAATGAGAGGAAAGAGAAAGAGAGAGAGAGTGAAAAAATATCACTAGCCAGCCAACCCTATCATATGAGCGAATGATATTGGTACTTCTTGATGACATGGCAATCATATACAGCGAGCTACTCTAATATGTTCTCTTCTTTTGCAGATAAAAAAAGACCTGAAAGTGAAAAAATGTGCTGCACTATAACAATCTCATTGAATGCCTTGATCTCCATCTTATAGAAATTGATTTGATCGACTACCGAGGCAGCACATCTTAGATTAAATTGGCCAGGTTCTTTGTTCTAGAGGCAAGTGTGCTCAAGGTAATGAGGTTTGGCGTTCTCAGGCACAAAAATGAATGGCGTGCTGATCATCACAAGCGTCTAAGCCTAAATGACAAAGTCTCCGCAGAAGCTGAAGTTGTTTTTGAAACATAAAGTGGCCAGAGACTCGAAAATTTATTTGCCCATTAGTGACTTGTCAGGGCGGTGGATTTTAGTTTGTATGATAATGCTGCAACCACCTAAAGTAACGAAAGTTCTTATGTAAACTTCCTAGTAATTCCCTCTTCGGGTGCAGCATTACTCCTAACATTCGTACTATCAGTGTGAAACTTGTAATATTGCCGTGTCATATTCCTGCGTTTTCAAAATCCTGTGAATCAAAGAGGTCCTGAGTTGGTGATGATGTTGTTCCTGCCGTCTTTCACCAATAGCCGTCGGATCTAGATCGACGCGCCTAAACTCAAACTTCTCGGTTTTGCGAAAGATGCCGCACTTGTTCCCTATTTACAAACAATTCCTTGTCTCTCACAATCATCCTTATCTCCTCCCAACCACATCTAGAAGGCCATGGAAAATTCTGGCGCGATGGCCGCTGCCGGCGCCGTCCACCCCCAATCTTGGTGTTCCATGCAATGCACGGGCATCTACGCATGAGAAATTATGTCGAACACGGCTAGTTGTAAGAAGGCTAGCTCTACAGCCATGATGATAGTGACTGCAGACGGTGAGGCTGACTGTGGTATGCTGAACACGGCGCCTATACTCAGGTGTCATCTCCGGCGCAGGGTCTTGTCACTTCACTGTGAGGAGAAACACGTAATAATTTGACCAACGGGTAGTACAGTGCTACTAGTACATTGGTAGTACTACTACTAGTACTAGCACCACTGAGGGCATCCTGGATTAGGGGGTGTCCGGATAGCCGGACTATGACCTTTGGTCGGACTCCTGGACTATGAAGATACAAGATTTAAGCCTTCATCCCGTGTCCGGATAGGACTTTCCTTGGCGTGGAAGGCAAGCTTGGCGATACGGATATGTAGATCTCCTACCATTGTAACCGACTCTCTGTAACCCTAACCCTCTTCGGTGCCTATATAAACCGGAGGGTTTTAGTCCGTGGGGCGAACAACAATCATACCATAGGCTAGCTTCTAGGGTTTAGCCTCTCACGATCTCGTGGTAGATCTACTCTTGTACTACCCATATCATCAATATTAATCAAGCGGGAGTAGGGTTTTACCTCCATCGAGAGGGCCCAACCTGGTAAAAACATCGTGTCCCTTGTCTCATGTTACCATCCGCCTAGACGCACATTCGGGATCCCCTACCGAGATCCGCGGTTTGACACCAACATTGGTGCTTTCATTGAGAGTTCCTCTGTGTCGTCATATTTAGGCCCGATGGCTCCTCCGATCATCAACAACGATGCGCTCGGTGTGAGACTTTTCTCCCGGACAGATCTTCGTATTCGGCGGCTTTGCCTGTGGGCCAATTAAGCAGCCATCTGGAGCAGATTGAAGCTACACCCCAGCCACGGGTCAGATTTGGAAGTTTGAACTACACACCGGCGTCGCGGAGACTTGATCTTCGACGGGTTGAGCCACAACCAAGCGTGCCGCCTTTGTCACGAGGGCATGATCTAGCTCTGCCACGAGCGGTGTCACGGAGGTCGCACCGGTGTCGCTCCGACCTTTAGCTCGGAGCCATTCGCGCCGATCGAGGGCGGGTGGCTGGACACCGCCTCGGGGCTGCGATCTCTGGCGATTGAGCCGTACACCTACCCGTCCTTGCGAAGCTCATGACTCAAGGTGCGGACTCCTCTTGGACTCTGATCATACGCGCCCCACCAATCGAATCCGATTGGGCGCCGATCATGGAATTCACTGCCGTGGACATCTTTCAGCACTCGCCCTTTGGCGTCATCCTGAATTCACTAAAGTCTCTCTCTTTATCAAGAGAGCCCTGGCCGGATTATGGTCAGGAAGGTTGGGATGCAGACGACGAAGAAATTCAAAGCCCACCCACCACCCACTTCGTAGCCATTGTCGATGATTTAACCGACATGCTCGACTTCAACTCCGAAGACATCGACGGTATGGACGACGATGCAGAGGCGACCAGAACCAGCGCCCACAGGGGCATTTGGAAGGCCACCTCGCCATACGACATATACATGGTGGACATCCCAAAAGATGGGAATGGCGATGGAACAGCGGAGGATGACCCTCAAGAAACAGCCTAAGCGCCGGCGTCGTGGCGCCGCGCTAAATCCGCCACAGCAAAAGCGGTGATTCCGGCGGGAGATAATAACACCCCTTGACACGGTGCCAAGACAACCCCTCCAAAGCAGGATTCAGCGCGGAGGATGGAGAAGCCAGCCCTCGTGAGAGGCGGCGAAAGAGAGGTAGAGGACAATAATTACATGCCTCCCTTGAAGATGAGGCAAGCCTCGACGACGACAATTAAATCGTGCCCGAGGATCCCGTCGAACAAGAGCGTTTCAAACGCAGGCTTATGGCCACGGCAAGCAGCCTCAAGAAAAAGCAGCAACATCTTAGAGCTGACCAAGACTTGCTAGCAGACAGATGGACTGAAGTCCTTGCGGCCGAAGAGTATGAACTAGAGCGCCCCTCCAAGAGCTACCCAAAATGCAGGCTGCTACCCCGATTAGAGGAGGAAGCACCCAAACCTACATCACCAGCGCATGATATGGCTAACCGGCCACCTCGTGGCCGCGACAGAGAGGCCTCTCGGCCCTCAACTCAAGCCACACCCCGGCGCCGCTCAAAAATACCAAGGCGCGGGGAAATGCGCCAGACCTGCGAGATATATTGGAGGACAAGGCAAGGCAAACAAGATCGATCTACGGATCGCGTGGGCGCCCCGCGACACGTGACGATAACCTTCACACCGGATATGGCAACTCCGGCCGGGCCGAACATAGTAGACAAAGCTCATTTGAGCTGCGTCGTGATATAGCCCAATACAGAGGCGCCGCACACCCACTATGCTTCATAGATGAAGTGATGGATCATCAAATCCGTGAGGGTTTCAAACCCGTAAACATTGAATCATATGATGGCACAACAGATTCTGCGGTTTGGATCGAGGATTATCTCCTTCACATCCACATGGCCCGTGGTGATGATCTACACGCCATCAAATACCTCCCACTCAAGCTTAAAGGACCAGCCCGACATTGGCTTAACAGCTTGCCAAAGAGAGTCAATTGGTTGTTGGGAAGACACGGAAGCTGCATTCCTCGACAATTTCCGGGCACATATGTGCGACCACGAACGCCGATGACCTAAGCCACATAATTCAGCAGCGGAGAATCGGCGGACAATTCTAGACACGGTTCCTAACCAAGAAAAATCAAATCGCCGACTGTCCGGATGCAGAGGCCCTTACAGCCTTCAAACACAACATCCGCGACGAGTGGCTTGCCCGGCACCTAGGACAGGAAAAGCCGAAATCCATGGCAGCCCTCACAACACTCATGACCCGCTTTTGCATGGGAGAGGACAGCTGCCTAGCTTGTAGTAACAACATGACCAAGAGCCTTGGTAATTTGGATACCAAGGACAGCAATGGCAGGTCGCATCGCAACAAGCACAAGCGCCGCGTGCTTGGCGATAATGTTGAGGATCTGGCGGTCAATGCGGATTCGAGCTCTAAACCGGTCAGCGGAAAAAGCCATTTAAAAGAAATACTCGGGCCCGTCCAATTTGGACCGAATACTTGATCGCTCATGCGGATACGGCACCTCGAAAAACCAGCCAACCACAGCAAGAGTTGTTGGGTGTTCAAGCGAGCAGCAAGTTAAATGCCGAAAACAATGACAAGGGGCTGCATAGCGATGGCGAGGAGGAGCCCGACCGCCTAACAATAGAGGATAGAAGGGCTTCCCCCACAAGTGCGGACGGTGAACATGATATCGCAACCCACATACCCAAAAGGGAGCGGAAGTGCACTAAGGGGCGTATATGCGATGGTGCCGGTCGCCCCAAAGTTCAACCCATGGTCTTCCTGCCCGATCACTTTTGATCGAAGGACCACCCACTAGCATCCGCCATGGCGGATTCGCGCATTGGTTCTAGACCTAATCATTGACGGTTTCACCTAGAGTCCTAATGGACGGCGGCGGCAACTGAACCTGCTTTATCGGGATACAATGTGCAAAATGGGCATAGACCCATCAAGGATTAAACCCACGAAGACGACCTTTAAAGGCGTCATACCAGGTGTAGAGGCCAATATGCAGGCTTAGTTACACTTGAGTGGTCTTCGGATCCCGGATAACTTCGAGCGAGGAGTTAATCTTCGACATAGTCCCATTCCGCAGCGGCTATCACGCACTGCTCGGACGAACCGCATTTGCAAAGTTCAATGCGGTGCCGCACTACGCATATCTTAAGCTCAAGATGCCAGGTCCTCGAGGAGTCATTACGGTCAATGGAAACACCGAACGCTCTCTCCGGACGGAGGAGCATACGGCGGCCCTCGCAGCGGAAGTACAAAGCAGCCTCTTAAGGCAATTCTCGAGTCCGGCTATTAAACGTCCGAACACCGTCAAGCACGCACGAAGTAACCTAGAACAAGACCGCCTGGCATGTTTCGAGCACGCATAGCAATGCGGCCCAAACCCCAGCCCTCGTGAAATTGCGAAACCAGTACTACGCGTACATAATTACGCTCTGGAAATACCATGGGCATAGGGGGAGGGGCACGACCACGGCATGCCCAGAATGCGGCTCAACCGCACCAGGGGCTCCCGAATTTGTCATTCTTTTCTTTTCTTCTTTCCTTTTTACTTTCAGGACTCTGTTCTCACGAAGCCCTGTCCGGCATTAGAATCATCGAACACACGATGCAATAGCCAGGGATGCAGAAAGCTACGTCGAAGTGTCCAGGTGGTCTCTATTACGAGAAGTATACCTGTTTTACATACCATCCCGTAGCTTACCCCTGGAGGGGGACATGTTAAAAAGTCCCGTCCCTTGCTTATCGCACTATTTGTATCGTTCTTCTCTTACTGCAGCCCTTTTTAATAAACAATACATAGCTTCTGCCTATTATTGAATTCCTATATATATATATATATATATATATATGTTCAGTCATGACATTGTGCAACCGTACACTTTGGTACGGGCAAATACACCAGGGGCTTAAGTACCCCACAATATGGTGTGGTAAGTCCGAACACTTTCCCAAGTCCG
Organism: Aegilops longissima; assembly: GCA_021605205.1. NCBI lineage: Eukaryota > Viridiplantae > Streptophyta > Magnoliopsida > Poales > Poaceae > Aegilops > Aegilops longissima. The sequence continues at coordinate 567,988,644 of CM038678.1, read as the reverse complement.
GCACCCTGAACTTATGGCATTATATGCATCGGCTCCGAATCGTGTCTTGGGTCAATAGTTGGGTTTGCCCGGCTCCCATGTTTTGGTACCTTATGTTCCGTTATATCGGCTAAGGTAGCGCTGGGAGAACCACTTTGTGATTGTGCCCCGTTGAGCAGGGTTAAGCACCTCGGTGGAAAGCTAAAACTGACCGTCATGATAGAGGCGAGAGCGATCGCTGTTCGAGAGGTTTTCGAGTCCCTAAACACTTATGCCGCTTAGAGCGAGGAGTCGGCATTGTCCGACCTAGGCATGGATAGCGCCCCGAAATCAGTCTTCCAAATACCAGGGGCTTCGCTGAAATTTAAAATTATAGAATTCTATGGCTAAGTGAGAGTGTTCAAGCATTATAGTCTGGTTGCCTTGTTACGTCGCGTTGGCGCCTCCTCGAAGGACCCAAGAATGGGAACAGGCGCTCAAGTTTATCCCAACACCCCAAAGACTCGTGGCATGGGGGCTGAAGCCAACGACTTGCCATCTCTCAAATTTAATACTGCGGCCGCCGAAGGTAATATTTTAAATTCAAAAGTGTTGCTTAGCGCATATGAACAAGTTTTCAGCGTACATGATAACAAATGCGAGTCTACTCAAAAATTACATCTTTGGAGCATTCACCCGCTATAAGGCGGGCACCCTTCAGGACGCCCTCATAATACATTTCAGGCTTGCGATGCTCCTTGCCTGGTGGTGGTCTGTCCGTCACAAGCTTCTCAGCGTCCATCTTGCCCCAGTGCACCTCAACACGGGCAAGGGCCCTACAGGCACCTTCGATGCAGACGGAGCGCTTGACGACTTCAACCCATGGACAGGCATCCACCAGCCGCCTCACCAGCCCGAAATAGCTCCCAGGCATGGCTTCCTTAGGCCACAACCGAACTATGAGGCCCTTCATGGCCTGTTCGGCCACCTTATGGAGCTCGACCAACTGCTTCAACTGGTCGCTTAAGGGCACCGGGTGTCCGGCCTCAGCATACCGAGACCAGAACACCTTCTCTGTCGAGCTTCCCTCCTCGGCTCGGTAGAATGCGGTAGCATCAGACACACTGCGGGGCAGATCTGCGAATGGTCCTGGAGAGCTCCAGATTCAGGTAAGTAACAGATAATTCACTTTCACATGCTTGCTTTGCATAAAGAATGCCTTACCCGCTGCTATCTTCTTCATCGCCTCAATTTCTTGGAGGGCTTTTTGGGATTCGGCCTTAGCGGCTTTAACGCTCTCAAGGGCCGAGCCGAGCTCGGACTCTCGAGTCTTTGAGTCACGCTCCAAACTCTCGTGTTTTTCCACGAGAGCCTGGAGCTCTTGCCGCACCTCTGCCACCCGCGCCTCCTGCTTCTCTCGCTCGGTTCGCTCCGTGGCCGCATTGCTTTCGGCCTTGGACACCGCTTCCTTCAGGGTCGCCACCTCGTTCGTGGCCCCTACAGTATTCACGTTATTCCTGTCATTTTTTGCAACCACATCTTTTAAATACTCCCATAAGGTATTACTTACCTTCCTTGTCCTCGAGCTGCTTTTTGGCAAGGCCGATCTCGTTCTCGGACCGCTCGAGTTTATGCTTCAATGCATCAACCTCCACAGTCAGTGTAGCAGAGGTCAGCAGCGCAGCCTGCATTCCCATATTAACATACTTATGTTAGACTCCTGCGTATATCTATTAGATCCTCAGTTCGGCTTTTTCTTTCCGAACACCAAACTGAGCATCAGGGGCTACTGTCTATGCAGTAATATTTTTACATATCTTAAATACATACCTCAAAGCCTGTTAGAAGGCTGGCACAGGCTTCAGTCAGCCCGCTCCTCGGCGATGGAAGCATCGTTAAGCGCCTCCATCAAATTATCCAGTGCCTCCGGTTGGACGGAGGTCACCGGCGTTGCAGTCTTGCCCTTCTTACGAAGGGGTCACCTGCCAGACTCCGGAACCACTGAAGGTTCCGGTACGGAGTCCGGCACAGGGCCGGACTTAAAGCCCTTCGGGGTTTTATCCCCTTTGCGCCCGGAGTCCGGGAGGTCGCCTTGCGGTGCCTCCAGGGCCACCTCCTCCTAGCTGGGCCCCTTTTGGGACTCCACCTCGGCGTCATCCACGGCGGGAGGAGACGAGGCGGTTGGAAGTGAGGTGCTATTCACATCCGACGAATCCAGGGAGCCGCTCGACGAAGCGTCGAGACCGTCCTTGGGTGGGCTGCATAGATATATTAGGCGTTAGAAGATGTTGTGCGACAAATGGAACGCCATGAGTTATTCTGGTGTCCGGAAACTTAAGATTTCGCCAGGGGCTTGGTCCTTGGTGGCCACTCCTCTTCGCCGTCGTCGGCGTTGGTGGTGTAGTCTGGAGGAAGGGTCCTTCCCTTCTTGCACCCTCCGGCCTCCCCAGTTGGGGTGGCCTTCCTTTTCTTCTCTCCCCCACTGGGGGAGAGGCCTCTTTTTCCTCCTCCTTGTCTTCGCGGGAGGAGTCCGCCTCGGAGTCATCGAACGATGAGTCCGACAACACCTGGCGCCAGGAACTCCTTCGAGTCCCCATGGCCTTCTTCTTGGCCTTCTTCTCCGGCACCATGTAAGGTGCCAGAACCAGCAGCCCCATCAATCGGGCGTCCGCTGGGTCTTCTGGCAAGGGAGCCGGACAGTCAACCTGTCCGGACGTTTTCTGCCAGTCCTGTCAAAGGTGAGGGAGTTTTAGATCCCGCATAGAGTCAAACTATGAAAAAAGAGTCCCGTAAAGGGTAAAATAGCTTACCTCGCTGGCTTGATGCTGCGAGCTGAATCCGCGATCTTGATGGCGGATGCGGAACCTCGGCGCCCTTGAACAGCACCTTCCAGGCATCTTCGTGCGTGGTGTCAAGAGCGGCTCAAGGTTCGGTGCTGTGCCGGATCAAACTCCCACAAGTTGAAGGCCCGTTGCTGGCATGGGAGGATCGGGCGGATGAGCATAACCTGGACTACGTTGACAAGCTTGAGCTTCTTGTCCACCAGGTTTCAGACGCAGGTTTGGAGTCCGGTCATCTCTTCCGAATTACCCCACGTCAGGCCCGTCTCTTTCCATGAGGTGAGCCGTGTAGGGAAGCCAGATCGGAATTGGGGCCGCTGCCCATTTAGAGTCGTCTTGCTCGGTGATGTAGAACCACCCGATTGCCACCTTTATGGTCTCCACGAAGGAGCCCTCGAGCCAAGGGCGTTGGCCATCTTGCCCACCATGGCACCTCCGCACTCCGCTTGGCGGCCCACTACCTTCGGCTTGACATTGAAGGTCTTCAGCCATAAGCCGAAGTGGGGCTGGATGCAGAGGAAGGCCACGCACACGACGATGAACGCCGATATGTTGAGGATGAAATTCGGGGCCAGATCGTGGAAATCTAGGACATAGTAGAACATGAGCCCCCGGACAAATGAGTGAATTGGAAAACCTAGTACGCGGAGGAAGTGGGGGAGGAACACCACCCTCTCATGGGGCCTGGGGGTGGGGATGAGCTGCCCCTTGTCGGGGAGCCGATGCGTGATGTCGTCGGACAAGTATCCGGCCTTTCACAGCTTTTTGATGTGCCCCTCCGTGACGGAGGAGGCCATCCACTTGCTTCCCGCTCCGGACATAGTTGGAGAAGGTTGAGGTGGGATGTGCGTACTTGGGCGCTAGAGCTCAAGTGTGCGGAAATGGATGAGCAAAGGAGGAAGAAGGCGTGTGTGAAAAAGTGTATCCTTATCCCCTTATATGGACGGACAAAGCTATGCGTCCCCACTGGCCTGATAAAACTCGCTTATCTCCCAAGCGCCATAATCAATGGCGCAGTTGGGTTACCCACGCCCGTATTGATGGGAATCCCGGAATAAGGGGACACGATCTCTGCTTTGACAAGACGTGCCAAGGAAACCGCCTCGCTAAACGCACCGAGGTGGGACAGTAAAATGATTCGAATAAAGGCTTGGTGGTGGTGTGATATCACGCTGCGAGAATCGTCGTGATTGAACTTGTGTAAATATTATTCTCTCTACGGTGGTATGTGCAACTTATTTTGCAGATCCGGACACTATCCTTGTGTTCAAAATCTTCTATGAAGAATTCGGAGGAGGAACCCGCCTTGCAATGCCGAAGACAATATGCGCGTCGGGCTACTGAGGGAGTCCTGGATTAGGGGGTGTCCGGATAGCCGGACTATGAACTTTGGCCGGACTCCTGGACTATGAAGATACAAGATTGAAGACTTCGTCCCGTGTCCGGATAGGACTTTCCTTGGCATGGAAGGCAAGCTTGGCGATACGGATATGTAGATCTCCTACCATTGTAACCGACTCTGTGTAACCCTAACCCTCTTCGGTGCCTATATAAACCGGAGGGTTTTAGTCCGTAGGAAGAACAACAATCATACCATAGGCTAGCTTCTAGGGTTTAGCCTCTCTGATCTCGTGGTAGATCTACTCTTGTACTACCCATATCATCAATATTAATCAAGCAGGAGTAGGGTTTTACCTCCATCAAGAGGGCCCGAACCTAGGTAAAAACATCGTGTCCCTTGTCTCCTGTTACCATCCGCCTAGACGCACAGTTCGGGACCCCCTACCCAAGATCCGCCGGTTTTGACACCGACAACCACCGTCTGGATTTAGTAGTACTACCACGTCCATCTGGATTTAGTATTTGACTAGCAATATCTAGTAATGCATGTCACAAAAACCGTACTACTCCCTCTGTAAATAAATACATGGTGTATTGTTTTATTCCTATCGGTGAGAGAACTTAATGTCTTTTTGCTAATTAATAGGATTACATGCAATGAACTAACCACTGCATGTCATGTTTGGTAGTCTCAAGTCATCGAAAGCATGCACGGCCAACATCTCTCATTGGTTGATATGTCATGAAATAAGAAATGAGGAGGGAGTTAATGTACCGTGCCTAAGTGTTTTGGGATTACACAACATTTTTGGTTACATGCATTAACATTTTATTAGTTAAATCAAAGGTCAAAACTTGGCGCAAAATGCAAAGGGACCAATAAACCAGTAAACATCAAAGTTCTCTCGTTTTGCCCCAACTAGAGGTCCGGTGAGATGACTATACTACACTGGCACGGAGGGGGACGCATCTTCATTGACTTACTGCACCTGCCTTTGGTTGTATGACACGTGGGCCCAGCAGGTGGATGGCCCGCCTATCATACAGCCAAAGGCAGGTGCAGTAGATGGCCAACACGCACGTGAAGTCAACGCAGTTTACACTTCTCATATAAAGGCTCCCCGCCAGTCCAATCTAAAAAATCCTACACACCTACGCACCCTAACCAAGGGCAAGAGTGATCACTTCAATTGCAAGATCAGTTGACTAGAAGCTAGACCCCTGGAAGCGATGAGCGCGAGCATCAGCCGGCTGTGCCAGATGGTCCACGACGTCGGCCTGCGGCCCGGCACCGAGGACCGTCTCCAGGTCGTTCTTGATGCCACCAGGGTGAGAGGCCGCTTGGACGACAGCTTCATCTCCTTGTTCGACAAGGTCCTCGTCGGCTTCCTCGACAAGTTCACCGTTGTCAAGAAGCTCGCGGACGACCTTGACGTACGCCTCCAGCCCATGTGCCCAGGCTCTGTGATGCCCACCATCCTCAACGGCCTCTATGGTGACAACGTCTTGGACGCACTGGTGGCCCTGCGACTGGCCGCCGTCGCACCGGAGAATGTCCACCTCGAGGTCGCGCTCGCTGCGTAGCGCCTGGCGCAGCAAGACACCATCGACATAATCACCCACGTCTACGCGCAAATCGTCCACAAGGACGACTACGTGTAAGAGGAGGACGATAGGTCCCTAGTTATGGCCCATGCCACCCCAGTATATCGAGCCTATATCGAGGCGCTGGTTACGTACAACAAATTTCCTGGAGTCCGTGCTCAGCCCTCCTCTATCTCTCTTCTCAGCTAGCCAGCAAACGCGCGGAGCCCATCGTCTATTTTCTCACATGCGGTCCCACATGTCAGTGAAAATGCAAGAGGACCCACTGAACCTGCACATCTTTCACCTCGACGTGTTGGTGATGAAAAACAAATCCAATAAAGATCTTCGATGGCCGCTTTTGGAGTTACTCAAGAGTAGTAAGATTCTATTTATAGTTTAACCCAAGATGCACATCACGTGGCTTCAACTACTACTCCATTTTCTTGCATGACACGACCTGGATGTTGAATGTCCCACGTGTCGGCAAAAGGAGGCAGACCGGAGGAGTAGGAAACACGACAAGCCCTGTGCGTACATCATACTACGTACAAGCCCACCTCACGCAGTCACGCTATCACCATATTTCTCGGTCTCCGTGCGACACCTAACTATTGGTTGGCTCTATGTGATGTGGCCTCATACTACTACGGATGCTGGCTATAATACTACGGCACTAACACTCTAAGAAGTGAGTCGAAAACAATTTATAAATTGAGTCTATGGCATGCATATGCAAATGTACCATTCATTACATAAAGCAAGTCATCAACACACAACGACAACGAGGATACATGTTGGATTATAGATTAGTTCCAACAAAACATTCTAGTAAATACTAAAGTTTTCATCACACAGCAAATAACAAGTAATGAAATGAACTTCATCTCAACCACTCCTCGGCGTTGGAAACGCATGCTTTGAACCAGAAGAGTTTGTCTCGGAAGGGCCAGCTACTGTGAATCTCGAGACCAACGCAGGACTGATCATCCAGGCTGAAGCGGCCTATTTCATGACCCATATTGTGATAGCCACGGTAGGGAAGCATAGCAATGTCCGAGGTATAGATACAATTGCTTCTCATAAATGGTAGTAATGTTTTGTCAAGAGCAGCTGGATCACCTTTCACCGTGATTGGATAGTTTTGTCTAAGGAAGAGCGAGTTTCCTCCAAGAGTATCAATACTAAAACAGGGAGAAGGTGTTGGCGCTAGCACAGTAGTATCCATCCCGAATACCCTGCAACGGATGTTGGAATAGGTTCGGAGAGTGCGACCATGGGAGACAACTCCTGCTTCCTTAGTCACATCAGCGGTGCCCTGTATACAGACAAGAAGAAGTGATCCATCGGAATAAGTTGCCAGGTGCCACTGAGTATATGGGTCCTCATGCTCGTGATCATCATCGTCGTCATCTCCCCCTTGGTTACAAAATTTTTAAAGTATAGGTGGTGGAATGTTCACAGGACCCTGGAAACACAAGAAGGTTAATTAGTATAGGGAAACTAGCTAACCCGCATGCATGTGGATGAAACAATTATAATTACGGTGGAAGATAAACGTACCGAAAGCATAAGGATTCCATGCAAAAATAGTGCCACGAGTGGTGGCGGCAAACACAAGACCCTCGTATCAGTACTTATCCTTGTATAGAAACTGATTTTTGACAATATCTATCCAGTCGAACTATGAAGGAAGGTGACGGTGTCCTGGACTAGGGGGTACTCACCACGTCATCTCCCGATCTGTTAGATTGGGCCGAGGACCCCCATGACCGTATACTCATGGGCCAGTCCGGACAGCTACCGCATACAAGGAAGATTCTGCAAGACTTGGCAATCAAGACAAGGACTCCTCCCCCACCGGCGTATTCGGCTAGGACTCTTGTTATCCTAGGCCTCTGGTGCATTATATAAACCGAGGCCAGACTAGTTGATAGAGATATACAACAATCATACCATAGACTAGCTTCTAGGGTTTAGCCTCTCTGATCTCGTGGTAGATCTAATCTTGTACTACCCATTTCATCAATATTAATCAAGCAGGAGTAGGGTTTTACCTCCATCGAGAGGGTCCGAACCTGGGTAAAAACATCGTGTCCCTTGTCTCATGTTACCATCCGCCTAGACGCACAGTTCGGGACCCCCTACCCGAGATCCGCCGGTTTTGACACCGACATTGGTGCTTTCATTGAGAGTTCCGTTGTGTGTTCGGCAAAAGGTCGATGGCTCGCCTGCAGATCAACTGCGACTTCGGCATCTTCGTCACCAGCTCGACTGGTCACCTTGATTCGACCAAGGATTGCGCCCTACCTCCGATCGTCATGTTCGGATGAGGGCCTTCATCAACATCAGCTCCGATCTCTATCAAGATCATGGAGGAATCATCCAGGGAGCCCGGGGGCTCAAAGTCAACATTGCCCTCGGGCGACCGTGCTGTTTTTCTGGACAGCGAACTTGTATCCGCCGCCACCACCTCCTCGAGCGTCGGTTTGATGATTGTTTCGTTGGAATAGTGCGGAATTACGTCTACAACAGCCACGCTAAATTTCGTCGAGTTCCGATGGAGGAATCTCCGACAATCTACGATATACCGAAGCCCTGTCAAATCTGGACGAGAATCTGGACGAGTCTAGGGCGTGGTGTCCAGCTTATAGCTCGGACCTCCTTTGGAAGATCCAACCATTGATCGACTGCGGAATTCCTATATCTACCACCCCTCAAAATTTCAGCTCGATCCGACCGTCCAAACTCCGGGAACCTTCTGATTAGTGCATCACTTTTCGGATCTGTTTTCTGCACCAAAACAAATCCGACCCAAGTTCGTCCTTTTTACAAACGGGATTTCGGACATCCTTTTTGAAGGAAGTTTTGTATGGGGTATTGTGTTTTGTTTCTGAACACATCCCACTAACTTTAAAATCTTTTGGACATGATCTTCAATATCATGCTGGTGTCAAACCAGTCCGGCAATATTGCTCCACGGCTGCCGACCTGCGCTAGACACGTCGTCACTTTGTAGAGCCGAGCTCAACTTCTTCGGATCATCATCTCGGCAAGCCGAACAAGAGTCCGGCATTGCGAAAGATAAATCATCACCAACATTGCCGCCCAACGGATTACACAGAGCGGGCATACCGGCATCGCCGCACGGTCGCTTCATCAAGCCGGCATCGACCACGTCACGACCTGCATCGGCAGGGCCGCACTATGGCTTCTTCATGCTGGTGTCCATCACGCCGACCTACTTCGACAGCTCGGCTGGACCGGGGGCTTCGTCATCTCTTCATCAACCTACTCCGGACACTTCGGCATCGCTAGCCGACCAACTCCGTCACGTTAGCTGGAACGAGGGCTTTGCCTCGGCGAGCCAACCTTTGCCAGCATTGCCATGCCGTCGTTTTATCGCCCATCAGGCAATGGGTGCACGGATCGAGTCCCAATTTTGGGATTCACCTTCCTTCGGATTGCTACAACAAATAAACCAGGTGCTATTAATCCCAGTATTTTTTGCTTGTTTGGGTTCATTTTTCCCAAGAAATTATTACTCTGGTTTGTCCATCATATGTACACATGTCTATCGAATGGTGGCCGCATTAACGACAGTCGCATGGTGGTTCAGTCAGTTTCCGTACATAGTCCGGCCAACGCCGCATCCGGAGCTCGGACCGACCTGTGAATTCAGGCTTTACCACGCCTTTAACGCATCACGCCGACGCCCTGCATCGACATTGACTTCGGCGCCAGGCCATATTTCTTTTATTACTCAATTTGCATAAATTATTTATTATGCAACGATTTTTTAAATTATCATTCTTACTATTATCTCCAGTTTGCACCATTTTTTGTGCACAGGAAAATGATCCGGGGACTTCGGCGTCACTCTGCCGGTCTGCATTGACTGTGCTATGTCACCACTTCGGCGTGTCGAGCTCTCCGCTCCGCCACCTCGGGACCGGCTTGGGGGATGGAACCTTGTCCCATATCAAGCTCGGACCGCGTCATCAATACCGAACACATTAACCAGCTAAGTCGCTTTCATGCTCAAAGCTTTAATTTCTAACTTGTGTTCGGTTTGACTGTCGGCGTTCTGGGAACGGGGGATCCCAGACTTGCCTGCCTGCGGCCTGCGGCGTAGCTCAAAGGGGGCCCAGGACGGCCCATCTTCATCAACGCAAACTCAAGACCCTCGCGAGGGGCCAAGCCTCGCGGGGCGGACGACCAAGAGCTTCCTCAGGCACGGCCTCGTCAGGTTGGCTCATGAGGAGGCGGAGAGGTCAAGGCAGGGTACCTCGCGAGGTGCCCATGACGTAAGCCATGACGACCAAGGGCGCCAGTCGGGCGCCAGCCCGTGCAGCGTCCTCCTTTCCTCTTTGGTGCAAAGGGAGCAAGCGCAAGCAAGAGCATCAAGCAAAGGCACCCGTTTCGGTGCAACAAGACCAAGACCAGCCCCAACGGCTGGAAGGGAGTCATCGTGGAGCCCAAGCGAGCGTCATCACGAGCCTTTGGCAAGCGAGGACCAACTTTAGTCAGGATAAGTGTACCCGCTATTCCCCTTCAAAATGGCCAATTGTTGGCGCCCTTCCCGCTCAATATTTGGGAAGAGGCCCAGGGCCTTCGCCTATATAAGTAGAGCTAGCCACCATAGTAGAGAGGCTGGCATTTTTTGGGATCCAGAGAGAGAGAGATAGAGACCCGATCCTCAAGCCAGAGCGACGGGACACCACCTAGCAGCTCATCGCACCCACCAAGAACAGACCCTCGCGAGGCTTTTCTTCCCTGTACTATTCTTCATCAGCCCAAGAGGCAATCCACCACACCACAAACTAGAGTAGGGTATTACACCGCAACGGTGGCCCGTACTAGTATAAATCTCGTGTCTCTTGGGCTGTTCTTCTCAGTAGTTTAGGTCCCTGCGATTAGGCGAGGTACGAGACGGTGGAGGGTTAGATCTCCATGCGCACCCCAGAGTTCAAACTTTAAGGGTCTGCAGGAACCCAAAATCCAACATCTGGCGCGCCAGGTAGGGGTGCGCCGGAATCTGCCTTCCGTCGCCGCGTTCTTCCCCGACCACCGCAACCATGTCTGACGCCCTCCGGGCCCACGCCGAGCGCAGTGCCACCCTCGCCTCCCATGTCGCCCAGACGGCTCCCATCGGCGGGCGTCCTCATCGTTCCCCGTCACCTGCCGTCAACGCCGCCACCGGCCCGGCGGGGAACGAGCAGCAAGCCTCGCCCCAAAGACTCGTCCATGAGGCGGACGGCCGCACCGCCACGCCGCCACCTCACTGGCTTTTCGTCCACGCGCGCCAAGGCGGCTGACATGGAGGCCCGATCTGCACTCATCGCGGCCAACGAGCTCCTGCGCTACCGCCCGGTCGACGACGTCTACGAAGAATGGCTCGACCGAGTCGCCGAGCTCGTCCGCACTGCAGGAGGCGACCCCGCGCCGTCCGTCTCGCTGCACTGCACCCCGCCCCGCGCGGGCGATGAAGCTACCGGGGCGCCTCAGCCGCCTCCTCCTCAAGACGGCGCCCTGGCTCCAAGGCGCGCGGTCCCTTGGCGGAACCCGTTCCGCCAGGCACCAGCGCGGCAAGAGCAGAGCTGCCAAGAAGTTCCTCGCCCGCAAGAAGCTGCCCGAGCGCTCCCCGCTCCAGCTCGTCATGACCCTGCGCTGCCCCCAGCCGCGGCGCAGGAAGGCCCACAAGACCAAGCTCTCTGCCGTCCGAGGCCCCCCGCGGCCACGGCGGGCTACCGCGCCTTCACCTCCGAGCCGCGCAGCGTCGCGTGGCCCGCCAAGTTCAAGCCAGACCTGCCTCCACGCTACGACGGCACGGCTGACCCCACGGAGTTCCTCTAGCTCTACGAGCTGGGCATCGAGGCAGCCAACGGGGATGAAAAAGTCATGGCGAATTGGTTTCCCATGGCGCTCAAGGACGGAGCCCGCACTGCTCTGAATCGCCCTGTGCACGATCTCTTCTTGGGACGAGATGCGTACCCGCTTCATCGCCAACTTCCAGGGTACTCGCGACCGGCCACCCGCCGTGAGCGACATGCGCCGAATCAAGCAGCTGCCAGGGGAAACCCTGCAGAAGTACATCGAGCGCTTCAACAACGCACGCCTCAAGATCCCCAGGGTAATGGAGGAGGCCATCATCTCTGCCTTCTCTGACGACGTGCGCGACGTCAAGATGAAGGAGGAGCTGGCGATGCACGAAGATCAGTGCACCTCCCTGGAGTTGTTCAACTTAGAGACCAAGTGCGCCAGGGCTGAGGAGGGGCGCCTCTACCTCCTCGAGCTGCCGGCCGTGGATCCCGAAGAGAAGAAGTCCAAGGCCAAGGACGTGGCGCAAGGGGGCTGCCGTGCTCGCGGCCGAACCAGACACCAAGCGAGGCAGAGATCAGCCCGAGTCCTGCAAGGGCAGCCGGTACTGCGTGTACCATGACCTCCACACCCACAACACCAATGAATGTCAAGAGCTCCGAGCCGTGTGCGAAGGAAGGGTCGGCAGACGCCCCGAGCGCAGCGACCGGGGCTACGGCCGAGGAGGAGGAAGACATGCAGGACGCTGGGAAGACCGCGGCCCGCGCCAAGGATGGCGCGACCAACCTTGCGAGGACCGCTGGCAAGACCCACCTCACGAGGGAGGCTGGAGGGATCAGCCTCATGAGGATCGCCCGCAAGGGAACGCAGGCCTCCCTCCGCTGCCGCCACCGCCAAGGAGAATCGAAGACCGTCATCAGGACGAGGGGGCTGGGGGCTTCCAGGAGGCGAGCGCGATCGCCTGCATCCTGGGTGGAGCTCAAGCCCCAGCCTCTCAACAAATCTTCAAGCAGTTCGCCCGCGAAGTGAATGCAGTCCACCCCAAGCTTGAGTCCACGCGCCCTCTTAGGTGGTCGGCGTGCGCCATCACGTTCAGCTCAGCGGATCAGCTGAAGTGCGCAGCCACAGCCGGAGTTCTCCCGATGCTTTGCTCCCCAATCATCAGCAACGTGCAGGTCACCAAGACCCTCGTCGATGGCGGAGCAGGGCTCAACGTCCTGTCCGTGGAGACATTCAACAATCTTCAGGTGCCTTACAGTCAGCTTTAGCCAACCAAGCCCTTCTCCGGAGTCACCGATGGCTCCACGGTCCCGATCGGGCAGGTCCGCCTTCCTGTCACCTTCGAGGCCCGCGACAACTACCACAACGAGCTCATCGACTTCGACCTCGCCCACATTCGCCTGCCGTACAACGCCATCCTCGGGTACCCAGCGTTGGCCAAATTCATGGTCAGAACTCCACCATGGCTACAACGCCCTCAAGATGCCAGAAGCGGCGGGGTCATCACGGTGCCTCGTGAAGAAAGAGACGCAGCAGGCTCCCCGGGCGAGCCTTCCAAGCCGCATCGCTGGAAGACCTGCACCACAAGCAGCAGGATGCCTCCCGAGGCAGCCCCCAAGAAGAAGAAGACATCGACCGCCTGGCTCTTCAAGAGACAGGCCCTCCGGTCCATATCGGGCCGGGGGAGCCTTCCATCGCATAGGAAAGCGCCTGGCGCCTCCCGAGGCAGGCTCGGGGCTCTCCCTGAGGGCCGCCACCTCGCCAAGGTCTCGAGGGAGGCGCTTGGGCACCACGGGAGGTTTGAGCCACACGCCTCCGCAAGCAGAGCAAAACCAGAAGGGCGTAACCCTCAAGAGTTCGTCAAGAAGGCCATCCAGAGCTACAGGAGTCAAGGGTCATGAGGGCAGCCGCCGCCACCATGTGGCACCCCATCCAGCGAGGATGGTGGGATGCGCGTCAGACGACATACCAGGGCTCAACCGAGCCGCATCTCAAGAGCGCTTTGGCCCTCGCGAGTGGGGCGCTATGAGGTCCGCCCCATTAGCCACGCAGGCATGCCTTATGGCCTGCCAAACGCGGCTGCTGCACACCAGCGTCTCATGAGGACCATCCCGGAGGCTCAAGAGGTCAAGCACGCCGCAGCCCTGGCGGAGATGGAGATGGCCCCTGAGGAGCCGCCAACGCCTCCAGAGCCTCCCGAGGCCCCTGGGCCTGGGGGCTCGTGAAGATCGGCTCCCGCAGCCCACCGAGCCTGCTACACCAACACCCCTTCATCCCCAACATCACCAGGTGGCATCTTTAAGTTTTATTTCTGGCTAGGAGCACCTTCAGGGCCGCATTATTCCCAGGCTGCGTGGGTCCGTCCCTACGGCATGTATCCCTTTTTACTTCATGTCATTAGCTTACCCTGCTGGGGGCGCCCCTCGGGCTGCATCATCCCCAAGCTGCTCGGGCCAGTCCCAGCGGCATGTATCCTTCCTGCCTTTTCTTAGGATTATGCTCTCGCTCTACCATGCTTGTTATTTGGTGCCTTTTCCTGGGTGGCGGAATCTTGCACGTTAAAGGGGGGTGCCTGAGCATCGCGACTCAGGGCTCCTACCAGCTCTCCGGCCCTCACCCTCTGGTCTTGTCCATGGCATCGCGATCTGACTTGCCATCGACGGTAGAGACCAGCCCGAGAGCCGGGACCCGAGGACGTAGAGTTGCGTCATCTAATCCAGCTTGCGCGTTAAAGGGGGGTGCCTGAGCATCACGACTCAGGGCTCCTACCGGCTCTCCGGCCCTCACCCTCTGGTCCTGTCCATGGCATCGCGACCTGGCTTGCCAACGACGGCCGAGACCAGCCCGAGAGCCGGACCAAGACGAGAGCACCGCATCCGCCAAATTTGCAGAACACACTCGAAGATAAGGCCCAGAGCCAGGCGCAACCCGCCTTGAGGTAGGGCCTCGTGAGTCCCGCGCAGGCTCACGGGTGCCCCGACACACCTCGCGAGGCCTCTCGCGCCACTCCAAAGCAACTAACGACAGGACTAACAATCGCCCCGGCAAGCTCTTGTTCCTTTTGTGGTGAACCTGCAGGTCTCTCCAAGGAGCACGAAACGACCTCGCTACGTAATCTCTCGTCGGCCAAGGCACGGACCTGGCACCGCGCCAGGAAGCATCTTCTAACCCTCGAGATAAGTCACCCTCTGGGCACACTAGTTACCACAACACCACCCCCACACTCGATGCAACCCCGTGTTAGCAACGCCGCCCCTTTCACCGAATGATGGCTGCTTACGCCAAGGGGACCCCGAGCATCGCGACTCGAGGCTCTTACCGACCTCGGGCGCTCACTTCCTGGCCTTGACCACGGCATCGCGACGGCTGAAGCCGCTTTGGGACTGGGACCGCTTACAGAGCATCAAGCCCTCACGAGGTCCGAAAGGAAGAGATCGCTAAAAACGGGATGCGCATCCCGCATTGCCTCATAATAAGGGTTATATTGACAAACGGTTACAAATATCTTACAAACCCCATGGGTACATTCCTCGCTCCTCGCAGGAACAAAAGACGTGAATCTTAAGGAGTCCTATCTACCGGGACCACCGCGGCAGACGCCATCATCAACCGTCTGCCACCACGATCACCGGTAATCATGACTGGCCATGCATGCAAGGACTTGTCGAATCCGGCGGTTACCAAGGCGTCGTGGGGGAGCAAAGGCGCCCACGCCCAATCAACCGCCACGCTGGCGCCTAAGGCCGCAGAGCTGTTAGGGCTCATGACGCTCACACTTGCCCTTTCGCCTCTCGCCGCCAAGTTCGGGCGCGCCAGGCCCGGGCTACTGTCGGCGTTCTTGGAACGGAGTCCCAGACTTTGCTCGCTGCGGCGCCCGCGGCGTGGCTCAAAGGGGCCCAGGACGGCCCATCTTCATCAACGCAAACTCAAGACCCTCGCGAGGGGCCAAGCCTCGCGGGTCGGACAACCAAGAGCTTCCTCAGGCACGACCTCGTCAGGTTGGCTCATGAGGAGGCGGAGAGTTCAAGGCAGGGTACCTCGCGAGGTGCCCATGACGTAAGCCATGACAACCAAGGGCGCCAGTCGGGCGCCAGCCCGCGCATCGTCCTCCTTTCCTCTTTGGTGCAAAGGGAGCAAGCGCATGCAAGAGCATCAAGCAAAGGAACCCGTTTCGGTGCAACAAGACCAAGACCAGCCCCAACGGCTGGAAGGGAGTCATCGTGGAGCCCAAGCAAAGCGCCATCACCAGAGCCTTTGGCAGGCGAGGACCAACTTTAGTCAGGATAAGTGTACCCGCGGTTCCCCTTCAAAATGGCCAATTGTTGGCGCCCTTCCCGCTCAATATTTGGTAGAGGCCCAGGGCCTTCGCCTATATAAGTAGAGCTGGCCACCATAGTAGAGAGGCTGGCATTTTTTGGGATCTAGAGAGAGAGATAGAGACCCGATCCTCAAGCCAGAGCGACAGGACACCACCTAGCAGTTCATCGCACCCACCAAGAACAGACCCTCGCGAGGCTGTTCTTCCTTGTACTGTTCTTCATCAGCCCAAGAGGCAATCCACCACACCACAAACTAGAGCAGGGTATTACACCGCAACGGTGGCCCGAACTAGTATAAATCTCGTGTCTCTTGCACTGTTCTTCTCAGTAGTTTTGGTCCCTGCGATTCGGCGAGGTACGAGACGGTGGAGGGTTGGATCTCCGCGCGCACCCCGGAGTTCGAACCTTAAGGGTCTGCCGGAACCCAAAATCCGACATCGACCAAGCATTATACTTTTTTGGAAAAATGTTGCTTGTAAAAAATTTCCTTGTCCAAACTTTGTTTGTGACGCATAAATTCAAATACCCAATTCATTTGGGGGCTTCATTCATGAAGCTTTTCCTCCTGCATATGATTATACTTGTACGTCTTCGTTCCTTGTTCGTGTATTACGCCACAATATGCACCATACTGACTTAAGCGCTTTGCAAGCTGGGTTGCCTCGCTCCTGTGTTTACCCCTACGTTCCCGATTGTTCAGCTAGGGAGTAAAGGGAGCACCTCTGTGATTGTCACGATTGGGTCATCCGAGCCGGACCTCAGACTGGGTGAAGCCGAAAGCTAGCACTCTTATAGTTTTCAATGATGGTCGGCACACAACGGAACTCATGAGTATAAAAAATCTATTGCACAAGTCTCATAATAACAATGAGCACCAAAGAAAGGTATCGGTGGGGGTACTATTTTCTTCGAAGATGCTTCTTACACTTCGCAGTAATATAGCATAAGTTCCCTGAGCGCGCTTTGTCTGTTACAGCCTTATGGCCTGATTGCCTGGTTATTGGAAACACCATCGATATTCTCGATGATGGAGTACATAACACTTTTCGTCCTCGACCAAGAGGGAGAAGCCGACGGTTAGGTTAAGACGCGCGTTAAAGTCCGGTTGAACATAGATATGATATAAGTACTTGATGCGTGCAATCATTCTTTACCCAAGTCACTTGGGGGCTCTTAAATTTATATGAGCCGCTTTATGGTAAGTGTTCTTCTTCTTAGTCGCTGCAAAGTTTTTTATTATTATTATCTATCACACCTTTTTCGACACGAGCGCAGTGGTCACTAGCAGGGAGCCTAATTTCTCTCTCAAAGCCGCTAGAGTTTAGTTTGCTAAACTGGCCTAATGAGAAGTACTCCGCCCTCGGGATAGGAGGTTGAAGCTGTAGGCTGACCCGCTTGAAGTCTTGAGATTGGATGTATCATGTTAAAACACGACAGAAGCACTTCTTTTGCTAAGGCCAATTTTGGATTGGCACCAACACTTGATCTCGCTCGGACGCCAAGTTTTTACCGACGCTTTTGGTTTTCCAAGCTTATGGAACTTTTAAACTATTTGTGTGTTTTCAGCACAAGTCTTGCAAAGGCAACGCCGGACACCTTTAGAGATTCGCAAAACATTCTCGGATATTGCTATATATGCATCGGTTTCGAATTGTGTCTTCGGTCAATAGTTGGGTTACCCGGCTCCTGCGCTTGCCTCCTACATTCCGCTTTGTTCGGCTAGGTGTGCAAAGAGAGAACCACTGCGATTGTGCTTCCAGCTCACATGGTTAAGCACCTCAGTGGAGAAAGCCGAAAACTGACTGTCACAATAAGCATAAACTGGTCAGCGATCCGATAACGGTGTTAAAAGACGGGCCATTCATAACAATGGCCGAAGTGTTTACGGCTTGACCTCGACTGTCGCCGAACACTACCGGGGGCTATTAACTGGCCTCCCAAACTAAATCCTCGATATTTTGCTCTTACATTGGAGCTAAGGTTTCATGATCATGCTTAGCATGACAACCCAAAGAAAGGAACCGATAGTGGGACTATTTTCTTTGGAAGACATTTCTTCTGTTAAACAGTAATATAACATATCTCTCTGCATAACTTTGTTTATAAAATCGTATGGCTAGATTGCCTTGTTTGTTGTAAATATTTTCCCTCATAAAGGCTTTATAAAGTAGGACAAACACTCCTCGGCTATTGGCCGAGGAGGTGGAAGCCGATGGTCGGTCAACAAAGTTTTGTACAATGCGGATCCGAGCATTAATGACGTAAAGTACTTGGATACATAGAGTCATTACACATAATTTGTGATTTTACTATGGATATCAATCCTTAATTCGGCCACCCGTGCCCGCATTAAGGCTCGGGGGCTACTGGGCTTCGTGCTTATTATTTACAAATATTAAAGGGCACATCGATCCTCGATCGGTGTTGCCACCCGACCCGTGTCTCGGGGCTACTGCATTGCCTGTCCAATGCAGAAAATTTTAAGTGTAATACAGCTCTCAAGGAGATTTTGATCCTCGGGTTGGTCGGCCGCACCCAACCTGAGTCTTGAGGACTGAGCACGCCGCTTTTTGTGTCCCAAGTATTCTCGCCGAAGTTAGACTTGATCCTCGTAACGATTTTGCAAATCAACCTTGAGTCTCGTGACTCACGGGATCAGCGGTCTTATGTCATCCTTCATGTGCATCTCGGTTTTAGACCGATACCCACCTTGAGGGCTATCGGCTATGTATCTCGGCAGAGAATAAATTGCACCAATCAAAATATTGAAAAAATCGCCCACATTCGGGTTGTGCACCACCTCGGAAGCAGTCCGGCATAAAGCTCGGGCGCTAGTGGCTGGCTCCATAGAGGGCATTTCTGGCATTAAGCTCGGCTAAACTCCTTCAAACTTCTTTGAACCAAGGTGATTTACGACACCTCGGATACAGTCCGGCGTTGGAGCTCGGATACATAGTCCGGCATTGGAGCTCGGATACAGTCCGGCGTTGGAGCTCGGATACATAGTCCGGCGTTAGAGCCGGGAAGCAGTCCGGCATTGGTGCTCGGTTGCAAAAGATACCTCGAATGAAGTCCGACGTTGGAGCTCGGACGCAAGAGGACGCTGCCGCCCGGGAACAACTTCAAATCCGAGGTGTGGCATAAAAATAACAAGGCATTGATAAAGGCCGGAAACTTAAAGGGGCTCCTCGGATACCCGACGTGTAAACTCGTCGAATGCATTTCGGCGATCCTCAAGATCGAAGATGAGAAGATTTGTTGAACCAGTTTTCAAGACCGACGACTGAAGATGAAGAACGGTTCAGAAGAATCGAGGAGCGTCCCTAAACTTGAAGACCGGTTCAGGGGGCTACTGATGGTGTCATGGACAAGGGGGTACTCACCACGTCATCGCCCGATCTTTTAGATTGGGCCGAGGACCCCCATGGCCGTATACTCATGGGCCAGTCCGGACAGCTGCCGCATACAAGGAAGATTCCGCAAGACTTGGCTTTCAAGACAAGGACTCCTCCCCCATCGGCGTATTCGGCTAGGACTCTTGTTATCCTAGGCCTCTAGTGCATTATATAGACCGAGGCCAGGCTAGTCGATAGAGATATAAAACACTCATACCATAGGCTAGCTTCTAGGGTTTAGCCTCTATGATCTCGTGGTAGATCTACTCTTGTACTACCCATATCATCAATATTAATCAAGCAGGAGTAGGGTTTTACCTCCATCGAGAGGGCCTGAACCTGGGTAAAAACATCATGTCCCTTGTCTCCTATTACCATCTGCCTAGACGCACAGTTCGGGACCCCCTACCCGAGATCCGCCGGTTTTGACACCAACAGAAGGCAACAAGCTTGTCGAATATAGCAACAACTACATATTCCATTAAATCCCAAGAGCGGTCGGGAACTTGACAAATTGCTATCTTCTTTTGACGATAGTCACCATGACCGTAGTTGAAAGTACGGTCATAACTGGTGTGCTCAACCTCTGGGCATTCTGAGATTTTGGAAGTGGAACCCGGTGATGAGTGTACACATTCACAGGTTCCCACTCGCAGATGGACCCAATATAAACAACCCAATCTCCATTTGCACCTACCCAAGCCTTACCCTTAAGCGATGGCATCTTACCATCACATATATCTTTATCAAGCGGCACCAACTTGCACAAGGCGAGGCCTCCGTCGTCCGCGCGCCAGTGAGTAGGGTCACGGTGAAGAAGATAGGGGAGATCAAACTGCTCCTGGACCCTTGGGTTCATTGTAATGATGTTATTAGTTGAGTCGAGAATGGTCTTGAACGAACCTGCCATGCTAGCCGAGGTGATGACATCGCACCGATCAATGAGTTCCTCCACCACGTCATCATTCAGATCGGGGCAAGAATAACGGGCTCGTTTCCGGTCTGTTCCCTCCATGGAGAAGACGATCGAACAATGGCAGAAGGAAGGGTGAAGGCAAATGGTGGAGGGAGGAAGAGCGTATGACAGCAATTCCAAATCGAGAGGGAAAGTCGAAGAGTCGTTGGATGGTTGCCATGGTACACGAAGAGGCGCCCCGGCCTACATAGACATCCGTTCAGAAGTTGTACAAAAGGACTAGCCGTTGTCTCACTGACATGTGGGAACGGGACCACATGTCAACGAAGAGGCTAGTGGGGAGCGGACGGTTGCCACAGAAGTCACACACTGACGACAAGGCCGTCCTGTCAGACCTAGCGCCCACACGGGATGGCTTCCGTCCCCCACACAAGCGAAGCCACTTGGCACCCCTACACGGTTGGTCCGCCATGCCGCTAGGCCAACTCTAGCGTGTGCAGCTCGGACACGCACTCGCTCAGCCCCCTTTCCCTCGACACCCCGGAACTACCCAACCACAGCTACGTGTTTTTCGCATCCGGCGGCCGGATTTGGAGCGGATCCGGTCGGGCTTGAGCTCGCCCGGTTTGTGGGAGGCCGTGCCACGCCATGGACTGGCCGGGCACTGGGCCGGAAGGCCCTGGCAAGGCCGCAAGGCCGCAAGGCCGCATGCAGGTACTAACTCCTCCTCTAGCCACTCGGATATGCACCATCGGCGGTCCGCCGACAGATACATGAATGGCGGTCGGCCGGGCTCGGTGCTGGCCCAAAAGCTCATCGGCGCACAGTTGCCACTCATTACGTGCGACGACTTCCCAAAGAAGGTCTTGCACCGCGTGTCTACAACACCGGAACATCCCGGATGGGTGTTCATCAAGTGCTCAACTGATGGGGTATGTGCTACTTTAGCTTTGGTTGTGCTCTCAGATTGGACTTGTTGTGCTAACTTAAAAATTAATTGTGTAGAATGGATGCAAGTTTTGGTATTGGGAAGAAGAGTACATCAATATATTGATAAAGCGCAATTTAGTAGATGTTGTAGCACTTTTAGCTAGCATAGAGGCTAGAGATGAGACTAGTGCACTTCTTGATAGAATAGAGGCTAGACATGAGACTGGATGCGAGGAAGAAACATCTACTTCTTTACACTCGAAGAAGAAATAAGCACGCAAGATCGAGCCTCCGTAGATCAACAATGAATGCATTGAGAAGGCACTAATCCAACTTACAGGAGCAGTTATGGAAGTTGGATATCTTCTAAAATGTATTCTTGTGGTTCTTGTTTTCTTTGGTCTTTCTTTTCTTGTCAAATTTTGGTGATGTATTTCCATGTACAAAAATCAATGATGAAAAAAAGATATGTGTTTGCAAAGAAAAATGTACGCGGCCGGGATGCGTCCACGCGTTGGGCTCACGGCCACCGCATCCGAGAAATGGCCCGGACACGACCCCATTGCCCTACCCAAACGGACAGAATCCGGGCAAAACGGTGGTCCGTTTGGGGTCGTGCGTTGGAGTTGGCCTTACAAGTGGGACCACAGTTGAGGAAACCGACTATCGGCAAACCCCCTCCTCGCCCGCCATGCGATGGCTGAGTTAGAGAAACGACGAGGTTGAAGACATAGCTGTAGCACGGACTCCAAGAAATATGGTGTCAGATGGAAGTCGTGCTGGTGGCATGTGCCGTACTCCTAGACGTGAATGCTTTCTATGGCCCATGCTACCCTAATAGTAGTATATAAATAGTAGTAGTATCGAGGATTTGAGGTGTTGGTTATGTACAGTGAACACATTAACATATGGCCCACCTCACACTGTGGCCAAATTTCCTGGAGTCTGTGCTAGGTTAAAAAGTGTTCTTTGTGAGGGTGGGTGGCTGGTCTCAAGTTTAAAACTTGTTGTATTACATACGTAGACGTAGAGATAGTGCAACATGTGAAGCTACTACAAATAGTGTACTATTATTGATTGGCCTCATCCGATAACCTGTTGCAATGCACGTACAATTATGTATTCAGAAAATATATTTTTGCCTCGTCACAGCACCCACTCTGAAGCGACTCGAAAACCATTCATAAATTTAGTAAGTTTATCACAGGCATATCATTTTATAACATACAACAGGTCATCAACCCACAACGACAACGAGGATACATTGTAAATACTAAAGTTTTCATCACACAACAAATAACAAGCAATGAAATGAACTTCAACTCAACCAATCCTCGGCGTTGGAAACGCTTGCTTTGAACCACAAGTGATTCTCTGGGAAGGGCCAGCTACTATGAATCTCGAGACCAACGCAGGACTAATCATCAAGGCTAAAGCGGCCTACTATATCACGACCTGGGTAGGGAACCACCGCAATGTTCGAGGTATAGATACAGTTGCTTCTCATAAATGTAAGTAACGTTGTGTCAACAACAGTTGGATTGCCTTTCACCATCATTGGATAGTTTTGTCCAAGGAAGAGCGAGTTTTCTCCAAGACTATCAATATTGTACCAGGGAGAAAGTGTTGGCGCTAGCACACTAGTAGTATCCATCCCGAATACCATGCAACGGGTGTTGGAATAGGTCCAGAGAGTGCGACCATGGGAGACAACACCTGCTTCCTTAGTAGTAACATTAGCAGTGGGCTGTATACAGACAAGAAGGGGTGATCCATCAGAATAAGTTGCCAGGCGCCACTGAGTATATGGCCCTCCTCGTCCTCATGCTCGTGATCATCACCATCGTCATCTCTCCCTTGGTTATAAAAATTTTCAAGTATAGGTGGTGGAATGTTCACAGGACCTTGGAAACACAAGAAGAAGGTTAATTAGTAAAGGGAAACTTGCTAACTCACATGCATGTGGATGAAACAGTTATAATTACGGTGGAAGACAAAGGTACCGAAACTGCGAGGATACCATATAAAAACAGTGCCACGAGTGGTGGCAGCAAACACAAGACCCTCGTATTAAATTGCATTACAGTACACATCCGTGTATAGGAACTGATTTTTTAGCAATATCCAGCCAGTCGAACCACCAAGGACGGCAACAAGCTTGTCGAAGATAGCAACAACTCCATAGTTCCTGTAATGCCAAGAGCAGTTGGGAACTTGACAAATTGCTATCTTCCGTAGAAGACAATCACCATGATCGTATTTGAACGTGTGTAGAATACCGGTGTGCTCAACCTCTAGGCAGTTCTGAGATTTTTGGAAGTGGAACCCGGTGACGACTGTACACATTCACAAGTACCCACTCGCAGTTGTACCCAATATAAACGACCCAATCTCCATTTGCGCCTGCCCAAGCCTTGCCCTCAAGCGATGGCATCTTAACATCATATGTATCATTATCAAGCGGCATCAACTTGCACAAGGCGAGGCTTCCCTCGTCCCCGCGCCAGTCAGAAGGGTCACGATGAAAAAGATAGGGGAGATCAAACCGCTCCTAGACCCTTGGGTTCCTTGTAATGATGTTATTAGTTGAGTCGAGAATGGTCTTGAACGAACCTGCCATGCTAGCCGAGGTGATGACGTCGCACCGATCAAGGAGTTCCTCCACCACGTCGTCTTTCAGATCGGGGCAAGAATAACGTGGTCGTTTCCGTCCTGTTCCCTCTATGGAGAAGACGATCGAACAATGGAAGAAGGAAGGGTGAAAGCAAATGGAGGAGGGAGGAAGAGTGTGCGACAGCAGTTCCAAATTGAGAGGGAATGGCGAAGAGTTGGTGGACGATTGCCAGTTTGCCACGGTACACGAAGAGGCGCCCCGATCTACACGCCCGTTCAGAAATTGTACAAAAGGACTCGACGTCGTCTCACTACCATGTTTGAACGGGACCACATGTTAACGAAACATGGTGTGTAATTTCTCATGCAAAATGCGATCTGGCCGCGTTGGCCCGAGGTGCCGCATTAGTTATCGACCTTTATTTTTTTAACATACAATCTGAGTGGATAGCTCCTGTGGTCATCACACGTGATCAGATATATAGGTGGGCTAGGTGGGCAGGCGGCAACAATCTAAGTGCTAAAAGAGTTGATCCAATGCTTGGTTTTGTTTGGATTTTCCAATTGTGACCATTGGATAGAGTGAATCAATGGCTTACGTTCAAAGTTATTCTCATACTATAGAATGGTATAGGAACATGGAGATATTTGGTTGATTTTATATCGCTGAATAATAAAAAATACTATGAGTGCAGATGCTCCACCGCGAGGTTTGTTGCTCCTTCTCGGTCGTCGGGAATCTATGTTCTTCCACTCTTTCGTTTAAGACATGAGCTTTGTTCATCCTTTTGCCGACACGCGGGACATCTATATGCCTCCATTTTAAAAATCATACTATATGCCTCCATGACACGCGGGACACCTAACATCAAGGTGGCGTTCATGCAAGAAAATGGATATATGCAGTGCGTAAGTGAGTCGTGCACTTTGATGGCATCTAGTACTACACAATATTTTTTGTCCCTAATGGCATGTGAATAGTGCATGTACTCAATGACAAAGCACTGGATGGTATCCATGGACATGGTCGGCCCGTTTTGAAGAGAGTACTAATAAATACGTAACTTTGATGTGTCCCGTCAACTCGCAATACGACGAGAAGCTTGCTTACTACACCTTCTCCCTCGCCAACGCGTGCGCGGTGGCTCGCAGCATGAGGAGAAACTTTTGCTTACAAGCGGTCAACGTGCAACAGTTCATTTTGTGTCAGATTGCCAGAAGTACTACTGTAGTACCATCATTATTGTTCGACTTTCGAAAGAGAAGAAGAGCCAAGCGCAAGGTCACCTACTAACCTAGTATAGTACTACTATAGCCAAAGTTGGTCCACCTTTTTAGGGCATGGTTAATTAATATAGGTGGCTCTTGCAGCGGCACATCATTTAGAGCAAGTACTCTCTTCGTAGGAACAAAGGAAGTGAAACAAAAGTTGGAGTGGATGCTAGATTGCCAATTAAAACATGATTACATAGGAAAAAATCCTATAGCATTCTATCCTATGAATCAAATGACCAATGTAGGAAAATTATGAGGGGGGGGGGGGTCTCTCCAACAGTGCTCCTCGGCTTGCACCTAGCATCACGGTGGTAGAACTTGGAGTCATTCATCTGGTACACGTGGCATCTCAGATCTGGACGCAAGGTGACGCGACCTCTTACTTCGTCCGCCATTTGAAGCGGCGCGCCGGTGGAGGGCTAGCATACTCCAGTATTAGGTTGGCTCTATGTGATGTGGCAACTTAATATACTAATCGGATGCTAGCTATACTACTACGGTACTCACACTCCAAGAAGTAACTCGAAAATCATTCATAAATTGAGTCTATGACATGCATTTGCAAATGTACCATTCATTACATACAACAAGTCATCAACACAGAACAACAACGAGGATACATGTTGGATTATAGATTATTTCCAACAAAACATTCTAGTAAATACTAAAGTTTTCATCACACAACAAATAACAAGCAATGAAATCAAATTCAACTCAACCAATCCTCGGTGTTGGAAAAGCTTGCTTTGAAACATAGGTGCTCTGGGAAGGGCCATCTATTGTCAATATCGAGAGCAACGCAGGGCTGATCATTCAGGCTGAAGCGGCATATATCAAGACCAGGGTACGGAAACACCACAATGTTCGAGGCATAGAGACAGTTGCTTCTCATAAATGGTAGTAATGTTGTGTTAACAGCAGCTGGATCGCCTTTCACCATCATTGGATAGTTTGGTCCAAGGAAGAGCGAGTGTTCTCCAAGACTATCAATACGGAACCAGGGAGAAGGTGTTGGCGCTAGCACACTAGTATCCATCCCCAATACCCTGCAACGGGTGTTGGAATAGGTCCGGAGAGGGCGACCATGGGAGACAACACGTGCTCCCTCAGTAGTAACAATCTCACTACACTGTATACAGACAAGAGGTGGTCCATCGAATTAGTTGAAGGAAATATGCACTAGAGGCAATAATAAAGTTATTACTTATTTACTTATATCATGATAAATGTTTATTATTCATGCTGGAATTGTATTAACCGGAAACATGATACATGTGTGAATACATAGACAAACAGAGTGTCACTAGTATGCCTCTACTTGACTAGCTCGTTTATCAAAGATGGTTATGTTTCCTAGCCATTGACATGGGTTGTCATTTGATTAACGGGATCACATCATTAGGAGAATGATGTGATTGACATGACCCATTCCGTTAGCTTAGCACCTGATCGTTTAGTATGTTGCCATTGCTTTCTTCATGACTTATACAAGTTCCTGTGACTATGAGATTAGCAACTCCCGTTTACCGGAGGAACACTTTGTGTGCTACCAAACGTCACAATGTAACTGGGTGATTATAAAGGTGCTCTACAGTGTCTCCGAAGGTACTTGTTGGGTTGGCGTATTTCAAGATTAGGATTTGTCACTCCGATTGTCAGAGAGGTATCTCTGGGCCCACTCAGTAATGAACATCACTATAAGCCTTGCAAGCATTGTAACTAATGAGTTAGTTGCGGGATGATGTATTACGGAACGAGTAAAGAGACTTGCCGGTAACGAGATTGAACTAGGTATTGAGATACCGACGATCGAATCTCGGGCAAGTAACATACCGATGACAAAAGGAACAACGTATGTTGTTATGCGGTTTGACCGATAAAGATCTTCGTAGAATATGTAGGATCCAATATGAGCATCCAGGTTCCGCTATTGGTTATTGACCGGAAACATGTCTCGGTCATGTCTACATAGTTCTCAAACCCGTAGGCTCCGCATGCTTAAGGTTTCGATGACAGTTTTATTATGAGTTTATGAGTTTTGATGTACCGAAGGAGTTCGGAGTCCCGGATGAGATCGGGAACATGACGATGAGTCTCGAAATGGTCGAGACGTAAAGATCAATATATTGGACAACTATATTCGGACATCGAAAAGGTTCCGAGTGATTCGGGTATTTTTTGGAGTACCAGAGAGTTAGGGAATTCGTATTGGGCCTTTATGGGCCATACGGGAAAGGAGAGAAAGGCCCCAAAGGGTGGCCGCACCCCTCCCCATGGACTAGTCCGAATTGGACTAGGGAGTGGGGACGCCCCCTTCCTTCCTTCTCCTTCTCCCTTCCCTTTCCTTCTCTCCTACTCCTTCTACTTGCAAGGTCTCCTAGTTCTACTAGGAAAGGGGGAATCCTACTCCCGGTGGGAGTAGGACTCCCCTAGGGCGCGCCATAGAGAGGGCCGGCCCTCCCCTCCTCCACTCCTTTATATACGGAGGAGGGGGGCACCCCATAGACACAACAATTGATCCTTGAGATCTCTTAGCCGTGTGCGGTGCCCCCCTCCACCATAGTTCTCCTCGATAAGATTGTAGCGGTGCTTAGGCGAAGCCCTGGGACGGTAGAACATCAAGATCGTCACCACGCCATCGTGCTGATGGAACTCTTCCCCGACACTTTGCTGGATCGGAGTCCGGGGATCGTCATCGAGCTGAACGTGTGCAAGAACTCGGAGGTGTCGTAGTTTCGGTTCTTGATCGGTCGGGCCGCGAAGACGTACAACTACATCAACCGCGTTGTGCTAATGCTTCCACTTTCGGTCTATGAGGGTACGTGGACAACACTCTCCCCTCTCGTTGCTATGCATCACCATGATCTTGCGTGTGCGTAGGAAATTTTTGGAAATTACTACGTTCCCCAACAGTGGCATCCGAGCCTAGGTTTTATGCGTTGATGTTATATGCACGAGTAGAACACAAGTGAGTTATGGGCGATACAAGTCATATTGCTTACCAGCATGTCATACTTTGGTTCGGCGGTATTGTTGGATGAAGCAGCCCGGACCGACATTACGCGTACACTTACGCGAGACTGGTTCTACCGACGTGCTTTGCACACAGGTGGCTGCCGAGTGTCAGTTTCTCCAACTTTAGTTGAACCGAGTGTGGCTACGCCCGGTCCTTGCGAAGGTTAAAACAGCACTAACTTGACGAACTATCGTTGTGGTTTTGATGCATAGGTAAGAACGGTTCTTGCTAAGCCCGTAGTAGCCATGTAAAACTTGCAACAACAAATTAGAGGACGTCTAACTTGTTTTTGCAGGGCATGTTGTGATGTGATATGGTCAAGACGTGATGCTATATTTTATTGTATGAGATGATCATGTTTTGTAACCAAGTTATCGGCAACTGGCAGGAGCCATATGGTTGTCGCTTTATTGTATACAATGCAATCGCCCTGTAATGCTTTACTTCATCACTAAGCGGTAGCGATAGTCGTAGAAGCATAAGATTGGCGAGACGACAACGATGCTACGATGAAGATCAAGGTGTCGTGCCGGTGACGATGGTGATCATGACGGTTCTTCGGAGATGGAGATCACAAGCACAAGATGATGATGGCCATATCATATCACTTATATTGATTGCATGTGATGTTTATCTTTTATGCATCTTATCTTGCTTTGTTTGACGGTAGCATTATAAGATGATCTCTCACTAAATTTCAAGATAAAAGTGTTCTCCCTGAGTATGCACCGTTGCCAAAGTTCGTCGTGCCCAGACACCACGTGATGATCGGGTGTGATAAGCTCTACGTCCATCTACAACGGGTGCAAGCCAGTTTTGCACACGCAGAATACTTAGGTTAAACTTGAAAAACCTAGCATATGCAGATATGGCCTCGGAACACTGAGACTGAAAGGTCGAGCGTGAATTATATAGTAGATATGATCAACATAGTGATGTTCACCATTGAAAACTACTCCATTTCACGTGATGATCGGTTATGGTTTAGTTGATTTGGATCACGTGATCACTTAGATGATTAGAGAGATGTCTATCTAAGTGGGAGTTCTTAAGTAATATGATTAATTGAACTTAAATTTATCATGAACTTAGTCCTGGTAGTATTTTGCAAATTATGTTGTAGATCAATAGCTCGCGTTGTTGCTTTCATATGTTTATTTTGATATCTTCCTAGAGAAACTGTGCTGAAAGATGTTAGTACCAATGATGCGGATTGGATCCGTGATCTGAGGATTGTCCTCATTGCCGCACAGAAGAATTATGTCCTTGACGCACCGCTAGGTGACGGACCTATTGCAGGAGCAGATGCAGACGTTATGAACGTTTGACTAGCTCAATATGATGACTACTTGATAGTTAAGTGCACCATGCTTAACGGCTTAGAATCGGGACTTCAAAGACGTTTTGAACATCATGGGCCATATAAGATGTTCCAGGAGTTGAAGATAATATTTCAAGCAAATACCCGAGTTGAGAGATATGAAGTCTCGAACAAGTTCTATAGCTAAAAGATGGAGGAGAATTGCTCAACTAGTGAGCATGTGCTCAGATTGTCTGGGTACTACAATCGCTTGAATCAAGTGGGAGTTAATCTTCCAGATAAGATAGTGATTGACAGAATTCTCTAGTCACCATCACCAAGTTACTAGAACTTCGTGATGAACTATAGTATGCAAGGGATGACGAAAATGATTCCCGAGCTCTTCTTGATATTGAAATCAACGAAGGTAGAAATCAAGAAAGAGCATCAAGTGTTGATGATTGACAAGACCACTAGTTTCAAGAAAAGGGCAAAGGGAAAGAAAGGGAACTTCAAGTAGAATGACAAGCAAGTTGTCACTCCCGCAAAGAAACCCAAAGCTGGACAAAAGCCTGAAACTGGGTGCTTACACTGCAAAGGAAATGGTCACTGGAAGCGGAAATACCCTGAATATTTGGTGGATAAGAAGGATGGAAAAGTGAACAAGGGTATATTTTGATATACAGGTTATTGATGTGTACCTTACTAGTGTTTATAGTAGCCCCTGAGTATTTGATACTTGTTCGGTTGCTAAAAATTTGTAACTCGAAACAAGAGTTACAGAATAAACAGAGACTAGTTGAGGGTGAAGTGACGATGTGTGTTGGAAGTGGTTCCAAGATTGATATGATCATCATCGCACACTCCCTATACTTTCGGGATTAGTGTTAAACCTAAATAAATGTTATTTGGCGTTTGCGTTGAGCATGAATATGATTTGATCATGTTTATTGCAAAACGGTAATTCATTTAAAGTCAGAGAATAATTGTTGTTCTGTTTACATGAATAAAACCTTCAATGGTCATACACCCAATGAAAATAGTTTGTTGGATCTCGATCGTAGTGATACACATATTCTTAATATTGATGCCAAAAGATGCAAAGTTGATAATGATAGTGCAACTTATTTGTGGCACTGCCGTTTGGGTCATATCCGTATAAAGCGCATGAAGAAACTCCATAAAAATGGACTTTTGGAATCACTTGATTATTAATCATTTGATGCTTGCGAACCATGCCTTATGGGCAAGATGACTAAAACTCCGTTCTCCGAAACAATGGAACAAGCTACTGACTTATTGGAAATAATACATACCGATGTATGTGATCCAATGAGTGTTGATGCTCGTGGCAAGTATCGTTATTTTCTGACCTTCACAGATGATTTGAGTAGATATGGGTATATCTACTTAATGAAACACAAGTCTGAAACATTTGAAAAGTTCAAAGAATTTCAGAGTGAAGTGGAGAATCATCGTAATAAGAAAATAAAGTTTCTACGATCTGATCGTGGAGGAGAATATTTGAGTTACGAGTTTGGCCTTCATATAAAACAATGTGGAATAGTTTCACAGCTCACGCCACCTGGAACACCACAGCGTAACGGTGTGTCTGAACGTCATAACCGCACTTTATTTGATATGGTGCGATCAATGATGTCTCTTACCGATTTACCAATATCGTTTTGGGGATTATGCATTAGAGACAGCTGCATTCACATTAAATAGGGCACCATCTAAATCCGTTGAGATGACAACTTATGAACTGTGGTTTGGCAAAAACCCAAGTTGTCGTTTCTTATAATTTGGGGTTGCGATGCTTATGTGAAAAAGTTTCATCCTGATAAGCTCAAACCCAAATCGGAGAAGTGCGTCTTCATAGAATACCCAAAGGAAACTATTGGGTGCACCTTCTAACATAGATCCGAAGGCAAGATATTCGTTGCTAAAAATGGATCCTTTCTAGAGAAGGAGTTTCTCTTGAAAGAAGTGAGTGGGAGGAAAGTAGAACTTGATAAGGTAATTGTACCTTCTCCCGAATTGGAAAGTAGTTCATCACAGAAATCAGTTCCAGTGATTCTTACACCAATTAGCAAGGAAGTTAATGATGATGATCATGAAACTTCAGATCAAGTTATTACAGAAACTCGTAGGTCTTCCAGAGTACGGTCCGCACCAGAGTGGTACGGTGATCCTATTCTAGAAGTCATGTTACTAGACCATGATGAACCTATGAACTATGAGGAAGCGATGATGAGCCCAGATTCCGCGAAATGGCTTGAAGCCATGAAATCTAAGATAGAATCCATGTATGAGGACAAAGTGTGGACTTTGATTGACTTGCCCGATGATCGGTGAGTCATTAAGAATAAATAGATCTTCAAGAGGAAGACAAATGCTGATAGTAGTGTTACTATCTACAAAGCTAGACTTGTCTAAAAAGGATTTTGACAAAGTTCAAGGTGTTGAATACAATGAGATTTTCTCACTCGTATCGATGCTTAAAAGTATGTCCGAATCGTGTTAGCAATTACCACATTTTATGAAATCTGGCAAATGGATGTCAAAACTGCAATCCTTAATGGTTTTCTTAAAGAAGAGTTGTATATGATGCAACCAGAAGGTTTTGTCAATCCTAAAGGTGCTAAAAAAATGTGCAAGCTCCAGCGATCCATCTATGGACTGGCGCAAGCATCTCAGAGTTGGAATATACGCTTTGGTAAGTTGATCAAAGCATATAGTTTTATACAGACTTGCAGTGAAGCCTGTATTTACAAGAAAGTGAGTGGGAGCACTACAACATTTCCGATAAGTATATGTGAATGACATATTGTTGATCGGAAATAATGTAGAATTATTCTGCAAAGCATAAAGGAGTGTTTGAAAGGAGTTTTTTCAAAGAAAGACCTCGGAGAAGCTGCTTACATATTGAGCATCAAGATCTATAGAGATAGATCAAGACGCTTGATAAGTTTTTTCAATGAGTACATACCTTGACAAGATTTTGTAGTTCAAAATGGAACAGTCAAAGAAAGAGTTTCTTGCCTCTGTTACAAGGTGTAAAATTGAGTAAAGACTCAAAATCTGACCACGGCAAAAGATAGAAAGAGAATGAAAGCCATTCCCTATGCCTCAGCCATAAGTTCTATAAAGTATGCCATGTTGTGTACCAGATCTATTGCATACCCTACCACTGAGTTTGGCAAGGGAGTACAATAGTGATCTAGGAGTAGATCACTGGACATTGGTCAAAATTATCCTTAGTGGAATAAGGATATGTTTCTCGATTATGGAGGTGACAAGAGGTTCGTCGTAAAGGGTTACGTCGATGCAAAATTTGACACCGATCCAGATGACTCTAAGTGTCAATCTGGATACATATTGAAAGTGGCAGCAATTAGCTAGAGTAGCTCCGTACAGAGCATTGTAGACATAGAATATTTTTGCAAAATACATATGGATCTGAATGTGGCAGACCTGTTGATTAAAGTTCTCTCACAAGCAAAACATGATCACACCTTAGTACTCTTTGGGTGTTAATCACATAACAACGTGAACTAGATTATTGACTCTAGTAAACCCTTTGGGTGTTGGTAACATGACGATGTGAACTATGGGTGTTAATCACATGGTGATGTGAACTATTGGTATTAAATCACATGGTGATGTGAACTAGATTATTGACTCTAGTGCAAGTGGGAGACTGAAGGAAATATGCCCTAGAGGCAATAATAAGTTATTATTTATTTCCTTATATCATGATAAATGTTTATTATTCATGCTAGAATTGTATGAACCGGAAACATGATACATGTGTAAATACATAGACAAACAGAGTGTCACTAGTATGCCTCTACTTGACTAGCTCGTTGATCACAGATGGTTATGTTTCCTAGCCATTGACATGGGTTGTCATTTGATTAACGGGATCACATCATTAGGAGAAGGATGTGATTGACATGACCCATTCCGTTAGCTTACCACCTGATTGTTTAGGATGTTGCTATTGCTTTCTTCATGACTTATACATGTTCCTATGACTATGAGATTATGCAACTCCCGTTTACCTGAGGAACACTTTGTGTGCTACCAAACGTCACAACGTAACTGGGTGATTATAAAGGTGCTCTACAGGTGTCTCCGAAGGTACTTGTTGGGTTGGCATATTTCGAGATTAGGATTTTTCACTCCGATTGTCGGAGAGGTATCTCTGGGCCCACTCAGTAATGCACATCACTATAATCCTTGCAAGCATTGTAATAATGAGTTAGTTGCGGGATGATGTATTACGGAACGAGTAAAGAGACTTGCTGGTAATGAGATTGAACTAGGTATTTAGATACCGACGATCGAATCTCGGGGAAGTAACATACCGATGACAAAAAGAACAACGTATGTTGTTATGCGGTTTGACCGATAAAGATCTTCGTAGAATATGTAGGAGCCAATATGAGCATCCAGGTTCCGCTATTGGTTATTGACCAGAAACATGTCTCGGTCATGTCTACATAGTTCTCGAACCCGTAGGGTCCGCACGCTTAAGGTTTCGATGACAATTTTATTATGAGTTTATGAGTTTTGATGTACCGAAGGAGTTCGGAGTCCCGGATGAGATCGGGGACATGACGAGGAGTCTCGAAATGGTCGAGACATAAAGATCGATATATTGGACGACTAAATTCGGACATCGAAAAGGTTTCGACTGATTCGGGTATTTTTCGGATTACCGGAGAGTTACGGGAATTCGTATTGGGCGTTTATGGGCCATACGGGAAAGGAGAGAAAGGCCCCAAAGGGTGGCCGCACCCCTCCCCATGGACTAGTCCGAATTGGACTAGGGAGGGGGGCGCCCCCTTCCTTCCTTCTCGTTCTCCCTTCCCTTTCCTTCTCTCCTACTCCTTCTACTTGGAAGGTCTCCTAGTTCTACTAGGAAAGGGGGAATCCTACTCCCGGTGGGAGTAGGACTCCCCTAGGGCGCGCCATAGAGAGGGCCGGCCCTCCCCTCCTCCACTCCTTTATATATGAAGGGGAGGCACCCCATAGACACAACATTTTATCCTTGAGATCTCTTAGCCGTGTGCGGTGCCCCCCTCCACCATAGTTCTCCTCGATAATATTGTAGCGGTGCTTAGGCGAAGCCCTGCGACGGTAGAACATCAAGATCGTCACCACGCCGTCATGCTGACGGAACTCTTCCCCGACACTTTGCTGGATCGGAGTCCGGGGATCGTCATCGAGCTTTACGTGTGCAAGAACTCGGAGGTCTCGTAGTTTTGGTGCTTGATCGGTCGGGCCGTGAAGACGTACGACTACATCAACCGCGTTGTGCTAACGCTTCCGCTTTCGGTCTACGAGGGTACGTGGACAACACTGTCCCCTCTCGTTGCTATGCATCACCATGATCTTGCGTGTGTGTAGGAATTTTTTTGAAATTACTACGTTCCCCAACATTAGTTGCCAGGCGCCACTGAGTATATAAGTTATGCTCGTCCTCATGCTCGTGATCATCACCATCGTCATCTCCCCCTTGGTTATAAAATTTTCAAGTATAAGTGGTGGAATGTTCACAGGACCTTGGAAACACAAAAAGGTTAATTAGTAAAGGGAGACTTGCTAACCACTACTAGGGAAAAGGCTACTAGCAGCGCGGGTAAAATGGCTACTAGTAGCGCGGGTACCCGCGCTACTAGTATCACGCTACAGCTAAAAGTTAGCAGTAGCGTGGGTCGAACCCGCGCTACTACTAACTTTGTTAGTAGTAGCGTGGGTTCAACCCGCGCTACTGCTATTATGGACCCGCGCTACTACTAATGAAATTGTAGTAGCGTGTCTATAGTGCCAACGCTACTAGTATCCTAAATACTAGTAGCGCGCCATTTTATCCCCACACCACTACTAACTTATTAGGAATTAAAAAAATAAAATCAACCAAATTCATTCAATCACATAGTTGTCGTATATTCTCCAGTTCCTCATTTTAGCAGCAATTTATGTATAATTCCATTCTATCACACAGTTACATAAGCAACTACGTTCCTCATTGTAGCAGCAACTAATGTATAATTCCATTCTATCGCACAGTTACATAAGCAACTACCTACGTAAGTTGTTATGGCCTGATCCGAAAATTGGACCACTCGTCAATGTGCGGCGCCTGCCCGGCCTACACCGTCCAGTCCACGAACCTCTCGACGACCGTCATCGTCGCCACCAGAACCCTGCAGCATTACAAACAAAGGTTCATAAACTTCAGATTCTTCAGAAGAATGGCACGAAAAAACAATGCAGTACATGTAGATGCCAATGTGCAACATTTTTTCTAGAGATTCTTATTTAAGCCATATTGCACAGCTGAAGCTATAAGCTATTTCCTAATAGTGAAAAGTGCAGAGAATAGTTATATAAGAACGCATATAGATTTGACAAGTGCATAGAAAAACATAAAGCCCAAAAGAAACACAGAATCAGGCAAATCATGCAACCACATAATCAGGTTAACTTCTACTCCCTCCGTTCTTAAATATAAGTCTTTGTAGAGATTCCACTATGGACTACATACGGAGCAAAATGGATGAATCTACATTCTAAAACGCATCTACATACATCCGCATGTGGTTCATAGTGGAATCTCTCCAAAGACTTATATTTAGGGACGGAGGGAGTATTTACTCACAAATAAAATGACATCAAAATCAACATACTAGCATTGGTCCTCGACACAATGGGTGCGAAAGAGGCTGACTGAGATCATAAAAAAAATAAGAAGGACCAAGACACTCATATTTCAGTCCAGACATATACGAGGACATATCATAAGGCACATACAAAGTAGCAATGAATAGATAAGACATGCTGGATCGGTTTTCCTCAGTTATATATAGTAACTGTTATGGAAGCAGTCATAGTGTACATTTTACACTAAAGCAATCGTTTCTTTCAGCTTGAAATAGAGACACCAAAAAAGGAGGAAGTATCAGGCACACATTTACCTTGTCAGAAATCAGATACTCGGCATGGAAACGTGTGCAAGCAATCTGAACAATTTCCTTATCAATGCCAAGTTCCTGCCCACCAAACTGGTTGCATGGGAAAGCAAAGATCTCAAAACATGTAGTCCCATAAAATTGTTAGCATAACATATCGTAACTCAAAATCAAGGACTAATCATATGCAGATAGATCATCCCCTGGTCCTTGTACTTCTCGTAAGTTCCATGTAACAAAATGCAATTGGTTAGAATTGAACCAAAACCACACGTGCTGCACGATGGCGTCGAAAGCTCACTTAATGGATCACCAAATGTGAAATCCCTATAGACTTGGATGTAAATATAGTCATTTCTAATTACCTATTTCTAAAGTGCAAGACATAGGACATCCATTATGAATTCAGAAACTATAACATCAATTTTTTTTCTTCTGAAGTGCACATCTTTCACTTATTTGCATGTAGCAGCTTCTATGTATCCATTGTGAATTCAGAAACTATAACATCAGTTTGGTTGTTTTTTGGCCATGACGAAAATATTAAATAAGATACAATACATGGCGAAGTGATGAAGTGCCAATTTCTCTCTCCTTCCCCTTCTGCATTTTTATTCTTTTAGATGATGTGATGTACAAATTATCATCAGCCTATATGTCCTTACATCTTTATAAATAAATCGTTCTGTTTATGAGTGCAAGCACATTTGATTATTATTGAACTATTATTGCATCTATGCTTAACTGGGAGCATACAACTGTTTAAGTTCTTGCATACTATTCTTAATTGAGCGGTCATATTGTTCTGAACCTTTTATTATGTCCATCACATGCAGGTTTGAAGGTGCTGTGATTTTGGACAGAAGGAAGAATAGTTTGCTCAATACAAGTCAAGAAGGAGGTCCTACATGCTACCAAAGTCAGAGTTGGACATGTATTTGGAGGAAAATTTCGAAAGCACCAAGGAAAGTTTTGATATTTTGATTTGATGGAGAACACATGCTGAAAAATATCCTTTCTGGTGTTTTTAAGACAGTGACTGAGACATCATGAAAGAAAACATGTTTCTGCATTTTAATTAGGGGGCTCGCTCGTGGAGTAGATCAATTCATGGTTGAAGCACACTCGTACACAGCAGGCTAAAAGCTAGCTAGTTGCCGGTTATATGCGGCCAGACGTGCATGGCAGCGATGTTTGCATTGGGCGGGTGTTTCTACACACAGATCATCTAATTGATTGTAGCTGAGATTGGTGCAATGAGTCAAAACTATGGTAAAATAGCACTTGCCAAACGCATAGGTTGTTTTGCCAAAACAGAGAAAAACTAGTCTTTTGACAAACGCAATTGCTTGTTGAATTACTACAATTTTCTTAAAACTGTGTTGTCAAACTAGGCCTTAGTCTTTGCTTTGTAGAGAAGGGAGAAGGTAGGTTCATGATAACTAATGTACTAGTGGACAAGTATTAAATTATTAAATCCTCTGCACACTGAATGGGCAGATCCATCCTTGAACCCAATCTAACATCTCCCAAAGATTAATCTCAAACTACAGCCAAACTCCAAAGTGCTCAGGCCCAAATTCTACAACACTTCCGAAGTACAGTAAAATAAATTGTAGCAAACGGACTGGATCACTTTAGTTTGGACAAAGTGATACAACATTTGCGTGACTGAACCTACTCCGATTTTGGTCCTAATCTGTATCCGATACTCGTCAGTAGACATAGAGCGTACGACCATAGCAAGACAGGGGAGCAGTTTAGATCTGGATCAGATCCCGAACGAGAGCTGCTCCTACTATGGACCCGGGGCGGCGGCAGGTGTATTCACCTGTATTCAGCTGAATACCCATGTTTCTGGACAAAAAAATATATGTATACATATCAGCCCACTTCAAAACTAAATCCCAGAGCCCACAGGCCACCCAGTGTAGGCGCATCACACGTTCGTGGTTGTTTCCTTCCTTCGCTTGTTCTCAGACACACGCACGCCCATGTCTCTCTCAACCACGCGTACGGGACTAGTGTTGCTGCTGCCATAAAAATGCACCCCACCCGAAAGCTAGAGAGAGAGGAACAGAAAAAGGACGACGCGGTGCAGGATCCCTCATAGACCCCAAGAAACTGAAGAATCAACACTACAAAGACTTTGGTGAGGGGTTGTAGCAGCAACACATCTCCAAATTAATGCGAATTATCAACTCCAATAGTGCGTGGTTCTCGCTGCAATTGTCTCCTGTTGTTAACAACGGAGCTTTATAGCGATCAAGATTTGATCATTTATCAATCAAAAGGTACTGATGTATTCTTACTTGATTGTAAAATTATTTCTATATAATTATTCTAGTCAGATGTATCGAAAAATTGCTAGTGTCGTACTGTTTTATTCATATATTGCATTTAGAGATAATATTTTTTACAATGAATACCCAACCACTAAATCCTGAAGCCGCCACTACTCTGAACTGGAGTAGCAGGGCAGGCCGGGCGCTAGGCAGAGCAAAGTGGGGAGTAAACGCAGGGACGGACCTGTTGAGCAGCGAGGCGGACTTGGCCCAGAAGAAGAGGATGTCGACGTGGAGGAGGACGGCGTTGGAAAGGACCGATGTGAGGCTGTACCCGGCGCGCTCGAAGAGGAACCGGACGAGTGTGGCACCCGTGATGGCCGCCGCGGAGGCGTTCCTCCGCCTCCAGAGGAGCAGGTCGGCGACTGGGCGAGGGTGCATGGCGCCCGCGACGGCCGCCGCGGAGGCGTTCCTCCGCCTCCAGAGGAGCAGGTCGGCGACTGGGCGAGGGTGCGTGGCGCCCGCGACGGCCGCCGCGGAGGCGTTCCTCCGCCTCCAGAGGATCAGGTCGGCGACTGGGCGAGGGTGCGTGAGGGTGTGGAGGCGGTGGTGCGTGGCGGCCATTGGGATCGGAGGCGGGGGAGGAGGGGGAGAAGAGAGGAGGTGGAAGGGAGGCCGGCGATGGAGGGATCTGGATCGAGGTTGGGTTTTTTTTTTTTGAGACAAACAAGGTGGGTAGTGGGACGGTTGGTGGGGTGGATAGGGGGTGGGTGGTGTGGGAATATACCAGTAGCGTGGGCATCTGACCAGCGCTACAGCTATTCACAAAGTAGTAGCGTAGGTTTATAACCCTCGCTACTACTATGGCATGTCCGAGGGGGGCACGGTAGAGACTGCTTAGTAGTAGCGAGGGTTAAAAACCCGCGCTACTACTATCAACTTAGTAGTAGCGAGGGGTAAGAACACGCGCTACTAGTAAGTAGCAGTAGCGAGGGGTATAAACCCGCGCTACTAGTAAGCGTCTGTGTATAAGCTTTTCCCTAGTAGTGAACCCGCATGCATGTGGATGAAACAATTATAATTACGGTGGAAGACAAACGTACCGAAACTACGAGGATCCCATGCAAAAACAGTGCCACTAGTGGTGGCAGCAAACACAAGATCCTCGTATTCAATTGCATCACAGTACTCATCCGTGTACAGAAACTGATTTTTGAGCAATATCCATGGACGAACCATGGAATCAGTAACAACGGCAACAAGCTTGTCGAAGATAGCAACAACTTCATAGTTCTGGTAATGCCAAGGGCGGTTGGGAACTCGACAAATTGCTATCTTTCATAGACGACAGCCACCATGATCGTATTTGAACGTACGTAGATCATCTGTGTGCTCAACCTCAGGGCACTCTGAGATTTTTGGAAATGGAATCCGCTGACGAGTGTACACATTCACAAATTCCCACTCGCAATTGTACCCAATATAAACAACCCAATCTCTATTTGCGCCAGCCCAGGCCTTACCCTTAAGTGATGGCATCTTGACATCACACGTATCGTTATCAAGCGGCATCAACTTGCACAAGGCGAGGCCTCCATCATTCGCGCCCATGCGAACAGGCTTATAGCAAAGAAGATAAGGGAGATCAAACCGCTCCTGGACCCTTGGGTTCCTTGTAATGATGTTATTAGTTGAGTCGAGAATGGTCTTGAACGAACCTGCCATGCTAGCCAAGGTGATGACGTCGCACCGATCAATGAGTTCCTCCACCACGTCATCTTTCAGATCGGGGCAAGAATAACGGGGTCATTTCTGGCTTGTTCCCTCCATGGAGAAGACGATCGAACAATGGCAGAAGGAAGGGTGAAGGAAAATAGAGGAGGGAGGAAGAGCAAGCGACAGCAGTTCCAAATCGAGAGGGGAAGGCGAAGAGGCGGTGGACGGTTGCCACGGTACACAAAGAGGCGCCCCGGCCTACATAGACGTCCGTTCAGAAATTGTACAAAAGGACTCACCGTCGTCTCACTGACATGTTGGAACGGGACCACATGTCAACGAAACATGGTGTGTCAATTCTCGTGTAAAACGCGATCTGGCCGCGTTGGCTCGAACTGCCGCATTATTTCTCAACTTTATTTTTTTAGTGGCGTGTCGTTCAGTTTTGAAGCATGACTAACAGGTACTGTATGCAGAGAAAATATAAACTACCCTACCACTACTCCACCTCTAGTACTAGTAGTATAAAATAGATATATAGGCTGCCCACTTGCTTCTCACACGATCACCCTCTCTCTAGATCTAAAAAAGACGGCCTCTCTCTCCCTCCTCACCAGTGGTCACAGATCCGCCGGGGAATAAAAGGACATGCAGCATTGACGCACTCCTTGTCGGCAAGCAAGGTCACGCACTGACGACAAGGCCGTCCTCTTAGACCTAGCGCCCGCGCGGGATGGCCTCCGTCCCCAAGCTCGCTGCCGTAGTGTGTGCGGAGGAAGACGACCATGAGCGAAGCCACTTCTCGCTGACCCTCAGGTATGCTACCTCTTTTCGAACCATACCCTTGTTCTATTGCCCCATCTGCCACGTCGCTGCATGTGGATCTTTTTCCACTCCATCGTCTTCCCAATTTTCTATCCTCTGCTCTGTTGGTCACGCAGACGAAAACCTTAATTTGCACTATTAAAGGAAACCCTAGTTCATGCAGACTAAGCCATGTCTGGGTTGAATAAGGATAGGAAGGGAGACTGTATTTTCCAAGAGAGTAGGAATTGAACCCGCATCTAGGTTGAAAAGGGGGAAATCAGTAGCTATGGAACGAGTCTCGTGTCTCTTGGTTGAAGAAGGGTAGAAAGGCATGACAACGCAATAGAGAATGACCAAGTCGATCGGTTTGTTGTTCTCACATAGGAAAAAGGTGGCTAAAGAGAACAAAAATGGGACGTAATCCACATATGCTGCCTGGATATTTGTTGCTCTGGGCAACTATACCTCCCTCACCATTCTATGCGTCCATGGAGGTACATCGTACTCGTGCGCCCACTGTCTGAATGGGCCTTCCATGCTTGCCACTTTTTTGCTGTTAGTATAACGCCAGTAGTCAAGTCAAGAAATGCTACTACTAAAGTGATGCCACATTTAACTAATGCCGCACTCAGTCTAATGCCATCGATAAATTTAAGAAATGCCATTTAATGTCACTGGATTATTTCAGGGTTAGCTGTTGATTGTGGATGTATTAAAGATTTTTCAACTAAGGCATTCTAATGCTGTTGCACAACCAGTATACCAACGATGAATCTTGTTACTACCTTCAGATTTTTGCACTGTCAATGCTTATAGATTACATACCTCACTTTCATGAGATAAGTCTATTTTTTTGTACAGTGTCAAGAGGAAAGGTCAAGAGTGGGCACCTCCTCCTCCGGCTGTTCTCTTGATTCATTCGATCAAGTTTTTATGTTTGACCGATTATCAAGATTGGGATAGCAATTTTTAGGTCCCCTCGAGTTCGAAATGATATTTACCTTGAAGGTACATGGTTTGCAATTTTTTTATACTGTCATTAGTTAATAATGCTAGTTACCTTCAGACTTTTTTATTTAGTTAAATGCTCATGCACAGCTAGTATACCAATGCTGAAACTTGTTACCTTTACATTTTTATTGTTAATTCTTATAGAAATCTTCCAATGCTAGAGTTTATTGAAATATGCTCAGTAAAACCATTCTACCGTACCTTGTAATAAAATAACTACTCTACTGTTGCACTAGCCACTGGATTAGTGTATATTTGTACTATTCGAATGGTGTTGCATTAGCGTATGGACATAAATAATGTGTGGCAAGCTTTCCCAGATATGTTCTCAAGAAAACTACTACCTGTTTTCCTAAATACTAGACGTTGGGTACATTAAATTGAACTGCGAAAACGTCTTATATTAAGGAACGGAGGGTGTAGAGTTCACTCAAATTATCCCGGTAAAGCTAGTCACACCTTTGTTAAAATTAATGTTCATTATGTTATCGGAGGAGGTCTCTATGTTTGTCTCTAATGTCTGTCGACTACATACCTGACATCATGATGTAATGTTAAGTCAGTTCCTTTTGTACAGTGTCACTGAATTGTCAAGGAGGGATGGCATTTTATTTTAGTTGAACTGCACAAAATATGTTTAAAAGAAGAGGAAAGGTCAGGAATCGATCATTCTTTCAGAAAGAACTATAGATGCCTTCCTCACATCAGCTGATGTTGCCTTATTTATTCCTTCAAACAGGTGGTTAGAAACAGTCTTGCTACCTTTTCCCTTAGAAATTAGAATGCTTATATTTGTGAGTCTATGCTTCAACTAGTGCCACTTTTATAGTAATCGCACTTTCAATATCTATGCAAACAGGGATGCTCGATTTTAGCGGAAATGCACAAAAAGTCAAAATGGTTCAACATTAGGAGCATGTTTTCTTCCAAACCTTTATATCCAATTTGGTGGCACTATGAGCTATTCATTACGAAGGTACATGGTTTGATACTATCTTGCTACTCTTTTGTACAGTCATTAGATAGTAATACTAGTGGTTTGCATGTGAATTTCTTAGCAGGGTGGACCTACATTGGAGGTGCAGAGCATGATTCATTGATTGGATGCTCAATTTTAGTTGTATCGATTTCACCTCTTACATCATTGCGAACATGGATATCCTTGGTCTGATGAAGAATAGGCGCTATATTTCTGCTCTAAACCAGCAAATCAATTCAGTATGAAATTGTCCAGGGCAGAACATGACTGTATCAAATTGTCCAGTGCAAAACATGACAGATGCTAAGCGGAAGAGATGTGTTTAAACCGAAAATACAAGGTGGGGTATATGTTTACTAGCTGCTTGATATTTGTGCAGACAGAGATGTCTGCCCATTGCTATTTGGCAAACAAACAAAGTGACCGCAATTTTGGTTGAACTGCACAAGAGAATAGTATAGTCACTGCATGCAGTGCCATTTGAAAATAGACACAGAAAGATTGGATAGTCACTTCATGGACTGCAGAAAAGTAGTACTGTACTATTTATTGGCCAACACTAGGTGCATCATTGCTTTGTCTGATTATACAATGGGCATCATTTTGCCTAAATTAAAGTTTGTATTCCGAAAATAGTCTCGTCGTGTGATCAAGAGAAGACCAAATCATATTGCAGTGGATGTTCCTCCATCATGTGTGGTTCATTCTCATGGTTCCAGTTGTTGGTGAAACCACTTACATTTGCGAGAGGAACTGTAGAGTTCACAAACAAATTTTTGTATCAGTTTGTACTGAATGTTGGCCAAGAGAAGCATCCATGTTAGTAGGAAGAACATATGTTTTTTCTAGATCTTTGCTTTTGGAGCTACATATTTGTATATGAATTATGAATCATTGAGATGCATTAACATGTTGATCTTAAGTATGGGAATCGTACTAGTTGGTTTTGAATTTGGGTTACTAATGTGAACATATTACAATGCCAGGCCTGTGAGTCTCGTGTGAACATTTCGAACGGATCGACTCTTACTGCTGTGCACAACATGATCTTTATTTCTTTGTTCTCAGTGTTTACAAGTTACTAACAGTTCCTTATTTCTGTCCACTCAGTGTTTACAACTTACTGATCGATCACTAGCTAGCCTACTAATGCACTCCTAGCAGTTTTAGTTGCGACGCAAGATCCGAAGTGGCAGTTTTTTGAATGAAAATGCCTACCTCTGAAGAAAGTGACAAGCTGCTCTGAAGAAAATGCCATGCGAATCTGAAGAAACTGCCAGCAAAAATGTTCGTAGAATGCCCTATCTCCCAGCTAACGTTCATCAGCTAATGCGATCGTACACGTACACCATCCGACCTACTCGATCCTACACGTACACTATCTGACCTACTAGATCCTACACGAATAAATAGTGGATCACGCACGTACTAGTACCTCCTTTCCGGTTTGCAGGGCTTAATTCAACAA
The DNA here is from genome assembly GCA_021605205.1 of Aegilops longissima. NCBI lineage: Eukaryota > Viridiplantae > Streptophyta > Magnoliopsida > Poales > Poaceae > Aegilops > Aegilops longissima. The sequence goes on along the minus strand of CM038678.1, from coordinate 567,944,088 downwards.
TCTCACCAACCAAGTTACTCCCTCCATCCGGGTTTATTAGTCCCGTGAGCCAAAGCAGCAAGACCAAGGCATGGCAATAATTAACTACATGTAGAAGTTTAAGCCTAATTAATTCCAGCAATTTAAGTGGCTGCATGCGTGCACTCGGCTGCGACTCGTTGCATGCTGCTCCGCGTAATGGCTGCGAGCGATTTTGAGTGGCTGCATGCAGCCGACCGTAATTAAGGCAGCTAACTGATGCAAAAAATGACGCGCTTTAATTGTTGCGGGCCTTTTAAATCCGTGGAATCATTTTTGACAAGGAGGGAGTACCTCATCTAAATGATTCGAGTGCACTCGTTTGACCGCCATGCCGGCGTGCGACACAGCACGGACGGGATGCACCACTGAAGGGGCGGGACGACACAGTCACAATTTTAGTTTTTCCAGTTTTCCATGGCAAGCTGGCGCGCTAAGCCATGCCTGCTTATGCATTGAATTCCGATGACCGCGATGACCGTCGCGTTTCCCGTGACATGCTAGTTCGCCTACCTTCCACCTATAATTACTGTTTCCCGGGCTTCTCTAGTGCCACCATCACCCAACTGGCCCTATTGAAAGCACAAGTGCTCCCTAGGTGGTTTTGGTAATTAATGACAACATATCTCTTGTTGGACTAACACTTTTATCTAGTATGTTTCAGATAAGTTCAACAATGGAGTGGCATGGACTAAAGGATGTGGGAACTCCTTCAAGATGCTAAGGACAAAGGATTGGCTCAAGCTTCAAGCTCAAGACTCTTCATTTTACATTTTAGTGATCCAAGATCACATTGAGTCTATAGGAAAAGCCAATACTATCAAGGAGGAATGAGGTGTTGCTTAATGAGCCTCTTGCTTCAAAGTGCTTAGTGATATGCTCCAAATACCCTCAACTACTTTCCCACTTCCACACATTTGTCCTAAACCTAAAGTCAAACTCGCCCCACCGATTCTTTCTATCCAGCGCCACCGAGTTTGGATGTCTTAGCCACTGCCACAAACCCTAGGCAAATCGGTCTCACGAAAGGGATCTCGGTCTCACCGAGATGGGATTGTAATCTCTCTGTATGTCCATTACAAAATCGGTCTCACCGAGTTTGAGCAATCGGTACTACCGAGATTACAATGCAAACTCTCTGTTAACTTATTATCAAAATCGGTCCCACCGAAGTTTGATAATCGGTCAAACCGAGTTTGCTCGACCAACACTGAAAGCTTATTACCAAATTCGGTCCCACCGAGTTTGTGTAATCGGTCTTACCGAGATTACGTTATGCCCTAACCCTAACCAAATCGGTCCCACCGAGTTGCATTCCGGTCCCACCGAAAACCCTAACGGTCACATTATTTGCTAAACCAGTCTGACCGAGTTTAACGATTCGGTCCCACCGAGTTTGGTAGATTGTGTGTAACGGCTAGATTTTGTGTGGAGGCTATATATACCCCTCCACCTCCTCTTCATTCATGGAGAGAGCCATCAGACTGAACCTACACTTCTAGCATCCTATTTCTGAGAGAGAACTACCTACTCATGTGTTGAGGCCAAGATATTCCTTTCTTACCATATGAATCTTGATCTCTAGCCTTCCCAAGTTGCTTTCCACTCAAACCCTCTTTCCACCGGATCCAAATCCTATGAGAGAGAGTTGGGTGTTGGGGAGACTATCATTTGAAGCACAAGAGCAAGGAGTTCATCATCAACGCACCATTTGTTACTTCTTGGAGAGTGGTGTCTCCTAGATTGGCTAGGTGTCACTTGGGAGCCTCCGACAAGATTGTGGAGTTGAACCAAGGAGTTTGTAAGGGCAAGGAGATCGCCTACTTCGTGAAGATCTACCGCTAGTGAGGCAAGTCCTTCGTGGGTGACGGCCATGGTGGGATAGACAAGGTTGCTTCTTCGTGGACCCTTCGTGGGTGGAGCCCTCCGTGGACTCGCGCAACCGTTACCTTCGTGGGTTGAAGTCTCCGTCAACGTGGATGTACGATAGGACCACCTATCGGAACCACGCCAAAAACATCTGTGTCTCCAAATTGCGTTTGAATCCTCCAATCCCTTCCCTTTACATTCTTGCAAGTTGCATGCTTTATTTTCCGCTGCTCATATACTCTTTGCATGCTTGCTTGCTATATGTTGTGAATGTTAAACTTGTGCCAAAACTCCACTTAAACTTTAAAGAAACTTAAAAACTGCAACTTTGGTACATAGTGTCTAATCACCCCCCCCCCCCCTCTAGACACCTCTTCTCATGGTCCTACAAGTGGTATCAGAGCATTGGTCTCCATTGCCTTGGTTTAATCACCATTGGAGGAAGATGGAGTAGTCTACTTTGGGGAGTCTTAGATATAGAGTGCCTATTCTTGATGGAGAGTATTTTGTGACTGGAAAAATGAGATGCTTGTTATTTTCAATCAAGATCATTTTAACAAGTACATTGCTAGCCCTTGTGCACCTTATGTTGATCCTATGCATCCAACCCATGATGAGTCCATTGACATGGTTAGGAATCTTAGAACTGCCGAACTTATCATTAGAGGATTGCCTAGAAACTTGATTAGATGTTTGCCTACTTTTAAGTGTGCCTACACCATATGGAAATTTCTTGAGGAACGATTTCCAGATTATTCCTTGAAAAATCTAGATGAAATTCTCCATAAGTCTATTGCTTTGAGCAAAATGAATACTAGTGATCCTATGTTTGGTGATCGTCTATTTGAGCTTACAAACCTTATGCGTGCTAAAGGAAATGTTGGTATTATTAGTGACATTATTTCCGAAGCTATAAGAATTCATAGACAAGATTATTGTCAAACTCATTCTAATGAATCACCCTCTATAGGATTTCATCCACCACATGACGATGTTGAACATGGATACTATGATGAGGATGATGATAGTGACTTCGATCTTGATGATGCAATGAGCCATTTTGGTCTTATGGCAAATCTTCGGGGATATATGCCAGGAGGAAAGGAATGGGTTCTTGATAGTGGATGTACCGATCACATGACCGGAGATAAAGACATGTTTCGTGAGCCTGCTGATAATGATAGTCCTTGAAAGTATGTCACTTTCGGTGACAACTCAAAGGGTAAGGTGGTTGGCCTCGGTAAGTTGGCCATATCACATGATAGCTCCATACAAAATGTTATGCTCGTTGAATCTCTTGGTTACAACTTACTTTCAGTATCTAGACTTGCTGATTTCGGTTTCAATGTTCTATTTACTGAAGTAGATTGCCAAGTGTTTCGTCGAGATAATCATAAAATGGTCTTTACTGGTGTGCGTAGAGGTGATCTATACATTGTTGATTTCACTAAAAAGGCTCAACCTAAAACTTGCTTCATTGCTAAATCCTCAAAAGGCTGGTTATGGCATAGACGATTAGGTCATGTTGGTATGTGAAACCTTGACAAGCTTATTTAGGGGAATCATATCCTTGGAGTTAATGATGTCATATTTGATAAGGATAGACTTTGCAGTGCTTGCCAAGCAGGTAAACAGGTTGGAGGAAGGCATCCCGTGAAGAACATCATGACCACGAAGAGGCCACTCGAGCTACTTCACATGGATCTCTTTGGTCCCAACTCTTACAAGAGTCTCGGTGGAGATTCTTTTGGTCTAGTTATAGTTGATGATTTTTCCAGATTTACGTGGGTGTTCTTTCTCGATGATAAATCGCAGGTCCAAAAGATCTTCAAAAACTTCGCTAGGAAGGCCCAAAACCAATTTGAAGTGAAGATCAAGAAGGTTCGCAGCGACAACGGAACGGAGTTCAAGAACGCAAATGTGGACACCTTTCTTGACGAAGAAGGGATTTCACACGAGTTCTCGGCTACGTACACACCTCAACAAAATGGAGTTGTTGAGAGGAAGAACCAGACGCTCATCGAAATGGCGAGAACGATGCTTGATGAGTACAAGACGCCGAAGCACTTTTGGGCAAAAGTGGTTGAGACAGCTTGTCATGCAACAAATCACTTGTATCTTCACAAGCTACTCGGCAAGACGGCATACGAGCTACTCACTGGTAACAAACCCCAAGTTGGATACTTTCGAGTATTCGGCTCAAAGTGCTACATTCTTGATAACCATCGTCGTTCTAAATTTGCTCCTAAGTCTCATGAAGGTTTCCTACTAGGTTATGGCTCAAACTCTCACACTTACCGTGTCTACAACAATTTCACCCGAAAGGTTGAAGAGACGGTAGATGTGAAGTTTGATGAATCTAACGGCTCGCAAGTAGAGCAATTGCCAATTGATGTAGGAGACAAAGATCATTCGGAAGCAATCCAAGACTTGTCTATTGGCAAGGTCTGTCCAACAGAGGTGAAGGAGAGTACCTCGTCCATCCAAGTGGAAGCTTCTACTTCATGACAAGGTGAACCAAGAGTTGATACGGAAGCATCCACAAGTGGGACACACCAAGATGAAGAAAACGAGGAAGTGCATCAAGATGAACGTCAACAACCTCCTTCTCCACCACGACAAGAGAACGACAACGCCAACAATGAAGAAGGCCAAGAAGAAGAACAAGATGAAGAAGATGTTCAACGAAGACCCAAGCAAAAGCTTTCACGAGTTCGAGCAAGAATTGCTAAAGACCATCCCGTCGAGCAAATCTACAATGATATTCAAACCGGGAGAATCACTCGCTCTAAAACTCGTTTAGCTAACTTTTGTGAAAACTATTCTTTCATCTCTAGCATTGAACCTATGAAGGTCGAAGAAGCATTGGAAGATCCGTATTGGATAAATGCTATGCATGAAGAGCTACACAACTTTGAGAGGAACCAAGTTTGGGCATTGGTTGAGAAGCCCGACAACAACCACAACATCATCGGTACCAAATGGGTGTTTCGCAACAAGCAAGATGAAGATGGACAAGTAGTTCGCAACAAAGCACGTCTCGTCGCCCAAGGCTACGCACAAGTCGAAGGTATGGACTATGGTGAGACTTACGCCCACGTTGCTAGACTTGAGTCCATTCGCATCTTACTTGCCTATGCTAATCACCATGATATCACCTTGTAACAAATGGACATTAAAAGTGCTTTTCTAAATGGTGAAATAGAGGAGGAAGTTTATGTTAAACAACCTCCCGGCTTTGTCAATCCTAAGAAACCCAATCATGTTTACAAACTTCACAAAGCTCTTTATGGACTTAAACAAGCTCCTAGAGCATGGTATAAATGCTTGACCAAGTTCCTTATTGAAAAAGGCTTTGAAATTGGGAAATTGATTCTACTCTTTTTACTAAAAGGGTTAATGGTGAACTCTTTGTGTGCCAAATTTATCGCTCTATGATTGGTTCATTGTTATATCTATGTGCTTCGCGTCCCGATATTATGCTAAGTGTGTGCATGTGTGCGCGATATCAAGCTGCCCCTAAAGAATGTCATCTTAAGGCCGTGAAAAGGATAGTGAGATACTTAATCCATACACCAAATTTTGGCATTTGGTATCCTAAAAGGGCCTATTTCGATCTTGTTGTCTATTCTGACTCGGACTATGCCGGAGACAAGGTTGATAGAAAGTCCACTTCGGGTACTTGTCAATTTCTTGGTAGATCTCTTATGTCTTGGTCCTCCAAGAAACAAAACTCGGTATCCTTATCCACCGCCGAAGCTGAATATATTGCCGCTGGTTCATGTTGTGCTCAATTACTTTGGATGACCCAAACCCTTAAAGATTATGGGATATGTGTGAGACATGTTCCATTGCTTTGTGATAATGAAAGTGCTATCAAAATTGGTCATAATCCTGTGCAACATTCTCGAACTAAGCATATTGAAGTTCGTCATCATTTCATTCGAGATCATGTTGCTAAGGGTGACATTGATCTTAAGCATGTTCGCACCAAAAAGCAATTAGCGGATATATTCACTAAACCTCTTGATGAGAAAGTGTTTTGCAGGTTAAGAGGAGAATTGAACATCATTGATGCTTCAAACTTGGAGTAGAAACTCCATTGGATACATGCAAGACATGAGCTTATGACTAATCCTTGATATTTCTCTTATGATGAAAAACTTATGTCTTGGATATATTTGTATCTTGCATGTTATCTAACCCATGTAGGTAGATGGACTCAAATTCCAAGTGGTGCTCCAAATTCTTGATGAGCTACATCAACCTTGAGCAACCCACGCAAGTTCAACTACATGGACAACACCACCAACCAAGGTATGTTATTCCATCTTAGAGAAGCTTTACTCCGAGTCATGAGTTAAAGCAACTCGACAAGATGTGAACACATCAAGATGCTTAAACGAAAAATGGCAACCCCATTTTGAGCTTAAACGATGAGTATGGCCTATGATCAAGTGATCTCACTTGACTCCTAAGTCAATATACTCTAACATAGGTGACTTTGTCGCCGACCATCTCTAGATGAAGTTCTCCTGTGTTCTTTTCTGAGTTTTTGCATTTGTCTCATGCATTTGTGTTTCCCCCTTCAAAAAAAAACTTCATCTAGATTTCTTTCTATTTTCTCTGCATTTTCTGCATCTAATTCCTTGCATATCTTTCAGTTAATTCCTTGCAAATCTTTGTGAGACCTTACTAGTCTAGTGAGCTGAGGTGACAAGTGTTCTCTCTGTGATGAACTCGGTTACACCAATTTGTTATTTTCGGTCCAACCGAATCTTTTCGGTACGACCGAAGCATACCACTCGGTGCCACCGATTTCATAACAGGAAAAGCTCTTTGCCACATATTCTGTGTTTCTTCTGATCCAGCTCCTGTCACGCCCAAGATGCGACCCTATCCTAAAGGAACTCGAAGGTCCCACCAAGGATAGAAGCGCATCTTGAAGACGCTTTTGCAAGGTGGATATCATTACATCAACATTACATAATAGAGGGGATACATCCAATACATACAATGTCACATGAATACAACAATACAACATACAACATCAACATCCGACTACGGATGAATCATAAATGTAAACTCAAACGACATCCACCACCTAGCCCGTGCTGCCGACCTAGAACCTATCCCCTGATCGAAGAAGAAGCAGAAGAAGAACTCCAAAACAAGTAAACATCGCTCTCGCGTCATGATCATCGCATAAACCTGTACCTGCAACTGTTGGTGTAGTAATCTGTGAGCCACGTGGACTCAGCAATCCCATTACCATGGGTATCAAGACTAGCAAAGCTTAATGGGAAAGGAAGGGGTAAAGTGGTGAGGTTGCAGCAGCGGCTAAGCATATATGGTGGCTAACATAGGCAAATGAGAGCAAGAAGAGAGACAAAGGAACGGTCGTCAACTAGTAATGATCAAGAAGTGATCCTGAACTCCTACTTACGTCAGACATAACCCAGAAACCGTGTTCTCCTCTCGATCAACCCCGAAAAGAGACACTCACGGTTACGCACACGGTTGGTGTATTTCAGAAGAGTTTACTTCAAGTTTACTACAACCGGATATTAACAAATTTCCATCTGCCACATAACCGCGGGCACGGCTTTCGAAAGTTCAAACCCTGCAGGGGTGTCCCAACTTAGCCCATGATAAGCTCTCGCGATCAACGAAGGATATTCCTTCTCCCCGGGAAGACCCGATCAGTCTAAGAATCCCGGCTACAAGAAAATTCGAAAGTATTAAAACAAGACCAGCAAGACCGCCCGATGCGCCGACAATCCCGATAGGAGCTGCACATATCTCGTTCTCAGGGCAACACCGGATGAGCACACCGTACAACTAAAACCATCCCTCGAGTTTCCCCAAGGTGGCGCTGCAAAGGACTCTAGTTCGGACCAACACTTAAACAAGCATTGGCCCGGGGGGCTGAATAAAGATGACCCTCGGGTTAGCTACTCCCAAGGGAAAGGTATAGGTGGTAGGAAAATGGTAAAACCAATGTTGGGCCTTGCTGGAGGAGTTTTATTCAAAGCGAACTGTCAAGGGGGTCCCATAAATCACCCAACCGCGTTAGGGACGCAAAATCCGGGAACATCATACCGATATGACGGAAACTAGGGCGGCAAGAGTGGAACAAAACACCAGGCATATGGCCAAGCCTTCCACCCTTTACCAAGTATATAGATGCATTAATAATATAAGAGATATTGTGATATCCCAACATAATCCTGTCCACCATGGGGCAATCTTCAACTTCATCTGCAACTAACAACGCTATAAGAGGGGCTGAGCAAAGCGGTAACATAGCCAAACAACGGTTTGCTAGGAAGGGTGACAACGGTTAGAGGCTGACATGACAATTTGGGAGGCTTGATCAACAAGAGATAGGTAGCGTGGCATAGCGATAGAACGAAGCAACTAGCATAGCAATGATAGTAGTGAGATCCAGGGTAGCGGTCATCTTGCCTGAAATCCCCCTAGGAACAAGAACGAGTCCATGAAGAAGATGAAGCCACGAAGATGAACCAAGCGTAGACGAACGAATCCTCACGCTCGCAACGAAACGGGAACTATCGAGAGAAGCACACAACAAGGTAAACACACCACACATGAACAAGGCATGATACTCAAACAAGTATGATGCATGGCAATGATACATGAAACTACTCATGGCAAGAGATGATGCAAACAAGAGCAACACATCAAAGCAAGTTTAAATGAGGCCGGAAACAACATAGAACAATTCCGGTAAGTCCTCATATGCAAATTTCGAAATTGGTACAGATCTGAATAAACCTTATGTTCAAGTTGTTAAACAGAAAGTTAAGATGCACCACGATGATCTACACGAAATTCTAGTCAAGTTACATATAAAGTTCATTAAATTCGGAGGTACGGCCTAGAAGATATGAGTAAAACAAGATAAGCATGACATTGATAAAAATGCATCCAAACATCACGCAAACACCTCAAAACAAGGATGCAATATGATAATATGAAACTACATGCAAAATCAAGCAAGTTTCATATAGAGCACACTCAAAACGGAGCAACGGTTCAACACATACACTTTACAAGTTTAAAGGACAAACTGTCCAAAACAGCAACTAGGCATATTGCAAGCACCTAAACAACAAGCTACATCATCTTAACATAACAAAAGGCATGGACGTGATGTACAGGTAAAGCACGACAAAACATGAACACTGAGCTATCTCCAGAAATCACTAGAACATGCTCAAAAGGACATGGCAAGATTGCAAATAATAACAGTTTCAGGCTTAGCAGAAATAACATCAGGTTGCAAAGTTTAGAGCTATCAAACAGCATGCTACAGGAACTTATCATGGAAACCAAAGACATGGAATGACTCTACTAAATGCATAGAAAAAAGTCCTTTACTGACCATGAGCCAAAAGGGCACATAAAATATGATGACACCCATGTAAACATGGCAAGTTATAATACAGATTCAAACATGGCAGGAACGACAATAAGTAGGCATGTAGATGAGCTTGTACCACTCACCACAGAGCAATAAATGGCATGGCAAGGCAACCAACAGCAAGATGGCATAAATATGAAGCTAAGAATGGCAATAGCATAGTCATAGGGTGCATGGATCACTAGCAAAACACATGGCAACAACTGAACACAATGTTAACAGGCTGACATCAACATTATTTAGCAACTTTAAGAGCAAGATTACAACAAGTTACGGCAGGCTATAAATGCAAAAAGGGGCATGGATGGATAGAGCATGACATGTATAACAAAACACCCTTAGTGAACATCTCCATATTATGCATAGAATGACTTGTAGAAGCAGGCTTACGTAGCAACAAAATATAACATAATCAGCCTAGCAAAACAGCAACAACAAGTACCCTACTTAACAAGCTTGATGGACTCACTACAGGAATCACAAAAATACATGGATAGCACCCCTGTAAAGATGGCATGACATAGATCAAAAATCATGTAGGCATCAACCTCATAGGATGCACACATCAAACATGGCAAAAATGACAAATCATCAAGTTATAACAGTTTCAGCATATTAACATCATATAGAACTCTTACAACGATGATTCACGCATCAAGATGAGCTCAAATGAACATGATGCAATGGAAATAAATGACTTACTCTTTGAGCCGAACAATTCGACATATTACAAGCACGAAACGGAGCAGTATGCAGCAAGTTATGATGCGATGAACATGGCATAATAATGCAAAAATCTCAGGGACTGGCGAAAAAATCACCTCCGCGAAAAGTCAATGCGGGACGGGACGGAGGGATCCGTGGACGCCGTTTGGTTCGGTGCGCTGGTGGATCTGATCCCACTTCGCCGGATCCGGCCGGAGAGGAACTCCGGCGAGCTCCTCCGGCGAGGTGAGGCGGCGAGGAGGAAGCCGGAGAGGGGCACGGGAGCAGAGGAGGTCCGGGGATGCCGAGGACGCCGGCACGGGGCGAGAGGAGGCGAGTCCGGCAAGGGAGCGGCCGGACCCGGGCAGATCCGGTCGCCGGAGTTGGCGAAGCCGGGCGGCGGGCGGCGCCGAGGCGGCAGCGCACGACGAGCAGCGCGGCGGGTCGGTGCTCATGGGAGGCCAGCTGCCGGGCGACGGGCACCTCAAGGGCAGACGGCGACGCCGAGGCGGCGGGGAGCGGCGGGTCGGGCCCGCCCGCCCACGGCCGGGCAGCTGGCTCAGCGGGCCGCCGGGTGGAGGGGAGGCGCGGGCGGCAGGTGGCGCGACGTGATTCGCTGAGGGGCGGTGCGGCGGACATGTCCGGTGGGAGGAGAAAGCGTCCGGCGGCGCAGGGAGGAAGATGGTAGGGTTTGGACTGCGAATTTCGGGAGGAGACACCTATTTATAGATAGGGGGAGCTAGGAGAGTCAAAATAGGGTGCGGTTTTCGCCCACACGATCGTGATCGAACGACCGAGAGCATGGAGGGGTTTTGGATGGGTTATTGGGCCACTTCAAAGGGGTGTTGGGCTGCAAAGAGAAAGAGGCTTTTACGGTTACCCGGTTAACCGTTGGAGTATCAAACGACCTCCAAATGGCACGAAACTTGACAGGCGGTCTACCGGTGCTATACCAAGGCCGCTTGACAAGGCTCGGGTCATTCCGAGAAAGTTTAACACCCGCTCACAACAGGAGTCAAAAGGGAACGCTGGAGGGCATAGGAGTGCCGGATTGCAAAACGGACAACGGGGAAAAAGCTCGGATGCATGAGACGAACACGTATGCAAAAAGAAATGCACATGATGACATGGCAATATGCAACACGCAAGCAAGTGACATGGCAACGACGGCGAATAACTGGCGGACACCTGGCGCATCAAATCCGGGGCGTTACAGCTCCACTCAATGAATATTGTCCTCTACAAGCATCACATTTTCATCATTGCTTTGTTCTGTGTCTCAAGGACCAAACCCATTCGACAGACTCCAGAAGACCCTTCTTGGAAATTGATGGCAAAGGGGGAGAGAAAGAACATCAAAGCTTATCATTTGGAGATAGAGAGAGAGCATCAAAACTTATCACCTTTCTTCTTAAGGGAGAGAGAGACCTTCTAGGGGGAGAGACCCTCAAAAGACGAGAGAGATATCCAGGGGGAGAGGATACTTAAGTAGAAAGTATTTCTCAAGGATCCCAGATGCTTGGTGTTCAAGAGGAGAGATGTCCACATGTCTTCTTGAGGGGAGAGACATGTTCATATGATCTGTTGTGCTCAATTTTGCATTAGCATACATTAGCTCTGAATTTAGCTCTGATCATCATTCATATCTTTCAGCTCTGTTTTACTTCAGCTTTGATTTTTTGTTCCCTATCTTCTCCCAGTATCCCATGTTAGATTCAGGGGGAGCAAGACATCTAAGGGAAAGAGATCATTTAAATTCATTGCATATCTTTACTCTTGGGGACATGTCTAATCCAATGTGGTACTCAGTACTCACTCTCTACATGTCATCTCAGTCTTGGTATTCTTGTGGGTTCTTCTGTTTGCTCTAGCTAGTAGATGCATCGGTATTATCTAACCTTGTTTTCACAGGTTCATTCCATCCTAAGCCAACTCAAGACCACAAGGTAAGTATATGCATCACAATCATGTGTATGAGGAATTCTTGCTGATGTACATACTGTTTGCAAGAAGGACTCATGGGCATGAAGGTATTCTCTTTAATACTTTTTGCTCTGATGCATATAGCCAAGATACATGTAACACATTGCCTGCTCTATCATGGTTATGCTATCACATGCTTCTATATTTCATATTCACATGATTACATACATGTAGTAGGAGCCTATGCTTGTTACATGTCTTTCCAAAGCTTTACTTGCTATTCTTTATATCTTTATCTAAAGCTTTGATGTATGTTGCCATCAATTACCAAAAAGGGGGAGATTGAAAGCACAAGTGCTCCCTAGGTGGTTTTGGTAATTAATGACAACATATCTCTTGTTGTACTAACACTTTTATCTAGTATGTTTTAGATAATTTCAACAATGGAGTGGCATGGACTAAAGGATGTGGGAACTCCTTCAAGATGCTAAGGACAAAGGATTGGCTCAAGCTTCAAGCTCAAGACTCTTCATTTTACATTTTAGTGATCCAAGATCACATTGAGTCTATTGGAAAAGCCAATACTATCAAGGAGGAATGAGGTGTTGCTTAATGAGCCTCTTACTTCAAAGTGCTTAGTGATATGCTCCAAATACCCTCCACTACTTTCCCACTTCCACACATTTGTCCTAAACCTAAAGTCAAACTCGGCCCCACTGATTCTTTCTATCCGGCGCCACCGAGTTTGGATGTCTTAGCCACTGCCACAAACCCTAGGCAAATCGGTCTCACCGATAGGGATCTCGGTCTCACCGAGATGGGATTGTAATCTCTCTGTGTATGTCCATTATCAAAATCGGTCTCACCGAGTTTGAGCAATCGGTACTACCGAGATTACAATGCAAACTCTCTGGTTAACTTATTATCAAAATCGGGCCCATAGAGTTTGATAATCGGTCAAACCGAGTTTGCCTGACCAACTCTCTGGAAAGCTTATTACCAAAATCGGTCCCACCGAGTTTGTGTAATCGGTCTTACCGAGATTACGTTATGCCCTAACCCTAACTGAATCGGTCCCACCAAAAACCCTAACGGTCACATTATTTGCTAAATCGGTCTGTCGGTGTACTAAAGTAGGGGTACCTTAGTACCCCGAACCTGTGCACGGGCAGTCGCAGCGTTCCCTTGGCAAGCCTTGCGGGCGTCTACCAAGACCCTCCGCGCCCTTCGAAAACAAGACCCGGCAAGAGGAGCTTGCCGATAAGCCATTCAAGAACAAAGTAGCAAGACCCGGCAAGAGGAGCTTGCCGGGAAGGCCACCGGTATGCCGAAGGAAACAAGGCCCGGCAAGAGGAGCTTGCCGGAAGGCTTGGTGGGCGCCAAGCCCCTAAGCGACAAGGTTCCTGCCGCGCAAGGCGCTTGTCGGGGCGGGCAACCTCTCTTCATCTCCGCTCCAGCTCACCCGCCAACATGTCACCACGGAGCTCTCCCAAGCACGCGTGTCGACGGGCTGTGCAGCCAGCGGGGAGCAGCGATAAGCGGCGCTGACAGGCTACCATCGTGGCAAACGGAGGCGCACTTGACGGTCCCTGTTACCTTTGTTGAGGCGATCGAGACGGGCATTGATGACTCTTGTCCCTTGCCGTCGAGTTAGGTATAGATCACAGACACCTTTGTCAGCGGTGTACCAACCTATGTTTTTACCATTTTACCCTTGTCTACTTGGCATATGTGGTGACCCCTTGTGCCTATAAAAGGAGGCCCAAGTGCAACGTAGAAAGGGTTCGGTCCAGCTCCGGCTTAGTTCATCATACTCATACGAAACCATACTCAGGCTAGGTCTTGTAGCTCCCATTGCTCCCTAGCAAGAACACAGGTTAATCCACAAAGCAGCAGTAGGAGTATTATCTCTCCGGAGAGCTCCGAAGCTGGGTAAATCTGCTCGTGTGCGTCGCCTCGATCCGCTCTTTGTGCAATCTCCGCTCCCCTCCGAACCACAAGGGACCCAGGTCCCGTAGGTGCTCGTGGGACACGATCAGCTTCCCCGACATCTTTGGCGCGCCAGGTAGGGGGGCGTCGAGGCTGTGTGAACCCGATCCGGGAGTCACACGAGCAACTTCATCGACATCTTCGTCAACATGGCGACGAAGAAGAAGTCTTCGGCAGCAGCAGAGCCGTCCGCGTCGAACCCACCACCACCGGAGCTGTCAGGTGGTGGGGGAAACGCTGGCGGAGGAACCGGTGTCGTCGAGAGAGCCCACAATGCCACCAGGTCCAAGGACAAGGCAGCACACGCGTCGGCGTCCGAGTCCGCACCGCGTCCTTCGCAGGAGGCGCGGGACCGACAGCGTCATGATGCTCGCGGCACCATACGCTCGCTGGATCAAGGCCAAGCTGGAGGATCCCGAGGCTCTCGAGACCCGCATGCACCCCAACATGCTGGTACGAGCGGACTACGGTCGTTTGGGCGGGGTGCTGCTCCTCCTAACTTGGTTAGGAGTCCGAGCACATCCCGTTCTTCGTTCCGTACGCCGTTGCCGCCAACCACACCAGCGGAAGCCTTGGCTAGAGCTCAGTTACTTCTAGATTACCCTCCAACGGCCGATAAGGTCGACGAATGGAGGGCTACAATTCAGAGTCTCATCGGCTTCGCCAACGGCGACGTCCCGCGGCAACCGAGTGCTTCGCAGCCGCGGCAAGGCGACAAGGCGCGGGCTGATGGTGACGAGACTTGCGGGGGTGCACCCACCGTACACTCCCCTTCCCGAAGGCCAAGATCGCCGACTCGCCGGATCCACCTCGACAGCGACTCCACAGCATCGTCGGATCCGCGAGCTCGCCACGACCAGCGCCAAGTTCTCCGAGAACGACAAGAAGAAGACGCTCGAACCCATATCGAGCGCCGAAGAGAAGCACGTCGTCAGTCCGACCAACGCGCCGGGCCCACCGTTGATATGCATGCGCCAGGGGAACCAGGCGACTTGCCGTACGCGGTGGGTTGCCCTGCGTTCACTCGTGAGCTGCGGCAAGTCCGGTGGCCCGACAAGAAAAACTTCAAACCAGATGTGCCAGAAAAGTATGATGGCAGGACACACCCATCGGAGTTCCTCAGCATCTACACCATCGCGGTATAGGCCGCAGGGGGACGAGACGACAAGATCCTCGCCAACTACTTTCCCCTGGTGCTCAAGCCAAACGTCAGATCTTGGCTCATGCACTTGCCGGATGGCTCTATTTCTTCTTGGGAAGACTTGTGCCACCAGTTTGTTGGCGCCTTCACAGGCGGCCATAAGCCTCATGGCCAGGAGAGTGACCTTCACCTACTCACCCAGAAGGAAGGAGAGTCCCTGCGCAAATTCATCCAGAGATTCAGCCGTGTGCATTACAACATCCCAGACGTCCACCCTGCCGCGGTGATCAGTGCATTTCATCAGAATGTACGAAACCGCAGGATGAGGGAGGAGATGGCGATGTGCAAAGTGAAAGGCGTCGTGAGCTCACGCCTGGCCGACAAGTGTGCACGCTACCAAGAAGGAAGAAGACTCCTGGAGAGAATGTCGGAGCAGAGTCGGACAAGGAGGGATCGCCCGCAAGAATGAGCCGTGGCGAAACAACAGGAGGAAGAAAACCAAGAAGTACTAGTTGTCGAGCAGTCCGGCAAGGATGGTGCCGCCAACAAAGCCAAGGCTGGTGGCTCCGCAAGGAGGTTGCCGCTGACGCCGACCGCCAAGCTGTGGCGGCGCCGACAAGCCTGACAGCTCCAACAAGCAAGATCTTGAAAATCCACCGCACCAAGGGCCACGATCTCCAGAGCTGCAAAAAAGTCGAGCAGCTTGTTGAGCTACAGAGAGCTGAATACGAGCGGCGAGACAAGGAGAAGGCCCAAGAAGGTGCAGGTGCAGCAAGTAAAAAGAGACCCGGCCGGGGAGGACGCCGCGGCAAGGCCAAGCAGTGGCAAGGTGACAGACCTCCCCGCGGCCGCGACAAGGAAGAAGATGAAGATGAAGATGACGAGGACATGGAAGACGATGAAGCTGACGAGCAGGAGTTTCAAAAGGCAACAGAGGTCCTTTGCGTTGACGGTGGTGCTTCTCTGCATACCTCGCGCCGCCAACTCAAACAATGGATGCGTGAGGTGAATGCAGCAGAACCCTCCATAGAGTCGCGCAAACCTCTGAAGTGGTCCAGCACGTGAGGACCACCCAGATCGCATCACTGCGGTCGGGTGCTTGCCGATGTTGGTCTCACCAACCATCCGCAACCTCAAAGTCACAAAGATGCTGGTTGACGGCGGGGCCGGCCTAAATTTGATCTCCTCCGCAGTGCTCCAAAAGCTTCAAATCCCTGACAACGAGCTCGAAGAAACTGGTACTTTCCAAGGAATCAACCCAGGAAGGAGCAAGCCCAAAGGGAAGATCACGTTGCCGGTAACATTCGGCAGCGAGCTCAACTTCAGAACTGAGAGGGTCACGTTTGACGTCGCTGATTTCCCATTGCCCTACAATGGCATACTTGGCTGTCCAGCACTCGCCAAGTTCATGGCCGCCTCTCATTATGCTTACAACCTACTCAAGATGCCCGTCCCGATAAGCGTCATTTCTGTCCATGGCGACAAGAAGGATGCACTTATATGCGCCGACAAGATTTACCGGGATGCAACAGCCGCAACAGAAAGCAAGCAACTTGCCACTGAAGCTCCCGGGGGGAAGAAGAAGACCACCAAGTCCGGCAAGAGCTCTGTTGCCCACTCCGGCAAGCGCACCTCCTCGGAGTGCTGCGCTACCGTTGAGGGCGCACCATCGAGCTCCACCGGCAAGTGCAAGAAGATGATGGCAGCTCCGCCGAAGACCAAGAAGGTGCCCGCCAAGGAGGACGGCACTGGCGGTACCTTCACCATCAGTGCCCACGCTTGATCCTAAATAGGAAGGCGAGCTCGTTGCTTTCCTGCGGGCGAATGTCGATGTATTTGCATGGCAACCATCTGACATCCCCGGTGTTCCCAGGAAAGTAATTGAGCACCACCTAGCTGTCTGTCCTCACGCGCGGCCCGTCAAGCAAAAAGTTAGGAAACAGGCAGTGGAGCGCCAAGAGTTCGTAGTAGAAGAAATCAAGAAGTTGGAAGCAGCAGGACTCGTCAGGGGAGTACTCCATCCCACGTGGTTGGCCAATCCGGTAGTCGTACGGAAGGCTAATGGGAAATGGAGACTTTGTATTGACTTTACAGATGTTAATAAAGCTTGTCCCAAAGACCCATTTCCCTTGCCGCGTATCGACCAGATTGTTGACTCCACGGCTGGATGTGATCTGCTTTCGTTTCTTGATGCATATTCAGGATATCATCAGATCTTCATGGCGGAAGAGGATGAAGAGAAAACCGCATTCATTACACCATGTGGCACGTACTGCTTCATACGGATGCCTTTCGGTTTAAAGAATGCTGGTTCAACCTTTGCAAGAGTAGTCCATGATGCCTTTGAACCACAGATACACAGAAATGTAGAAGCCTACATGGATGATATAGTGGTCAAAAGCAAGGACAAAGCAACTCTGATTCAGGATTTGGATGAAACATTTGCAAATCTGCGCAAGATCAACCTCAAGCTCAACCCCGAGAAGTGCGTGTTTGGAGTCCCTTCCGCAAGCTTCTCGGTTCTTTGTGTCTCAGCGGGAATTGAAGCCAATCCCGATAAGATCAAGGCCATTGAGCAGATCGAAGCACCAAAGCGCGTCAAGGATGTCAGAAGACTTGCCGGTTGCGTGGCTGCTCTCAGCAGGTTCATCTCTAAGTTCGCTGAACGCAGCCGCCGTTTTTCAAGATTTTGAAAAAGGCAGTTCCAATGAAATGGACTCGGCGGAGGCTGCGCTGCAGACTTGAAGAGATACCTGTCCTCCGCTCCAATACTTGTCGCACCTAGGCCACAAGAGAAGTTGCTGCTATATATAGCAGCGACCAATCAAGTGGTTAGTGCTGCGTTAGTAGCGGAGAGGGAGGCGGATGATGAGCCGGCAACCGAGGCAGTTGCATCCAGCGACGAGCAGGGGGCTTCACCGTCAAGCTCGTCCCGACAAGAACAGATCAGCCACAGGTTGCGACAAGATACAGAAAAAGATGGTGCAGCACCCAGTCTACTTTGTCAGTTCCCTTCTGCAGGGGGCTAGATCAAGGTACTCTGGTGTGCAAAAGCTGCTTTTCGGCCTCCTCATGGCCTCAAGAAAGCTGCGCCATTACTTCCAAGCACACGAGATAACAGTTGTCACTCGCTTTCCGCTGAAGAGGATATTGCAAAATCCAGAAGCAACAGGCAGGATTGTCGAGTGGGCACTGGAACTGTCAAGCTTTGGTCTCAAGTTTGAAAGTACTTCAACCATCCAGAGTAGAGCATTGGCGGAATTCATAGCAGAATGGACGCCGACGCAAGATGAAGAAATTCCAGAGACAAGCATCCCCGTCAAGGAGGCGAATAAAGAGTGGCTGATGTACTTCGACGGTGCCTTCTCGCTGCAAAGGCGCCCGGTGCCAAGCGTCTGCTTATCGCACCCACCGGAGAGCACCTCAAGTACATAGTCCAGATGCACTTTCCCAAGGAACAAGCAACAAATAATACCGCAGAGTATGAAGGCTTGCTTGCCGGTCTCAGGATTGCGGTAGACCTTGGGATCAGGAAGCTCATTGTCAGGGGGGACTCGCAACTTGTCGTCCGCCAAGTAAATAAAGATTATCAGAGTCCGTTGATGGAAGCCTACTTCGATGAAGTGAGGAAGCTGGAAGAGCGCTTTGAAGGCCTGCAAATGGAACACGTTCCAAGAGCACAGAATAATATAGCTGATGGCCTCTCCAAATGTGCCGCACTTAAATTACCCGTGGAACCAGGAATTTTTGTGCTCAAGCTGACTCAGCCAACCGTAACACCATCAACAGGACAGAGCAAGAAAAGAAAATTGGTTTCCGGCGACTACTTTCCGGCAGAGCTCTCTGAAGCCGCCGCCAAGAAGGTCCCTAAAGCCAACGCAAGTATCACTGAGGAGCAGTATGCTCCGACAAACCTTGCAGTTTGTATCGTTGAAGCAAACGCTCCCGACAAGTTTCACTCCGGTAAGCTTGCCGGGGATCATCAAGCTCCAGCGGACCCACAGGTCCTTGCCGTAGAAGATGATGTTCCCGCAGTGATAGATGAGCCTTTAGTCCTTGTTGTCGAGCCACGTGCTCCAAAGATGGGCACAAAGAATCGTCCATTTCCTTCAGACAGGAGAACTTCCGAAGAGCAAGAAGAAGCGGAAAGAGTAGCACGGCAGTCAAGTATGTACCAGTTTGTTGACAACATCCTGCATGTAAGAAGACTCAACGGTGTGAAATTGAAGTGTATTTGCCGGAAGATGGATGAAAGCTGTTGGCAGAGATACATGGAGGCATATGTGGTCACCACATCGGCAAGAAGAGCGCTTGCGGCAAGGCTTTCCGCAAGGTTTCTTCGGCCGAAGCCCTCCAGATGCAATCGCACAAGTAACCAAGTGTGAAGCGTGCGGCCCATTCCAAACAGATACACCAACCAGCTCAAGCTCTCCAGACGATCCCTTTATCCTGGCCCTTTTCGGTCTGGGGGCTCGACATCCTCGGCCCCTTCCCCCGAGCTGCCGGGGGCTTTGAATACTTGTACGTCGCAATCGACAAGTTCACAAAATGGCCGGAAGTGGAACCAGTGAGGAAGGTGACAGCACAGTCAGCCGTCAAGTTCTTCAGGTCAATTGTTTGCCGTTTTGGGATTCCTAACCGGATCATCACCGACAACGGCACACAGTTCACGAGCCGCACCTTCATGCAGTACGCCCAAGATCTTGGCGCCAAGATCTGCTTTGCTTCTGTTGCTCATCCGAGGAGCAACGGTCAAGCAGAGAGAGCAAACGCTGAAGTGCTGCGAGGACTCAAGACCAGAACTTTCGACAGGCTGCGCAAGTGCGGAAGGAACTGGATCGAGGAGCTGCCGGTGGTTCTTTGGTCGATCAGGACGACGCCAAATTGAGCCACCGCCGCACACCTTCGCTCTAGTCTATGGATCGAGGCAGTTCTCCCCACGGAACTGCGTATACGGATCTCCTCGAGTGCTCGCTTATGATGAGCTTGAGCAAGAGCAGCTGCGACAAGATGACGCGCTGCTCCTCGAGGAAGATCGCTTCGAGCTCTTTGTCAGACGAGCTACTCGTTATTAAAGCAAGCTTTGCGCCGCTACCATAGCCGCAGTTAATGCCGAAGCTTCGAGGAAGGCGACCTTGTTCTTCGCGCGTTCAATCCGCCAAGAATTCCAACAAGTTGACGCCAAAGTGGGAAGGCCCTTATCGGGTGAAACGAGTCACTAGGCCCGCGCTGTCCGCTTTGAGACCAAGATGGCCTTCCGTGAGCAATTCCTGGAATATAGAGCATCTTCGCAGTTTTACCCATGAGGCGCGGTTGCGGAACCCGTTCCGCAACCACCCTTTGTACAATTCTTGCCGCTGTTGCATGTAATCCTTTGTACAAAGCCGGGAGCAGACCCCGTGCATCAGTAAAGCCTATGTGTTGCGCACATTTTGTCAATACATGCTCTCATAATCAAATATGCATGTGTTTTCTAACATTTTGTGCAGCATCCACACCCGGTAAGCGATAACGAGCCACTAGGCTCCATAACTCTATTTTCTCTTCTTTCTTCTCAAACAAGAAGAAGGTTCATCCACCCACAAGTTAACCGGGGGGAAAAGGGAAGATAATGGTGTGGGCCGCCAAGCGTCGCTCGAGGAACTGTCGCCTTGCCGGGAAATGGACAACAGAAAAGAACTGAAATAACAGCGAAGAGGAGAAGAAGGGTGCGCCGGCACCCAAGCCCCAGCAAGCCAGAGTTGCCGGGGGCTGCGGCAAGCTAGAGTTGCCGGGGGCTGCGGCAAGCCAGAGTTGCCGGGGGCTGCGGTATCAGATAAGCCTTTTGTCCCTTTTCAAGCATCCCTTTTTCATTAAAAACATTCTACTCGGATACAGTCCGTGGAGAATGAAAAACATGAAAGAGAGGATTACAAGTTTTAAAAGCGGATAAGGCCCGAAGGCTTACAAATTAAAAAGATAAGATGCCCGTAATCCTTTTCATGTCCCTCTCTTCAGGAGGTGGGTCAAGGAGGTGAGAAGGGCAAAAGGAGCGCCTAGGCGAGCTACAGGTGCCAGAAGGCACCAAGGGAACATCCCGGGGGCTCTCCGAGGGCTTAACGGAGACGGCGGCGCCGGAAGCGGGGCTCGAAGACGGGGCGGCAGGACGTCAGCATGCTGTCGAGGGCACTACGCCCTCGTACTCCGACTTGACGGCATTGTCGCCATCCCTTTTCCCCTTCCGCAGCCTCCCTACGCCAGTCGCCCAAGGAGACGACTCCGGGGAGTTCAAGGAGCCGGCGACGCGGATGATGGGGTCGCCGGTGGCGACGGCGGCGCCGACAACTAATCGGGCCCGCTACCCTCGTCGTCGCTGTCGCTCTCCTCCTCGTCACTCTCGCTCGAGGGGGAATCTTCGCTGTCGGAGGAGCTATCCATGCAGCACTTCGCCCGAGTGCCGAGATCCCCGAAGACCTTGACGGAGAGGAGATCACCCTCCATTAACTTAAAATGGAGGGTAAACCCCGCCCTCAGGCTATGGATGCGAGTGAACGTCTTCCACCCACGATCGAGATACATCACATTAGGGGCTGGGAATACAACACGGACTCGCATGCCGCTGATTCCACAGCCCCTCATGTGCAGTCTCAGTGTCTCGGGCGGATCAGACTCCATCACGCTCGCGAACGGAGCTGGAAGCCGGAGGCGACGACGAGGCGCCCGGCGCAGCCTGACGAAGAACTCGGAAGGGTCGTCGCCCGTATGGACCGCCGCAGGGAGGGGAACCGCCGGCGGAAGCGGAGACGGCGCGCCGCCCCGTCCGCTTCTTCCCCGAGCGCCTCGACCTCGTCCGCGACCTCGCCCCCTCCCTCTTCCTCTTGTGGCTGGCTCTGCCACCCCGGGCGTGGGGTTGGGAGGGGAGCGCTGTCTAGCGGCGACCCTCGCCGCCACCGATGAAGAACCAAGTTTCCCTTTCTCCATGACGAATGAGAGAAAGGGGAGCAGAAGCTGAGGAAAGGAGGAGATGGGAGAGTGCGGGCTTCTGCGCTCCCCTTCCGCTCTTTTTAAAGAAGCAAGGTGGGGGCTCGGCCGCCCCGCTCAGTGAATCAGGGCATAGGAAGAGCAGGGAATCGGGGCCGACCTGCTGCCTCTGCTCGCAACGGCCCAGTTTCCCACTTCCACCGTCCGCGACCCCAAGTGCATGGGAACCACGTGGCTGAGATGCAGAACCGAGGCGACGGATGAGGCGACCTCGCACGCCGCCCACTTCCCCCACGACACCGCAATTGACGCGTGCCGTTACGGGGGAAAGCGGCGGATACGGAGTGGGTTTGGTTTGGACCCAGGCCGCGCGTGCCCGTGCCCTGTTTTGGGCCTGGCCCAACAGCGCTCGGCACCGTGTATGGCCTAGACCCGGGGGCTCCTGTCGGTGTACTAAAGTAGGGGTACCTTAGTACCCCGAACCTGTGCACGGGCAGTCGCAGCGTTCCCTTGGCAAGCCTTGCCGGGTGTCTGCCAAGACCCTCCGCGGCCCTTTGGAAAACAAGACCCCGGCAAGAGGAGCTTGCCGATAAGCCATTCAAGAACAAAGTAAGCAAGACCCCGGCAAGAGGAGCTTGCCGGGAAGGCCACTCAGTATGCGAAGGAATAAGGCCCGGCAAGAGGAGCTTGCCGGGAAGGCTTGGTGGGCGCCAAGCCCCCAAGCGCGACAAGGTTCCTGCCGCGACAAGGCGCTTGCCGGGGCGGGCAACCTCTCTTCATCTCCGCTCCAGCTCACCCGCCAACGTGTCACCACGGGGCTCTCCCAAGCACGCGTGTCGACGGGCTGTGCAGCCAGCGGGGAGCAGCGATAAGCGGCGCTGACAGGCTACCATCGTGGCAAACGGAGGCGCACTTGACGGTCCTGTTACATCGTTTCGGGCGATCGAGACGGGCATTGATGACTCTTGTCCCTTGCCGTCGAGTTAGGTATAGATCACTGTACACCGCATGCAGGCGGTGTACCAACCTATGTTTTTACCATTTTACCCTTGTCTACTTGGCATATGTGGTGACCCCTTGTGCCTATAAAAGGAGGCCCAAGTGCAACGTAGAAAGGGTTCGGTCCAGCTCCGGCTTAGTTCATCATACTCATACGAAACCATACTCAGGCTAGGTCTTGTAGATCCCATTGCTCCCTAGCAAGAACACAGGATAATCCACAAAGCAGCAGTAGGAGTATTATCTCTCCGGGGAGCTCCGAAGCTGGGTAAATCTGCTCGTGTGCGTCGCCTCGATCCGCTCTTTGTGCAATCTCCGCTCCCATCCGAACCACAAGGGACCCAGGTCCCGTAGGTGCTCGTGGGACACGATCAGCTTCCCCGACACGGTCTGACCGAGTTTAACGATTCAATCCCACCGAGTTTGGTAGATTGTGTGTAACGGTTAGATTTTGTGTGGAGGCTATATATACCCCTCCACCTCCTCTTCATTCGTGGAGAGAGCCATCAGACTGAACCTACACTTCTAGCATCCTATTTCTGAGAGAGAACTACCTACTCATGTGTTGAGGCCAAGATATTCCTTTCCTACCATATGAATCTTGATCTCTAGCCTTCCCAAGTTGCTTTCCACTCAAACCCTCTTTCCACCAGATCCAAATCCTATGAGAGAGAGTTGAGTGTTGGGGAGACTATCATTTGAAGCACAGGAGCAAGGAGTTCATCATCAACGCACCATTTGTTACTTCTTGAAGAGTGGTGTCTCCTAGATTGGCTAGGTGTCACTTGGGAGCCTCTGACAAGATTGTGGAGTTGAACCAAGGAGTTTGTAAGGGCAAGGAGATCGCCTACTTCATGAAGATCTACCGCTAGTGAGGCAAGTCCTTCGTGGGCGGCGACCATGGTGGGATAGACAAGGTTGCTTCTTCGTGGACCCTTCATGGGTGGAGCCCTCCGTGGACTCACAAGAACTGCTACCCTTCGTGGGTTGAAGCCTCCATCAACGTGGATGTACGATAGCATCACCTATCGAAACCACGCCAAAAACATCCGTGTCTCCAAATTGCGTTTGAATCCTCCAATCCTTCCCTTTACATTCTTGCAAGTTGCATGCTTTATTTTCCGCTGCTCATATACTCTTTGCATGCATGCTTGCTATATGTTGTGAATGTTAAACTTGTGCCTAAACTCCACCAAACTTTAAAGAAACTTAAAACTGCAACTTTGGTACTTAGTGTCTAATCACCCCCCTCTAGACACCTCTTCTCAAGGTCCTACACCTATCCTCATAAGGCCCCACCGCCCGACGTCGCTCGCCAGCGGACATGGAGCAGCAGCGACCGATGCTCGAGTCGCGAAAGAGGCGCCAAGAATCGGGCCGACTACGTGGAGGCCAGCGCCTGAAAATAGCCCCGAGGCTGTCTGGAGCAATCGATACGCCTCCAACGTATCTATAATTTTGATTGCTCCATGCTACTTTATCTATTGTTTTGGACTATATTGGGCTTTATTTTCCACTTTTATATTACTTTTGGGACTAACATATTAACCGGAGGCCCAGCCTGTAATTGCTGTTTTTTGCCTATTTCAGGTGTTTCAAGAAACAGAATATCAAACGGAGTCCAAACGGAATGAAACCTTCGAAACATGATTTTCTCACCGAACGTGATCCAGAGACTTGGACCCTCGCCAAGTAACAAGAGAGGCAGTCACGAGGGTGGGGCGCCCCTGTATGCGCCCCTGCCTCGTGGGCCCGCTGTTGCTCCACCGACGCATTCCTTCCTCCTATATATACCTACGCACTTCAAACGATCGTAACAGGAGCCAAAACCTAATTCACCGCCGCAACTTCCTCAGATCCACAAGATCCCATCTTGGGGCCTGTTCGAGTTCACGGAGGGGGCATCCACCACGGAGGGCTTCTACATCATCACCATAGCCTCTCCGATGAAGTGTGAGTAGTTTACTTCAGACCTTCGGGTCCATAGCTAGTAGCTGCATGGCTTCTTCTCTCTTTTTGGATCTCAATACAATGTTCTCCCCCTCTCTTGTGGAGATCCATTCAATGTAATCTTCTTTTTGCGGTGTGTTTGTTGAGACCGATGAATTGTGGGTTTATGATCCAGCTTATCTATGAATAATATTTGAATCTTCTCTGAATTCTTTTATGTATGATTGGTTATCTTTGCAAGTCTCTTCGAATTATCCGTTTGGTTTGGCCAACTAGATTGGTAGTTCTTGCAATGGGAGAAGTGCATAGCTTTGGGTTCAATCTTGCGTGTCCTTACCCAAAGGATGTAAAGGGTTGCAAGGCACGATTGTATTGTTGCCATCGAGGATAACAAGATGGGGTATTTATCATATTGCATGAATTTATTCCTCTACATCATGCCATCTTGCTTAAGGCGTTACTTTGTTTTTAACTTAATACTCTAGATGCATGCTGGATAGCGGTCGATGAGTGGAGTAATAGTAGTAGATGCAGAATCGTTTCGGTCTACTTGTCACGGACGTGATGCCTATATACATGATCATACCTAGATATTCTCATAACTATGCACAATTCTATCAATTGCTCAACAGTAATTTGTTCACCCACCGTAGAATACTTATGCTCTTGAGAGAAGCCACTAGTGAAACCTATGGCCCCCGGTTCTATTCTCATCATATCAATCTCCATCACTTTAATACTTGCTTTGTTTTTACTTTGCCTTTTACTTTTTACTTTGCATCTATATACCAAAAATACCAAAAATATTATCTATCATCTCTATCAGATCTCACTCTCGTAAGTGACCGTGAAGGGATTGACAACCCCTAATCACGTTGGTTGCGAGTAGCTATTGTTTTGTGCAGGTACGAGGGACTTGTGCGTGGCCTCATACTGGATTGGTACCTTGGTTCTCAAAAACTGAGGGAAATACTTACTCTACTCTGCTGCATCATCGTATCCTCTTCGAGGAAAACCAAAGCAAGCTCAAGACATAGCAAGAAGGGTTTCTGGCGCCATTGTCGGGGATTCTATGCAAAAGTCAACATACCGAGTACCCATCACAATCCCTATCTCTCGCATTACATTATTTGACATTTGCCTCTCGTTTTCCTCTCCCCCACTTCACCCTTTCCGTTTTATTCGCCCTCTCTTTCCCAATCTCCTCCTCTTTTTCCCGTTGCCTTTTCCTCGTCCGCTTGTTTGCACGTGTGTTAGTTTTCTTGCTTGTCATTATGTCTGAAATTGGGGAAATTATTGCCGATATGGGCGATAATAATAACATGGAAAATTCTGAAGCTCCTGCTGAAGAATCCCCTACCTATCATACAAAAAGATTTCTAATCGGTAGTGGTAATATTATTGGAAAAGGAGTTATTCAAGATTTCTTTACTTGTACTAGTGCTTTACCCTCTATGGGTGGTTCTATTCTCCATAGAACTAGTAGTCTTGCGGACGCTATTGCCATGCTTATCGTTGAACTTGAAAGGCAATTTATGCATATGCACCCTTCTATACAAAGAATTTTCCTAGAATTTTCTAGTATTGAACACTCCTCTGTTAAGCGTGTCGCTACTATCTTTTTGGCTCATGAATTCAGATTTATAATAAAAGAAGCCAAAGAAATCTTTGCGCATTATAGGGTGGACGCTGGCCGTCCTCCCATAGAATCTATCCTTTTTATCAAGAAGAAATAATGCGATTTCAATCTATCGACTATGTTGCTTTCAATGAAAATCTTAGAAAAAAGGTGCCTACCAATATTTTTATTGATAGAATCTCTGAGCTTAATGATGATTTGGCTATTCAAAATAATGAGCTAGGATGCTCTCTTGAGTATAGGCTCACAAAGTTCTGTCAAAAGAACGATTATAATGATGAATTGGTTGTGCAATACAAAGGGCCGAAAGAGGAACCTATACCTCCTAAAATTGATCTTGGGGACTTTTGTCCTATTAAATTTAGCCCTTTTGATTACTTTTGCTTGCCTCAAAGAAAACTAGCTGCCGAACATAGAGAATATGAAATGATCTTCACCGATTTATCTTATTACTATGGCACTACCTAGATCTATCCTTGCTTATATGCCTAGCTAGGGATGTTAAACGATAGCGCTTGTTGGGAGGCAACCCAATTTTATTTTTAGTTTTTTGTTTTTGCTTATGTTTAGGAATTAATAATCCATCTAGCCTCTGTTTAGATGTGGTTTTATGTTTTAATTAGTGTTTGTGCCAAGATAGACCTATTGGATCTTCTTAGATGATAGTTATTTGATCTTGCTGTAATTTCCAGAAACTTTGCGTTCAGTGCCCGAATTATTAAAAATCACCAGAACGTGATAAAATACTAATTCCAATTGCTGATGATCAATAAACAAATTTTCTAGGTCGTCTAATTTTGGTAGAATTTTTGGAGTTCCAGAAGTTTTCGTTAGTTACAGATACTATAGACTGTTCTGTTTTTGACAGATTCTGTTTATCGTGTGTTGTTTGCTTATTTTGATGAATCTATGGCTAGTAAAATAGTTTATAATCCATAGAGAAGTTGGAATACAGTAGGTTTAACACCAATATAAATAAAGAATGAGTTTGTTACAGTACCTTAAAGTAGTCTTTTGTTTTCTTTCTCTAACGGAGCTCACGAGATTTCTATTGAGTTTTGTGTTGTGAAGTTTTCAAGTTTTGGGTGAATTATTTTGATGGATTATGGAACAAGGAGTGGCAAGAGCCTAAGCTTGGGGATGCCCATGGCACCCCCAAGATAATCCAAGGACACCAAAACGTCAAATCTTGGGGATGCCCCGGAAGGCATCCCCTCTTTCGTCTACTTCCATCGGTAATTTACTTGGAGCTATATTTTTATTCACCACATGATAAGTGTTTTGCTTGGAGCGTCTTGTATTGTTTGCGTCTTTGCATTTTACTTTACCACAACCATCCTTGATGTACACACCTTTTGAGAGAGCCATACGTGAATTGGAATTTGATAGAATACTCTATGTGCTTCACTTATATCTTTTGAGCTTGATAGTTTTGCTCATAGTGCTTCACTTATATCTTTTGAGCGTGATAATTTTTTCTCTTGTGCTTCACTTAGATCTTTTAGAGCACGGTGGTGGATTTGTTTTAAAGAAACTTGATCTCTCATGCTTCACTTAGATTATTTTGAGAGTCGTTAATAGCATGGTAATTTGCTTAATGTTAATATACTTGGTATTGAAGATATGTGAAACATTCTTTTGAGTGCGTTGAATACTAAGATAAGTTTGATGCTTGATAATTGTTTTGAGATATGAAGATGGTGATATTAGAGTCATGCTAGTTGAGTAGTTGTGAATCTAAAGAATACTTGTGTTGAAGTTTGTGATTCCCGTAGCATGCACGTATGGTGAACCGTTATGTGATGAACTCGGAGCATGATTTATTTATTGATTGTCTTCCTTATGAGTGGCGGCCGGGGACGAGCGATGGTCTTTTCCTACCAATCTATCCCCCTAGTAACATGCGTGTAATACTTTGCTTTGATAACTTCTAGATTTTTGCAATAAGTATATGAGTTCTTTATGACTAATGTTGAGTCCATGGATTATACGCACTTTTTCCCATCCTTCCACCATTGCTAGCCTCTCTAATACCGCGCACTTTTCGCCGGTATCATACACCCACATATATATTCCTCAAAACAGCCACCATACCTACCTATCGTGGCATTTCCATAGCCATTCCGAGATATATTGCCATGCAACTTTCCACCGTTCCGTTTATTATGACATGCTCCATCATTGTCATATTGCTAGCATGATCATGTAGTTGACATCGTATTTGTGGCAAAGCCACCGTTCATAGTTCTTTCATACATGTCACTCATGTTTCATTGCATGTCCCTGTACACCGCCGGAGGCATTCATATAGAGTCATATTTTGTTCTAAGAATCGAGTTGTAATTGTTGAGTTGTAAGAAAAATAAAAGCGTGATGATCATCATTATTAGAGCATTGTCCCAAGTGAGGAAAGGATGATGGAGACTATGATTCCCCCACAAGTCGGGATGAGACTCCGGACGAAAAATGAAAAAAAGAGGCCGTAAAAAAAGAGAAAAGGCCCAAATAAAAAAATGAGAGAAAAAGAGAGAAGGGACAATGTTACTATCCTTTTACCACACTTGTGCTTCAAAGTAGCACCATGGTCTTCATGATAGAGAGTCTCTCATTTTTTCACTTTCATTTACTAGTGGGAATCTTTCATTATAGAACTTGGCTTGTATATTCCAATGATGGGCTTCCTCAAATTGCCCTAGGTCTTCGCGAGCAAGCGAGTTGGATGCACACCCACTTAGTTTCTTTTCACTACAAGAAATACGGTCAATTATGACTCCCCAATTTGGTCGTTAATTTGTCATTGCTTTCATATATTGACCTTTTTTGACCAAATTCGGAAGGTCAACAGTTGACCGTCAAGAACGAACAAACGTGACCTTTTCTGGAATTTTAGTCATGGCCGCCCTTGACCAAAATTTTCGTCGTTAAATCTTTGACCAAAATTATGGTCATTACTAATGAGCCTAGGCCACGTAGGATCTGATGTGGCTGAACCAATGTGGCGCTGACGTGGAAAAAATGATGACGTGGATGCCATGTAGGATCAGTCCAAATCAGTTGTTTTAATGGGCTGAGCCCAATAATTTAGCCCATTTTTACATTTATTTTTGGGCCACGGCCTTTTAATGTAAGTTCTTGGGCTCAGGCAATGTGCAGTCCATTTATTCAATCTATCATTAATTGGGCCAGCCCTTCTCTCTAACCAACAAAATATATATGGATCTTTTTCTATCAAAAAAATCTATATTGGGCCTTGAGACGAGCCAGCCCACTCATATAATTTAGTATTTTCGGTCTAGCCAATAACCAACAGTACCTCAAAAAAATCATTGCACATTTTGGTAGTCAACCAATACAATTCTCCAAGATTTCATTAACTTAGGCCCAACAGTATCATTACACCACAAGTTCATAAGATGCACCAACCAAAATAACATAGCCAGTAGCTTAGTATCAGTACACCATGTTCATAAGATTAAGATGCACCAACCAAAACACAACCTCATCAAATCACAACCAATCTCTGGTCCATATTGTGGTTCACATGTCCAGTCAAAGAAACTGATCAACCCCAGGTCGAAACAACTCAACATCAAAAGTCCCAAAGCCAACATCAACCACGCCGTACTAAACTATTTTACCTTCGAACAGATCCATGAGACACGCAAATCTAGCATCGGGGGCCTCAACTCTTTGCAGTAACAACTGGTACTCTGCGGCGCGTGCAACTTCGGTCTCCTCTGATTTCTTCTTGACCTCAACAAGCTCCTCTCGCATCAACTCAGTGACTCGCCTCTCCTTCTCAAGCCTGTACTCTAGTTCTTGTACATGAGCATCCAAAGCAACTGCAGATCTGTTGAACTTCTTCTTGGAGCTCGACTCAAGGCCAACATTTTGAAGGAATGTGCTGGAGGGACATTCTTTAGTGAGAATGTCAGCAACAACAGCAGCAACATTCTTTGGTTCTCCACCTTCTGGTACCCCTTGTTCCATAGCTTTTTCCATGTCAGCCTGACATTTAAAGAAAGATGCACACACATGTCATTGCAGTTGGTTCTGAATAACTAGGAAACTTTATAAGCAAACTACTCAAGAATGTTGACTAAATAATAATCCAGTCTCCATGCTACTAATTAACTAGTTATTTGAAAACTTTGAAGCAGGCAAGCAGAATTAATCATCCTTGGGAATCACTTTTTTTTGCAAGTTACTATCAGCTACATGAAAGAAGCATGGCACCAGGTTTATTAAACAGGTAAGCATACACAACAAACCATTGTTGAAATTTAAATTAGGCAACTATGTGCATCTCTGTTTAGCTTAAATGGGAACATGGAGCAGAGAAGAATGTAGTATGTTTCAGGAGCGCATATGTTGTTTCTTTAGTACAGTATACAGTGTCAGAGAAATACACTTCCACAAGTTCTAAACATTTCATTCATATCGTATATGAAATGACAGAGTTTCTCCACTCCAAAAGATGGGAAGATAGATGCTTCAGGCAATCACTAGACAAATAATCAAAGAGCATACAACGCTCTCTCTTAATTAACAGTGTCCAACGACAAGCAATACCTGCTGGACTGCAACAAGAACTAAAATTGCCTGAATATTGTCGCATTTCTAGTACCAAAATGAATATGCAATGCAATGAAACAGAGGACTGGTACAAACAAACTATAACAAAACATGAATCATATACGGTACTACTTTGAAAAAACCATCTCTATCAAATCCGTCAAGCAGAAGTCATATAATGTAATCAAGTGTAACAAGGATGAGGTAAACAAGCCTCATCAACACGAAAAAGAATACTAGAAACTTACTATCGCCTTCTTAACTGGCTCAGAGAAACCAGTCTTCTTGGCATTGTGGCACTCCTTGAATAGATCAAACGCAGTCAACTCTTCACCCTTACGAGCCTCTTTCTGAAATTGTTCACGACACAATGGAACAATAAGAAACAATTGAAAGAATCACTGTAGTAGCAAATGATAACATGATAGATCCTTACCAAAGCATGCACATGGGAAATGTAGGGGCGAGAACCAGTTTTCTGATGGAACTTAACTTTGGAACGGTTCTCCTTGTTCGACTGACAAGTTTCCTACCATGGAAAAGGAAACATGAGAATTAATGGAGCAACCATAAAGGCTCCTACAGATTGCAATCCAAGTTGCAGTTCAAAAGTGTATGCAGCCATAATAGCATGAAAACAATGTTATCATCATCTCTCCAAGCAGCACAATGATGGCAAGATAAAACAAGCACAATAGACACAATGGTAAACAAGCACATCATCATTATTATACTAGCTAAATAGCTATCATACGAACATGGCAAGATAAAACAAGCACAATGGTAAACATAGACACAATGAACTCCTTCACATAGAACTACTGTATGAATACCTTGTGCCTTGGGGTAGACCACATCTTGACCAGCCTTTGCCACTCCGCATCTGTCACATTCTTATCAGGAGATTTGACACTCACTAGATTGGCTGGTACATTGTCAAAATGCTTCTTCTTGAGATGGTGGCGCCTATTCTTCAACGCGGTCTTGAGGATGTCAGTGCATGCATACTTCACGGCATCGAAACGGGTGTCCATATCAAAATTGATCTGAGTAGATAACATATAATGCAAGGCACAATTTAGAATGATATAACAAGTGAACAGAAATAATCACATTTGGCTGAGAAAGAATAAACTTACAGCAACTTTGCCAATGAAATTGTCAATATGATGCCCATTGGCCTTGTACTCCTTGAAGTGGGGAAGGAGTGGTAGATGCTGCCTCGCAGCGACCCCACCCTGAGATGCAAGCTTTGCAGCCTGTGCTGGTTTGTCCGGGCGTTTCTTCCCCTCGGCCACTTGGATGATAATCTTAGAGCCAACTCTTTAGTGAGTCTTTCGATCCCTTTCCCATTCCTGCACTTATCCACAATAGGTGTAGCTGAAAAATAAGACATTCATACAGTTAACATAAATCAAGTTTGCATTTCATGATTTCATAATTGATCATGTGTTATTATTACTTGCCTTCAACGTCCATTTGCCGCTGTTGGTCAAGCTGTTGGTCAGAGAACTCAGGAACTTAAATTGGCTGATCTGTGCACAGAGTAGATGGGACATGGCTTGTTTCACCCATCTTCATCAGGCTTACTTCACCCCCATGCATCAGGCTTCTTTCATCTTCGTGCATCAAGCTTCTTACATGGGCTTCCTACATCCATTTGCACAAGACTTTCTTCATGGTTGGTTAGAGACAGCTTTGTTTTCTTCCTAGTGACTCGAGCAGATTCATGTTCATCCGAGTTCAAACCAGGTAGCACCCTCTTTGAGCCTCCTAAGGTTGGAGCAATCACCCTTGTTTTTCCTGGAGCCATCTCAGAAGGTTTATCAGAACTCTTCTTAGTCTTTTTATTGATCGACTTCCTTTCCTTCTTAGAAACCTTCAAAGCATTATAATAAAAAAGAGACAACTGTTAGATCTCATGCAAAAAATGTCTTTCAAAAATTAGTAAAAGTAGTCAAGCACATATAGCATACAAATAGCCCCCATCCCTCAAAAACAAAGGTAGAATTAGCACCTTATCTTCCTTCTCCACTACAATATCATCAACTTCATCCTCCTCAATGACCTCATCGTCAGGACTATACTCAGAGCTTGAGCCTTGTTGTGTTATGGCAGAAGCTGAGTCCCCACCGGTTATGGCACTACCTTGCTGCATTTGATTTGAGTTCCTAACCATCATACCTAATGCAGCGATGCCAAGTGATTGGAATATTCAGTTGTTCTTCATCATATTTTTAGCCCTAACCTTCTCATATTCAGTAGTTGGCGCTTCTTTACATGAACAGAAAATATAATTGTAAGACTTAATGGTTGAAATGCATAGGAGAAGCAAGACAACACAAACAACTGAGCTGCGAGTTTCTTAGCAATCCTAGAATACAAATACAAATCAGGAGCGAACTATTTTATTTTTTATATAGAGTACATATCAGGAGCGAACTATTAGCAATCCTAGAAGACGTAAATTTCGATTAATAGGTTACAAACATTAGCTAGGCACGAAACTATACAAAGCACAATTCACGTCCATAGAAAACCAAACAACACACTAAACAAACAAGTCGTATACCTGCAAGTTTCTTGCTCCTTGTCATCTTTGTCATAGTAGATCTCACGGCAACTGGAACTGTGCTAGTCAGCTTGGTTGTTGCCTAGTTTACTTGCCTTGCTTGCTGGACGAGTTAATGGCCTAGGGAGCAGCATAGCAGTTACAAGTTATTAAAAATATAAAGTGGGTTGATGCTTTGAAAGGTAGATAAACAGTTGCACATATAATAGTATCTAGACACAAGCACTTCACTACTTGTCATCGACATCAGTCACACTATCACACACAAGCTGTAGCCTACACATTTTTAGCTATTGATAAAGATTGCTTATGTATCATGTCTTCGTACAATATTCAGTTGAGATCAAGTGCAAATAAAATACATTTGCATTCAATTGTCTAGTTCATTAAATTTGCAGAAATTAAGTGTAGCAATATGATTAAATATTTAAATTAACAGCCAGTGCAGAACTGATGAAGATTCAGAATTTTCAATGGGGACTGGCAGAACTAGAGCTGCGTGGTCACGCCATGAGTCTACTATTGCAGAGCTATCTAGACTCCCACAACGCCGAGATAAAAACAGACCTAGTTGTCCGGAAACTGAATCAGATTTAGTTCAAACGAAACACCTACTTGGATGTGGGATGAAGATGAAGTTACCTAGGGGAGGACGGAAAAGATGGCCTGCTTGTACTTGGGCACCTCCGTGAGCAGCTTGTCCTGAGAGTATGGTCGAACGGTGAGCAGTGGTGGAGTATGGTGAAACGGTCCTCTGCTTCCTTCCACCTCTGCAACCTTCACCACGACATAAGAAATACAGTGAGAAACGGTGGAGTGTGGTGGTGCAGAGAGAGAGAGAGAGATGTGGTGGTGGAGTGTGCTGCTGGGTTGGGCGAGCTGGAGCGGTGAAGCACAGGAGCCCCGCCGGTGGGGAGGCCCTGTACCTGGAGAGGTCAAGGTCGCGCCGCCCCGCCAGTGGTAGGACTGGCCGCTGCTTGCGCCGCGCCGCCGTGGCTGGACCGGCTGCTGCTCACGCCGCCAGGCCGGTGGCTGGACCGGCCGCTGCTCGCGCCGCCCCGCCGGTGGCTGGATCGGCTGCGGCTCGCGCTCGAGGGACGACTAGGGTTCGTGCGCAGGGCAGAGGGGCGGCTAGGGTTCGAGGGGATTTGGGGATTTGGGGACAGGAGCGGCGGTATGGTGCGGTGCGGCTAAATTACTTTGACGAAAATACCCTCGTATCGTGGGGTGCGGGCGTGTAGTGGTGTTCTGTGATGACAAAAATACCCTCATATGTGGAGCGGGAAAATTTTTGGCAGCAGCGGGAACAAATTTAGGTGTGGTGCGAGGTAAAAATCCCTTATAGTTTACTTGTTATTTTTATGTGTGGCGGGAGGAAAAAATAATTAAGTCATTTTTATGAAAATTTGAACTACAACTCCCTTATAGTTTACTTGTTATTTAAAAAAAAATTAGGTACACAAATATCTATTTCATCAAGAGTTTCACAATATTCAATCCCTAGGTATGAACAGTTATGTCGGCATTTTTGACTGCATTTTGAAACCGACTAACAAATAAAAAAATAAAAAGAATAAAACCTTCACATAACATCGTGCAGGGGGGCCCGATCTCACTTCCTCGGGCGCGGTGTCTTGACACGGGGTTGTCGGAGCTTGCTGGCCACACACATTTTTTCATCGGGGTTACTTCAAATCTAGGGTTTGCGATGGCGATGGAGCATTTGTGTCGGCTGGAGCGAATAAGTTGACGGTGAAATAACATGGCGCCGAGGTCCCCACCTGTAGCTGCCGCCGGAGCGACAGATGGAGGTAGGGACCAACAGCTTCGCCGATGGAGGGAGGGTGTCATGGGAACAAATCTGACAATAGAGGTAGGGGGTACGTAGGAGAGGGCAACCCTACGTCTCTGTGCTTCGGGAGCTTTGTTTATTTGGAGTGTTGAATAAGACCTTACCCTAGGTACATGTCATCATCAGAGGGGGCAACGGTTTCACTTCCTCGTTTGCCTCTCGTGCGGTTGGGAAAGAGAATGAGTCATGGGATTAATGGCGTTCATTATCTTTTTTAGGGGGAAATGAATTTATTATCAAGATTCATTTTTTAGGGGGAAAGGAATTTATTATCAAGATTCGGTTATTTGTGAACAATATGATATATCTTTACCTAATAATAAAGCAACAATTGCCCGAGGGTTTCAACCGCCGCCGCACCCCCATCCCTCCCCTGCCGCCACACCCTCATCCCTCCGCCGTTGTCGCGCCCCCGTCCCTCCGCCACCGCCATCCCTCCACTCTGCGATGCCAATCCAGAGTGGAAGATGTTGTCCTGAGTGTGTAGAGTTTGCTTTATGTTGATTTTCTAATTTCTACATGTTCCTTTTTTCAGACTCTCCCTTTGCAGCACACGGGCATTTGTCCTAGTTATATATAATTTCCCAAGTTCATATGAATTTATTATGATCTTGGGAGTTTAAATATACTAGTAAAATGCCCGTGCGTTGCACCGGGAGAAACAAATCCTTACATGCCCATTTGCCTCCCAACATGAAGGCATGACAGAGTATTCAGCAACGGGTCACAAGAAAAAGTAGACATGTGGACAGATAGGAGGAGGCAGTGATGGTGGTAAGATCAAACAATGTATGTTAGAATAATGGGGTACAACATCCTCATTACCTTGCTCCCCTCTCCCATTCTTCTTCCTCCTCCTCCTCTCGAGGGCCATCCAAATGTCCCAGACCCTCCCACCTTCACCTCCACCTCCCGCACTTGCATCTCCTCCGTATTTGATCCCGCTCTCGAGCCTCCACCTCCACATCTACTTGTTGCTCCGGATCGTCCTCGACCTACAATAGCTAGGTCATCATCCCTACTAACATGTGAGCAATGGCCTACCTCGGTGTGTGGATGCGGAATCAACATTTATGTATGGTCAACTTTGTTGTATGATAACGGACCTGATGACCAACCGGGTGAGCCAGAAGAAATGGGTCTTTTAAGGGCTAAAAAAATAGGTAGGCAGCAATGTTCCGGAAATGTTTACCATGCATTAAAAAATTCACTGTCCATAAAAATTGTTCGCCGTATATTAGAAAATGTCGGGAATCAAACTTTGTTCACAATTTCTTTGGAATGTTGTTCACGATACAATTGATTCACTTTTCAAAAAAAATTCATAGTCGAAAATTAAATTGTTCAGGAATCAAAATTTGTTTACAATTACTTTGAATTCTTTTGTTCATCTTTTCAAAAATTGTTCGCGTTTTCAAAATTTTGTTTAGGAATCAAAATATCTTTTAATTTTGTTCATGTTTTCCAATATTTCATCACTTTTTTGAAAAAAACAAAAAAAACGTTTTTAGGTTCTGTTTTGAATTTCAAAAATACGTTTCTAGAAGGATCCTTGAACCCAACTGAACCAAGGTTCTCTATTTGACTGTTGTTTCTGAACACAACTAAACCAAGGCCATGCAACACTAAGTCTGAACCCACACATTACAACGTCTGAACCCACACAACACTAAGTCAGAACCAACTGCTTCAATAAACAGATTAGGTAAAATTAGTAGTGCGGCTTTGTACCAATAAACATACGATTCCTTGATCCAGAATTCCAGATGAAGCGTGACTGACTTAAACTCTAACAACAACTCAATGACTCGAAAGGTTACTAGCTACCATGGGACTTCTTCAGGATGACACACTCATACTTGACCTGGAACCACTTCATGGCATCTTTTTTTCATGGCATCTTCCTTGGTCACCCATCTTCCTTGATCCCAACACGCTCCAGAACGACAAAGAGGTCCATCTTAGTTGAGCACTTGTTTAGGAAGTCATACCTGAGAGAATTAATCCAATAAGTTTGAAGTATGTAAGCAATAGCATATCAATATTAGCATGCAAACCATAGACCTTTCTGCACTAGAAGCACAAAACATCAATTGGCCATAGACCTTTCTGCACTAGAACTGAACAAGGCATGGCAAGGCAAGGCATTAAGACAGATGTGAACACATGAGATAAAATCTAGAGAGAAGTGAATACAAAAGATAAATTCACAGACCTGGAACTACTCGTCATCATCACCAATATTGTGACCAATGTGATCTTCATCATCACTACGATATTGCATCATAGTTTCATTGTGGTCGTCCTCCTCCTCGCTTTCATCCAATAATTCAATATGTTGTTTGACAAGTTTTGCCGCTACAACAGGATCAATCACAGAGTGTTCTTGGTCTTTGCGCAGCAGATTCGACACAGTGGATTCATTAGCTCTCACCGGAACTTCCTCCGAATCATCATCCTGGTAATTTAGTCCACTACCATTGGGACCTTGCTCCACGGAATTTTCAGTCACACTCCACAAATGTCTATGCTGAAATTTCTGCACAACTCTCCAATCTCCACCATACTTTGTGTCTTGTAAATAAAACACCTTTGTTGACTGTGTTGCCAGAATAAAAGGATCATTTTTATACCAGCATTTTCCAATATTGATGCTTTTGAAATGTCCATCATCTTTAAGTCCTGTCTTTTTGGCATCCAGATCAAACCAATCACAACCAAATAAGACAACTGAACGATTGACACCTTGGCTAGAGTTATACTGCAACTTGATGATTTCTTTCAGTTGACCATAGAAGTCAATGATCTCCTCTTCTCCATCATCGTTGACTTCACTATCATTGGTTCCCTCAACCATGACTCCACTGTTTTGCGCCTTATTATTCTTCTCACGGTCTGTTGTGTGGTACCGGACACCCTCAACAACACATGCTGAATATGATAAGACTCCATAAGCTGGTCCACATGCCAAAGCATAGAGATCATCACTTACCTCTTCTCTCTTCTCCACACGCAAAGAAGTCACATGATTCTGAAACCATCTGGCAAATCCTTTCTCAAGCCTTTCATCAACATTATGACTATCTTCCTGCCGCAATTCTTCCTTGCATAGTCTGCAATGCAAAGGAGAGTGAGTAAAACATCCTGCCTAAATAAATGGATCAATATAAAATAAATTTTACATGTTTAGAAGAGATCACATACTGGAGATATGGCTGAACCTCAATACAATTATTGAGAACATACCAAACCATCTTGTCATAATCACACCCAGCATATTTGTTTCTCGAACCTCCAAGTAAATTCACACCGTGGTTGAAAACCGACAAATCAAAAGCTTGCAGATCAGCGCACTCTCTATTTCTGCCCTCCCGATTAAATCTTGTTTCCACATCGTCCAAGTACCTCGAGCAAAATGTTAGGCACTCATCAACAACATATGCTTCTGCAATCGATCCTTCAGGTCTGTCCTTGTTCCTCACATAACGCTTACAAGTAAGTAGCCTTCTCTCAATTGGATACATCCATCCGTACTACACCGGGCCTCTAAGAATTACCTCATCTGGTAAATGAATGTCTAGATGCACCATGACATCAAAGAAATCTGGAGGAAAAATCTTCTCGAGTTTGCAAAGAATAACTGGGATTTCTTCCTTAAGTCTTTTTAAAACATCTAGCTTCAAAGTTTTGCAACACAGTTCTCTAATTTTTTTTCCCAAATCAGCGACAGCTTCATATATCTCCTTATCCATGATTCCACGGATACCAACTGGTATAAGTCTTTGGAGGAGGATATGACAATCATGGGTTTTCTGTGATTGAAGCTTGCATCCATCAGGACTAACACATTTTGCCAAGTTAGCGGCATACCCATCTGGAAATCTCACTTGTCTTATAAATTCACAGAATGCAAGCTTCTGTTCTTTTTGTCATTGTGTACCATGCTTCTGGCAAACCAACTGGATTTCCACCGATTGGTGGTGCTCGTGCCATCCCACGAGCGATCAGAGGGCGCGCCAGACTCGCTCTTGGCGCTAACTAACTCGAGCTATGCAGACTTGGGTTTATTCAGAAAACAACCTCAAACTACTGACGAAATTGACGAAACTGACGAAACTGAAGAAATAAACACTAGCTATTGCACACTTGGGTTTATTCAGCAGATATGACCATGATAGAAAGAGTAGATTTTTCACATAAAAATTGATAATGTAATATCATGCATGTGTGTAAGATGGAAAATTTTCTCAAATTTTGAACCATTAATAATGTAATATCGATGCAAAGTTGAGATGGCAGGTAAACATATAGTTGAGTTACAATAGGCCACAGTAGAGTTGAGATGATTTAAGTACACCACAGTATTTTAATACCATGCACGGGAGTACTTTCCCCCACACAAATGATCAGAGAATGAAAAGAGCTACAATACTCAGGAGTAAGCTTGTGTGCTGAGTGAGAACAGTAGCTTCAGAGCACTTACCTGTAGCTTCAAAACAGAAGCTTTGTTCGGCTGTAGCACTTAGAAACGGAGATGACGCCGCCCTACGCAGCCCGCTCTGGAGATGACGCCGTCCGCCGCCGTCTGTACTCCGCAGATGACGCCCTCTGCTGCCGGGCGCTGCCCGCCACCCGATGATGGACGACCACGGCGCCGCACTCACCCCGCTTGGTGCAGATCATGGTCGGCCGCGGCGCCGCACGCTGCCTGGCCGGCGTAGGTGATGGTCGGCCGCGGCGCCGCCCGCTGTCAGCCACGCCGCCGCCGAACACGATTGGGGATTCTTTTTCTAGGTTTCGTTTCTAAGTCACGGACTTGGCCCTGTTTTTTTTCTTTTGTTTAGAAAAAGGGACACGTCCAGTTTTGGCCCAAAGAAGGCCCACTCATCATGTATATGTCCGGTTAAAAGACTCTCAATCGCAATGTAAACATGTTGCACGTTGAGGTCTAACTGGTAAGTGGCTGTTTGGATGAGTGATTGATCTTTGGTTCGAGTCTGGTGCAGCCCCTTTTTTATAATCAACTTTACTTAATTAAACTACTGAGTTGTAATCTAGTCACCCTCATCTCCTATGATTATTGACAACTAGGAATGCCATGTAGACAAAATTGCTGAGTTGTCATCTACTCACCCTTATGATGATATATTTTGGTCATTATGGACTGAAATAACGTAGTATGCACCATTCACATCTTTATGACCTTTCTATGAAATCAAATAACGACCTTTTGGCTCTGAATTGTCATGAGATTATAGGGGTTGAGCCCTTCTACACCCTTCATGACTAATTTGTGAATTTTGGTCATGGATCTATGACTAATTAAACCACGGTCACTAATTTTTGTCATAGATGAGCATTTTTCTTGTAGTGTTTGTTGAGCTTTCATATATTTATAGCTCTAGTGCATTCGTTGCATGGCAATCCCTACTCACTCACATTGATATCTATTGATGGGCATCTCCATAGCCCGTTGATACGCCTAGTTGATGTGAGACTATCTTCTCCCTTTTTGTCTTCTCCACAACCACCATTCTATTCCACCTATAGAGCTATATCCATGGCTCACGCTCATGTATTGCGTGAAGATTGAAAAAGTTTTGAAAATTTTAAAGTATGAAACAATTGCTTGGCTTGTCATCGAGGTTGTGCATGATTTAAATATTTTGTGTGGGGAAGATGGAGCATAGGCAGACTATATGATTTTGTAGGGATAACTTTCTTTGGCCATGTTATTTTGAGAAGACATAATTGCTTAGTTAGTATGCTTGAAGTATTATTATTTTTATGTCAATATGAACTTTTGTCTTGAATCTTCGGATCTGAATATTCATACCATGATTAAGAAGATTTACATTGAAATTATGCCAAAGTATCACTCCGCATCAAAATTCTCTTTTATCATTTACCTACTCGAGGACGAGCAGGAATTAAGCTTAGGGATGCGATCGTCTCCAACGTATCTATAATTTTTGATTGCTCCATGCTACTTTATCTACTGTTTTGGACTATATTGGGCTTTATTTTCCACTTTTATATTACTTTTGGGACTAACCTATTAACCAGAGGCCCAGCCCAGAATTGTTGTTTTTTGCCTATTTCAGTGTTTCAAAGAAACGGAATATCAAACGGAGTCCAAACGGAATGAAACCTTCGGAAACGTGATTTTCTCACCGAACGTGATCCAGGAGACTTGGACCCTATGCCAAGGAATAAGAGAGGCGGTCACGAGGGTGGGGGACGCGCCCCCCTAGGGCGCGCCCCCTGCCTCGTGGGCACCCTGTTGCTCCACCGACGTACTCCTTCCTCCTATATATACCTCGCACCCCAAGCGATCGAACAGGAGCCAAAAACCTAATTCCACCGCTGCAACTTCCTGTATCCACGAGATCCCATCTTGGGGCCTGTTCCGGAGCTCCGCCGAAGGGGGCATCCACCATGGAGGGCTTCTACATCATCACCATAGCCTCTTCGATGAAGTGTGAGTAGTTTACTTCAGACCTTCGGGTCCATAGCTAGTAGCTAGATGGCTTCTTCTCTCTTTTTGGATCTCAATACAATGTTCTCCCCCTCTCTCGTGGAGATCTATTCGATGTAATCTTCTTTTTGCGGTGTGTTTGTTGAGACCGATGAATTGTGGGTTTATGATCCAGCATATCTATGAATAATATTTGAATCTTCTCTGAATTCTTTTATGTATGATTGTTTATCTTTGCAAGTCTCTTCGAGTTATCCGTTTGGTTTGGCCAACTAGATTGGTACTTCTTGCAATGGGAGAAGTGCATAGCTTTGGGTTCAATCTTGCGGTGTCCTTACCCGAGGATGTAAAGGGTTGCAAGGCACGTATTGTATTGTTGCCATCGAGGATAACAAGATGGGGTATTTATCATATTGCATGAATTTATTCCTCTACATCATGCCATCTTGCTTAAGGAGTTACTTTGTTTTTAACTTAATACTCTAGATGCATGCTGGATAGCGGTCGATGAGTGGAGTAATAGTAGTAGATGCAGAATCGTTTCGGTCTACTTGTCACGGACGTGATGCCTATATACATGATCATACCTAGATATACTCATAACTATGCTCAATTCTGTCAATTGCTCAACAGTAATTTGTTCACCCACCATAGAATACTTATGCTCTTGAGAGAAGCCACTAGTGAAACCTATGGCCCCCGGGTCTATTCTCATCATATCAATCTCCATCACTTTAATACTTGCTTTGGTTTTACTTTGCCTTTTACTTTTTTACTTTGCATCTATATACCAAAAATACCAAAAATATTATCTATCATCTCTATCAGACTAACTCTAGTAAGTGAACCGTGAAGGGATTGACAACCCCTAATCACGTTGGTTGCGAGTAGTTATCGTTACGTCGCAGTCTGAGGGACTTGTCGTGGCCTCCTCTTGGATTGATACCTTGGTTCTCAAAAACTGAGGGAAATACTTACGCTACTCTGCTGCATCGTCCTCTCCTCTTCGGGGAAAACCAACGCAAGCTCAAGACGTAGCAGGCACGCATTCGCGACGCCGAATTTTACTACAAGCTCGTTAAGTGGGTTTCCCGCTTAGATGCCGAAGCTTGGGTGGACCACGCCGACATGGAAAGGGCCAACGCGCGTGAGCAACGCGCCCTATCGCACCTCTGGCAAGTCCGAGGCGAGGCGGAGGACGCCGGTGCCGCTGTTTAGCGTGTACCGCAGATGGTGGCCGGCATCGTCTAGTTAGCTAAGAGTAAGTTAGTACTTGTACACTACTAGAGTATTAGTGGGAGTAGAGAGTTAACTTGGCTATGATGGTTGTCAACGTGGAAGTTCAGTACTCTATATCTGGATCAGACCTGTTACTTTGCTCTGAATGTTGAACTTTCCGTTTGAACGTATGGAATGTGTTGTTATTTTTTTATATGGGTTGTATTTGTCCGCCACGGGTTTAGAGTCTGACTTGTGGGCCTACCAGGTTGACGCGTACACAATCAGGAGATGATTGTACGTGGAGAGGATGACAGCGGGGACCCACCAAGGTCATGGTAGTACGCAAGCAAGTGCCTCCCTATTTCAAGCCAATAAAAAAT
The DNA here is from genome assembly GCA_021605205.1 of Aegilops longissima. Lineage (NCBI taxonomy): Eukaryota > Viridiplantae > Streptophyta > Magnoliopsida > Poales > Poaceae > Aegilops > Aegilops longissima. Next base: position 567,900,370 of record CM038678.1, on the reverse strand, counting down.
GGCTCCTCCTAATGGATTTCTGACATCTGGGTCCCATGTCATTGTTAACGTAGTCAATAAACGAGAGAATTGCACAACGAGCGGCTGACACCAAGGACCCAGCAGCTCGCCCAGTTATTTTTGTTTTGGGTTAATTTGATAAATGCCACTCCAAATTTGGTGATTCCGAGAAATGCCACTGCAATTTCCAAACTTTGAAAAATGCCATTTCATGCCATTTCCAGTGGCATTTTTCGAAGTCTGGAGTGGCGTTTTTCAAAGTTTGCAAATTGCAGTGGCGTTTTTCAAAGTTTGCAAAAATTGCAGTGGCATTTTTCAAAGTTTGAAAATTGTAGTGGCATTTTATGAATAGCCATAATTGGAGTGGCATTTATCTAATTTGTTTTTGAGACGGAAGCAGGGTGTCAACTGGGCTATGCGGGGCACTTTGGCCTGTCTAGACAACCTTTTCTTTTATGTTTACCACAGACCAACCAAGTAGTTTTTTTGTTCATTCTGAAAATGGCTAGCCCAGTCTTTTTGTGATTTGTCAAGTAAGTCACCTTGTCAGGCCTGTTGGGCTGCAAAGACGAGGAGAGCTTCATTCGGCTGGCCGAGAAAATTACCTATCAGTAATGAGAAATGGGTTGTACATTTTTACAACACATCAAACCGGCTATTATTTTCAAATTTCTTTTTTTTCATTTCAAGATTTTAAATTGCATTGATTTTTATGCATGGACAATTTGTTGGATTTTATATTGATATACATTTATTTTTAAAATCAGTTTGAATGTGACTCGAAATTTCGGGATTAAAAACGGTTCGGATTGCACCGAAATATGCAAATTTTCGTATACTTTTTTAACCGTGGCCACAATATGGGCTGTAATGATAACAAAAAGAATATGGGCTCCAAAAAAACCTTAAGAATTAGCAAATGGGCTGTAAATTATTAGAAATAATGGCAGATGGGTTGTATGCTGTTTCCCACAGATTTGAGGCTTTCCTAAAAAAAGGTTGATGCACAAGCACTGACTGTTGGATGTCCATCCAATGGCCGTCGTGCTTCTTCAATCTCTGCTCTTCCTGCTCTAGCAGCTCTAAACAAGCACCGGTGGGACTGCCTGCTCCCTCCTCCCGCGGCCAGCTGTGCTACCGCGTAGGCTTCACCGCCCCACCGTACTCCCATCGCTGGCCTAGCCATCCCTCTACTCACCAACACCTATTGTTATTCTCTGGCGACGGCAGCCGAACCAGTCAACCTCGTACTCCCCACCGCCTGGGCAGCCACTGCCGTGTCTTCTCCGGCTCCTTGTTGTCCCCTTCGTAGGCCTCGCCGACGTCCACCGCCCTAGTGCTCTCGGCACGGCGTGGTCAACATGGTCAACGAACGACATCCATCGGAAGTGGACTGTACGTGGAGAGGCTGACAGCTAGGTCCACGGCCGCACACAAGGAAATGCCTCCTTATCACGCGCAAAATAATTATTCCTCCACCTGACATCTAGGACCCACCGGAAGGGCCTTTGTATTTCGTGAAAAGTATGTTCCCCCCGCTGACAGCTAGGACCCACCAGCTATATCTTCGCACGCAAGGAAGTGCCTCCTTATTGCGCACAAAAAATGAATACTCCCCCTCCTAGCTGGGACTTAGCATAGTGGGAGGCTGACTTGTAGGCCTACTAAGTTGATGGGGACGGAGGGCTTTGTCAACTTATTCAATATGAACGATTCTAGCTCCAGTGACCATACGATGTCCATCCAACGGCCGTAGTGCTTCTTCAACCTCTGGTTTTCTTGCTCCAGCCGCTCAGAGCAGCGCCGGTCTTCCCGCCTGCTCCTGCCTCCCGTGGCCGGCTGTGCTGCCGCCGAGGCCTCACCGCCCCTACTACTCCCACCGCTGGCCAGGCCCTGCGGTGACGGCAGCCTCACACCGTAGCTGAACCAGTGAACACTCGTACTCCTCTCCGTGTGGGCCTCCACGGTCGCATCTTCCCCGGCTCTGCGTCGCCCCCTTCCTAGGCCTCGCCGTCGTCCACCGCCCTGGTGCTCTCGGCGCGGCGTGGTCAACTTGGTCAAGGAACGACTTGCATCGGAAGAGTATTGTACGTGGAGAGGCTGATAGCTGGGTCCACGGCCGCAGCAAGGAAGTGCCTCCTTATTACGCGCAAAATAATGATTCCTCCACCTGACAGCAGGGACCCATCGGACGGGCCACCTTATTTCGCGAAAAAAAATTCCCCCCTGACTTCTGGGACCCACCAGCTACATCTTCCCATGCAAGGAAGTGCATGACAGTCGGGACCCACCTGGTCGAAGCGTACATAGTGTTGTCATTCTGGTCGCGAACGTGTACGTACATACGATCGGTCTGTCTGCAGGCTGCAGCGATGAACCGTGTCCGTGTAAGGAAGGGCACGTGTCGTAGTAGAGGCGCACACGTAGGATGTACACATACGTACAGTGGCCATGTTGCAAGAAAGTAAATACGGCCACGTACGTACATACGGGCGGGGTCTCGAACGCCTACTCTCGCATACATATGGCTAGGGCTACTGTAGATGGCTGTGGCTGGGTTAGAACGGAGAAACTACGTCGTCGTCGTGTTCATGGGGAGGCAACAGAATGCGTCGTGTTCATTAGGAGGCAACGGAACGTGTGCTTTTCATTGGGAGGCAACCGACTTGGATAGAACAGCCGATAGAAACGAGGCCTGGCGTACCGCAGAACGGAGGAAACGGCCTTGTGTTCGACCGGCCACTGTGGAAACGAGATCCTGTTCATCAGGAGGGGTTTGGCATACCGCAAAATGGAGGAAATGGACCTCCTATGGTGGAAATGGGGTCCTGTTGATTGGGAGGGGTGTGGCATACCGCAAAACGGAGGAAACGGCCTTGTGTTGGATTGCTAAGGTCGAAACAGGGGTCCTGTTCATCGGGAGGGGTGTGGCGTACCGCAAAACGGGACTCCACGGGATAGTGTTCGTCTCCACCATCGACTGCCTCCACGGGCTAGTGTTCATCCACCGTCGACCTCCTCCAGCCTCCACCAGCGACTGTTCATCCACGGGCTCCTGTTCATCCAGCCTCCACCGGCTACTATTCAACCAGCCCTCTCCACGAGGTCTTGTTCATCCACCCCTCCACGAGCTATTATTCATCCAGCCCTCCACCGGCTACTGCTCAACCAACCCTCCACCGGCTACAGTTCAACCAGCCCTCCATGGGGTTCTGTTCATCGAGCCCTCCACGGGGTCCTGTTCATCCACCGTCTCGATTGATTGGGGTACTGTTCATCCAGCGGCAACAACCTCTACTACCACGGGGTCCTGTTCATCCAACCCCCACCGGGAACTGTTCATCCAAACCCCCTCAACAACGCTCACTGTTCATCCAGGGAAGGACGAAGCAGTGTTCGATCGGCTTCAGTTAGCAGAAGTAGCGAATGAATCACTCGGGTTCAGTTAACAGCAAGGGATCGATCGGGTTAGAGCCCAACTGTGCAATCGCTCGGGTTCAGTTAGAGCCCAACGCCTCGCTCGGGTTCAGTTAGAGCCCAACGCCTCGCTCGGGTTTAGTTAAAGCCCAACGCCTCACACACATGCGCGTACGTACGAGAGAAACGTGCATCGCTCGACCCCCGACCAGCCACCGTATCCGGGAACTCCCCGATATTTTCCTCGCCGTCGCTTCTACAACGGTTTTTTCCATCATGCACAGCCCAAAGAATGTCATGCAGCCGCGTCTCCGACCCACCCAAGACGAAAAGCCCATTTGCTGTCATGATTTTTTGTCATAGAAGTAGGACCCCACCACATCTATGATGATACCGGGTTTTTTCACAATTATTGTCATAGAAGTGTCATAAGTATGACAGAAAAAAATATCGTTCGGCCCAAAATGTCATGGATGTGTCTTTTTTTGTAGTGAGTGAAGTGACATGATCTTGGGAGAGTTTTGAAGATGATGAGTCACTTGGGAGAGGAAATGAAGATGATTTCCCAGGTGAGAAGGCCACATATCCACTCCAAAAACAAAATCAGAGCAAAAATCAAATAAATCAAAAAGAAAAATAAAAGGGCCAAAAACCAGGTTGTTACAAACCTTACCCCCTTAAAGAAATCTCGTCCTCGAGATTTGGTTGCTTAGGGAACAAGTATGACTTGAGAACACCGTTTCCAACTCGGGTATCCATTTCCTTTGTGTATTGTTCCCTCGAGAATTTTAGATGATTTTTCTTACCTTGATTTGGGGTGGTTTGCTTCACCTTTCCCAAATTCTGACAGATTTTTGCTCATATACCAATTCCTCTTGCTGACATTGATTCTCTCATATCTGCGGTGATATCCAATGGATCTGAGCATAAATTTTCCTTTTGTCATGAAAACTTTTTACTTCTACCATGGGGTTTGCTCAAACAAATGCATGTCCTCCGGTTTCAATAAATGCTAAGAATCATGGACATTCTCCTGACGGAATCTGACTTCTCACAGGTGCTACTGATTTATCTTGATTTATTTCTTTGGCTCGAGCATGAGATGTGTACCAAAGATTCGACTGCCTTCTGACATGAGCAATATTAAAGGGGTATGGATTTATAGTTGTAGCATACTTCAAACATTAGCATCTGAGACCGTCCTGACAGGGGTGCTGGCGGGAAAAATACTTTTTATGATAGGTTGTCCCGGTACTTGGTTCTGCCAGTGAGTATACCTGGTCTGAGCTGATTGTTCGGATGTTGACTTTCCTATGCGGTCGATATACCCATCTATGGCAATAGGCTGTGAGATACTTCAATACTGTCGCTGAAGTCAAACTGCTGAGGTCGCAAAAGAATCTTGGATCTGATAGAAGAGATTTGGATATTCCACACTAACCATTTCGAGTGGGTCAGCGGGATATGAAACCTTGTAGAACAGAGTAGGCCTCTGAGGGTACGCCTTTGTAGATCCATACGAAAATTATGGCTTTCAACTGACTTGGGTATCCGAACCCTGATGGTCGTGCAAAAATCATCATACCTTTGCTGTCAGTCTCACCTTTTGACGGTCATGATTTTCATTGCCAGGGCACCGTACCGAAATAACTTGGGCACACATGTCCTTGATTATTCATATGACCATGGATGTGGTGAGTGCAATATTTTTGGCATCATCCCTTTAGCTTGTTTTTTGACCTGGATCTGCACATATATGACATATACTCGGGGCTCGTAGCTGTACAGAGCTCACTGTTGTGGCCAATCATGCAAAAATGGTGACAAGGGTTCAGGAGATCTCCTTGTGAGGTGCGGGAATAATTACCCTGATGGCCATTGTCAAGAGTATTGATTCTGTGATGTCATCTCCAGATCTAGTCGATCCTTGTATTACATGAGATGTATCGCTGCTTATCTTCCTTTGCATGACTTATGAGGTTGTTGAATCCTTACCTTCCTTAGGTATATCTATTTGATTTCTTGCCGCATCTCGTATGAGTGACTGATATGACCGAGGTGCATGCTCACCATACATATAAGAAGAATATGCAACCGAACACTTGATCCTTGCGGTAGGCATATGTTTTGACTGAATTGTACCTCTGACAATTTTTTGCAAATCTGATCCTTGAACTGCACTGTCATATACTGCCAACTCACCATAGTATCTCTGAGGACAGTGCATAGTATGGTACTTACGCGGACTCAGTGGCTTACGAGAGGAGTCATCCAAGTAGCTTGCCGAGGACGACTCATTAGCTTCTGCTCGAAGCTTTTGCCTGGGTAGCGTGCAGAAGAAGGCTCGATAGCTTACACATGAACCTTGACCTGAGTACTGTGCTGGAGAAGCCTGGGTTCTGTATTTGAGAAGCTTCTCCTCTGGTTGTTTGTTGGGAAAGATTCATTCCCGTCTGTCAGAAGCTTTTACTGAGGTACCTTGATGAGAAAGACTGGGTATCTTGGACCGGAAACTGTCCATATATTGTACTAAGGAAAATTGAGGAGGCTTGCATCATACGTTTCTTCCGATAGCGTGTGAAGGAAGATTGAGTTTCTCACATCCAAAACTTCATACTGTGATAGGCAGACTGAAAACCATACACACAACCATAATATTCCGCGGCTGATTATTTGCATGAGAAAAATTGTTGTACTGTCTTCCTTGATCATAGCACATTCTGGCTTTCTTGCGGATGATGACCCATTTTAAGCATCATTCATTGCTGAGCCAAAACTTTGTATCTGATCCATACCTTTGACTGAAAATATTCTGTTGGTCTTGCAATTGACTTGTCTTCCTACTGGCTGGATCATTACTACTGCGAGGATTTCGTACTGATGTAGACTCGATGCTGATAATTAATCCAAGACACCATTGGTATTCTGAGCGGATATTAATACTATAATGCAGCTGACTGGGTATACCATAATGTTTAGCTGAGCTTCTTCCAAATATTTGAAATCCTTATTGTCCGGTGTCAGAGGATGAGCAACTTCCATAAGGGGAAATATGGTAACACCAAGGGCCCAAAAGAAAGAAGCAAAAGAAAACTCAACTAAACAAAAGCACACAACAATCAATCCACACACAAACAAAGTCACATATTACAGCTATACACACAATATGTATGCCTACTTAAGCACACAAATCTCGCGGGATCTCCGGTACTACGATCTAACATGCTTTGACGGAGTGCGCGAGGACGAATCAATGTGTGGAAGAGTTTGTGTAAACATTGCTACACCAAGTGCTAGCTTAGCCAGGTAGCAACCTATACTAGCTCGGAAGCGTGGACATACTTGGTAACCATGTAGCGGGACACGAATGTCGCGACCACATTATTACCAAGCGGATGGAAAAAGATCCGTACCCGTCCAAGAAATAGGATAGCGAGGAAAACTTAGTCTGTTGACATTACTCTTTCTAGATAACTAAGATCATTAAGGGTTGCCCACACGATGAAATAAAAGGACGATTTGGGATGAAGCATGTCCATCACCGAAACGATAGGTGAGGCTGAAGGAAGGATATCGGCGTGATACCTGAGCACCATTTCGAAAAACAGTGTCGGGATCACTTGGCATCACTTTTATGGGACAGAAATGACGCCAAACACCAAAGAATGAGCAAGAAAAGAAGCTGGAACAATGCAGGAGCTGAGCTGTAGTGGATCCGAACTGGTGCCAGCTACACTCACAAGATAAACTGTTAGTAGCAAAAATAATAAGTCTATATGCATGATATGCACAAACAAACGCAGCAACCAAATGCAACAAACAAGATAGACTCTAAACTACCGTTTTCTACCGGTTTCTACCGCTCGCGCTGACTAGTGCGTCCTATAGCCAGACCTGCTCTGATACCAAGCCTGTGGCACCCCGGCTCAGAGGAACCGGAACACCCCGTATTCCAGCCCAGTGATCGAAGAGAAGTCTCTGGAATACGACACTGCTTGACATAGAAAAAATCATCTCTTATTACAAAGAATAATAATACAAGTGTCTGATGTTACAAAGGATCGCATTAGCATGGCAACTCTACGCCTGCTAAGGTAGCTCTATGCTAGCAGCAGAACAACTCGTAACAGCAGAATACTTCTAGCAACGGAACAAAGACGGAGATGGTGAGCTCCACTCCGAAAGGACTCTGGGTGGGACACGATCTAGCTCGCACGCACGGTAACCTCGACAAGCAATCATTCAATCACTGCATCACCTGCAATCTGGCATGACACGCCAGGTCAGTACATTGAATGTACTTGCAAGCTCACAACAACCATAAACATCAAGGCAAGACAATAACATAGCATTTAACAGATTAAGCTATTAACCACTACTATGATAAGAAAGTAACTACTAAACCTGATAGGAAACTACTACAATACTGATAAACCAACATCTCAAATCTCAATAATCATCTCACTCTTGGCTATTCGGCCAAGCAATATACCATATCGATCACCTCGTGATCCACCTGATCACCTCGTGATCAAAACATCCACATGATCACCTCGTGACTACATCACAATCTGAATGATCATCCTCAAGATCCTCTCAACATCATAATCAAGATCCTGCAAAACTGTTACTGCTCAAATATATCAACACATAAATCACCTATAAGTCATTCCGTCACGTGAGTGTTGAGCGAATGGTGTGACCTAGTACGAACTTGTGCCCATGACCGAGGACGCGGCTATCGATAGATTTAACACACACACACACACACACACACACTTTCTGAAGAGGTAGCGCACTTTACCCACACCACGGAACCCATGGCCTCGCACTCCCATTCGGGTGGACCAACGTCGTTCCGACAAAAACGATCTACTACCATGACACTCTCCTAGCAACTCCGACCAACTCCCTTCTGGGCTAAGTCATGGGTGGCCCCGTGTCTACCAAATACATCAATGCCACCGTCGTGGCAAAACAAAAACGGTCCCAAACGGAGACAAAAGGGCCCTATCCAACTACGGGCACACAAGGCTTATGTCCGCCTACCTGATCAGTGTAGCGCGCGCCCATAACCTTCCCTTGTTGGAGGCACCGGAAAGAGGCACGACAATAGAATCACATTAGGGCCTTCCCATAAAAGGCAAATGTGATTGCACTGGAAAAGCCCGGTTCGGTGGCACCTGGCCAACTAAATGACGGAATTTATCCCCAAAGTATCTCTGCGATAACTAATACTCTGATATCATCTATCAACCTTTAATCCAAGTCATAGCAATATCCAACAACTAATCCAAGACATTATATCGTCATATCAAAATACTCCGAGGATAGCATAATCCTACTATCACGATGAATCCAAGAACGATAATACTACTACTCCAATAGCAAGAACAAGCTATCCAGCTAAGATTCACGTGCAAGCATCATCTCTGAAATCATACTCCAAAACATAATATCAATTATCATCATGATGGAAATAATACTAGCCACTAATAATCCAAAGGCAACATGACATCCAAAGTAATACCCCAAAGCATAATTTCAAATACCACCATGAAAATAATCATAATAGCCACTAATAATCCAAAGGCAACATGACATCCAAAGTTCCAAAATATAATACCATATATCAATATAAAAATAATCATAATGTAAGCCACTAATAATCCAATGGCCATATGTCATCCACATAAACTGCAACATAATTATCCTAAAACTCTAAGCAATATCATGGCAATAGCAAGATCAAAATTATACTCAAAGATATGCCATTTACAAGATCACATGTAGCTAAAGAAATATTTTAAATAATTTCAAATAAGTTAAACCATGTCATTGCATTGCAATCATGCAAATGGAGGGTGTGGCTTCCCTGGAAGGGATGGATTCACCGGGAGGAAGTGTGAGAAACTCACGAAAATAATTGCCGGAAAACATTCCCTCTTAGAGGGGGAAAATGGTACCAACGGAACAGGCTCGACGAGACAAAGAAGTGGGCTTTGAATCACCTCATTTGGAGTAGGGAGTGAAAATTTATAAGGGTTTTTCTGCCATGGACCTATCTGTAATAAAATCATCACAAACAGGCCATCAGCTGAAAAACTGAACGCACATTTTTAGGATATACGTTTTCTAGAGAGGAAAACACATTCTACCCTGCAGAAGCGGAAAATACGCTTTCAATACGGGAAAGCGTACTCCGAGGAGTACGTCTCCACTTATCCAACGTGGCGAGGCGGGTCAACGGCGGAGTGGCTGGCAGGTGGGGTCGCGCGGGGAATTGGGGCCCGCCTGGCCAGCTGGGCTGGGCGTCGTCGTCCTCCTCCTCGCACCCCGATAGAGCAGAGGAGGGAAGTAGGGGAGGGCGACGCCGACGATGGCCCGGGCAGCTCCGACTGTCTCCGGTCGGGCGGGAGGCACCGGCGGACTCGGGCAGCTGCGCCTCGCTCATCCAGAGGGAGGAACAGCTCCGGGGAAGACTAGGGCGGCCGCAGCTTGGAGGCAACAAAGGACGGGGCGGCGACCAAAAGTGGCTCCGGCGACGAGGCGAGTAGGTGGGGATGGTCGCCGGAGTGCAGTGGTGGTTCTGGTGGAGAGGAGGGGGCGAGAGAAGCTCGGCAGGGTGCCAATTTAGGCGAGCCGAGGCTGCGGCCATGGTGGCAATGGTGGTCGTGGAGGGCGGCTCGAGCTCGGGGAAGTGGTCACGGGGGCTAGAGGAGGTGCGGTGAGGTCAATGGCGCACAGATACAACACCAGGGCGGCCTTATATAGGCAAGGGAAGAGGGGGTCGAGCTGGTGTTGTCACGGACGCGTGTGCACGCGCTCGAGCTTAGAGGTAGATGACGGAGGAGGAACATGGGAGGCTCATGGGGTAGAGGGAGCCAAGGGAGCACGGGGAGGAAGAAGACGAGCGCATTCAATGCCATGTCAGCACTATTCACCCGTGGGCGCACGGCGGCAAGCGTCGGTGAGGAGGTTTCCGGAGAGATAGAGATGGGTCAAGGCAGGTGGCGATGATGAGGCACAACGGCTAGACACGGTCACGCGCGTGAAGACAACGAGAGGAAGAGAGGCCGAAGCTAGAAGACATCCAGGACGCGGCCACAGCACGCAGAGCGCGTGACTTGCATGCCAGCTGCGCGGTCACCACGGGACAAGACACAGGGAGGACTATAGAGGATGGAAAACTATGTCCGGGGTGTTGTCTCTCCACCCTGGAGACTGTAGAAATCAATAGCTCGAGAGAAGATGCTCTGCATTTGAGTTAGGCATCGATTATAATTTGTTGTATCAAACTTTATCAAACCACTGAGCTCAACAGAGAATTGATTGGTACCAAATGAACTATATGGGAGGTTAAGGAAGGACTATAATCCTGGGGCTTATGAGGGGACTTGGACCACATAATAACCTACTTGCTTTCCAACTGCCGTTTGGGTCGAGAAACTTGATCGGGAAGGTGCACTCACATGGAGTAGCCAATTGATCTGAAATTTGGCAAGGACTAATGATTTGGGCATATGAAGATGCTGTAAAAAGTTCATACCAAATGGACAAGCCAAAATTGTACTTGCTTCACAGACATCCTCTCTGTCCAGAAACTTGGGAAAAATCTAGAGAAATATTGGCTTGATGAATTGATCCCAAATTTGGTGGAGAGAGGTTATTTGGGTAGGAGAAGGATCCGGTAATTTATAAGAATTAATCAAGCAATATAAAATATACTTGCTTCGCAACCTGAAAAATATTGCCAGAAACAAAGATTTGATCCTGTGCTCACATTGATGATTGGATGGGGCTCAAATTTGGTGGAGTGTGATAATATGAGCACATGAAGGAGTGTGCAAAATTTCAACTCATTTGGACACTCCTAGCTACTACTTCCTTCACAATGGCTTATGTTTGACAAAAACTTTGAAAAAATGCTGAGGAAGATTGGCTAGGCAAATAAAGTTGAATTTTGGCATGACTATATGATTTGGATGATATATCCTGCCCAAAAAGTTTGGGAGCAAACAAGATTGGATAGGTGGCACTTCCTTCATAGAAAGCCACACTGGACAGAAATGAAGAACAATTATTGGCGAATTATTCTTAGGCTAGTATAGGAAAGTTTGGGCATATTTCAACAACATACGACCCAAAGAAATTATGAGAATTATTTTGGAATTTTGGGAGTGACAGAAATATAGGTTGCTTCACAACGTGGGGCAAATAGGGTCATTCCTTTAATAGGAAAAGGAATATTCCTGAGAAAAAATAATTTAGGGTTTGGTCAAGCAGTGAAGTGACATGATATTGGGAAAGTTTTGAAGATTATGAGTCACTTGGGATAAGAAATGAAGATGATTTCCCAGGTGACAAGGCCACAGATCCACTCTAAAAAGAAAATCAGAGCAAAATAAAATAAATCAAAAAGAAAAAGAAAAGGGCCAAAAACCAGGCTGTTACAATATAGATACATATTTTTGTTCTAAGTATCGAGTTGTAAGTAAATACAAGTGTGATGATCTTCATTTTACCACACTTGTGCGTTAGCAATGACCTATGATTCTCTCAGAAGTTGGGAAGAGTCTCTGAACTTTACAAAAAATAAAAGAGGCCAAAGAAGCCCAAATAAATAAATAAAAATAAAAAATGAGAGAAAAGAGAGAAGGGGCAATGCTACTATCTTTTTACCACACTTGTGTTTCAAAGTAGCACCATGATCTTCATGATAGAGAGTCTCCTATGTTGTCACTTTCATATACTAGTGGGAATTTTTCATTATAGAACTTGGCTTGTATATTCCAATAATGGGCTTCCTCAAATTTCCCTAGGTCTTCGTGAGCAAGAGAGTTGGATGCACACCCACTTAGTTTCTTTTTGAGCTTTCATAAACTTATAGCTCTAGTGCATCCGTTGCATGGCAATCCCTACTCACTCATTGATATCTATTGATGGGAATATCCGTAGCCCGTTGATACGCCTAGTTTTTGCGAGACTATCTCCTTCTTTTTGTCTTCTCCACAACCACCATATTCTATTCCACCTATAGTGCTATATCCATGGCTCACGCTCATGTATTGCGTGAAAGTTGAAAAAGTTTGAGAACTTCAAAAGTCTGAAACAATTGCTTGGCTTGTCATCGGGTTCTGCATGATTTAATACTTTGGGTGATGAAGATGGAGCATGTTTTTTCCTTGATCGGAACCGCACTAACACCTATGGGACCGGCGGACCGAGTCCCTTTTGGTTCGGTGGGGGCGGAGATTGCACGAAGAGCAGATCGAGGCGATGCACACGAGCAGTTTACCCAGCTTCGGAGCTCTCCGGAGAGATAATACTCCTACTGCTGCTTGTCTGATTGTATTGTGTTCTTGCTAGGGAGCAATGAGAGCTACAAAACCTAGCTTGAGTGTGTCTAGTCTCGAATGAGTCGAACCAACCGAACCGAACCCCCTTTCTACGTTGCACATGGGCCTCCTTTTATAGGCTCAAGGGGTCACCACAGTGGCAACGTAGACGAGGGCAAAATGGGAAAATGAGTTGCGTTGGTGCAACTACTTTGTACAAAGGTAATCTACCTAACTCGACGGCAAGGGACAAAGGCAATAAATGCCCGCCCATGTCGCCTAAACAAAGGCAACAGGACCGTCAGAGCGCCACCGTCGCCACGATGGCCTTCTTGTCGCGCCGCTTATCGCTGCTCTCCGCTGGCTGCACAGCCTCTTGACACGCACGCTGAATGGCCCCATGGCGACATCGCTGGTGGATGAGCTGGAGCGAGATGAAGAGAGGTTGCCGCCGCTGCAAGCGCCTTGCCGCTGAATTCTGTCACACTCGGAAGCTTGTCGCGCCTTCCCGGCAAGCTCCTCTTGCCGGGGTCTTGTCTTCTGCGTGCCTTGGGTGGCCTTCCCGGCAAGCTCCTCTTGCCGGGGCCTTGTCTCCTTGACTTGAATACTTTGTTCTTGAATGGCTCCAAAGGAACCACGGAGGACCTTGGCGGTCACTAGGCAAGCCTTGCCGCGGGGTGCTGCAACTGCCCGTGCACGAGTTCGGGATACTAGGGTACCCCTACTCTAGTACACCGACAGGAGCCCCCGGGCCTGGGCCACACACGGCGCCGAGCTCTGTTGGGCCAGGCCCAAAACAGTGCACGGGCACGCGCGGCCTAGATCACGCCACATTCGCCCCGGACCCACCACGCCCCCACGAACAGCACGCGCCGAACGTGGCGCCGTGGGAGAGATCGTGGGGCTTTTTAATTGAAAAAGGAACGTCCGCCTCTCCCTCCTTATAAGCAGGGGAAACAGGGCAGGTAGCCCACCTCGCCATTTGCTGTCCCATCTCAAAACCACCGCCGCCCCCCTTCTTCTCAAGTCCAAGAGAGCGACGCCCGCTTCATTGCCACCGGGCGCCATCAACGCCGTCGGTCTCCTCCACCACCTCCGCCATGGCTCCGAAAGCCGACAAGGGGAAGGGCGTGAAGTCGGCCGAGGCGCAGCGGCTCGCGGCGCTGCGAAAGGAGCGGGCCACCTTCGACCCCCAGCTCGACGCAAAGGAGCTGAGGGAGGGCTACTACCTCTTCTGGTCGACGGAAACGCGGGCGCATCCGCGCACGAGGGTGATCTCCGCCGCCGCATCCGAGAAGGTTTCTGTCGGGTATCCCTTCTTCGCGCTCTTCTTCTACTGCGGGCTCTGCCCGCCCTTTTCCGAATTCTTTTGCGACATCATGAACACCTACGGTCTCCGCCTCCTTGATTTCACCCCCAACGCTGTCCTGACCATGGCAGTTTTCGCACACCTTTGCGAAAACTTTGTCGGAGTCCACCCAAACGTAGCCCTCTTCCGCCACTTCTTCATGCCCCGCGTTGAGAGAGGAGAGCCGCTTGCCGGAGGGATTGCTTGGATCTCCAGGATCGGCAAGAAAGAAGCATATCTGGAAGGAGAGCTCCGCAGCAAGTGGGAGGAGTGGAGAGCCGATTGGTGTTGGATCATCGAGGAGAACCCGCAGCCCTTCACTGCCCAGCGCCAAACTCCCATAGTGCGCGGCAACGATTGGAGCAACTTGGCGCCGGAGGATGCTAGGTTGAAGATTGCCGTGACCCGGATCTTGCGCCTCAGGCATGCCGGACTCACTGTAGGCGCCGTTGGCGCAGATTTCCTTCGCCGCCGCATCGCTCCCTTGCAGGAGAGGAGGAGGCCTGCTTGGGAGTTCCAAAATGCGGCGGACATCATGAGGCTGCGCCCGGGCCTCAACTGGAATTTCACCGTCTTGGAGCTGGATGCGATGCTGCTGGAGCTGTTCAAGCACGACCCAGATCACCCCGAGTGGTTCATGTTGCCGAGGGGGTCGCCTTTGTGCAACAACTTTCGCTTGACCGAATCCGCGCAATGATGCCGCCAGCGATTCCCATGGATCGCTCCAACTTGGCAAGAGCCCGCCGATGACGTCGTGCAGCAGTTCTTCGACAGCCTGGAAGAAGTGCCGATCCGCCCCGACGAGCAGAAATGGCTCACCCGCGACACCACCAACGCCGAGCTGCAGCGCATCGCCACCAGGCTGGAGGAGGCGGCAGAAGCTGCTGCCGCTGGTGAATTCGGGTTCACCGTGGAGGAGGCCGAGGCGCAGAGGCGGCAAGCCTTGCCGACCGAGAGGAGCTTGCCGGCGCGAGGAGCAGGCCGAGCCTGGCTGAGCCGAACGAGCCTGCCGGGGCGCCTCCCCACCTTCAG